>PVHT020000175.1:9027657-9054642 GCA_004024745.2 Catagonus wagneri
GGGAGGGAGTGGGGATAACTACTGCTTTAATGATGGAATAGCAAGGAGCTCCAACTGTAATGCACGGGGAACTATATCTAATTACATGTGACAAATCCATATATGTACATGTAATCGGGTCACCACATGGTGCAGTTGGAAAACCTGACAGAAATCTGTAAACCAGCTATAATGCAAAAAAATAAAATAAAATAAAATAAAATAAAATAAAATAAAATAAAATAAAATAATGAATGAAAAACAGTGGCTTTCCTGGCCAGTGTAGCTTCTACCATACCCTGTCCTTCCCAGTTTTCTTTCCGGGCATATTTGTGTACATCTTTCTTTCTTGCATGGACATATGAAAAGCCAAAAACATAACTTAATCCAAATAATTATTCACTTTTGCTTTTTTCATGGACAAATAAAAACAAGGATAATTTCAGAGACAAAAGATATACATGATAGAAAATTTAAAAGAGGGTATATATGTCTTAATGCATCATCATGCTGAACGCACTAAGGGAACTGGTTTCAAGATCATAATGTTCATTATATCCAAAGGAAAACAGTGGTTTATTTCAGTATTTAAAGTGTACAAATATAGAAAAATGTCTAAAATATACAGTAACCAAAATCTTTAAATAGTTAAATGTGATTCTTAATGAAAAAGGAGAATAATGTTTAATAATTATTTTATTTATTTATACTAGGCAGTGTACTAAGCACTTTACATACATTATCTTATTCTAAACAATATGATTTGGTATTGCCATCCCATTTTACAGATGAGGAAACCAAGTTAAGTGAGATTTAAAAACTTGTCTGAGATCCTATGGATGTTTAGTGGAGTAGTCAGAAATTGAACCAGACAGTATGTCTGGCTCCAGAGATACTAAACCACGTTATTGGACAAGGGATCGGAAGAGGAGATGCATCTTCTGGGAAGTAAATTGTGGGTGAAGTTGTGAGTCTTCAGATATCGGTGAAATAGCTTCCCATGAAAGAGTGAAGTCTTCCCTTTTTTTTTCTTTTTTGGCTGTGTCTGTGGCATGCCAAAGTTCTGAAGCCAGGGATCAAAGCTGTTTCACAGCAGCAATCCCAGCCACAGCACTGACAACACTGGATCCTTAACCTGCTGTGCCATGGAGAGCTCCTCTTCCTTCTTCTCATTCTGAAGACAGTTGTCAGGACTTAAGGAGACTCTGCTTGTAGGGTCCTTCCAGAAAAATGAAGTTTAGTTGTGCTATAAAATGGTTTTAGCCATCTTTTAAAAAAAAATGTTTCCACATGAAATGTTTTAACTCCAGATGTTTGGATGGTGAATTATTTGGCTCCTTTTTTGTCCTTTGGTGTTCATTTTACTTCTTGAAAAAACCTGACAGCTATAATTAGAATAAATCTAAAAAGAAAGGAATTAATATTGGAGTTCCCATCGTGGCTCAGTGGTTAACGAATCTGACTAGGAACCATGAGGTTGCGGGTTTGATCCCTGGCCTTGCTCAGTGGGTTAAGGATCTGGCGTTGCCATGAGCTGTGGTGTAGATTGCAGACGCAGCTCGGATCCTGCGTTGCTGTGGCTGTGGTGTAGGCCTGCGGCCACAGCTCCAATTAAATCCCTAGCCTGGGAACCTCCATATGCCGTGGGTGGGGCCCTAGAAAAGGCAAAAAGACAAAAAAAAAGGAAAGAAAGAAAAAAGAAAGGAATTAATATTGAAGAGAAAAATTGTATTATCTTCCTTTTACAATGTTAGGTTTAGTGACTCACTGACTCAGGTACTTGTTCAATGATTGAGGGAGTCCATTGGAGGGATTAGGTGTAGATTCCTGAATATATACTGTTTTTTGTTTTTTGGGGTTTTTTTTTTTTTTTGTCTTTTTGCCTTTTCTAGAGCCGCACCCGTGGTATGTGGAGGTTCCCAGGCTAGGGGTCTAATTGGAGCTACAGCCACCGGCCTTCGCCACAGCCACAGCAACGTGGGATCCGAGCCACGTCTGCAACCTACACCACAGCTCACAGCAATGCCGGATCCTTAACCCACTGAGCAAGGCCAGGGATCGAACCCACAACCTCATGGTTCTTAGTCGGATTTGTTAACCACTGAGCCACGACGGGAACTCCCCAACCTATTTTCTTGACATTTAAATAGATAAAACCTTGCAGGAATAAAATCAAATTAAGTGAATGATTAATCATTTTTATAAGGCTTAGCATTTACTTAGTTTTAAGCTTTTGGATCTTGAATCTGTCTTTAAAAAAAAGCAAACCTCTAGATTTATCTTTAAAACATATATCATTTTAAGTTAGTAGTTTGGGGGCTTTTTATTTTCTGAAGCGCATAAGTTGAGTAGTTAACTTCAGTTGGGTAGTTAACCTATTGGGATAATATTTTTTTTACTTTCAAAATGACTGTGGTCTGTGTTTTCACTCATCAGATTGTCAGAAATGAAAAAGTCTGATAATATTTGGTTTGGGGCCAGTGTGGAGAAGCACATACTCTACAGTTGTTTGGATTATGTGCTGGTACAACTCTGGAGGGAACTCTGGAGGGTACCTTATCCTTTGACCTAGCAATTACACCTCTAGGCACCTATCTTGAACAACTATGTATAAAAATATTCCTAGTGATATTATCTGATATAAATAGAGAAATACAAAAAATCATTAATAGGAGAATATTAAATAAATTATGATATACCCATATCCAGATATACCTCATTCTTTTTAATAGCTGCTCTTACAGAGAATGAAATACCTTTGCATATACTGATAAGGGATATTCTGTAAGTTATCCTATTAAATGAAAGGAGCAGATAGTTTACTTCTATTTATGCTTCAAAAAGCAAAGGGTGGAGGAGTTTCTGTCATGGTACAGCAGAAATGAATCCAACTAGGAACCATGAGGTTGTGGGTTCGATCCTGGCCTCACTCAGTGACTGAAGGATCCAGTGTTGCTGTGAGTTCTGGTGTAGGTTGCAGACACGGCTCAGATCCTGCATTGCTGTGGCTCTAGTGTAGGCCAGCAGCTGTAGCTCCAATTAGCTATAGCCTGGGAACCTCCATATACTACCCCTAAAAAGACAAAAGAAAAAAAAAATGCAAAGGATGGAGATGTGTGTATACAACTTCCCTCCCTCTCTTCCCCCTCACATCAACATGCATTCACACATCTAAAGACTGATGAATGAAAGGATGCAAAAGAAACTCTTGGTAGTATTTGTCTCTGGTGAATGGGACTAAGGATCTGGAATTGAAGCAGGTTTTACTCTGTTGAGGAGGGCAGAATACTTTTTTGTGTGCTGTTTGAAGTTTGTTACCATGTATATATTATTTTTCATAATTAAGAAATTTTAAATTAATGACCAAGTCTATTTTTTTTAGGACTCAGCCCAGGAGAGTGTTATTACCCGAGATATTCATCGCACGTTTCCTGCGCACGATTACTTTAAAGATACTGGAGGAGACGGCCAGGAATCACTCTATAAGATCTGCAAGGTAAGACCCTCCCCCGCGTTTTTATCTAACATATTTTACAGGGCTATATTTTAGGAACCCATCCTAAAGGTTTTTAGATCCGCTCTGCCTTTATTTCTTATTTGCACTGTGCCGTGTTCTCTGCTTTGTACTTATATTGCCAGATCCTCAGTACTGAGTGCCAAAGGTGACTTTAGGGCTGCATGTTCTATGCCTTCTTGTGAGGGAGGAGGCATTGTATGGCTTTGCTGCTAACAGGAAAGAAACAGAAGGTCCTCTGAGGCTATTGCAGAAAAGGCTCAGAGGAGTCTTGATGACTGCCCATCTGACAGGATAATGTAGCAGTTGTCTCAATTTTCTGACAGTAGGCAGGAGTAAGAAACAGTGTGGTACCTGTTTTTGAATACTGGCGTTTTCCCTGATATTGTTGATACTCAGAGTTATGTCACACAATACATCTTTGTGCCGTTTTTATGTCCCATTTGGAAATCTTTCTTCTCCCTCGTGAAAGAAAAACTCTTTCATGATTTTCCGTACATATGCTTTGCTTGGATAAAAAAAAAAGACTGTTTGTTAGTGGAGAATAGTTATCGGATTATTTACTTTCAAAATTATATTAGAAGTGCAGAATGGCATTTCTAATCATTATGTACTGTTTTTAACTTATCAATATGAGTTGAGGGCAAAGACTCAAAATTGCAAAATGTCCTTTAAACAAAGTTTTACCTTTTATCCTCAAAGTTAAGATCCTCTACAAAGTGTAGTGGTTATACTCAACATTTATCCTCACCTACGATTCCAGGAGAGATTATTGATGAATAGTGAACTACACTGAATCTTGTAATAATATAGAGAATAAACAAACACCATGGCTAATTTGTAAATTTTCTGGATAATCTAATTTAGCCTTTTATTAAGTAGCAAAGATTAACCAGTAGATAGTCAGAAATATACTCACATAGCACTATCACATTTTATATTTACTTTTTTTTTAAATGGCACCTATAAAAGCACTTGCCTGCATATGCTGAAGTAGGATTGATATTTAATTCTGCAAATGGTATACTTTAAGTCCTTTTTGCATGTTTGTGGTTTAGCCCTGTGCCTATTCCTGTTTTGTCTTTTTTTTTTTTCTTTTCTCTTGATATAGCCATTTTGGAGCGTTATAAGTGTACACATGGATCAGAAACCCATTTTTTGTGGGTGTATCATTTAGAGCTAGAAATGCGTAACTAACTTAAAGTCTGAGAGTGTACTAATTTCTGGAAAGTGATGCATCATCTAGTTTTTAAAATGCTAAAAACCATCAAAACACCACAAAAATGTATAATGCACTCATTATATGCTTGTAAAAGGAAAACATAATTATTTAAATTTTTTTTCTGTCAGTTTTGAAATTGTACAAGCTAATTAGCTTCTGGCTTGTGTAAGGATAATAACAAAATGTATATAGTTTCTAAGTTATTTAGAAAAGCCTGGCTTATAGTACATGGGACAACATTTTTCTCCTAACATTTAGTGTATCTTCAGCCAATCATTAACTTTTCTCTCACATTTTCTCTGATCGATGCTGGATACTTTTTTCATATAAATAAAACAGATGCCTCTATGTGTGTGTAGCCTCTGACTTACAATTTTGCTCCACTGTGGTAAAAACAGTATTTGCCTCATTGTATAATATTTAGGGACAAGTATCTGAAACATTACTAAACACAAAGATAAAAGTTAAATAATTAGTACAGTTAAGTAGTTGGTACTCCTTGCTTTGATACTGCGAATAATAATCTGACCTTCAATTCACTCAAAATTATTTGTTAGTGCATTCACACAGTTTATGTAGCCATTTTAGATTATCAATGTGTACTTTGCACCATGATGACATAGTTTTAAAGCTCTTTCTGAATAAAGAATACTGTAAAAATGTAGCTCTAAGATACCTTATAATTGCTGAGTATCTTAAATTGCACTAAATGTCCTGAAAATATGGAAGAAAGACAAAAGAATCATGTTAAAAACATTGCAGAATCCAAGGTGGTAAATTAAAGTTGCTAAGGCTTTTAATATTGTACTAAAATATATATTACCTAGATATGACTTTACAAGTCTCTGAAAATGAGAGCAGAGATGAAATCAGAAAAATGTTAGAGAAACCAAAATTTGCTAGAGTCCTACTATGTGGACCACTTGGTTTGTAATTGACACAATTCCTTCTCCTGTTGATCTGCTGTTGTTTAGTAGTCTGGTGCTCATGCAGGGAAACCTCAGATGGTAGTGATTATCATAGGTAGGGTAGCATACTTATGAGTAATTTAGAATTGAATATTTTTCTCAAGTTTGTACATCCACTTTTCCTTTGCTTTTTGTATTCAGTTTGAGCCATAGGACCTTTGTGACTTTAAGGCCACTGAGTCAGGTCCACCTGTTCTGTCATTTTTATTTCTAGAATAATATCTAACATCATACCTCACACTTCTAGCAATAAAACTTTGGGTTTCCATTCTGAAAACCTTGCACAAGACTGAATAAAAAGTAATAAAACCTTAACTTTAAATCAACCAGTTTGTTGTATAATATGTAAATAAGGACGATTTTGCTTCTTATTTACTAGTTCTTATGCTTTTTTTCCCCTCTTAATCATTTTTTGTCTTACTACACTGACCAGAATCTCCATTATAGTGTTAAAATGAAATAATGGTAGCAGACATCCTTTGTCTTGCTCCTGATTGTGAAGGAAACACATTTAATGATTTACCACTAAGAGCAGTGCATCTTACATCAGCAACACACATACAGAAATTTTTTTAAAACAGTGTCTTCCACATGCTATAATAATTTCAGATTTACAGACTACTTTATTTATTATTCATTTCATTTCTCAATTTGTTGAATATTATTCAATAAACAATAAATATTCATTTATTACCTTGTTTATTGCTGGCAACTCCTCAGAGCTGGAGCCTATTCTAGAAATAAAATATGCTGTGCTCTTAAGACAGACATAATTAAGAGACTTTCAGTTAGAATAAATGTAGAAATCAACTCTGGCTTCAAGGATACAAAAGTCTGACTTTGTCGTTGAAAAGTTTTCTGTGACTCTGTTGAAATGAGGAATGATCTGAACTGTCAGATTAGAGGGAAGACTGTTAAAAACTCACTGTCATGTTTTAATGGCCCTGTCAGTTTTAGTTTTTGCCTCTTAATATCTTTTTCAAAGTAGGAGGAAATCGAAATGGTTCAAAGATTCTTCTGTTGTCATGAATTTATGTGTGGAAGTGGAACTGAAAGTATAATAGGATTCTTAGGATTCTGGAAATGAGATTTGGGCTCCTCTCCTTCCTTTCTCCCACCCTACCTCCCTTGCTATTAGTTATATCAGTAACATTTTATTTAAAATAGTGTCCTTGAAAGGAGGAAAAATATCCTGCCCCTTCCCAAGTAGCTTTAGCACCTTTCTAATTTACATATGACGTAAAATCTGGTTTTAGTTGGGAGACAATTTGGCATAGTTTAGAGGACTAAATGTGAGGAGATCTGGTTCTGGTCTTGATTCCTCTTTAAGCAGATTTAAGACTTTGGGGAAATCACTTTTAAAATTTCCTCCTCAGTAAGAGTGTAGGATCTGATAAGATTATTGTCTGATTTGCTCTGATTTTAGGTGTTATTTTGAAACTTCTTCTAAAATATGTGAGTGCAGAATTTAACAATTAATTCCTATGCTCAATACCACAGTTATAAAGGAGCATACTCTATAGCTCTGGTGTAATTTCATTTTACTTTGAAAACTTTACCTGGCTTTCTGTTATTGTGTTTGAGGGTGTTTTTAATGCACACACGAAATGTAGTGCATTTAGCAATTTACTTCTAGATATACTGCTCTTTATAAGACATAAGACCAGTCAGTCATAGTAATTAGCTGAAATATTGTTTGCAGTAGAATAGATTGAAGTGACTCTTGTGCAGTTTAATTTGAGGCATGTTACTATTTCAGATTTTCTGGTTAGATCAACTGCTTTATATAAAAGAGGTTACTACTGTGAATCGAATGGGAAAGACTGAATATATTGCAGAGGGATCCATACCTTTGTTCATCTGGGTTAATAATTTAATAATATAATGTTTTGTAGAAGGAGTTTCATCAGTTATTTTTCTCAAAATAAGATTGCATTTAATGCAAGAACTAAAGCATTTTAGAATTTATTTTGATACCAAAATAACAAGTGATCTGCTGCATGATTTTGAAGAATGCAAATAATCACTGACTCTTGTGAAATTAGATGTAATCATACATAATTTATATTGTTATCTAGGTCTAGATTTAGTTTTTTCTGGGACAGCCAGTATAAGATTACCTAGAAGAAGACCAAGGACATGCTTTGGGGGGGGCCCATAAAGAAAAATGAGTTCATCTTTAATAATTTCATCTAGAATTTTATAACCTAAAATTCTAGAAATAAATTAACTTCAGATGCATGTAAATTTTTTTATTCCTTTTTAAAAGATTATTTGAACTATATATATATGGGGAATGGGCAACTTAATTTCTTTAGTGCTTAAGGCCTTCAAAATTTTTAATGAGACCCTTAGGACTTTTTCTTTCTTTCTTTCTTCCTTCCTTCCTTCCTTCCTCCCTTCCTTCCTTCCTTCCCCCCCCCTCCTTCTTCCTTTCTCCTTTTCTCTCTCTCCTTCCTTCCTTCCTTCCTTCTTTCCTTCCTTTCTAGGGCTGCATCTGGGGCGTATAGAGGTTCTCAGACTAGGGATCAAATTGGCATAGCTGCTGGACTATGCCACAGTCACAGCAATCCCAGATCTGAGCCGCATCTGCGTTACAGCTCATGGCAATGCCAGATCCTTCAACCCACTGAGCAAGGCCAGGGATCGAACCTGCATATCTTCATGGATACTAGTCGGGTTCTTACCCTGCTGAGCCAAGACAGGCACTCTGACCTTTGGGACTTATAACAGTAATAAATAAAAATTGGATATCACACTTACAAATTGTGGCTTTTTCTTGTAGCTCCTTATAAGAAGGCAGAGTCTTCTTTTTTCCAGTTTTAATGAGAAATAATTGATGTACATCAGTGTATATGTTTAAATACTTAAATGGCTTTTTAGAAAACATGACAAACATGCCATTTGCAGATATTATAAAGTGATTACCATACATTAGTATTGCCTCATTTTTGAACTTTATTTATTTTTAAAATTCTTCTGTCTTTTAAGGGCCACATCCCCACAGCCTATGGAAGTTCCCGGGCTAGGGGTTGAATCAGAGCTGCAGCCACTGGCCTATGCCACAGCCACAGCAATGTGGGATCTGAGCCACATCTGTGACCTATGCCATAGCTTGTGGCAATGCCAGATCCTTAACCCACTGAATGAGTTCAGGGATTGAATTTGCATCCTCATGGATACTAGTCGGGTTCGTAACCTGCTAAACCACAACGGGAACACCTGAAATTTATTTTTTCCCTCTAGTTTTATTGAGATATAATTGACATACAGCACTTTGTAAGTTTAAAGTGCATGGCATAATATTTGACTGACATCATGAAATGATTACCAGAATAAGTTTAGTAAACAGTGAACATCTATCATCTCATATAAATACAAAATTAAAGAAATAGAAAAAGGTATTTTTTTACCTTGTGATGAGAACTGCTAGGATTTACTCTTTTAACAACTTTCATATATAACATCCTGCCTTCATCCAGTTCCCCTCCCCCCCACCTCTGGTAACTACGGATCTAATCCTAATTTGTTTATTTCAGTATAACTGACCTGCAATACTATGTTAGTTACTGAATAGTGGTTTGATATTTATATACATTTCAAAATTATCTTCATGACAAATCAAGTTACTGTGTATCGCCAGGTGAAGATATTACATAATTAATGCCTATATTCCCCACATTGTCTATTTTATATGTGTGACCTCTTTTGGATATTTTAAAAAATTAACTCACACGAAATTATTTTGTATGGTTTCTTTTGTTCTCATTGTCTATTGTATGTGGCAGTGTTTTCATTGTTTTCACTGCTCTATAATGCATGGTATGACTATATCACAATATAGTATCCATTCTACCCTTGGTAGGCATTTGGGGTTGTTTTCAATTATGAATAATGCTGGTATGTATGCTCTTGTATTGGTCCTCAGATGTGTGCATTTCTGTTAGATATTCACTAGGAAAAGAATTTCTGGGTCAAAGGATATGGACATGTTCACCTTTGGTAAATATTGCCAAATAGGTTTTCAAACTGTAACCATTTACATTTCCAATAGCAGTGTATAGGAATTCCGATTACTCCTTATTTGCACTGAAATTTGGTCAACTTAAATTTTAACCATTTTGGTGGATGTGTAGTGGTATCTCATTATGGTTTGATATGCATTTTCCCTTATGACTGCCGAGGATCAGCATCTTTTCATTTGCTTATTGTCTACTAGAATAGCCTCTATCATAACAAATCTGCTTTTCTTTGGCTCATTTTTACATTGAGGTTTTCTCATTATTTTATAGGGGATTTTTTGTATACCCTGGGTGTGAATCTTTTTTTAGATCTATGTATATTTTAACTGTCTTCTCTATGGCTTGCTTTTTCACTCAATAGTATCTTTTGATGAATAAAAACTATTAACTTTATTTAAAGAGGCCAGATTTATTAATCTTTCCTTTTGTGCTTAGTGTTAATGTGTCCTGTTTTAAGAAATATTTGCCTAACCTGAAGTCAAAAAAAATCCTCTAATGTAATCTAGAAATTTCATTCTTTTGCTTTTTACATGGAGGATTATGATCCAGCTACAAGAATTTTTGTATAAGGTAGAAATCAAGGTTTATTTTCTTTTCATTTGTATCCCCAGTTGGTTCAGCATTATTTTTAAACAACCATTCTCTCTCCATTGTATTGCTGCAACACCACTGTCATAAATCAGATGCTTGTATACATGGGTCTGTATCTGGACCATTCTTTCTTTTTTCCCTAATTTTGGCTTTTTTTGTAATTTCATTTTTGTTGTTAAATATATTTGATATATAACATTGTATAAATTTAAAGTTTATAACATTAATTTGATACACATGTATTATAATATGATTGTTTTTGTGTTGGTATTTAGCACTTCTATTACATTACAGAATTATCCAATATTTTTAGGGACTAGGATAATTTTTAGCCTTGGCAACTTTGATGAATATAGTACAATATTATTGTCTATATTCATTATACTGTTCATTAGATCTCTGTGGCTTATTTACTACTCATTGTAAGTTTGTCCTCTTAAAGAGCATCAATCTTATCTCCCCACACCATGCCTCATCCCCTGGTAACCTCCATTTTACCCTTTTTTACAAGCTTGACTTTTTTAGATTAAATGGATAAGTGACATAATACAGCAGTTGTCATTCTCTGACTTATCTTGCTTAGCATAATTTGCCTAGCATTTATTTGTGTTATCACACATGGCAGGATATCCTCCGAAATCATGGCTAAATAACATTCCATTACGTATATATATAACATTTTTTAATCCATTCACTCATTGATGGGCATTTAGCCTGTTTCCACATCTTGGCTATTGTGGCTAATGTTGCAATAAACATAGGAGTACATGTATCTCTTGAAAATAACTTTTAATTTTTGGACCATTCTGTTCCGTAGATCTACTTGTCTCTGTTTGTACCAATATCACGCTATTATAACTGAAATAGATTTACATTGTCTTATTATCTGATGGTCTTTTTCCTAAAACTATGTTCTGTTTCCAAATTGTTTTTACTGTCTTGGTCCTTTATAGTTCTGTATTTAGAATCAGCTTGGCAGATTTTGAGGGAAAAAAATACCTAGCAGATTTTGACTGGTATTGCATTGAAGCAATAGTTCAGCACTTTTATTAGTTTTTTCAAAGAGCCAGTTTTTGCCTCTGTTGATTTTATCTGTTGTATATTTGCTTTCTATTTCATTGATATCTGCATTTTTTCTTTTCGATAAGACTTCATGTGTTAAAAAAAAGATACCAAACCTCTATATCACCCTAAAAATTTTCTTAATGCCCTTTGCAGTCAATACTCCTACCCCTGTCTGACCCCAGGCAAACCCATTACCTTGTTTCTCTAGTATAGATTAGTTTTCATTTTACATAATTTAATATAAATGAATCATACAGTACAGACTTCTGCTTCCCACCAGCTTAATGCTTTCTAGATTCATTCATGTAATTGAGTGTTTCATTGTTCAATTCTTTTCTATTGCTGTGGTAGTATTCCATTGCAACTTCAATGATTTTGATGTCATATTTTATTCTGATTTAGTTTTAAATATTTTTTTCATTTCCCTAGTGATTCCTTTGATCCATCACATTTGGTAATTTCTAAATTCTTTTTTTGGTATTGATTTCTAGCTTAATTTCACTATGGTCTTAAGGATATGCTCTGTATGATTTTAAAACTTCTGAAATTTGTTGAAACTTGCTTTATGCCCCGAACATATCCTATTTTGGTTTTAATTATATAAATTTTCTAGTCATGCTTTTCTAATTTTCTTTATAGTTACTGTTTTTTTTTTGTTGTTGTTTATTTTGTTTTTATTTTTTGTCTGGTCTATCAGTTAGTGATGAAATTGTGCTAAAATTCCCTACCATGATTTTGAACTTGTTTTTCCTTTTAATTTAGCCAAGTTTTGCTTTGTGTGATTTGAGGCTATGTTATTAAGTGCATTAAAATTTAGTATTGTTAGGTCTTCATATTGAATTAATAACCTTATTGACATTATAAAATGTGTTTTGTATTGCTAGTTTGTACTTCAGTATGAGTGTGGCCGCATTAACTTTATTTTGCATTGTACAGCTTTTAATGTCCTTTCATTTTCAGTTGAATCCACATATTTAAGATGCATCGTATTTAAGCATCTTGTAAATGAGTTTTTAACCATCTCTATAATCTTAACTTTTTATTGGGGTATTGAGTTTACTTAATAAACTTACTGATATTTTATTTTAAACTTAATATCTCACCATTTGTGCTCTGTATGTCTCATCTGTTACTTGTTTTTTTTTTTTCTGTTTCTTTCCATTTTCCATTTTATACTCCGTAACTATTAGTTATGCAGTTTTTATAATTTTTGGTAGTTACCCTAGAGATCACAACATGGATTCTTTGCTTATTAGATTCCACCTTAAATAAGCACATCAATCACTTCCAGGATAATGCAAGAATACTACATCTGTTTAACTTCATATATCATTTTTTTTGCTTTTAGTCCTATTATTGTCATGTTTTAATTATATTCATATATCAATTCCCCCCAAACACACACACATAGAATATTATTTTTTGTGTTTTAAACTGTCAGTGTTAGTTTAAATTTACTCACCTATTTCTGCTCTTCATTGCTGCATTGCTTGCTTCCATCTGGGATCACTTTCATTGTGCTTGAAGAACTGGCTTTTTTATTTCTTTAGTGAAAGTCTGCTGGTGAGAATTCTTTCATTTTTTATTTTTCTGAGACCTCATCATTTTGTTTTTATTTTGGAAAGATCCCCCGCCCTTTTTTTTTTTTTTTTTTTTTGCTTTTTATGGCCACACCCACAGCATATGGAAGTTGCCAGGCTAGGGATTGAATCAGTGCTGCAGCTGCCAGCCTACACCACAACCACAGCAACACAGGATTCAAGCTGCGTCTGCGACCTACACCACAGCTCATGGCAATGCCGGATCCTTAACCCACTGAGTGAGGCCAGGGATCGAACCCGCATCCTCACAGATACTAGTCGGGTTCCCTTCTACTGTGCCACAACAGGAACTCTTGGAAAGATATTTTCATTTGGCTTTAGGGTGGCATGATTTTTCCTTCGCATTTTAAGGGAAAAGGTTATTCTGTTGCTTTCAGGCTTTTATCGTTTCTGTTGAAAGATGGCCAGCATTCTTATTATTGGTTTCTTTAAAGTAGTGCATCTTTTTCCTCTGCTTTTAAATGTTTTTATTTATGTTTGTTTCTTCTGTGATGTGTCCTAGGTGTGGTTTTCCTTATACTGCTTGGAGTTTATTATTGAATCTGTGGCTTGACATAGTTTGTCATTTGTAGAGAATGCATAACCAATATCTCTTCAAATACTCTTTTGCCTCTATCCTATATTCTGGATCTCCAGGTACTCATATTTTACTGTCCCTTATGTGTCCTGCCCTATTTTATGTATTTTCATCCTTTTTTGTGTCTCCATCTGGGTATTTTTTATTAATCCTTTCTTCAACCTATTGACTTCTTAATTTTGGTTATTTTATTTTTCAGTTCTAGAATTTACATTTGATTCTTTTAAAAAATAGATTCCTCAAAACTACATTGAGGTACCATATCACACCAATCAGAATAACCATCATTAAAACGTCTACAAATAATAAATACTGGAACGAGTGTGAAGAAAAGGGAACCCTCCTACACTGTGGTGGGAATGTAAATTGGTGCAGCCACTATGGCAAACAGTATGGAGGTAACCTCAAAAAACTAAAAGTAGAACTACTATATGATCCAGCAATTCCCCTCCTGGGCATATATCCAGACAAAACTCTCATGCATCCCCTCCTTTAAATCACTCACTTCACATTTTATGTTTTAGAAGAATCGTCTGATTCTGCTTTATTGCCAAGGACAATTATGTTTATAGCTATTCAGAGCATCAAATGCATGCTTGAACATGTACATACACATATAACGAAATTTTAGCAGTCTAAAGTTGAAAACCTTTACCTGTGTGTGTGTTGGGGAGGATTAACTTCATGCTTAGCTTTTGCTTTTCAAAAACATTTTTTATATTTGCTAGTATCACTAAAGTCATACATTAGGGACTGTTTGGGTTTTTTTTTTTGTTGTTGTTCTCCTTAAGACACGTATTAATAGGTTAGACTTCCTATAAATCAGCGCTCAACTGGGAAGATATAATGTTATTTTAAATATGGAGTTTTCTTCTGAAACTGTAACAATGAAAAGGTCAGGTTTGTGAAGCTGGAGTCCTGGAAAGAGAATGAATATTTGTAATGTGCTTGAGAGTGTCTGGAGAGATTTAAAAAATTTCTTTATATGCTTTAGTTCCATAAGAGCTTTTCTTGAAATAGCTTTGTAGTTTCTGTGGAGCCAGTAGTCTTTCAACTGACAGGCTAATTGAAGCCATCACACCATTATTAGAATAAAAAAGAGAAAGAGTAGGATTATGAGGATGATAAAAAATGTATAAAATTAGAATACAGGGATTAGTGTATATCCTGTGGCTTTAATTGTACTCATTCTTTTTAGAAAACATTATTCTTTGAATAAAAGGAGAAAAGTAAGATTACTTTTTAAAATAGAAAAGGAAAAACAAACTAACCTGTGAAGACAAAGAACTAACCTGTGAAGACAAAGAACCTTTAAATAAAATGCTACTCATGTTGCCTCCTGAATTTATGATATTTCTCAAAATAGAGATCTGTTTCTATAGCAGATTCAGATGCCTTAAATATCCTAAAAAATACACTCTCAGTTATTTCTGAGTTAATTAGTTATAGAATTATGGTCACTTATTTCCTGTTTACTAATTGTTAGTAGCTGGCAATATCTTTATAGCTTTGAAGCCTCCTCCTTAACCAACCTCTTCCTGCGTCTTTTAAAGACCTTGGAAGGGTGTGAATCTGAATTGCTCTCCTCCTCCTTCCCATCTGTCCAAATCTTAGTTGCCCACTTCCCTTTTGAAGCTTGTTCTACCCACTTCTACTCACAGTGATTTACAGATTAAAAATACCCTGTAAATTTAAGTTGTTATGGATTGTGTTTTGAATATTATCTGATTAATTTCACTTAGGTATTTTTTGCAGTGTGTTCAGTCTTTTGAGCGAAGAGGCTATCACTAACATTTTCTTTTTCTTTTTCCCGGAGAGCAGCAGGAAATACCAGTTTTCCGGTATCAATATAATTAAATCTACAGTCTTGATGAAACTGACTGTGTTATTCCATGTCCTATAAGAGCTTCTCACCAAGACAGGATTAAATGCATACAAAAATGTGTTAGGGGAAATGTCTGTAAGAGAAAATGGGAAGGAAGCTGAGAGAGCCATTGAAACACAGTGCTACTGTGACCCAAAAGGAAGAAGAGAGGAAGGAAAGAAGGTTAGATGGAAGTGTCTTAGACTGTAGTGCACTTCTAAGGAAGGTTTGGCAAGGCCTCTGGGGTTACCTCTTAGTACCCATTTCTCTCAGAAGCTTGCTTGTCTTAGTGTTCTTGCTGTGCGCACTCATTAATTAGGAGCAGCCCATGGCAAGTGTGTCTGGTGCAAAGATAGAGATGTATCATCAGGCACAGCAGTTGGGACCCTTGGTCACTGTTGTTGGAGGCCTGAAAGGTACCTTTTGACGGTCACTGTACAGTTATCTTAGATGAAAATTTAATATATGTAAACTTTAAAAGGGCTCTCTATTTCTACCATTTCCTTCCTCTGCAAGGTAATTTTATTCATAAAAATTATCCAGGTTAAACTCCTTCAGAGCATGGCTGCTGCTTTTCTTTATTTTGTGGAGTTCCATCGTAATGTCCTTTCTGTACCATTTTTTAAAAATCAAAAGCTTAAGAATGTAAACTAAACCCTCTGAGTAATTTACCATAGTCACACAGTAGTTTCTTTAATAGGGACATTAACAATTTTTTTTAAGGAGGTGGTGGTTGTTTTACATTTCCTTAAAAAAAAAAAAAAAACTGTGAGCTTATCAGTTCACTTTGAGATTGTTGCCAAGGGCTTTTTTAAAAAGGTGTTATGTAAAAGGAAGCTTACATCTAGGAATTTTGCCAACACTGTTAGATAAGAAAATTGCTTTGTGAGTGAATATTTGTGAGTATATCTAGTCTTACACATTTATCGTCACCAATGTTTAGTTTATTTCATATCAGTGAAGCAATTTTTAGAGCTTATGTTTGTACTTTCCTTTTTATCAGCATATAGAACAAACTTAAAAACCTTTTTCAAGCTCCAAGTTTTTATTATTAGAATCAACAGACACAATGATCCTGTCAAATTTGTTTATATATATGTATGTATATTTTCATATTTCCGTATATTTTTAAACAATCTCAAACTTAGAGTTGCTGGTACAAAATTTTACTTTCCTGTACTATTTGAAGGTGATTTGCCAACATGATGCCACATCACTCCCAAATACTTTAGGATGTTTTCTAACAAGCAAGAATATTCTACCTCATAACTTTAATACAACATCCAAATCAGGAAACTAACATTGATATATTGCTGCTACTTAAGCCTTAGCCTTTATTCAGGTTTCAGTAATTTTTCAAATATTATCCTTTCTAGAAAAAAGAATCTAGTTCAGAATCATGTTTCATTCACTTTTGATGCCTTCTTGAGCTCCTCTATCTGGAACAATTTCTTACTCTTTCTTTCACTTTATTGACCTTGGTGCTTCTGAAGATTATAGACCAGTCATTTTTTTAAAATGTTGCTCAATTTTATTTGTCTGATGTTTCCTAATGGTTAAATTTAGGTTGTACGTCTTTGGCAGAAATAACACAGAAGGAATGGTTTAGTCTTATTTCTTCCTTGAGAGTAGCACAAAGTTGTGGTTTTTTTCCTGTTATTGATGATGATCACTTTGATTACATAAAAAAAAGGTACTATTTATTAGGCTTCTCTGCTATGAACTTATTCTTTTTTCCCTTTGTAATAATAAGTATTTTATAAGAGACAATTTTTTTTTGTTTTGTTTTGTTTTTTTCTTTTTTGTCTTTTTGCCTTATCTAGAGGCACACCCGCAGCATATGGAAGTTCCCAGGCTAGGGGTCCAATCGGAGCTATAGCCGCCGGCCTACGCCACAGCCACAGCAACGCGGGATCCGAGCGGCGTCTGCAACCTACACCACAGCTCACGGCAACGCCGGATCCTTAACCCACTGAGCAGGGCCAGGGATCGAACCCGCAACCTCATGGTTCCTAGTTGGATTTGTTAACCGCTGAGCCACAACAGGAACTCCTGTATGAGACAATTTGTAACTATGTAAATATCCCATTCCTTATCAGACTTTCCATTTATTTATTACTTATCATATTCAAATGGACCCTTGAATCCTCATTTTATTCCAGCGGTTATATTCTCTGCTATCATTATTTGTTTTGGTGCTCAGATTGTCTCCAATTAGACCATGAAGATCTTCAAGTGATAGACATATTCTCATCACTCTTAGACCACTGCCTTTCTTTCTGACTTAAAAAGGTATTCCAAACTTTTTTCTGTGTCCCAGTTCTATAATTATCCATTTCTCCAAGGAGCCCAGTTTTCTTTAGTCAAAAACGGTAAGAAACCAAGGTCTGTACGTGAGGTGTATTAACCACTATTTGGGTTTCATTGCCTATAAGTCATCTCAGTGGACAGGGCTAGTAATGTTTGTATATATAAATATATTTGGGTATATATGTATATGTGTATGCACACAAACATACATTTGCATCCATTTTTTGAGATATAATTCACATGCCATAAAGTTCACCCCTATGAGTAAGTGCACAATTTAGTAGTTTTTAGTATATTCAAGAGGTTATGCAATCATCACCACTATTTAATTCTAGAACATTTCCATCACTCCAGAAAGAAATGCTATATCCATTCGAAGTCATACACTGGAGTTCCTGTTGTGGCTCAGCAGTAATGAACCTGAGGATGTGGGTTCAATCCTTGACCTCACTCAGTGGGTTAAAGATCCACCATTTCTGTGAGCTGTGGTGTAGGTTGCAGATGCAGCTCGGATCCCATGTTGCTATGGCTGTGGCATAGGCCAGCAGCTGTGGCATAGGCCAGCAGCTGCAGCTCCTATTTGATCCCTAGCCGGGGAACCTCTGTGTGCTACAGATGTGGCTCCAAACACCAAAAAAAAAAAAAAGGGAAGAAGAAGAAAAAGTCATCCCTGATTTCAGCCCTTGGCAATTATTAAACTTTCTGTCTCTATAAATTTGCCAGGTTTTTTAGTTGTTGTTTTTTGTTATAATAGTTCGGTTGGTAACTTGTAGTAAAGTGTCTAGTACATAGTGAAGTGCTTAAAAATGGTAACTTTACTAATTCTGTAAAGTCTATATTCTTTGTTATATGTGGCCACTGAAGTCTCTGCTTGGTGGTCAGCTAATGATTGGACAAAGGTTTCCATAAATGACTATAACCAGTAAGTTTCCAAGTCTTTGCCATAGAGCTCTGTGTATATGTTTGGATATGCATTTAATACCCACACAGCCAGTTGGCAATTCTGTCTTGCCTTCAATTCTGCTTGTGCAGCCTCTCAAGATCAGCCAGAGGTGAGAGCTTAAAGCCTTCTCAGGCCTTTTCTGAGCATGCACAAAGCTTTGGGAATTTCTACAGCCTTTTGCATGGGTATGGCCTTTCTCAGAAATATGTCTGAGTCTTTCATAGCCCTCAGGGATGTTTTTCCCAGCTTTTCCTTTTAAGCTTTTTGATTCATCTCTTATCTACTCCAAATTTTATCTACCATCTCAGGCAGTCACAAAATTAAACAATTGCCTGTAATTGTCTTTGGCAAATGCCCCTGGGGAAAAGGCTTTCATATTGAGTGAATCTTTGGGGAACCACTAAACAGGTCAAATAATGACAAGTCTCTGGGCGTGATTCTTTGCAGGAACTCTAGCCCCATTTTTGCTCCCTCTGGTGGCTGCCAGGCTGCTTGTTTTCACTGCAAATGCAGGCTGTTAGTTTTCAAGGTCATGTTACTGCAGAGCAGAGGATGGAACTATGGCAAGTTAAAAATGCCACAAAGTTCCTTGTTCTTACCAAAATTCAGTTGTTTTTCTGGAATACATTTTCTTCAGGCTGCTGCAATCCCTGTGGTCAATATCCAGAGCTCTGGGAAAAGTTGATTGTAACAATTTTTGCCATTTGTCTCATTGTTACATAGAAGCATATTTTTGGATATCATTACTCTGCCTTTTTTTGTTTTTTTTGCTGGTGATACTGCACACATTTGTTTTTATCTTTTTATATGTGTTGAGAACCATGGATTCATAGTAGTACTTCCAATTTTGATCCAATACCAGAGGATTAATTCTAGTCTTCATCATTCCTTTATTTGTAACTCCCTTCTCTGACAGTGAGAAACCCAGCTCCCATTATCTTTAAAATATTTATCTGTTTGATCAACATTGCAGGATGTAACCCATCTCCCATTGCTTCTGCCACTTCTCTCTTGTGCAAATGGCCTCCTTACCATGGTCAGGCTGTAAAGCCTCATGCCAGAATATCACCCTGTATGTACTGCTCTTCATCCTGTCAGCCACTGATTCCCCATTTTTGGCCACCACTTCCCCACATGAATGGCCTTGTCATCTTGGCCAGGTCACCCGTCTCTGTGTCTGTGTTGCTCTGCCTGTTCACTTCAGGAAGGAAATGGTAACTTAATTATGTTTTAATGATGAATTTTATTATCCTTTCTCTCTTTCTCTCACTTGTGAGAGTCATAAAGATTTATTAGACCTACACTGGCATATCTGGCTTCAAAAAGTTTTTTTAAAAAAAAGGGGTACAATGTATATCTCTAAAGAAATAGCTGGGTAGGTTTTGGTTTTTGTTTTGTTTTTTTGCATCTGTAGAAAACTGATCATTTTCAAAAGGTCAATGAACCTAAGAATCTATAAGCATTTTAGTATTGAGTAAAACCCCATTCAGACAACTTTATTCTTCTGATGATGGCTCAAATAATATATTTGGAAAAAGAACATAGTAATCCTCAATGTCATTGCTGCCATTTTTTAAGCACTTCACTATGTACTGGACACTGTTTTTATTTCTCAAATAAGTGTGTAAGTTCTTTTCTATTATTATCTTTGTGTTATAGATGAAGATATCAGTTCCCATTTATCACAAAAGGCCTCAAAAGATTTGTCTGTATTTGCTATAATCAATTCTTCCCTATACTTATATCAATCAAGATTGTTCACCTACATCAGTGTACTGAAAATTGGTCAGAAAACAAATGTATTCCAAATCATAAAGTATCACCATAGTCTTTTCTATCTCAGTTAATAGTTACTCCATTCTCCAGTTGCTCAGTTAGAAACCTTCAGTCATCCTCAGTTCTCCTTTCTTTCTCTTACACTACATGTTGAGAAAGAGACAACTGTTACCTATCCCCAGGAGCAGCAATCACAAGGTGTCAATCCACTGCATAGTTTGCAGGTATTGGGATTATTAACAAAGACATAACTTGCACAGACTCTGGAAGGAACAGTGCTTTACTCTCATAGAAAAGAGAGGGCAAGGTCAGCTTCAGTAGTGGGTGTCAGACGCCCTTAGTGAACACGTCTTAGCCCTCAGGCAGTAACTGCAGGGAGATGGTCTGCACACATCCCTCTTGTTCTGAAGGGAAAGACCACATTCCCTTCTCACCGAGAACAGAGATAACAGCAGGCTTGGCTAGGTACCATATGATACACACACTTAAGGAGAACAAGGAAGCACACAGCAAGCCTGGAACAGGGAAAGATTCCCAGACAAGGCAATAAGCCCAGCACAAGCTGTGAGGGCTCCTTATCTCCATGTGAGGAAACCTTCGGGGCCTACAGCACATTTTATAACCATGCAAAGTTCAACAGCCTGTGCATGATTGCAGGTCACAGTACCATACCTCTGATCCACTAGAAGTCTTTTTACCTCTGTCTTCAAAATATACCCAGAACCTGGTTCTCACAACCACTGACACTGCAGCCACCCTGGTCTGAACTATAATCATCTACCTGGTCTTTCTGCTTCCAGTGGCTTTTTGTATTATTCATTGTAAAAGCCAAATTCTTTATGCTTGACAAGGCTATAAATTTCATGTATTATTATTCTTTGCATCATGCATTCAGCCCCAGCCATGCATGCCACGCTTATTCACATGTCAGAGCCTTTGCACTGGCTGTTCCCTCTGCTTGGAACAGTCTTCTCCCAGAGATCTACATGGCTTGCTCTTTGCCTCTCTCAACTTCTTATTCAAGCGATATGGCTGGCTCTAAACACCTTACTTAAAATTGCAATTTCCTCTTAGCCCAGCACTCCTTTCCTGCTTTGCTTTTTGCCTGGCACTTATTACTGTTAAACATATGTATGTATGTATATTTCTATTTATTTATTTAGGCTGTTGTCTTTTTCCACTAGAGTAAAGCTTTTTTTATGCATTTTGTTCACTGGTTAGACCAGTCTTTCACAAAGTAGACTCTCAATAAATATTTGTTGACTCAAAGGAATCGAAACTTAGGGAATTTAAATATTCTGGTAGGAGTTCCCATCGTGGCTCAGTGGTTAATGAATCCGACTAGGAACCATGAGGTTGCGGGTTCGATCCCTGGCCCTGCTCAGTGGGTTAAGGATCCGGCGTGGCCGTGAGCTGTGGTGTAGGTTGCAGACGCGGCTCGGATCCCGCGTTGCTGTGGCTGTGGTGTAGGCCAGTGGCTACAGGTCCAATTAGACCCCTAGCCTGGGAATCTCCATATGCTGCGGGTGCGGCCGTAAAAGACAAAAAAATAATAATAATAAATAAATAAATAAATAAATAAATAAATATTCTGGTAAATGGCAGAGCTAGAATTTGAAGTATTTGGCATTCAGATCCACTGTTATAAAATTTTCAATTTTTAAAAAATCAGTGATTTTTAGAGTACTTTACTATTAACAAGTTATTGTCCTGGGGACTGTAGTTAGGGACTAATTTTGTGATTTCAACTAATCTGTGAACTTTATAACTATATTGCTTTCATGGTAAAACATGCTGAGTTTCAAAGAAAATAGTGGTAAATGAAGGGTTCATCACTGTGGGTTACCCGTCCTGAATAGTAAAGAAATCAGAAAACATGTTATTGATAAATAGGCTTAGGGGAAAAGGAATATGATGAGCAATATAGAGTACTAAACATTTTTTAATAAAAATACTGATTTATAACCAAATTTTAAAACTCTAAATTTTAGTGTGGGAATATATTTACATTAAGTTTTACTTGATTTGCTTGATTTTTCTAGTGTTTATGGCTTTTCTTACAACTAATAATTTATTATCCTAGTCGGTAATAAATTTTGTTTTATTAATTAAAAGTGTTTTGTATTGATTTGAGTTTTGTAGACTAATTCAGAAATATATGACTTCAGTTTAATTCTGGAAATGTGTGTGTGTGTGTGTGTGTGTGTACAAAATTATATCTTCAAGAAGATATGTAGACATAGGTAGATATAGATATTGATCCAAGAGGAGTGGATACACACAACACAAAATCAATTCTCGTTGTCCATAGGTTACATATTTACAAAGTCACCTGCTCGTTAAGATTTATTTGTAACCCCCAAATCTATACTCTTGGTGATTTTATGGTCATTCACTGATGTGCCTGTGCACACAGTGTGGAAAAATTTGAGTGGTCTGATGCATACATTCCGAATTCTGATCACGCTAGGTAATGCTCTACCTTTTTCTTTCAGCTCTCATACAATAAACAAGTGTTTATTTTTGCAGTGTAGTTAGTGCCACATTTTTGTGCCTTGGGTGTTGGTTATTTTGCTGTTTAAAATGACCCCCCAAGTGTAATGTTAAGGTGCTATCAACTTTCTTGCTAAACACAAGAAAGCTGGGACATGCCTTATGGAGGAAATACGTGTGCGTGTTAGATAGACTTTGTTCAGTCATGAGTTATAGTGTTGACTGTGATTTCAGTATTAATGAGTCAACAATAAATATTAAATAATATATCTTTAAATGGAAACTCACATAACACAAAGTTAGACTGATCAGTTGTGAAGATGTTAGGAGGCTTGCAGAAGGCTAATACGCTATCACCTAGGAACAATGATTTAATGTCCGCTAATGCAGTATTTGCAGAAACTTCATAAAACATAACTAGTGTAAGTAATGATCTATCCTATATACATACAGTTTTCTCCAAGAATAATAATTTTCATTGGTTGTCTCTTTCACTATTTTAATCATTATATTAAATTCCAGTGAAGCTCAATGTGGGTCTTTCATATATTTATATTCCAGAGATGTCACCCAAATTGAAATCCCAATGCAAACCATGAATGGCATGTTACTAAGTAATTTTTTAATTTAATTAAATTTTTAAAATTATGAAATATATCATATACTCAAATGAGTGAACATAATTTGTATTTATGGTTTAAAAAAATCAATAATAGAAGTAACATCCTTGTACATACAGTTTAGGAAATATAATATTACCAATATCTTTGAATTGCTCCAGGTGCTTCTTTCAGATCCAGTGTTCCTGCACCAGAGTCAACCAATATCCTAAACTTTGTGATTATCATTCTTCTGCATTTTTTTTTTTTTAAAAACATCCGTACCTATGGCATGTAGAAGTTCCCAGGCTAGGGGTCAAATTGGAGCCGCATCTGCAACTTACACTGTAGCTTGTGGTAACGCTGGATCCTAACCCATTGAGCAGGCCTACATCCTCACGTAGACTATGTCGGGTCCTTAACCCACTGAGCCACAATGAGAACGCCTGCATTTTTTAACTAAAGCTATTTCTGGTTAGTATATGAATATTGATTGAATATAAAGCAAAAAGAAAAATTTATGTTACTCACCTAAACTCTGCCCCATATGTCAATATCGTTAAGATCTAGGGACTATATAGTGACAGTAGCTGAGGCCTTGAGCTCTGGAACTGGATCTTGACTTGAAGACGGGAGCTGCCTGAATTTGAATTCTGGCCTGCTGCTTACTAATTGAGTGACCTTACACAAGTTGTTAACCATCTCCGTGCCTCAGTTTCTTCTTCTGTAAAATGGGGATATTAAGGGTACTTACCTCAGAGGGTTGTAAGAGTTCAATAAATTAATATATATATAATTATCTGGAACAATCAATAGCAGTTATTAATAAATAAATTTTATTGGCTATTTAACAATTAAAAAATTAATACTAAAGAATTATTTGAAAAGCTACTTGTATTCTTAAGTGCTAGATTAAATAATCTTTTCTTTAAATGCTATCCTAATTTTTTTAGACAACCATGTGTTTTAATGATTCTGTCATTCTGTGAGCTTTTTTCATTTAGCTTATTGTGGCATTACTTAAAAATAGTCTGTCCTTGGTATCTCTTTTTTGTTTCTAAGATTATATGAGAACAGCTTTCCTTTTAGTTTGTAACTTAATTTATTCCACATATTTTATATTTTCTTTTTTTCTCCCTGTCATACTCTAAGGGCTTCTGGTGCCAAGAGCAATAAGCCAAAAGCTGTTCTGTTTGATTATTTGTTTACTTTGACCTCATGTTGGCAGAAGTTCATTGTAGTGATAGATAAAACAGTTTGTCTATCTAATAAATGGCAAATTGCTTTAATAAATGTCAAGCTCCTGTTAAAGTGACTGAGTTAGTATTTCCTATTCTCATTGTTGTTCTTAGATATATATTGAATCATGAGACAGCTCAATATTTAGGTTAGAGTTTGGAGAAACACTTAACACATCCTGGTTAAAACTTGTGAACTCAACTACTGTCTACTGATAGCCAGTAAATCAGTAAATATATCAGTACTTCAGCCGTACCAAGAAACTAAATGGGAATCTGTTTTAGAAGTCTAAGCTCTGCTTGCATGCCCACCTAGCATCTTCTCTCCTCTTAGAGACCATCTTCTGATTTCCTTTTCATTCTTCTTGTGAGTCTGAGTGTCCTTCATCCTCATCTACAAGTGTGATTGTCAGATAAAATGGTACTGTGTGTTGCCTACTCCTGGGACAAAAGAGTACTATTCTGTATCTCCTGTACCAACCTGATAAAGATGACTTTGTATGTGAGAGTGTTTTGGGAGAAAGAAGATTATAGATAAATCTTTAAACAATCTAACTGTAAGACTGAAAACTTTCCTTAATGATTTTATGTTAATTCAAGAGCAGTGGTGGTTATTTTGTATTTGGTATTGGCAAGGAAGGTCCCATTGACCTGTGGAAAATTATCCGCAAAGCTAGCATCTCTATCCATGTATAGCAGTTATTCATAGAGCAAAACAAGTCAAATGTTTTCCATATTAATTTTAATAAGAACTTATATCATATATGAATGTTAGCACCAAGACTGAACCTTAACAACTATCTGTTTTCATGTCTAAGTTTTAGCCTGCAGTCAATATTTAATAAATGCATTACATAGAGAAATTTAAAGTTCTCCTTCACTAAACCCAGAAGTTATGGATTAAAAATTTTTAAATTACCCTCACTCAAATTGTCATTTCTTTTGAGGGTATGGAGTCTTATTCTCCATCTCTGTTGAACCCAAGCAAATCAGAAGATAGGTCCTCCTGTCTGCCATGGACCCAAACACATAAATGGCTAAGAATAATAATTCTGTACACAGTCTAAGTGAATGTCTTAGTCTGTTCAGGCCACTGTTACAAAAATACCACTCACTGGGTTGCTTAAACAACAGACATTTATCATTCACAGGTCTTGAGTCTGGGAAATTCAAGATCACAGTACTGGCCAGTTTGGTGTCTGGTGAGGGCTCACCTCCTGGTTCATAGATGGCCATCTTTTTGCTGTATCCTTACGTAGCAGAAGAGGAAGGGGAGCTTTCTTGGGTCTCCTTTATGAGGACACAAATACCATCTGTGAGAGCTCTAACTCATGACCTAATCACCCCAGTTGCCCCACCTTGAAATAACTTTTATTTTAATGGTTAGGTTTCAACGTATGAATTTTGGGAGAACACAAATATAATAAATGTATAAAGGATACAGACTCTGTATTCTAAAAGGTTAGGATTCAAATCCTGGCTCTAGCTATGTGACTTTCTCCAAGTTAACTCCCCTCTCAATCACTTTTCTTATCTCAGTTTGTGAGGATTAATTGAGAATGTGCAAAAGCACTTAGCACAGTGTTTGGCACATAATTGGTCGAGCTCCTTTGTGCCTTTAACATGCCTTTTCTCTGCAGCATGCCTAAAAAATAAATATATATTCTTCCTTCAAAAATATGAGATCAACCTTGCAGCAGTTGTGGTCACATCTATTTGAGATTAGGACAGCATCACCTTGTCTGAGATACTTTCCTTACCTTTATCTCTAGTCCTTGCACTGACATGGTTACCCACCCTTTCCCTCTGAGCTTCTATATATCCATCAGAACTTTCCTCACTGTGCACCTTTTCATTGTACATGTGGAACTCTTCTACAAGATTCTGAGTTGAGTCCAGATTATATCTGACCAGAAGGAAGTGGGACAATATATTCAGGTGATGAAAGGCTAGAATTTACAATGACTACAATGCTATTTTTCAGATTTGAAGGAGAGATAAAAAGTTTTACAGACTAAAAAGTTCATCACACTAAACCAGCTATGTTAAAGGGAACTCTCTAACTGAAGAAGACCATAAATATAAATACAAAAGTTACAAAAGGTAAAAATCTTGTCAGTAAAGGCAGGCATACATTAAAGTTAGTAAATCAACCATTTATGAAGCTGGTACAAGTTAAAAGAAAAAGGAGTTCTTATTGTGGCACAGTGGAAATGAATCTGA
>PVHT020000175.1:9054742-9087120 GCA_004024745.2 Catagonus wagneri
AAAAAAAAAAAAAAAAAGGGACAAAAGTTAAAAGACAAAAATAGTAAAGTCATCTATATTCCAAAAACATTAAGTGTTGGGGATGGGCAAGTTATAATGCATTCCAGCTTGTGATGATCAGTTTTTCATGTGTATATATAGGTTGTTATGGATGAATCTCATGGTAAGCACAAACTAAAAAGCTGTACTAGATACACATGCAAAAAAGAGAAAGGAATCCAAACATAACACAAAAAATAGTCATCGTATCAGTGAGAGGAGGATATTATAAAGTGTGCAGATGTCAAATAATTATGTAATATACCTGAAACTAACATAATATTGTATGTCAACTACATATCAATTGAATATAAAAACAAAAAATACTGGTAAGTTGCAAATATCTATATATCTTATGACTAATACTGTAACATGTATATTATTAACTAATTTTGTATTTGTTAAAATTTTTAGGTATGATTTACTTTTAATGAATCACAAATATTAATTTTCATTAATTTTGACAAATGTAGAGTTCCCATTGTTGCTCAGTGGGTTAAGAATCCCACTAGTATACCTGAAGATGCAGATTCAATCCCTGGCCTCACTCAGTGGGTTAAGGTTCTGGCATTGCCATGAGCTGTAATGTAGGTTGCAGATGTGGCTCAGATCCTGCATTCCTGTGGATGTGGAGTAGGCTGGCAACTGCAGCTCCGTTTCGACCTGGGAACTTCCATGTGCTGCAGGTGCAGCCCTAAAAAGAAAAAAAAAATCTTTCTTTGACAAATGCATACACTATTTTTTTACATCTTCATGTTTATCCCTTTACTGATTACTCTAATTATAGTTGATTTTACTAATATTTTACAATTTGTAATAGCTTTTTAAGTGGTTGATCCTCCTCAACCTTTACTATATATTTGCCTTTACTCATTGGATTTTTCCTTTCCTATAGATTCCTACTTCTTTTCATAGCCTTTTCTTTTCCACTTAAAGAAGACCCATTTAACATTTATTTTAGGCCAGGTATAGTACTGATGAACTCTTAGTTTTTGCTTGTCTGAGAAGTTCTTTATCTTCAATTCTAAATGATAATCTTGCTGGGTAGAATATTCTAGATTGCAGCTTTTTCTCTTTTACCACTTTGAATATATCATGTCATTCCCTTCTGGTCTGCAAAGTTTCTGCAGCAAAGTCAGCTGATAACCTTATGGGGATCCCTTGTATACGTGCTCTGCTTTTCTCTTGCTTCCTTTAGAAATCTCTCTTTAACTTGCCATTTTAATTACGATATGTCTTAGTGTGAGTCTGGTTGAGTTCACCTTGTTTCAGACTCTCTGTACTTTCTGTACCTGGATATCTGTTTCCTTCTTCAGATTCAGGATGTTTTTAGCCATAGTTTCATCAAATACATTTTCAACCCCCCTTCTCTGTCTCTTCTTCTGGGTCCCCTAAAATGCAATTGTTGGTATGCTTGATGTCTCAGAGGTCACTTAAACTGTTCTCATTTTTAAAAATCCATTTTTCTTTTTGATTCTCCATTTGGGTGATTTCCATTATTCTGTCTTCCAGATCACTTATGTGTTCTTCTGTATTATTTAGTCCTTCTAGTGTGTTTTTTTCATTTCAGTTATTGTATTCTTCAGTTCTGATTGGTTCATTTATATCTTCTAGTTCCTTATTAAAATTCTCACTGTGTTCATCTATTCTTTTCTCTAATTCAGCTAGCATTCTTATTACTATTACTTTGAGTTCTTTATCTGGTCAGTTGTTTCTCTTTCATTAGTTGTCTTTTCAGGGATTGCTGCTGCTCTTTGAATTGCGACAAATTCCTCTGACTTCTCATTTTGCTTAACTTTCTCTATCTCTATGAAATTGGGTAAAATAGTTTACCTACTGTAGTTTTGAGGGAGTGGTATTTTTTGGAGCATCCCAATACAGTCTGCTTGTGCCCAGTGGCTGGATTTGACAATAACAAAAATTCCATCTTTCCTTGGGGATGTGCTTTCAGCTATTCACTTGGTAGGAGATGGGCCTGAATATGGAGGGGCTAGGGCCAGAGCAATGGTTCCCCTTTCATCAGTGGCCGTCATAGGCCTATCAGGGCCAAGAGCAGGGTCCATGTTGCTGGAGTGAAAGCTCTGAACTTGCTCCTTTCTCTTTAATTGTGTGCTCTCCATGCTCCCAGCACTGGCACCCTCTCCCCAGAGGTACAGTGCCTGAGTAAGAGATGCTGGTGATGGCACTTGATGTAGGTCAGGGTTTAGGCTGTTGCAGCCCTGTTGGAGTCTGAGACCCAGACTGCTTCTGATGCACAGCCTGTGTACATGGGGAGAGTTATGTGGTAAAGACAGGTGAGGCTTTTTTCATTTTTTAAAGTTTCATTGAAGTATAGTTGATTTACAGTGTTGTGATTTACAATGTTGTCTGCTGTACGACAAAGTGATTCAGTTATACATGTACATACATCCATTGAGAGGGAAGTTTTGAATAGATGGAACAGATTTGGTTCAACTCAGAGTAGGGTTAAACTAAAGCCAAACAGTACTTGGAAGAGCTCAAAGGGAAAGAACTTGCTAGAACACTGTGTTTTTCAAACTGTGAATCATAAAATCAGTTTAGTAGGTGGCCTCTGAAAAGGCATTTTTGCTACTAACCTAATACAAAACTATAACACAATTAGAAAGTAAGATCAGTACATTGCTTATTTTCACTTTTATCCCCAGCTCTCTAGTTAAAAAAACAGTGGAGTCGCTGAATCGATACCACCTCTATCTCGTGTATTGTGGACATTCCTTTTATATTGCACTTCTCCTGTAACACAAGCATAGAAATAGCATACTTCCCAGTAAATGCTAAATGTATTTATATAAGGATGGATCAAACCTTTGTCAAAGTTATGTCAGGGATGATGAGTTGTGATTGATTCTATAGATCTCCAGTGGATTTTTTTTTTTTTTTTTTGCCTGTGTCCATGGCATGTGGAAGTCCCCAGGCCAGGGATCAAACCCAAGCCACAGCAGTAATCCAGGCCACAGCAGTGACAAAACTGGATCCTTAACCCACTAGGCCACCAGGGAACTCCATAAATCTCTAGTTTTAAGGAATTCTTAACTTAGGCATCTTTCATTGAGAAGTGAAATCTTGAAAATATATTCATTACTCAAGTCACATGATCTCTTATCAATAAATCCCAGAGAGATCCAGGTTCATGGAAAAGGAGGTGACAGAGCACCATCAGGAATGCTCCAACTAGGATAGCACTAGGACCTTCCCCCTCTTTCTTCATTTTTTTGTTCCTTTTCTTTTCTCTCTGTCTGTAACTCTTCCTTCAACCCCTAGTACACACGCACAGATGCACGCATACACACAAACACACACAGACGTATTCATGAGCTCTGGATAAAAGTACAAATGAGGACTCAGAAATATAACTATGTAAATCAAAGATAATTAAATAAGTAAAAAGATGCTAATCCATCTTTCAGTTTTTAAAATTAGACTGAGCTCTGGAAACTTGATTATAATGAAGAAAAGCTTCTTTCAAAATCGTTAGGTAATGATTCCATGATCTGATTATTATCTCATTAGAAAAGATTGTGATAAAATCATCATTAGCAGCAAAAGGTTAAAAGATAACAATAGTACTTCAAAATATACCATTAAGAGAAAGAAAAGGCAGACGACACACTGGGAGAAAATACTATTAATAGCTATGCCAGACTATGGACTTGTCAACAGAATATATAGAGAACTGCCGTGAATCAACAGTAATGACATGAACAATCCAATTAAACAAATGAGCGAAAACTTGAAGAGAGATAGTCACAAAAGAATATGTTTCACTTGCCTAAAAGCATATGATAATATGCTCTGTGTCATTAACTATCAGAGAAATTTGAGTTAAAACCACAGGAATTAATAAAGGGAAAAGTCTGGCAGTATCAAGTATTGAAAAGGATGTGAAGCAATGAATACTCAAACTTTTGCTGGTGTGAGTGTGATAATTGTATAACCACTTTACAAAATAGTTTAGCAATTTTTTAGACACTTAAACATGTACTTATCATTTGAACGCTGAACCTCCACTCCTGGGTATATACCCAAAGGAAATGAAAACCTATGTCCACACAAAGGCTTGTGTATACATAGCAGCTTTATTCATACTAGCCCCAAACTGGTCAAAACCCAAATGTTCATCAGTGGGAGAATGGATAGAGCAATTGTGTTATGTTCATAAGGTGGAATACTACTCCACAATTAAAAGGAATGACTATACTGATGCACACAACGACATGGAAGAATCTCAGAAACATTATACTGAGTGAAAGAAGCCAGATACAAAGGAGTATATATTATATTAAACCATTTATATGAAATTATTTTATAAATGCAAAGCTAATAAAAGGTTGTGAAAAAATCAGATCACTAGTGGCCTGGGATAGAGATGGTTTGACTGCAAAGAGGCATGAGGGATATTCTGGGAAGATGGAAATATTCTGTAATGACGGGTTTACATAAGCAACCCAATGCAAGGAATTGTGAAACTGAAATGTTTGCATTTCACTGAATATAAGCTACATTTCAGTAAAGTTTTTTAAGTAAAAAAAAAGAGTTCTAGTCACTGTTCTGACTACCTTGGCATATGAGAGATAACCGCACTTGCGCTCCCTATGGTAACCCTTCCTAGTTGTCTGTGATGACCATGGCCCTGGGCAGAGAGAATTTTTATACACACAAAATCATAGTCCATTGTATTTAAGTACATAAAATGCACAGCCTCTCACTAAAATGATGCACAATGGATACATGGTGGGATACATGAAATAGAACAAATATCCAGAATTTAAACAGCATGATTGGGGTGTTGGTCTTTTAAAAATAAATGGGAGAGAGTCTGAATGATTTTTTTGTTGTTGTTCTAAATCAGGGGTCAGTAAACTGTGACCCATGCTGTCTGCTTTTGTACTATCCTTGAGCTGCAAATGATTTTAATATTGTAAGGGATAGTTTAAGAAAAGAAAAAAATATGCAACAGATATGTAAGTGTCCCTCAAAGCCTAGAGATTTGGATTTTTATAGCAAAAGCTTACACTAATTCCTATTCTTTACTCTTTGATCAACACAGCCTTCCTACTGTAAATGATTCAGCCTCCTTGAAACTTGGACAGGTTATCTTTTTTAAAAATTATTATCTCAGCAGTTTGAAGCACTAGTTAGTGATTATTAAGCATACATTCTTATTTCCTTTCCTGTAAAGACTAAGATGAATATTAAGTTGAAGGGTCTGATAGTTGCTTCTCTAGGAGTATTATATTTCCTGTGAATGGGTCTCCTTGGCTCTGTACCAGCAGGCCTGGTGAAAATGATGTTAAAGACAGTAAATAGCCAGAATACTTGTGATTTGGCCTGAGGCTCTCTCTCAGCCATTCTGCAAAAAAGTACAGGGCAATACCAAATGTTTCTCATTTGCCCCATGGTCTGATGAGAGAAAACATTTTTATACCTTAGCCTTCTGGAAAGTGGGAGAGTAGTTTAGAAGGTGTTTGAGAACCTATAGAAACTAGAGAGGGTGATATTTCTTATTGTCTGTTAGGATAGGGGATCTGCACTATACTTTCACAGCTTTAAGATTTCCCCCTATAGTTCATTAAGTCTCCCACATAACTGCAGGACCTTCCCATCCTCTCCCACCCTTCACTTCTGCCTCCCACAGTCTCTTCTCCTCTCCATCTCATGATAGATCTTTAAAAATTAAGTGTTCTGAGCATCTCTTTTTTCCAAATTCTAAAGATGAGCTTGAGTATAATGGGACATCTAGAATTGCTATAGGAAATAGTACAGCCTCTTTGAGGGACCCCACTGTGCTAAATGGCTCAGGCTTTCAAGTGGAGGGATTGGTGAAATTGTGGGACAAGAACAAGAAGCAACTTGATGTGAGCAAGCACTTAGTTTAAAATCTGTGAATGTTTACGATATTTCTTTCTTTTCCTCTTTTCCCCAGGCCTACTCTGTCTATGATGAAGACATTGGGTACTGTCAAGGGCAGTCTTTTCTTGCTGCTGTATTGCTGCTGCATGTAAGTAATTTCCCATGTAATAAATGGCATGGTGCTGCCAAGTTTATTTTATTTTCTGCTTGGTTTTATTCCCCTTTTTCTTATCCTCCATTTACCTGATGGAAATTACACCTGGCACATCTTTTTAAAAATGTACTTTTGGTGATAAAGTAAGAGATCTGATGTCAAGAACAGGACAGTTTCTCAACAGAATTAATTTTGCTGGCTGGTAGGAAATAAATTGCTTATTTGGAGTTATTTTTAACTAGAACCCTCTAGAATTAAAGAAGTCAGTGTAACTGTCAAATATGAGTAGGATCAGGACCATTATGAAGGAATATCAAGAAAGTCTTTTATCTTTTCTGTGATTTATTTTTGTATACTCTCTTTCCTTTCAGTCACCTTCATTTAAGAGAACATTTATTGAGAATCAGTTGTCAGTACTGGGCTAGGAAGTGGAGTTCCGAAATGGATAATTTATCATTTTGGTTCTCAAAGGCCTCATGGGCTAGAATGGGGCACGGATAATGTAGGCACATACCTGTTTTTTTTTATTCTTCATATTGTGTCTATGTTGATTTTTCTGATGGTCACTATGGAGAAACTTACGGTGTGCTAAGTGAAAGCAATACACAGAATAAGAGAATAGAAAGGAGAAATACCCAACCCAGCTCTACCAGAACTTGTAGGAAATACTTTCTAGAGGAGGTAGTAGCTTTGCCAGGACATAAATGACTGAGGTTGGGGGAGGCTAGAGGGAATGAGAGGAAGCAGATATTGCTAGAAAAAAGGAACGATGTGTGCAAATTCATGGAAACACAAAAGGGCCCAGCATATACAGAGAACAGTATGAAATTTTAGTTTCTATATAACTGCTATAGAAAGTGTATGCAGAGAGAGGTATGAGGTTAAAATGGTCAGATGGTCAGGGACCAAATTATGAAGACTTTTTAATGATGTCAAAAAATGTGGATTTTATTCTAAACCTGATGAAGAGCCATTGGTCAGTTCCAAGCAAGGCAATGACAGATGTTCATTTCAGATAAGTTCTCATTATACCCATGAAGACAGTGGAACTGAAGGAAACAAGTAGTAGCTAAGAGACCAGTTAGAAAATATAAATCTAAATAAGAGATATTGCGACTCGTAGAAAAAGAAACAATTTAAACTCATGGAAAAAAAAAACAATTTAAGATATGCAGGAGGCAAAATTGGTAGATTTCATGGATGGATTGACAAAGTAAGGATCAAAGGTAATTGTCCAGTTGTCTCACTTCAGTAACTGAGTGAATTAATGGTATTTTGAGCTGAGATAGAAAACACATCCATGGAGATTGAATGGAGAAAAAAGTTAGGAGTTGATGATGCATTTTGTTTTGAATTTTTGGTGTTTGGGATATTTTGAGGATATCTGAGTAAAGCTGTTCATCAACTAACTATATACTGGAGACTGACCCTGGGGGGAGAATTCAAAGCTGAAATCATAAGAGTGGATCAGATCACATACAAATAAGTTGAGGAAAAAGAACAGGATAGACCCAGGAATCCCAGATATTTAAAGGGCTGATGAGGAAGAGGAGTCCTTGAAGAATTTCTGGACTTTCAATAGAGAGGAAGCATTGTATAATGTCAAATGCAACAGAGAGGCCCAGCGAGTTTAATGCTATAATGATGTACGGTGCTTCCATGGCGCTTATTCATTTTCCTTAACTTTGTGTTTGATTTCTTTCTCTGTGGCATTATCATCTCTTTATAGTCTTTTTGATTTTCTCCTTGCTTTCTTTGTCATCACCAAAAAATTCTTCTGGGAATTTCCTGTGATAATCAAGCGCTTTGTAGCCACAAATTCTCGGAGCCTTGGTTCTACTATTAGAACCCTCCTAGTATCTAGAATAGTCAGGTCTCTACCACAAGGGATGGTAAACTGTCAGCAGTGTCATGGATGTGTTCACAAAATTTCAGCACCATCGTTCCCCCACAAAGGAGCTTTTACAATAACTCTGATGAGAAGCTGATGTTCAAGCCATAGATAGTGAAGCTTTGTCTTCCAGAGAGTAATCTTTGAATATATCACAGTTTAGCATTTTAGACCTGTAGCCCTGTTAAACACATTATAATATACCAATTAAACTTAAAAGAAAAGAGTATCTCTCCAGGAAATCTATTCTGAGACTCAAGAGAAATTTAGTTAATTACAAGTTCATACTTATTTGGACAGATTTCCGTCTCAAAAAAAAAAAAAAAAAGAGAGAGAGAGAGAGAGAGACAATGAATCAAATAACTAGAAAATTCAAATAACCCAGTTTTTGTTTTCGTTTTTTTTTTTTACATTATCTACTTTCCTATCATAAGGATTACGGAAAATCAACCACTGTAAACTTATTGAACAAAATTGCTTCCAAAGTATGTCACAAGATGAATAAAAAAAATCAGTCTAGTCTCTTATACTTCCTACATTAATAGAGTTATGCTGTCTTTGCCATGGTTTGTAAAAATAACTGGAAATACAGAAATGCCTTTAGAATTCTGGAGGAAAGATTAATTGATATTCAGCATTGTGTTAATGAAAAACATAGTAATATGATTCCTAATTGAAAGTATATGCCCTGATTCTGTTAATCAGCATGTTTCATTTACTGACCAACTCATCCATTAGCCAATTTGATTAAGAAAAGTCAACTGTAATATTTTTTTTCCATATTTAATTTTCCTTCCATGGTTTAAAGAGGTAGAAGAATGCACTCTAACTTAAACAATTCATCAAATACACTATCTTAGGTTCCAGGGAGATATGTTATTAGGGTCTTACTGACTAATTTTTTATCAGTTACATGAGCTATTGCTTCTTTTTGCTGCCAGACATCCTTTGGAGCCCCATATTAATCATTGTCAGAACCTGCTTCTTTTGGGGATGCTGTCTTTTCCTCACCCATGGTCATTTATATTTCACATTCACTGCCTAAGAGGAAAGAGAGACCAGAAATGAAAGCAGGTTCAAAAACAAAAGTTGAGGATTTTTATATTTTTCCATATCTAAATAGTTTTAAGAAATAAGTATCTTCTCCTGGTGCTTGGAAATTTCCAGATGCTTTTATAATAGCTTTGTAACTTGCAGTAGTTTAAGCTGTGGAAGGATTAGATGTTAATTGCATAGATGCTGTTGTATCTATTAATAGAATTACAAGAAATTTATTGTTTACAATTGGAAAAAACTATTATAGCACAGATTGTTTCTAACCATTATACTGTTTATCTGCCTTTAATAATTGTGCAATAATTATCAGTAATATCACCATATTATTAGCCTCTGCTTAATTGGAAATATAATAAATAATAGCCTTTTATATATTTCATTTATTCTGAAAATCATATAAAATATTCTAGGTAATTTTTAACCCAATATACTTCTTTCACATGTTTATCATCAAGCAGCTTAAAGGGTTTTTTTTTAATTGAACATAACTTTTTTAGACTTTCATAGGATTATTCTCCTTTTAAAGGTTAGGTCACTATATGTATATCATTTCTACATGTATGGAAGCTTTCCAACTGCAAAAAGGATTATTTTTAGATAATCCAGAATGTTAAAAAGTATTGATTTTTTTCCAAAAACTGTGGTTAGGCACAACTACTCCATTGGAAGCCAGTTTGGCTTTATCTGATAAAGATACATTTACCAGGCATTTCCACTCCTAGATGCATACTTTAATCAAATTGATGAACATGTACACTGAAATCATATTTAACTCGTTTTAGGATCAGCATTTTTTTGTTTGTTTTTGTTTTTGTCTTTTGTCCTTTTAGGGCCGCACCCACGGAATATGGAGGTTCCCAGGCTAGGGTTCTTAACGGAGTTGTAGCCACCAGCTGACACCACAGCCACAGCCACGCCAGATCTGAGCCGCGTCTGCGACCTACACCACAGCTCGCGGCTACGCCGGATCCTTAACCCACTGAGTGAGGCTGGGGATGGAACCCGCAACCTCACGGTTCCTAGTCGGATTCATTTCCACTGCGCCACGACAGGAACTCCTAGGATCAGTGTTTATAATAGTCAGATAATGCAAATGCCCTCTATTATAATGTCCAATATTAGAATTATAGTTAGACATTAAAATGGATAAATTGTGGTGTATTCATACTGTAGAACACTGTATAGCCATGAAAGGAATGTTTTTCTCTACATAAGCCAATATGAATGAATCATACAAATATAAGGTTTAGTAAGAAAGGAGATTATTGGTATCATTTGCTATGATTCCCTTTAGAATAAAGTTCGATGACAGACAAAATTCCACTCTAGCTTTAGGATACTGCATAGATGGAAAAACATAAATAACGCCAATGAAGTGATTACTGTTAAAGAAATCAGGAAGTGAGAAAATGGGAGTCTTGACTAGGAGAGGATCCATAGGGATCTTCAATGAGACTAACAGTATTCTAGTTATTAACCTGTTTTTACTTCATACTCATTTATTCTTTGAAGTATATATACATTGAACTTTTTTTTATATGTCATACTTCTAAATAATTTAAGGTTTTAAAATTACAAATCTTTTAATGTCCCCCCCCCAAAAAAGGCAAGTTTCAGATAAGATTTAACCAATTGATTTAAATAGGAAACAGAGCTACTTCTTAGTTTTCCTGAAAATAAAGATTCCATGGAGTCCAAGGTAACAAAATAGAGACTTCCTAGTGTCTTTGTATGTATATACAAGTAGAAGTATTTGTGCCATTATGTTATTTAGGAATCTTTCTGCTGCATGTGACACAACGTTCATTCAAAGTAGCTTAAATTAAAAAGGGAATATATTGGCTTGCATAATGGGAAGTCCAGAGCAGAGATGATTTTGATATGATTGGATTCCAGTGTTCATATTTTGTCATCAGAAATCTGTGTCTCTGTATCTCTGTTCTACTTAAATTTTGCCTTAATTTATATGGGCAGGCCACAAAGCAGGCAGCCTGGATCTGGGCTGGCCTGGCTTCATATCCCTTCAGTTTTACAACTTCATTTAGAAAGTACTGTCTTTTGCTGTAACTCCCGCATTTACACAAACAAACAAACAAACAAACAAAAAACTGGATGGCTCTGATTGGCCTGCCTTAGGAAACTGCCATCCTTGATTCAGTTCCTAAGATCAGAAAGGTAGCGTATTCTGATTGGCCTGGGCCAGGTCTTGAGTTCACCTCAGTGCTGACAGTGAACTGGATCAGCTCCCCCTGAACAACGGAATGGTTTTCCCACAAGGAGATTCTGACATCAGATGATAGATAAAATGCTAGACAGATACATCACAGTATTTTATAATGATTCTTTACCAAAAGAGTTTTAGTATATTTTTAATAAGCCCTTCTATATTCCCAAATCACTTTTCCCTTATAAATCCAAGAGATGTTCCTGTTCCTTCTTAATTTTTGTATAAGTGCTTTGGAGCCATTTCCAAGCATCTTCTTCCTGTGTCCTGTAAATATACTCAAAACATTTTACCTTAAAAAAATATATCCTCTTTGATCCTCCCATTTAGCTGTTTTAGGTTTCTCTGCCCTCTCAAACCTGAACTCCTTCAAAGGTTAGTAAAAAGCACAACTATGAATTTGAATTGGGGTTTAATACCTTTTAAGTTACATGACCTTGGGCAAGTTTCTTGAGCTTCAGTTTCTTCATTTATGAAATGGAAATAATATTTTCTTTCTAGGATTTTTATGAATATTGAATATCTTCTAATATGAAGAGTCTTATTCTGTATCTGGTACACAAAAAAAGTACATAGGATTAAATCCAGTAGATGGTTAGTTATTAGCAAACCACTTAACTTCTTCGAACTTCACTAATCTAATATTTAAAATGTAAAAATAGCACCTACTTTACAGAATTTTTGTGAGGATCAAATGGGGTCGTGAACGAATGCCTCTAACAATTAGATGCTGCTGTTCTTTCCAAAATTAATAATTATTTACCTGGACAATTTTCTTTTGGACCCTGGTCCCACTAGCTTATATTGATCACACATAGCAAACTAAAATGTTGTACAGCATGTTTTATGATTTATAAATAGACTTTAAATTTAAATGTATTTTAGCATATGTTTGATTTTAAAAGGAACATAAACAGCCAGAAGTTTTCATTCTATTTGCTTTTCAATGTGTGAGGCAGGTATTTAGTTTTATATCTCATAGAGCCATGGATGATGATTTTATATCTTAAATTATAAGATTTTAATGTTATCTCTTCTTTCCCCAATGAAAGAATGCCGATCCCATGACAAAGCCGCTCTACACAGCAAAGATGGTTACTCACTGTTAGAGACACACCATGCTCCAACATCTTAATAATTTATTTAAAAATACATTGTTCATCGATTTATTTTTATTGTCATTTAGACATATCAATTGCATACCAGTAATAAATTGAATTTTCTAGTTCAGTGAAATATTAATCATTATAGTAAGTTAAATAGTCATTTTTTAATGTATTTTTTTTAATAGGCAGATGCCATGATACTCCTTAGTAGGCGAGCCTACTCTTGTAGTAAAGGGAGGTTTTATAGTACAAGTAGATATCAATTCTCAGATCTTGACTGTTGTTTTATGTTAATTGAGAGACAAGCTGAATAGCCATAAAAATACAGATAATACAAAGGTTCCTTATATTAAGGATTTGTAATAATACTAAAAGAAATCAAGTACTAATATAGTTACATTTGGCTGCCTCTTGCTTCCACTTTGCTTCTATCCTTTCCTTCTACATTTTTCTTGGCTCTTACCGTCACAGTTGCCAGCAGGTTGCTCTGTGTGATAAAGGCAGATGTATTCAGAGTTTTGTTAAAAATTATCCTAAATAAATATTTCATACTTGCTGTTTATTCAACTCTCTGTGCTAACAGCTTTGGAGGATACAAGTTAGAGCAGTGCCCAGAGGTTAGAAGGGGCATATAAATTACTGTACTACATGCCACAAAGAGCTTTGAGATTAAGAGAAATAAAAGATCTCATCAGGTTAAGTTGAATAACAGAGACTTCATGTTCTCAGCACCATTTATGATCAGCCTTAAATTTTCAAAGATATAACTGTGCCATGTGTATACCCCAGCCTTAAGGCCTTCACCCTAAGCTCATGCGCCTTAACTCCAAGGGGAATCTGGACACTTTAGCCCGCCATCATTTAAGTTATAAAAAGGGTGAGGATTGGGAAGGGGGACGTTCTTCCCAGTGATCTCTAAGAAGTGCTCTCCTTTGTATGAAAAGTAGCACGTATTTTCTACCCCCTCTTTATGAGCGTATATTTTTTGTAAATCATTTTAGCAGCTGAAAGGACTTTAATAGAAATTTACTTCTGTAATTTTTTATTAAACATTTTTATCCATGCATTTCTTTCTTCTTTTTATTCTTTTGAGTACCTATGTATAAAGCATTGTCATAGTTATTGATGTGTAAGACATAGTCTCTGTGTCCAGGGAGGGAAAGAAAAGAGGGAAATTTACATTTATTGGCTACCTGCCATGTGTCTAGGTTGTTTCTCACATACAATTCATTTATCTTTATAGCATCTCTATGACATAGGTATTATTGTTTCTAAACTAAAAAAAAAAAAAAATGCAGACATTGAGAGGTTACCTTCTCAAGGTCACCCAAAAAGTAACTAAAGGCTTATCTAGAAATTCATATCTATTAGTATAGTTCCAAATTATTTTCTTTCCACTGTAGCATATTTTTTTGTTTACCATCTGTTTCTGGGTACCCTTTCAAGGGCAATGGTTGAATATAGGTTCTTGTAGATTATCCTTTCATACAAAAGAAAAGTGATAGATTCTTCCTAAACCTACGTGATTATAATCCATCTTTCCCTGTAATCTATTCACTATTTAGCAGCTAAGTGACCTTACTAAAAATTAAAAATTAGAGCCTCCTGCTTAGAACTCTCCAGTGATTTTCCATTGCACTTAGAATATACTTCAAACTCTTCCTCATGTTTTTTTTTATCATATTTTGCTGGATCCAGATCCTACCAGCTCATGAGAGCAGTTGTTAAATTTTAAAGAATGTTGTGAGTCAGTTGTTAAACACAGCTCTTATTAAAAATTAAATAGATTTTACAGGTCACCAAGATGACAACATAGGTCGTTCTCAGTTTCAGCCCCTTTCACAAGAAGACGAAATAGCAACTGTCTGTAGATCGGACACCATTATGAAAATCCCAGAACCTAAGTGTGATACTGAACCACCCCCACCTCCAGACCATCTATGGAATGTTGGATGGATAAGGAAAATGTGGTATATAGATACAATGGAATATTATTCAGCCATAAAAAAGAAATCCTGTTATTTGTGGCAATAAACCTTGAGGGCTTTATGCTAAATGAGTCAGAGAAGGACATGTATGATCTCACTTATATGTGGAAACCAAAAACAAATAAACCAACAGAAGTCATAAAAACAGAGTAGATTAACGGTTGCCAGGATCGAGGAAATGAATAAGTGCAGTGAAAGGATACAGGCTTCTAGTTACTAGATTAATAAGTTTGAGGGATGTAATGTACAGCATGACGAGTATAGTTAACAACACTGTGTTGTCAAACTACTATGTATAAAATTAATAAGGTACAGGATATATGGTATAGCACAGGGAAATATAGCCATGATTATATAATTACTTTAAATGGAGTATAATCTATAAAAATATTCAATCACAAAAAAGCCACTGTATTGTGTGTTTGAAAAAACCAAAAACTTCTCACCACAAAAAACAAAAATCATAACTATGTGAGGTGATAGATATGTTAACTAACCTACGGTAGTAATCATTTTATAATATATATACATATATAAACAAAATCATCACTGTAACAAACTTACATAATGTTTCACATCAATGATATCTCAATAAAGCTGGGAAAAATTAAATGATAGAAACTTATAATTAAAATAACATGTTAAAGAGAAAGTGGTAAATATTGAAAATTAATTACTATTTTGCCACATTTTACTGTTACGTATACTCTTGAGTATGTTTACATCTGTTTTATCTGATGGAAATACCGTATAATGATATGCTGCTGCTCTTTGCTTCTCAACTCCAGTTTATTTATTTTCTATATTTGATTAGTTTTGGTAACGGTCAAATACTGCTAATGCTACATACAGCTAGGTACCTATTCCCCAGCTTATCATTAGAATTATTAGTATTATATTTATTTGCATTGACAAAACTATAATGTTGTTGCCAGTAAGTTTTTCTTCCATCATTGAAGTCATTAATGGCCACCAGTACGTGATTATTGTTTATAATTTCCAAAATATATTTTTATTATGTGTCTTGTATTTTATAACACCGAGCTATGCCTTCACTCTCAATTATTGACACTTCACTGAGTTATATTTCTTAAAAATGCATTGTCTTACCCTTCAAAAGCAAAATATTTAAGTCGTGTGCATTTCCTTTTTTCTCTAGTGTAAATGTTAATCAGTTATTTGTTGTTTAGGTATATTTTATACAGGTCTAGATATTTTTTTTTACTTTTTAAATCTTTGACATTTTTGCTGAATTTGATATTCTTATCCTAGTTGCTATCACTGATAATGAATACATTAATCGAAGAAAGAAAAATTTCATGCTAAATATATTCCATTTTATATTTAAACTAGAAAGAGAAGGTTGAATTTCCACTTTCTAGGGGATTATACCTATTTCCCATTATTTTTCTCACTCATTCTGCTGGTAGCCTTTTTATGTTTTCACAGGGATTCATTTTTAGTCAGTTCCGTGATGAGCCAATATCTGAGATCCCATAAGAGCTTATTATATCTGACCTTAGTCTTAACAGGTAGTCAGTATTGATTCTACCCCAGCCAATCTGGTATTTTATACTTTTAGTCTACTGTCTTCCTGTGACACATGAACTAACTGAAAATCAAAACTTTAGCTGTAGTGCTGAAGCTAGACCTGAAGGATACTAACTCCAAGACTACCTCCCTCCCCACCAAAATATAGTCGTATATTTTTAAAAATAAAGATTACAGGCTGAGGTTGTCAGTTTTATATTTTAGGGCTCAAATCGATACTTTCAAATACTTTTGTTCTTAAAGAACATTTGTTAAATATGGTGTTTGTGTGAGAGAGAGAAAGAAGACAGAGAAGTGAACAGGGAGGGTGAAGGTGGGAGAGGGGAAGGGGGTCAAGAGATAGAGATATAAAGGAGACAGAGATAAAGGGGAAAGGGAGCAAGCAAGCATATGAATGAATGAATATGAATGGATTTAAGCTCCATGCCTAAAAGCAAAGCAGAAATGTACGTGTGTATGTCATTTTCGTGAATAATTTATCCTGATCTAGCTCCTACCTAGCCCCTCTTCTTTATTGTTACTGTGGCTATAATGATGTCTAACTCCTCTTCCACACACCCAACCTCCCCCACCCCAGGACTTCTGTGTCTATGTGCCTTGTCCTTTGGGAAGGCCCTATACTTTTACTTCTGTATCTTGGGCCTTGCTCAGTGCATTAACTCATAGGTTCGGTGACTGCATGTATGAATGCTGAAGGGCCTTTAAATTTTTATTTGTTTCAGTGGTTTTACCACATTCAAGGAAATAAAAGTTTATCCCTTTTATATGATACTGGATGGTAAAATATTCAACTAATCATCACATACTTAGAAAAACAAAAGGATTAAGTGAATTTGTTTCTCTAGGACTGTTACAGTTATCCTACGTGTAGCTTTTTGGTGTAGCCATTTTAGTAAAGATCTGAGGGGAAGATGAAGAGGCTTAGAACTTGGTAATAAGAGAATTACAGGCTGTTTATATGTGCAAATTAATGTCATTTGAGGCTTCAAAGACAGAATTGCTGAAGAGGTAAAAACTACAGTGTCCTTACATTCTAAATAACTTGCATGTAAGTTGAAAAAATGTCCCCCTCCCCCCCCGCCCCGACTTGAATAGCGGGGGGAGTCGGGGTCAAAGTTAAGACCCCCAACTCATAGATAAAAGAGAAATGAGCAAATATTTAGAGAAGGAAAATGACAACAGCTAACTGCACTTATTTAACCTCAAGAGATTTTATTTATTTATATATTTCATGGTTTATAGTAGAAAACAGAAGTGGCTAATTTGTATAGGAACTTAAACAAACAGTTACATTTCCAAGTGGATAAGTCAAAATTTACTTGATTCAATTATTTAGGCAGGAAGCTAGTCTAACAGAGGTGTCAAGGACAATAGTCAGCCAAGGTCAGACTTTCAGAGTGACATTTAAACTAAATGTTTACATAATTGTTACATCCTAGGACCTTGAGTGAGGACAACGACTTTTTTTGTATGCTTGGTATAATTTCTAGAATATTGAATATATCCTTCTGTAAATGCTTTCAGCTTATTGATACCATGATTTAGACATTTATTCTTTTGATTTCAGACTTTATTCTCTGATCAGATAAAAATATCTCTGGGAAGGTACATTGGATTTTATTTGTCATTTAGATCTTTTTCTTTTTTCCTCTTTTTTTAGCGCCACACCGGCAGCATATGGAAGTTCTCACGCTAGGGGTTGAATCTAAGCTGCAGCTCCTGCCTATACCACAGCCACAGCAATGCCAGGTCTGAGCCTCATCTGCGACCTACGTACACCACAGCTCACAGCAACACTAGATTCTTTAACCCACTGAGTGAGGCCAGGGATTGAACCCCTGTCTTCATGGATACTAGTGGGGTTTGTTACTGCTGATCCACAAGGGGAACTTCTGTAATTTAAGTCTTAATGAGAAGAGCTCATAAGCTTCTGAAACAGTGATACAGAAAGAAAGACAGCAACATCAAGAAGCTTCGAGGAGGGCAATATCTCACTATCAAAATTAAAAATGCATTTTATCCTTTGACCAGCAACTCCTCTTTTGGGAATGTTATTGAGGGAAAAAAGTAAGGTCAGTAATAATGTATTTAGAATGCTCTCTTTTATGTAGGTAAGGGAAGAAATAAAATAAGAAATGTAATGCTTTCATTTGCATAAAGAAACACTAACAGGATAGGTGAGAAATTACGGAGATTACTTAAGAGATTATGCAAAAGGAGGGGCCAGATACAGAGATTAGTGGACAATAGGGATAGAGAGGAATGGGACTTTTACCTTGTTATACTTTTACATTGTTTTCATTTTTGAATCATTTACTTGCATTACCTATTTTTAAATGGCTTAATGAATGAATGACAGGATGATTAAAATTAACAAAAGAAGGGAATTCATCTCAAATGAGTAAGCTCAGAACTTGAAACACAGTTTTTAACCTATGTCACTGCAGAAAGCTGGTTCTGAAGAATTCATTCACTAGTGGCCTTCAAGCATATATGTAGGGGACTAATAGCATGAAGGAATACTTCTGACATTCTGCTCAGATGCCACTCAGTCATGTTCTGTATGTCTCCTGTAGATGCCAGAAGAACAAGCATTCTGTGTTTTGGTGAAAATCATGTATGACTATGGTTTACGAGACCTCTACAAAAACAACTTTGAAGATCTTCACTGCAAATTCTATCAGTTGGAGAGACTAATGCAGGTAAATAAAAACTAGGAACTTTTATCACTCCGTGATTTGTTGAGTTATAGAAAAAGTCTAATAAAATTAAATGATGGTTTATGAAAAATTAATGGAAAGTTATAGAAAATATAAATGGATTTGGTTTCTGACCAATATCTGCAGTGGTCTTAATATCATAAAATATTTATTTAACTGCTTGGCCATTTATAAAAATAGTCAATTTTAATAGGCTTTGAAATGCAAATACGGTGAGTTCAATCAATGAAGAGACTGACGAGCATCATTTGTAAAAAAATAAAAATAAAAAGAAGATATTTAAAGAATAGAAACTGAAATATTTAAGATTTTTCTCAATATTAATTAGCACCTGTATCGTATTTAGGTATACATGTAGGGAACACTTTGAAGAGACAGAAAGATATTGGTGAGATTAAAAACCATTGAAAATATTGTAATGTAGAGGCATACTTTAAAATTTTTCCTATGTAATTTCCAGATCTTAAGCAATGTTGTTAACAATCTCATAATGTCTATCTGTATTATATGTATGAATAATGTATATTATTTTACATATTTGTCATAAAAAAGATGGTGAGCAAGGACAAGATTATTATCTATAATAAAGGAATTACTGATTAGCTTAAACATGTTGGGAACCCAAGAGAATTGTGAAGAAAACACATGAATGCATGATTCCACATTGGGGGAAAGTAAAGTGGTTGTGGGAGAAGATTTTGGTAGGAGCTCACTGATGTGATCTGTCAGGAGATCCATAGGTGTCCAAAGGGACAGTGAGCCAGTAGGAGACAGAAAGATTAGAACAGGGGAGTGGAAGGTGAAGAGTGTGCCATGAGGTTCAGGACAGCTTTACTGGGAAAGGGGAATGTAGGAGGGTAGGAGACCTTAAACATGAATGAGAAATGAAGGAGGGGGGAAGGATGTCAAAAGAACTGTAAGCACAGTGACAGATGGGCATGAAGAAGGGATGAGACTATGTAGAAGAATCTGGTAACTGTGAACAATGAAAACAATAGCCTCTTCAAATGGAGCAGATAACTTATGAAGCAATGCTGATTTTCCTCCGCGTCTGCTCCCACTTCCCTTTCTGGCCACCAGTAATTAAAACCGAATCTCAGGTTGGTCAAGATTAGGCAAATATTGAGTGGGCCTGCCAGTGGAAGGGAGGGGTTCTCCACCCACAGAGGAGCAGGATCTGACCGACATTTACCAGAAGGAAGTAGGGAAGTATACCTGTGAATGGAGAATGGCTGAGCAAGCATCTGAGGGGGATGGAAGGGTGATGAAGTTAGATGAGGGAGGGTTTTTTTTTTCATGTTTGTTTTGTTTTGTTTTAAAGGCAGTAGGCTGTTTTTTAGAGATTTAATTCTTCCAAGTAAATATTTGGGATTCTTCACTTATTTACCTTTCATTTATAGAAGTTCATATTTTTTCAAAGGTCAGTATTCTTAAAATCTTTTAGAGCCAAATAAAAGTACCTGACAAGTGAAGAGCAAGTACATGCTACTATAAAGAAATCCAGAAATTTTCTGTGAGCACTTTTTGTCTGTTAACTGAAAGACCACTTGGATACCCCATTTAAAGTACCTGATGGGCACATTGAGGTGTTCTTCAGAGTGTCTTGTATAAGAAGTGGTATTTTTTTTTTTTTGGTCTGCTTATGAAAACAAAACTAAAGTGGGCTCTTATATATCTTTGCCTTTGTCCTTCAGTTATGGAAATAGCTATGCTAAGCTTTTATATTTTGCCTTCCACGCATTTTTTTTTTTTTTTTTGTCCATGGCCCTGATGTGCAGAATTTCCCAGGCGAGGGATTGAACCCACTCCACAGCAGTGACAATTACGGATTCCTAACCTGCTGAGCCAGCAGTGAACTCCCTGCCTTTCATGCTTTTGAAAAGCATTTATTTGTGTAACTTGGGGAAAAAGAGCTAGCAGAAAGTTTTTTTAGGAGGCATCAAATTTCATATATTACATACTTGTACAATTTCTGTATTTACCATTTTTAATATGTTAAAGACAGATTATTGAAAAGTATGATTATGTTGGGGGTTTCAGTACCATAATGTACTGAAGTAATAGCAAAAAACCCAGATGATGTTGATATTAAGTGGCCTTTAAAGAAAATATACATTTTTTTTCCTGGCTAGTTAGGAGATGAACCCTGAATGGGGTGCTATAACTTCACCCTGGAGTCATGATATTCACTAAACTGCAGGTATTCTATCAGAGCAAGCCTTTCCCAAGAAACAGGAAGTCAAGTGAGCAAGAGTTGATCTCTTATTTGTTCATAACATATCTGCCTTTCTTGCCCTCTGTCATATCCCTAGTTTGCATCTCCTGTCATCACTTCAGTAGTTGTATAAAATTCTACGAATGCTGTAGTAAATTGAGAGTGATCATAGCAAGCCTGTCATAAATTGCAATTGTGGCAGGAAATGAAGTGTCTTCAGTGACCCTCCCGCTCAATTTTGCACTTTGACTTTCAGGAGCAGTTACCGGACCTGCACAGCCATTTTTCTGATCTGAACCTGGAAGCTCATATGTATGCATCCCAGTGGTTTCTCACTCTTTTTACTGCCAAGTTCCCACTCTGCATGGTCTTCCACATCATTGACTTACTGCTTTGTGAGGTAGAGTGACTCCCACCTCTCATATTTAAAACAAAATAGAAAATATTTCTACTTATTTTTTTAGTTTTCTTTTTTCCTTAAAAAAGAACATTAAGCCATAAATACTGGTCAAAAAGTTCTCTTTGAACTTTTAGTAAGTACTATTTTAATTGTAATTTTATTATTTGTGAGAAATAAAAATATTAGACTATATAATTTCTACAAAGTAAAATGAGGCAATTAAATTTATATCATTAAATTTATACTAATCCTATACCTGTGTAATTATGTATTACTAATACAAAGGGCCTTTCAAGTCAAATAAGTGAAATTAGAATCAGATTTTTTAATGGTAATGCAATTATACTCCAAGAGTTCATATAAATGAAAATATTGTAGTAATTAAATTCTCAATTCAGAAGTTATCTCTTCCTATATAATGTTTGAAACTCCTATCAGATAACTGAGGAGTGATAAACTAAAACTTCTTTATCATATAATTATACTTTCAGACAATGGAATATTTAAGATATTAGTTTGCAGAATTCCTGAGGTATCCATATTTGTTTCTTTTATTTCTTTTAGTTCCGTAGATGGCTACATTTATTTACTTTATTCTTTTAAAGGCATAAGCAGTATTACACACACATACGTTTTGTACTGCCCATCACAATGTTTGATAATCTTAGCAGTGATAGGAAAGTTGCTAGATGAGAAGACTTTTTTATTGGGAATATAAATGTATATAAAAATGTAGTATCAATGTAAAAAGCAGGAGTAGAGTAATCAAAAAGTATAAACCTAATATAATCTAGACAGTGTGTATTACTATATTACTTTTAACACAGTTTCCTCTGTTAAAAGTCTAACCATTTTAATCACCCTAGGAACTAGAAATTTAATTATAAAAATAAGATTGAAAAAGAAAAGACATCTAAGCTATATAAAGCATGACTGTTATTTCTCAGTCTACTATAGCAGTAACCATTTTATATGCAAGCATAGCTGGGCTTTGCTCTTCAAGATCCTAGTTGGCAGTTGCACAACATTTAAAGACTGCAGAGCATTTTGCAAGCATGTAAGATTTTAAAACATTTGTAACATATTTTGGTGAAGAAAATTTCGTTTGCTGATAGTCACAGTATAAGATCCCAAATTCTAAATATTATAAGTCAGAGAATCTAATTGATGACACATTAATTCCCGTTTGTTTTACTTACATATTAGTGCCTAAAATGCCTATTTAAATTAAACCTAAAAGGAAGAATGCAAAATTAGGAACTAAAGCATTATTCAGAATCAAAATGGTGTGATCATAGTATCCAACAATGCAAATTTGGGCGTTTGTACTAAAAACTCTACTCTGCCTGATTATCCAAATTGGTGTGTGAACAGTTCTGACTCTAATTTAGTTCAATACTCTTTGAAAGTAAAACCAAATTCTTATCTTTGAGTTCTGTAGTCTTAAAACAAAGTGATACTGAAAGTTAGTTTTGATAAATCTTCATAGGTCTTTTTTTTTTTTTTGTCTTTTTGCCTTTTTATATAGAGCCGCACCCGTGGCATATAGAGGATCCCAGGCTAGGGGTCTAACAGGAGCTGTAGCCGCCGGCATTCCCCAGAGCCACAGCAACGCGGGATCCAAGCCGCGTCTGTGACCTACACCAGAGCTCAAGGCAACGCTGGATCCTTAACTCACTGAGCAAGGCCAGGAATCGAACCCACAACCTCATGGTTCTTAGTCGAATTCGTTAACCACTGAGCCACCACGGGAACTCCATTCATAGGTCTTATTCATTGCACACTGAGCTGAGTTTAGTATTTCATGGTATGTATAAAAATAGGAAAGTGGAGGTATAACATTTTATTATATAGTAAGAGCTTCAAGTACTTATCATTGCTTTAATTTTTTTGCTAGTATTATCTCATTTCATAATAGATTGGTTCGATAGTATTCTTTATAGAAAAGGGGATGAAATTAATATGCTTAACCATAACAATTTAGTTGGATTTCTCTGTCACTTTTGGTAGAGTTAGTAACACTGGAATGGTAACTTTGTAAAATTGTCTCTACCTGGATGCTGCCATACCTGACACTGGAGCACTGTCCATGGATCTTCTGGAATCCAGATTCATAATTCCTCAGGAAACTTCATCCTGAAGATACTTGAATTTCTAACGTCAGTTGCTACAAAAATTAGCAACATTTATGGCAGGGAAAAGAAAAGAAAATTTATAAATGTTCTCATCAATTGTCAACTATGATTCATAGTCACAGTCACAAATTAAAATTTGAAAGATTTTAATGCTTATTGAAATTAATAAGAGCAACATAGATGTTACTTTTTCTTTCCTTAAATCTGTACTCTGGAGCTGTTTAAGTAAGTTGAATAGCTTTCCAAAATGTGGAGTAGGTTGTAATCACAGCATCATGGTAAGGAGGGAAATAAATGATAGCATCCCTTTGTGGAGTAGAGTAGCTTTTCAAAAGAACATTTATTGGCAACAGTGTTGTAGTGTGCTTCAGGATATTCATTCTTTCCACTAACTCATCTTTGTCAGAGGATTAATTTGCAAAGGAAATTTTTAGATAAACTTTTATTTCCTGCTTGTCTGTTTTTTCTCTTTGCCCCTTTCCTTCTTGTAGTTAATAAAATATTTATATGAAAGCTATTCTTTCATATGTGATAAAATATTCTAAAAGAAGAAATGGTAACATAGTCTTAAATAGAATCATCCATAGGTATTTATTTTTGTCATATTCTCTCTTTTTAAGGAAAACAGTGTAAATCTTGATGGTTATAAATTAATGTTGAGTTACAAATGGGAGGCTTGGAAATTCTTAGATGGAAAAGTGTTGATTTTCCAAAGTTCATTGTTCTGACAAAAATGTATTGGTCTACAGAATATTTTGCTCAAAGATCCTATTGCAAAATCAAAAATTCCTAGTTGTTTATAGTTTTATTTAAAGCTGAATATGTGGTGACTTGGGTTAATTCCTTTGTTTAGTAAAGATGGATGGCAATAGGATTTGAAACTAGAGTTGAAAATGCGTTTTCTTATATTGTGAGATGAACAGAATTCTGTAGATTGATATTTAACCAATAATTGAAATGAAACTTTTTTTAAAGAACAAAACCTATGTCTTATTAGTTGGCTTTGTTAACTACTGAGCCACAATGGGAACTCCCGCTTATGAACATTCTTGGACTTGTTTTTTGGTAACTATGAGTATGCACTTCAGTGGGTTCACATCCAGGAGTGCAATTCCTGAGTTAAGGCACACATATGCTAAGGTTTTGTAGATACTACCAAACAGCTTTCTTCCAGAGTATTTTGAGTGTTGCCTTTTGAATTGTTTCTATTCAGTGAAAGTTTTCCTTGTGATCAGGGGCAGGTTTTTTGTTTTATGTTCTTTTGCTTTTTTTAGCGGGCAGGTCCTGGATCAGATAAGTGTTCATCAATAGGAAACAAAATGAAACCAGTTTGTTGACTGAAGTTATTCACATGATCTCTGAAGTTTCCTACAGATGGGAACTAAGAGCTAGATTTAAGACCCAAATCTCTTTTGTGAAAATTCAGCAATGTGTTGAGTTATAGAGGCAACAGAGAACATTGGAGGTAAGGTATATGGCTTTTTAGTTAACCCTTCCTTGATTGCCTTCAGATTATTTTACCAATATGTCTTAGTTTCTTTCTCTATAAACTAAAGCTAAGCATACTTATATCCTGGGTTTCTTTTAAGGATTAAATGTGATTATGAATATAAAATACTTTAGCACTCTCTCTGCTACATATTATTTAATGACATTACCCCCTCATTCTGCTCCATCCACCTCCAAAGCTCTTTTAATTGCTTCTCAATTTATCCACTTAACTAACTGACTTTAGGGATTCTTAAGAGAAGGCTAACTAGCTGTTGGTTCATTACCTCTCTGACCATCTTTGTTTTCCCTCAGTTGAGACACTTCTTTGCTAAAGCCAAATTTTAGCCATTGACCTTAGTAGAAGTTTCACTCTGTTTCTTTTTGACTGGTGATTCAACTAGTCCTCCAAAAGTGTTTTTTTTCTTCCACCTTCTTTCAAAAAGCAGTATTCCTTTTAGTCTTGATGAGATAACTGACAGCTGGTGTTTGAAGTTGACTCTTTCCAGATAGTTCAGTTTTTAGAGTATCAAATATATTCAGCTTTATATAGTAACTTGGTATTTCATGAAATTTAAGGAAATCATTGACCCCCCTCAAATTAGAATATATCTCCTGCCTCTCCTTTCTTCTTAGGATGATGAGGGGGGAGAAAATGACAGTACAGGATATCTGATTAAATATCACCAAGTATAATCCCACTTTCAAAGCAGTTTTCTGAGGCTGCTATCTGAAGAATAGATTCATTATATAATGCTCTTACTGTTTGCCCCCATTTACCCCCTTCAAACAATAATACATTGAATTTTTAACTGAGATACAATTGACATACAACATTGTGCAACTTGTATCACAACACGTTGGTTTGATACACTTATGTATTGCACTATGATTACTACAGTAGCATTAATGCACATCTTTATCAAGTAATACATTGAATTGAAAGCGCACCAAAATAAGATGGTAAAAGGAAGATTAAGAATATAAACAGAGGAGTTCCCGTCGTGGCGCAGTGGTTAACGAATCCGACTAGGAACCATAAGGTTGTGGGTTCAATCCCTGCCCTTGCTCAGTGGGTTAACGATCTGGCGTTGCCGTGAGCTGTGGTGTAGGTTGCAGACACGGCTCGGATCCTGCGTTGCTGTGGCTGCGGCGCAGGCCAGTGGCCACAGCTCCGATTAGACCCCTAGCCTGGGAACCTCCACATGCCGCGGGTGCGGCCATAAAATGACAAAAGGCAAAAAAAAAAAAAAAAAAAAAAGAATATAAACAGAATTCTCTGAGAACTTTGAGTAGCAATTGGTCACAAGAGAAGGAAAAATGCTTTGATTAACCAGTAAATACTGTATAGGCTATTTTAAAGTTTTAGTTGTTAATAGAAATCTTTGGGACTAGGAAAAAAAGAACTCTCTAGAATCGCATTTCTGGACTCTACTAAATCTTTCCCACCTACCAGGGTCTTTACGGTTCTCACATCGGTTGTCTTACAGCTCTTGTGTTTTCATTAACTTTGACAATGCAGAAAGAGGCAGAAACCTCAATTTAAAAAATGGCAGAACCAATATCTGTGCTTCCTGTGACTTTGAGAGGAATAGTCATTCATTCATTCATTCAACAAACATTTATTGAACTCTTACTAAATACTTGGCACCATTCAAGTTTGGGGATGCAACAGTAAAGAAAAAGCAAATTAAACTCTTGCCCTCGTTAAACATTCAACAGTAAAGAAAAAGCAGATTAACCTCTTGCCTTGTGGAGGAGGCAGACAATAAACAAATGACTAAGCAGAGTATGTAGTATGTCAGAGGTGTTAAATACTTAGGGAGAATGATTTAAAAAGGAAGACAAATGTAGCAGGTCTTAACAGGGTCTTTTGACAATTGTAGAAAATTTAGTTTCACTGGACTGAGATGGGAAACCACTGGAGGGTTTTGTGTATAGGAATGACATTCTCTGATATGTTTTATCCTGAGCACTCAGGTTGCACTGTTGAAAAAAAGATGTGGGGAAGAGTTAGAAGGGAGAAGTGGGAGACTGGTTAGAGGCAGCTGCGGTAACCAGCTGGACCAAGCAGTGGCGGTGGAGGTCATGAAAAGAGGTTGACTTCTGGGCAGATTTCAGAGGTAGAGAGCACAGGATGTGCTGGTGGTGTATCTGGGATAAGTGTTATTGATTACATGTTTTCATTGAATGTAATGGTGGCAGGAAAGGATGGCTGGTTGCACAGCTTCTATGCTTCACGGAACATCTTGGAGCAGACGATGCTGTGGGGTGACTGGGGAACGTTAACTGTTACATGCTTTATTCTGGAAATGCTTGGATTACAATATCTCTGCAACGTTTGTTCTAGCAGAACAGGTTTTGGTGCCCCTGAGAACATTTAAGATAAGAACTATAGAGGATGGAATAATTATGAAAAATGATCAGTGGGGGAATAAACATGTTAAGCCCAGTGCTTTTAAATACAAGTACATATTTACTGCTAAAAATAGAAGTGATATTTTGCTTTGATAAAATCAGACCCACATTACCTTGAAGACTCACAAAGACTTGACATACCTTGAGTTGTTCAGTGAGCCCCAGTGTTTAGTTGTTGTGCATTTAGTTCTTGTAATCAAAACAAATATCAATGACTTTCAGTTGTAGTGTAACAATTTTTTTTCCAAAAAAAAATTTCAGTTCATCATGAATTGGAAAAACTGCAGTTACGTATACTATTTTTGATTGCAGAAGACTTTATAGCAGTTAAATTGTATATACCTGGATTGAGTAAAATAACTATGTTCTGTTTTTTTATGATTAAATATTTAAAACATACAAAAATCATTAAGACATACACTGGAACTCCTGTATATCTAACTCCCTGGTTAAGAAATAACACAATTAGATTTATATATTATTACTTATTTGTGTTCCCACACCCTCTTTGCCTGCCTCAGAGGAAGCATTTAGTGTTTATCATCGCCATGTTATGTCTATATGTCTGCTACGTACATATGTATCTGTGAGAGATTTCCAATTGAACATATTTGGAAAACATTATTGTACTCACTTGTTTATCAATTCCACTTCCAAAATATATCTTAAAAGCAAAAATGTATCTTTACCCATTATCGTGTCCTGTTCAGGAACCTCCTAGCTCATCTTCCCACATTTCCCGTCTTATCCCATTGTTCTTTATAGCATCCAGAAGAATTTTCTTAAAACCTCTATGAGGTCATGTCACTGTTATGCTGAAAGCTCTTGAGTGATTTCCCACTAAATAAACTTACAGTATTTCACTTGGTCTGTTATCTGGCCCGTCCTTCCTCCCTGGAGGTATCCTTGGGTCAGTCTTCCCCTCTCTCACTGTACTTCAGCACTGGCCTTCTTTTAGTTTCTGGAATACTTAAGATTTTTTTCAGGTTGAAAGTATTGCTATTTTCTTTCCCTCCTGCCCAAAATGTATTCTTCACTCTGCCTCGTTAACTTCTTCATGTCTAAATTTAAATGTCTCTTCCTCTGTGAAGCTTTCTCTGATCACTCCTTTTTTTTTTTTTTAATTGAAGTGTAGTTGATTTACAATGTTGTGTTAGTTTCAGGTATACAGCAAAGTGATTCAGTTATACGTATTTTTTTCAGATACTTTTCCCTTATAGATTATTATAAAATATTGAGTGTATTTCCCTGTACTATACAGTAGGTCCTTATTAATTATCTTCTTTATATATAGTGGTATGTATATATTAATCTCAAACTCCTGATTTATCCTTCCCCCTTCTTCCCCTTTGGTAACTGTAAGTTTGTGTTCTATGTCTGTGGGTCTATTTCTGTTTAATGAATAAGTTCATTTGTATCATTTATGTATTTTATTATTTTTAAATATTTATTTATTTAATGTATGCATGCATGCTTTTTAGGGCTGCACCCATGGTATATGGATGTTCCCAGGCTAGGAGGTGAAATGTGAGCTATAGCTGTCAGCCTACACCACAGCTCAAGGCAATGCCAGATCCCCAACCCACTGAGTGAAGCCAGGGATCAAACCTGCATCCTCATAGATACTAGTTGGACTTGTTTCCACAGCGCCACAAGCAGAACTCCTGTATTATTTTTTTTAGATTCTACATATAAACGATATTATATGATGTATGTCTTTGGCTTACTTCACTTAGTGTGATAATCTCTAGTCCATCCATGTTGCTGTAAATGGCATTATTTCATTCCTCTTTATGGCTAAGTAATAGTCCATTGTGTCTATATACCACTGTTTATCCATTCCTCTGTTTTTTTCTTGTTTGTTTGTTGGTATTTTTAGGGCCACACCCACAACGTATGGAAGTTCCCAGGCTAGGGGTTAAATTGGAACTGTAGCTGCCGGCCTATGCCACAGCCACAGCAACTGCCAGATCCGAGCAGCATCTGTGACCCACACTGCAGCTCATGGAAACACTGAATCCCTAACCCACTGAGCAAAGCTAGGGATCAAACCCACATCCTCATGCATACTAGTCAGGTTCATTACCATTGAGCCACAGCAGGAACTCCTCCATTCCTCTGATGATGAACATTTAGGTTGCTTTCATGTGCTGGCTGCTGTAAATAGTGCTGCAGTGAACATTGGGATGCATTTATTTTTTTGAATTACAGTTTTCTCCAGATAGATGCCCGGGAGTGGCACTGTAGAATCATATAGTAGCTCTATTTTTAGTTTTTTTAAGGAAGCTCCATTTAGTTCTCCACAGTGGTTGTACCAATTTATATTCCTACCAACGGTGTAGGAAGGTTCCTTTTTTTCCACACCCTCTCCAGACTTTATTACCTATAGACTTATGATACTGGCTATTGTGACTGGTGTGAGGTGATACCTCCTTGTGGTTTTGATTTGCATTTCTCTAATTACTGGCGATGCTGAACATCTTTTCATGTACCTTTTCCCATCTGCAGGTCTTCTTTGAAGAAATGTCCCTTTAGATCTTCTGCCCATTTTTTGATTAGTTGTTTGTTTTTTTAAGTATTGAGCTATGTGAGCTGTTTTTATATTTTGAAGATTAATCCCTCGTCAATCACATCATTAGCAAATATTTTCTCCTGTTCTGTAGGTTGTCTTTTTGGTCGTTTATTGTTTCCATTGCTGTGCAGAAACTTTTAAGTTTAATTAAGTCCCATTTGTTTTTCTTTTTATTGTCATTACTCTGACAGATGGATCTGAGAAGATGTTGCTGTCATTTATGTCGGAGAGTGTTTGGCCTATGTTTTCCTCTAAGACTTTTAGAGTATCTGGTCTTATATCTAGGTCTTTAATCCATTTTGAGTTTATTTTTGTGCATGGTGTTAGGAAGGGTTCTAGTTTCATTTTTTTACATGTGGCTGTCCAGTTTTCCCAGCACCACTTATTGAAGAGGCTTTCTCTTCTCCGCTGTATATTCTTTCCTCCTTTGTCATAAATTAGTTGACTCTAAGTGCGTGGGTTTAACTCTGGGCTTTCTGTCCTGTTCCACTGATCTGTGTATCTGTCTTTGTGCCAGGACCCTACAGTTGTGATGACTGTAGCTTTGTAGTAGAGTCTGAGGTCAGGAAGCCTGATTCTTCCATCTCCATTTTTCTTTTTCAGGATGGCTTTGGCTATTTTGGGTCTTTTGTGCTTCCAAACAAACTTTAAAATATTTTGTTTTAGTTCTGTAAAAAAGGTCCTTGGTAATTTGATAGGGATTACATTGAATCTGTAGATTGCCTTGGGTAGTATAGTCATTTGATAATATTGACTCTTCCAATCCAAGAGCATGGTATGTCTTTCCATCTGTTTGTGTCATGCTTGATTTCTTTCATCAGCATCTTATAGTTTTCAGAATACAGGTCTAATCAAATACTTAGGCTTATTCCTAAGTATTTGATTCTTTTTGTTGCGATGGTAAACAGGATTGCTTCCCTAATTTCTCTTTCTGATCTTTCATTGTTAATATATAGAAATGCAGTTGATTTCTGTGTATTAATTTTGTGTCCTGCGACTTTGCCAAATTCATTGATGGCTCTAACAGTTTTCTGGTAGAGTCTTTAGGATTCTCTAGGTATAGTATCATGTCATCTGCAAACAGTGATAGATTTACTTCTTCCTTCCCAATCTAGATTCCTTTTATTTCTTTTACTTCTCTGATTGCTGTGGCTAGGACTTCCAAAACTATGTTGAATAGTAGTGGCGAGAGTGGACATCCCTGTCTTGTTCCTGATCTCGGAATTCTTTCAGCTTTTCACCACTGAGAATGATATGAGCTCTGGGTTTGTCATAGATGGCCTTTATTATGTTGAGGTAGGTTCCCCCGTGTCCCCTTTCTGAAGGGTTTTTATCAGAAGTGGGTGTTGGATTTTGTCAACGGCTTTTTCTGCATCTATGGAGAGGATCATATGGATATGGTTTTTATTCTTCAGTTTGTTAATGTGGTGTATCACACTGATTGATTTGCAGATATTGAGGAGTCCTTGCATCCCTGGGATAAATCCCACTTGATCGCAATGTACAATCCTTTTAATGTATTGTTGGATTCGGTTGGCTAGGATTTTGTTGAGGATTTTTGCATCTATGTTACAGGTAAGATTGGCCTGTAATTTTCTTTTTTTGTGGTATCTTTGTCTGGTTTTGGTATCAGGGTGATGGTTGCCTCATAGAATGAGTTTGGGAGTGTTCCTTCCTCTCCAATTTTTTGGAAGCGTTTCAGAAGGATGGGTGTTAGCTCTTCTCTAAATGTTTGATAGAATTCACCTGTGAAGCCATCTGGTCCTGGACTTTTGTTTGTTGAAGTTTTTTAATCACATTTTCAATTTCAGAACTTGTGATTGGTCTATTAATATTTTCTGTGTCATCTTGGTTTAGTCTTGGGAGATTGTGCATTTTTAAGAATTTGTCCATTTCTTCTAGGTTTTCCATTTTATTGCCATATAGTTGCATACAGTAGTCTCTTATGATCTTTTGTATTTCTGTGATGTCTGTTGTTACTTCTCCTTTTTCATTTCTGATTTTATTGATTTGTGTCCTCTCTTTTTTTCTTGATAAGTCTGGCTAAGGGTTTATCAATTTTGTTGATATTTTCAAAGAACCAGCTTTTAGTTTCATTGATCTTTTCTATGGTTTTCTTCGTTTCTATTTCATTGATTTCTGCTCTGACCTTTATGATTTCTTTTCTTCTACTACCTTTAGATCTTGTCAGTTCTTCCCTCTCTAGCCGATTTAGATGTAAAGTTAGGTTGCTTATCTGAACTTTTTCTGGTTTCCTGAGATAGGCTTGTATTGCTATAAACTTCCCTCTTAGAACTGCTTTTGCTGCATCCCATAGGTTTTGGAGGGTCGTATCTTTGTTGTCATTTGCTTCTAGGTATTTTTTAATTTCCTCTTTGATTTCCTCAGTGATCCACTGGTTGTTTAGTAGCATGTTTAGTCTCCATGTGTTTGTATTTTTTGCCATTTTTTTCTTGTTGTTGATTTCCAGTTGTATAGCATTGTGGTCAGAAAAGATGCTTGATATGATTTCAATTTTCTTAAAGTTACCAAGGCTTGATTTGTAGCCCA
>PVHT020000175.1:9090895-9114768 GCA_004024745.2 Catagonus wagneri
TGAGTGGTTCCTTTCCCATATTAGGGAAGTTTATGGCTATTATCTCTTCGAATACTTTTTCTGTCCTCTTCTCTCTCTCTTCTCCCTCTGGAACCCCTATAATACAGATGTTGGTGTGTTTAACATTATCCCAGAGTTCTGTAAGACTCTCCTCACTTCCTTTCAATCTTTTATCTCTTTTCTCTTCTGCATTAGTGATTTCCACTAATCTGTCCTCCAACTTACTGATTCATTCTTCTGCCTCCTGTAGTTTAGTATTGGCTGCTTCTAATGAATTTTTTATTTCAGTTATTGTATTTTGCATCTCTTCTTGTTTAATTTTTACGTCTTGTATTTCTTTGCTCAGTGTTTCCTGTAAATTATCAATCTTTGCCTCCAGTTTATTTCCAATGTCTTTTATCATCTTCAACATCAACAGTCTTAAAGTCTCTTTGTGGGAGGCAGATAATCTCCTTATTACTGACCTGTTTTTTTCTGGGCTTTTTTCTTTCTCCCTTATCTGAGTTATAGTTTTCTGTCTTTTCATTTTCATAGGTTTTTGGTGTGGTGACCTTTTTGCAGACAATAGAGTTGTAGCCTCTCTTAGTTCTGGTGTTTGCCTCCCCTGTGGCTAAAGTTGGTATGTAGGCTTCCCAATGGGAGGGAGTGGTGCCTGCCCACTGGTAGGTGGGGTTGATTCCTATCCCTCTGTTGGGTGGGGCTTTGTCTTTGGATGAGATTAGAGGCTGGCTGTGCACCTGAGGGGTCTTTAGGCAGACAGCTTACTGATGGGTGGGGCTGTGATCCCACCTGTCTTATTGTTTGGCCTGGGGCTTCTCAGCACTGATGGGAGGGACCAGATTTTCCCAAAAATTGTCACCTCCAGAGAAATGCAGGCTGATGAATGTTCCCAAGAGCTTCACCTCCAATGCCTTTCCCCCACAGTCACCCCTGTTTTCCCAGGAGATCCTCCAAGAATTGCAGTCAGGTTCCACCCAGATTCCTATGGAGACTTTGCTTTGCCCTGGGACCCAGTGCACGTGAAAGTCTGTGTGCGTCTTTCAAGAATGGGGTCTCCTCTTTCCTGCAGTCCTGTGGAGCTCCTGCACACAAGCCCCACTGGCCTTCAATGCCAGATGCTCTGTGGGCTCTTTCTCCCTTTGCCAGATCCCCAGGCCTGGGGATTTGACATGGGGCTCAGAACTCTCAGTCCTGTAGGTGAGTCTCTGTGATACAGTTACTTTCCAGTCTGTGGGGCTTCCCACCCAGGATGTATGGGGTTGCTTCTATCGTGTAATTGCCCCTCCTACCTCTTGATGTGCCTCTTTGTCTTCTGGAGTAGAATATCTTTTTGAAAGTTTACAGTCCATTTGGTTGAAGGTTGCTCGGCATTTGGTTGTAGTTTTGTTGTTTTGGGGAAAGAAGTTGAGCTCCAGTCCTTCTGTTCCGCCATCTTAATCCAATCTCCTGGAAAGTAGTTTTGGCTGGCACACTGTAGTAAAAGCTTTACATCCCTTGTCCCGCTTGTTACCTTCTTCAGCCTGTCTGCTGCCCTCGTCTTCTTCATGTAGTTGGCCAATTTAAAAAATAGATTTTCATAGTCTAATTATTCTTGTCCATCTCTACAGCAAATAGACCAATGGTCTTTATCTCTCTTAAGAAACCCCCCCATTATCTACTCTCACTTAAAGATTGGCGTTTTATCAATTATCAACATCAGTTTGGGTCTCTTAGTGTGAGAATTTGTTGATCTTATATCTCAGGTCTTCCTTCTGTGGTCTAGCAGAATTGCATCATGCTCCTGGCATCCTTCTCTAGCATCCCTGTTCATGTACTGTACCATCAGCATCCTTCGTTTGGCAGTTTTAATCAAACAGTGATTTGACCTTTGCATTATTTACTGAGAGCAATTATATCTAGGCATACAATAACCAGCCAACACCACTAAAATTACTTATTATGCTGATTTAAAAAAGAGGTATAATAGAACATTCTGGTCTTCTGTTTTTTGGATATTCTCACCAGGGTTATCATAAACTCTTATTTTATTTTATTTTTTTTGTAAGTACACTTCACATTTTGCTTCTTGTCCATGTCCTGGTATTATAGCCCACTTTACTCCTTGGGAAGAACAATACCAGTAAAATTTACACAATTGAACAGAACAATTTCCCGTATATTCCACTGGCTCATTGACCTTTTGAGTTGCAGTTTGGGTTGTGTCATAGTGTGGTCATTGTTTCTTAATGATGGCATTTAGTGTTTATGGTCTAGTTGTTTTCCAACATCCAAAAGAATTAGGTATGTACTACTTCTGACTAGTTCTTTTATTTATGCTAGGTGACAGATAAGCAAGAGTTTGTAAGAATCCTCTATACAGAGAACTAACGATTTCTTAGTACTCAGAATCTGTTTTCCTATAAATCTATTTAAAACATCATTTATGGAGTTCCCTTCATGGCGCAGTGGAAACAAATATGAGTAGGAACCATGAGGTTGCAGGTTCAATCCCTGGCCTCACTCAGTGGGTTAAGGATCCGGCATTGCTGTGAGCTGTGGTGTAGGTCACAGACACAGCTCATATCTGATGTTGCTGTGCCTGTGGCGTAGGCCGGCAGCTGTAGCTCCAATTGGAACCCTAGCCTGGGAACCTCCATATGCTGTGGGTACGGTCCCAAAAAGCAAAAAAAAAAAAGAAAAAAAGATTATTTATTAATATTAATATCTGACTCTTTGTAAAAATATGAACCATAGGTATCTAGTAGTACTGATAAAACCTCTATTTAAATGTTCTTTTTTCTATTCAAAAGAACCAAAGCACATTATTATCTAATTATCTAATACTTAATAAGTTTTCAACTTGAAAAGTAAACAGCTTAAAATAATGACTATGGATTGAAGCCAATAGTGCTGAACACTTTCAGATACAAAGAGTCGACTTCAAAATATAAAATTATCAGGCTTCTAAAAAACAGATCACTTTTGGAAGATATTATTTTGCCTACTCACCTATCTAGAAATGTGATCCAGTTCTTGTCCCAGGTATTTTTCCCCCAAAATCGTTATGATTGCTTTCTGTTTATGTCTGATATCATACCGCATGGAAATTTTACAAATATTACTTGTTCTGTGAGAATCTTCTTAATATCAGAAGAGCATGATGATACAGTGCAATGCTAAAAGAAAGTCTCACTGTTAGCTGAGTAGCAATAGGTTAGTTAGATACAGATTAGTGGATTAGAATTGAGAATTCAGAAATATACATTTTTGGGTAATTGAATTTTGACAAGGGTGCCAAGACAATTCAATAGAGAAAGAATGGTCTTTGCAACAAAGTTGCCTTGATAACTGGATATTGACATATAAAAGAATGAAGTACTATTACCTCATATCATATGTAAGAATTAACTCAAAAAATGGATCATAGGCCTAAATGTGAGAGTTAAAGCTATAAACCTCTTAGAAGAAAACCTAAGTATAAATCTTCATGACCTTGGATTAGGCAATGGTTTCTTATGTGTGACATTTAAAGCACAAGCAACAAAAGAATAGATTTGATTTCATCAGAATTTAAAACTTGGAGTTCCCTTCGTGGCTCAGTGGTTAACAAATCTGACTAGGAACCATGAGGTTGCGGGTTCGTTCCCTGGCCTTGCTCAGTGGGTAAAGGATCCGGCGTTGCCGTGAGCTGTGGTGTAGGTTGCAGACACGACTCAGATCCCGCGTTGCTGTGGCTGTGGCGAAGGCCGGCAGCTATAGCTCCTGTTAGACCCTTAGCCTAGGAACCTCCATATGCTGCGGGTGTGGCTGTAGATAAAAGCAAAACGACAAAAAAAAAAAGAATTTAAAACTTTTATTACCACAACCACTATGGAAAACAGTATGGAGGTACCTTAGAAAAGTATATATAGAACTACCACATGACCCAGCAATCCCACTCTTGGGCATATATCTGGGCAAAACTTTGAAAAAGACACATGCACCCGCATGTTCATAGCAGCACTATTCACAATAGCCAAGACATGGAAACAACCTAAGTGTCTATCCACAGACAATTGGATTACGAAGATGTGGTATATATACACAATGGAATACTACTGAGCCATAATAAAGAGCAAACTAATGCCATTTGCAGCAACATGGTTGGAACTAGAGACTCTCATGCTAAGTGAAGTAAGTCAGAAAGAGAAAGATAAATACCATATGATATCATTTATATATGGAATCTAATTTACGGCACAAATGAACCTTTCTATGGAAAAGAAATTCATGGCCTTGGAGAACAGACATGTGGTTGCCAAGGGGGAGGGGGAGAGAGTGGGATGGACTGGGAATTTGGGTTTATAGATGCAAACTATTGCCTTTGGAGTGGATAAGCAATGAGATCCTACTGTATAACATGGGGAACTATATCTACTCACTTATGATGGAGCATGATAATGTGAGAAAAAAAATGTGTACATGTATGTGTGACTGGTTCACCTTGCTGTACAGTAGAAAACTGACAGAACACTATAAATGAGCTGTAATGGAAAAAATAGAAATCATTATAAAAAAAGAATTTCAAAGGACATTATCAAGAAATTGAAAGAACAATCCACAGAATGAGGAAGGTTATTTGCAAATGACATGTCTAATAAGGGCTTTGTATCTAGAATATATAAGGAACACTTACAACTCAATGTTGAAAAGACAGATAACCCAATTTAAAAGTGGGCAAAGGATCTAAATAGACATTTCTCCAAAGAAAATAGACAAATGGCCAAAGAAGCACATTAAACGATGCTTGACATCGTGAGTCATAAGGGAAATGCAAACTAAAACCACAGAGAGATACCACTTCATACTCACTAGGAGAGCCATAATCAAAAAAATGGACAAAAAAACTAGCATTGGAGGAGTTCCCTGGTGGCTCAGCAGTTTAAGGATCCAGTGTTGTCCGTGCTATGGCTCGGGTTACTTCTATGGTGGGAATTTGATCCCTAACCTGGGAACTGCATGCTATGGGGGTAGCAAAAAAAAAAAAAAAAGCTAGCATTGGTGAGGATGTGAAGAAATTGGAACCCTCATAAATTGCTGGTAAGAATGTGAAGTGGTACAATTACTTTGCAAAACAGTTTGGAAGTTACTCAAAAAGTTAAAAATAGAGGTACCATATGACCCAAAAATTCAGTTCAACATGTGCATATATATACACGTGTGTGTGTGTGTGTGCACATACACACTCAAAAGAACTAAAATCATAAGTTTACCAAAACAAAAAGCAAAAAAACAAAACTTGTCATACCAGTATTTCCATAAAAACTAAAAAGTGGAAATAAGCCAAATGTCCAATAACTGATGAGTGAAAAAACAAAATGTCATGTACTCATATAACAGAATGTTATTTAGGCATAGAAAGGAATGATATGCTGATAACATGATACAATATGGGTAAACCTTGAAAACATTATACTGGAGTTCCCATCGTGGCATACCGGTTAACGAATCCGACTAGGAACCATGAGGTTGTGGGTTCGATCCCTGGCCTTGCTCAGTGGGTTAATGATCTGGCGTTGCCGTGAGCTGTGTTGTAAGTTGCAAACGTAGCTTGGATGCTGCGTTTCTGTGGCTGCGGCATAGGCCAGCAGCTACAGCTCTGATTAGACCCCCTAGCCTGGGAACCTCCACATGCCACGGGTGCGGCCCTAAAATGACAAAAAGGCAAAAAAAAAAGGAAAACATTATACTAAGTGAAAGAATCCAGACAAAAGGAACATATATCATATGATTTCATTTATATGTAAATCCATGGAGACAGTTGATTAGTAGTTGCCAGGAGCTGAGTAGAGGAGGGATTGGGAAGTGACTGCTAATGGGTCTAAAGTTTCTTTTTGGGGAGTGAAAAAACAAAATGTCACGAGGACAGTTGTACCATCTTGTGAGTATACTAAAACCCACTGATTTGTGTGCTTTGAAAGGTGAATTTTATGGTATTGAAATTATATCTCAAAGAAATAACTTGGGAGTGGGTTGCAGAGTGCTTGTTAAACATACAAATTCTTACAGATTCATCTTAGACTCAGGATTCTTAGAAGATACAACCCTTAGAAATCTACATGTTTAACAGATGTTCCCGATATTTTAAACTCTCTGAAGTTTAAGGAATGCTCATTTAATGGTTTTATGTACTTATACATTGAAATGTGTTTGGGCTAAAGGCTTTTGCTCATTTTAATAAACAGCAACAGTAGCAAAAAGTTAAAGGGGGAACTGCCTTCTGTCTCATGGGAGTTATTGAGGTATATAGGCATAGTTCTTTTTCTGAAACATTGACCAGAGTGAGTTGGAGAGGCACAAGACTTTAGGCATAAGACATAAGTGCATTTCTTCATTTCTTAGAATTCACTACGTTGGCAAATTCTAGGAAGTAAAATAATAGTCCATGTAATGAATTCAGAGGATTACAAAACTTAAGGGAAATATCTAGAAATGTTTTCTATATTTTCACCTTGATTCTGGGTTTAAAGACCCTGTCCTCTTGTTTTGTTTGTTTGTTTGTTTGTTTGTTTGTTTGTTTCCAAGGCTATTTGGGGCATCTGTTACCATGGGCCTATCAACAAAGCCAAGCTGACAGAAAACAGATGTGTATTTTAACAGCTAAACTTCTTCAGTATTAGTATCTGGATCAGGTTTGTTTCTCATCAATGCTGCAACAGGACAAAGCATAATTAAAAATAGGCAGACATTTTATTTCATGAAGATTTAGGTGAAGAATAAGATGGAACCTTTCAGAGTCAGCAGTTGCCAAGTAGGCAATGAAAAGAATCTGCATCTTTTTAATACTGACTCTGGGGCTTATTCATATTTTTACTTTCACTGAGTCAGAAAATGTTATATGATCATTAATAATATGCTATATATATGTTAAATTTAAAACCTCTTCTGAAAATCTAAAATTTCTCTTTTTTCCAAAGTATGAAAAGCTTTTTTAAAATCAGGTTTGCAGATACCTTTTTTTAAAAAGAGAAGTGTGGCTTGATACTCAGTTCTTTGTGGTTTTGTATCAGGCACTCTGACTCTGACTAAGCCTCCTTCTTTCTTTGACAGTAGAAATAGATGATCAAGCTTAAAAGATTCTACACTTACATAAAGGGTTTATTACAGTGGTTTTGCTACCTGTAAGCTCAATAGCCTGCCGAGGGACACTTTGTTCAGTGAGGATATAGGAACGTGACTCTGACTAGCTTTCCCATTTCTCTTTATCTCATGCTCTGCCAGTACTGTTAAATGGTTAACAGGGGTTTCTGTGCCTTAACCTGAAGGAAAGGGAATTCTACTACCAGTCTCTTTTCTGAAATATGGAACTTCACATGCCTGCTTATGCTTGTTGTGTACAAATTGATCGAGGTTGAGCCTTAAGCCAACATGTATTGTGGTCTGTGTTAGGATGGTCATCACAGTATTTAATGATGGAGACAGAGAACTAACATATATTTCTGGAAGGAGGCAGGTTGTGTGATCACATACAGTAAGATAGAAAGACTCTTGTATTATATTGAACCAAAGGAGTGTACCACTTTTGCAAGTCAAAAATCATTGACTATTGGCCATTTCCTATGGTTCAAGCTAATACTATATTGAGAATGGTAACATATTAGAAATGAGCTTGTAAGAACAAGGAACATCTGATCTAAAGTGGAAGGAGGTCCACTGATCAAGTTCGGTATCCCGGGTTCCTTAACCCACTGAGCAAGGCCAGGAATTAAAATAAACCCTTGTTCTCATGGATACTAGCCGGGTCTGTTACTGCGGAGCCACAACAAGAACTCCCTCTGTGATATCTTTTTGACACATTGTGCCTGAAAGTCTCCCAAACTCAAAGCTTCTTTAGAGTTACATATCATATATTAAAATTCATATTTGAATTTTACATTTTGCTCTACAGTAGAGCCAAAGCAGTTTTAATATAAATATTTTTTTCTAAAAATGTTTAAAAACTGTTTGTCCAAGGAGATGGAACATATTTGCTTTGGCGTCTCCTCCCCTCACACGTAGCTCATGGTACCTCGGATTTGGCATCTGTCCTTTGGGAAGCACAGTTATATAAATGAGAAGCCACTGAAACCTTAAATTGAGGGAATGGCATGATGAAACAGATATTTTAGAGAGATAATTCTGGGAGAGCCAAAATAGTTGTGTAATATAACTGATGTATATTCAGTGGGAATTCAACATTAAGAATGAATGCTGATGTTGTGGATTGTGGCTTTTATAAATCTGTCCTCTAGGATTTGTACCTTTTATCTGTTGCAGTAAGTATACATTTATGAGCATGCAGTATAATGTCAAATTGTCTAACAGTACTACATTTTTGTGGAATTATGAGGGAGGAAACACATTTTATAATGTGTGCAAAAAAATTTAATTAGATTTTTATAGCCTTTTCCTTCTTACACTTGGGGGGACAAGAATTCATAGAATGCATGAGTTAGTGTGTTGCATTATGTCAACGGGATAACTAGACTTCTGAAGGTTGGGTTACTAAAGGTATATATGAGAGTCTAAAAGGACACATGAGTAATTTGCTTTCAAAGGCATTGAAAAGGAGTGAAAAGTAGACAACCGTCTAATTGCAAACATGAATATGAGACAGACAGTACTTAACAGCAGTGAGGAGGATGCTAAGAAAGCCAAAAAAGGAGCAGCATATGCTTCCAAATTGCTTTGAAGTGAGCCTTTATCTTTTGTCCCTAGAAAAATAGTAACTAATAATTTATCATCCCGATGTTTAGGGGACCATAAATACTCACTAAAAGGGAACGTCTTGTTTATTTGTTCATTCATTCATTCAGTTAGTAAATATTGAACACCTAATCTGTCCTGACACTGAGCTAGACTGAACAGATATCATGATTAATAGAGCTTTCCATCCATGGAGCTAACAAGCTTATGAGCAGACAATAAATAAACACAAAGACATATATGAATATGCATTTCGATAAAGGGAAAGAACAAGCTGCCTCAAGATTTTGTAGTAAGTAAACCTGTTTTAGATTAGGATTTCAGAAGTGGTCTCTCTGAGTAAGTGACATTTAGAGCGGAAATTTGAGATGAGTAGGAGAATCCCCAGTGATGGGTGGGGAAAGTGCAGGCGTGAGGCTTTCAGGTGGGAGGAACTCAAAGAAATCCAGAACTTCTGGATCACCGAGCAGTTGGCTTGGAGGTAGGTAGACCCAGATAATATAGAGTTTGGCAGTCATGTTGAGGAGGACATGGGATTTCATTCCAAGTGCCGAGAGGAGCCATTGAAGACCTTGAAGCATGGAATTGCATGGTCTGATTTGTGTTTCAGACAGGAGTGTGGCTGTTGTGAATGCACTGAAGGAGGATGAGGACACCAGGGAAACAGGCTAAGGCCTACTGCCCCCATTAGAGCCAATAGTAGTTGAAAGGGTCAGCAGAGGCGATGAAGGGTGGTAGATGAACTCATATTTCAGGAAAGAGGCTGCGGTTGTTGTTAAGGGCATGGGTAAGGATTGGAGAGCTTGTCAATGGATTTTGACAGCTCAATGAGAAAAGATGAAGTAGAGTAGAATAGGGTTGAATTGAATTGGAAAAGGATGGCTACCTAGAGCCAAGAGCATTTTGTTAAATGAATTTTCATTTTTTCCTTATTTATTGTTTGGACCTAAAATGAACTTATACAATTGAAGGTCAAAGCTATTTTGTAAGTTAAGAAGTATTATTACTGTATTTCACTTGGGAAAAATACCAGTCTGGGACAATGGAAAACATCACCCTCTTCCAGAAGCATTGTGTAGATAGTTTAAAAGTTGAAAAAGAGGAAAATGTTGCAGGAAAATTTTTATTGAGTTGTTGTTAGTTGTTTGTTTAATTTTTTTTTTCCCCCCGCAAGCAAGCAAAGTCTTTATCACAGGAAAGCAAATAGCTCCCAGGACTGCTGGGAGAGGGGAGAAGAGCCCTCTTCTCCATTGTCTTACAGGGGATTTTGTCCCTTAAAGATGGGAGTGGGTACCAATGTGGGGTCCAGAAAGATGTGGTTTTCTCCCATTGGCCTTGCCCAATTACCTATATCAGTCCTTGTCCGATAGATGTCTTAGGGGTGGAAAGTCCCATTAAGTCTCATGGTTTCTTTGCCCTTTTCTTCTCATAAACTGAGTCACAGGGGGTTAAGGATTAATGTCTGTCTGGGTGTAGGTACACTCCCTATAATAAACCAGGGCTGTAGGTGTTTTTTTTGTTTGTTTGTTTGTTTTGTTTTTTTCAGTTCTAAAAACATGATCTCCTCTTTTCCCCCCCACAGGTTTTCTGTTTGGAAAAAGAGATTTAGTGGAATTTAGATTTACAAAAAGACGTCCAGGTGCTTTATGTTTCCAGGAATAAAAGAGCCTCTGAAGTGATGTCTCTTTGCTTGCTGGGCTGCTGGGTCAAAGAAGGAAAGGGTGTACATAGACTCTAGCAGCATTTTAATTTAGTATGCCTCCCGGGTTTTTACTGTGTTCTGGGACAGTGCTTGGGAGCATTTGGTGTCAAAAAAAAAAGGAATTATGTTGATGGTGACAAGAAAATATAATTTTGTGTGAGCTGTAGTTGACAATACCATATATTGTCTTTATTGATTACAGTCAGTTTTGAAGATATAAGTACTTTATTGTCCTCAATTTGTATATTAGATTTGTTTGTTTAATAATTTAGCATGTTGAATTTTCCTTTTGAATTTTTATTCTTCCAGAAATCTTTCCTGAGTTGGGTTTTTTATGCTAGGATTCATGTTAGGATTGTTAGAGCTCTACTTATAAATTGATTTGCAATAAACTTTTAATAAATTAGGCTACCGCTTTCTTCTTTTATTTTCTCACACAATTTTTGATAAGCGAGGCTGGATCAAAAGTAACTTTCTCATCTAAAGTGAATTTTCAAAGTGAAGTCTCTTAAATTACCTGTCACTGTTATAAAGCTAATTAGAAAATTTGAGTTATTTCAAAAAGCTATCAATTTTGACAGCTGACCTTTATGCCTTTTGTTGTCATTCTTTCACTGATACATGGTGCCATCTGCTGTTTGTGGGAAGTAGATTATATTTTGAATCAATAGGCAGAATAGATATATAATCTCCAAAAGAAAAATGCAATATAGATGAAATGGGAAGATGTAGGAGTATGACCTGTTCGAAACTTTGAGGCATGTGATTTATTTGCTTATTTTTTTCTGTAAAATCATTTTTAAAAACTAACTTATTTTATCATTCATTAAGATGTCCTGTTAAACTGGTGGAAACTTTTAAAAACAATGGCTTATTTTAGAGAATTTGATCAATTCAAAGAAGAAAATTTTAAACAATAATTCTACTAGCCATGAGATAACTATTATTAATCTGTAAAATCATTTTTAAAAACCTGGTTATCTGTATGTAGTATTACATGAATCAAAAGATTTTTACTCATATTGTCTTAATTTTGTTTTCTTGCTCCTGTATCTTGGGTTTCCTCTTAAAGTAGCATATTCTTGGCCCCGAGTGAACCATCCTTTTGTTGGCTGGTGGATTAAGACTCAGTTGGTTTCTTTTTCGTGGGTACTTTGGGCCCCTTTTCTGTAATCCTTCTCCTGGTCGTTGGCGTAGAAGCAGTATAGGGTATGGAATGAGAAAGACCTGATTTCCAGCCAGGCACTGCTGCTTACAGGCTCTGCAGCCCCTGGCAAATCTTTTCACTTCTTGACAGCTCTGTTTCCTCCTTTGTAAAAAGAAAGTAATAATATCCATCCTGTAGTATCGCTGTCAGGATTAAATGAGGTAATACTTGTCATATGCCAGGCATAAGTCCTCTCTTTTCATTAAAATGCGATTAAGTTCAGGTTCAGTGAATTTCCTTTTCACCTTTTTTAAAGACACCTTTGTCATGAGTCAGATTTTGTTATTATAAAATCATAAGCTCTTCCAGTGGAAGAAACTTTAGCAAGTAGGTCTCATGTTTTATTATGCATTTATCACCTGGTGATCCTATTTAACTGCCAATTCAGACTCTGTTTGGTATTTCCTGGATAAGAGCCTGAGAGTCTTCACATCTGACTCACTTTTGGGTGATGCTAATACCGCCTCCACAAAGCACACTTTGTGTAGCAAGGCTTTAGATGACAACAGACAAACAAAAACACAACTGATAAAACTCCTGGTTTTCCCTTCACGCACTTAATCTCATGTACTGATCATCAGAGCTGTATTTCTTGAAGTTACCTGGTGACTTGGCCGTTAAGGATCTGGTATTGTGTCACTGCTGTGGCATGGGTTCCATCCCTGATCTGGGATTTTTTGCATGCCATGGGCGTAGCCAAAAAAAAGGGGCGGGAGGAACTGCATTTCCTTGTAGAGAAAATGAGCCCAGAGTCTCTCTCAGAAGACACTGCAGAGTAATTTCTAATTTCTTGCTCTTACAGTAAAATTGTTTAGAGAATGACATTCAAGACCTAATAGTTTATCACCGAGAGCTGTAACCTCTAAATACTTAATTGGAACCAATTAACCAATTCAAAATGCAAGGACAACTTTTATTTCTTTTGGTAATATGTTACCCATTTATATTGTCTTTAAACTTTTGCAGCATTGAATAATGAAAAACGAAGTAAATTAGTTCCAAAATCTCAAATATAAATTCTAGAACAATTCCTTGACTCAAATAAGACTTTTTTGGGTGCATTGAATATATAATGCTTCTCTGTTGATGTCTGGATTTTCCCCCACACTGGTTGATTGTATTTAAGCCTGAATACTCAGTGCACCAGTGTGGGTTCATCAGAGTATAGTGTCTATCCACATAGTCTCTAAGAAGGAATGGCTTTGATTTTACCCAGACCTAAAGCTGTTCATACCTGAGGGCTTGTTCATCCCAGTCACACAGTTTCAGGGTCCCAAAGGAAATTAAAACAGGTATAATATAAATTCTGCTTTGGGACATAAGAATTTAATTTAAAAAGTAAAAATTATTACCTAGAGAATAATTTAATAGACAGAACCTTTTTTCTAAATTCAACCTTAAATGTAAGAACAACATTGCCCTTTTGCCTACCTCCCCTGAAGTGGCCTTAAGAACATCCTACTTAAAAAAAAAAAAAAAAAGGAACATCCTGCTTTTACGGTTCAGTGCACTCCCTCAGAAGCATTACTCTGAGACTACTAAAGGTCACGAGGGCCACTAGGAATTGTGTAGACAGGTTTCACTGTCATCCTATCTGCAGTCAGGTAGATATCCCTCTAAAGAATTGTGCTTGTCCTGTTGTTTAGGGTATCTCAAAAAGAAACCTTTGACTTGGTAACTTTTTCAGGGTTTTTATTTTTCTTGCTTTCTCAGCATTTGGGAAAAATAGATTGCAATGGTTTTTTGACAAATAGTTTTTCCAGTGGCTAATCCAGAAAACATAGCAAAGCTGAAAACCTTTAACCCTAGATCTCTAACTTGAGAATTTTTTTTTTTCATACCATTCCTGGCTGTCCATTGTACTTTTATTCATAAACTCACCTTCCATTTAAGTTTACAAGATACCTGGAAACTCCTCAAGTCTCAAAAAAGCTAGATTCTCTAGGCATATTCTATAAATAAATATTGATTTCCAGATTCTAGTCCTGGTAATATACATCTTCTGGTAAACCAGAACTTAAAAGACAGCCGTATCTCTATAAATCTATTTAATCTATTCTTTATTTGAAACCAGAAAATCCAGTGTTTCTATAGTATTCAGATCATAGCGAATCATGGATTGGTAGGCTTAGAGAGTACTCTATGGGTACTTGAAGCCAATAGCCCTTACTTAAAAGATGTAGACTTACATAAGCTATGGCAGGACAAGTTATAAGACCCTTGGCTGATCCCAAACTCAAAGAAGGACTAGGCAGTTTGGTAGTAGGGCTTAAACTGAATACTCCAAATATAGTAGGTAATTCTCTAAAAGTAGTCTGTACTATTTGAACCTATGCTACAGTATGCTATATGATTTCATTTTTATTAGGAGATTTATGTAGGCCTTGAGAGTTCATAGGTAAACAAAGAGTTTACAATTAGTACATTTGAGGACAGAATAAGGGAATTAAAAATATTTAAACTTGAAAAGGGTACCTGCAAAAGTATCTCAGTGACATGGAAAAATTGCAGCCAGGTGTTCTCCATTTCCTTTGAAGACAGAACAAAAGTAAATTTATATTATAGTAAAAGGAACAGCAGTTAGATGTGAAGCAGAGCCACACGATGAAGCCCGTAAACACTGGGATAGAAGGGATATTCAGCTTTCTGGTTATCTTCTTCAAATTCTCTGGTTATTTTCAATGTCTGTTTCCTGTGGTTGGAATCTGACATCTCAAGGCATGAGCTGGATGCATATTCAGAGATCCTATTCAGCTCAGTGATTTTGCACTAATAGTGACATTAGAGGCAAGACAATAGTCTTATCTATGGCAAACTTCCTGTATTATCAGCGCGACTAAACTCTGTTTTATTGAAATAATTTTTTTAAACTGTAACTAGCCATTAAGGAGTAAATGCCAAAGACTAAATTAGTCAGCTTCTATTTTTTTCTAAGAAGCAAAAACTATAAACAACCCTCTTCTTTATTCATTTTTAAAGTTTCGTTCCATCCTGGCTAATTACTAACAGAAATGGTTTGCTACATAAATCATACTACTTTATTGAAAATATACTGGAAGCTTGTTTACTTTCTGCTTTCTAAAAAAGTGGTGCAGCAGGTTAAGGAAGCAACATTGTCTCCGAGGTGGCGCCGGTCTGATCCCCAGCCAACACAGTAGGTTAAGGGTCCAGCATTGCTGCAGCCGTGGCATAGGTCCTAGCTGTGGCTTAGATTCAGTCCTTGGCCTGGGAAATTCCATATGGTGCTGGTGCAGCCAAAAATAATGAATGAATGAATGAATGAATGAATGAATTAAATAAAATTAAAAAGCGAGTAATTATTTATGGCTCACTGGTCAGAGGTTGTAGATTTTACATATCCCTGACGTATGAATGGATAAGTAGAAATAGGAAAATTATACACTAAATTAAGATTGCTGTGCAAAAATGCTTGATTAGTAACATCATAAATATAGAAAATAGGACTTTTGCCAACTCATAGCTATTTTTAGTGTTCAAAGAAAATCAGTTACTCATCAGATTCTATTTTGTTACATTTAAGAATGTGTCAATTCTGTTTTGTTTTGTAAACATTTTTATTTTCAAGATTAAGTTTTCAGATTATAGTAAAAATTACTATTTTCAAAAGCATGTATACTGTCTCTTCTAGTAAGGAAAGTGATTTCTGGTCAAGCAAGTAATTTGTATTTATATTAAAATTCAGGGGCACATTGATCAGCAAATGTTGATTTTCAGTGAAAATTTTTAAGAAAGTAATACCAATAGCTTGTTTTCTCTGAAATCTTTTCTATGATAAAGTGCTAAATTGAAATTTTGTTGATTAGCTTTTCATCAGATGCTGTTCTTCTCTCATCACTGCCAAATTTTATCACTTTCAAATTTTGCTGTTTGTATTTTTATAAAACTTAACTCATTTCATTTCCTATAGATTTTTAAATAGCCAATTATGTAGTTTCCTATTAAAAAAGAATCTCACCTGTATATTAATATTTATACATGTTCACATGGATATAAACCACTGAAGACATTTGTGAAATTTGACACAAGGAACCTATTTTCAGCAACTTTCAAATGACTACTTTGTATTTTTTTTCTGCTGGCAAATGATGTGGTATACAGACTAACCTGCAGTGGAGGCCAGCATTTATGTTTTTATTAATCATTTTATCTGATATTTATCTTTCTTTTTTTCTGTACTCATCGAAATAAAGTCAGATATTTTCCTTTATAAAATCCATCCATGCAAGAAATTGTGAGAAAAAAATAATTAAAGAAATAGACAAAAGCCAAGGTTTTCCCATCACATAAAAATAGCCACAATGAATACTTGGTGTTTATCCTGGTTTTCTACACATTATGTTTATGTTAGATAAAGAGATAAGTTCATATTTTATAAAGAATATGGTATAAAAATTTTGTTTGTCACATATTCATTTTTAAATCCATAATATATAGTTTATCTTGATATTTTAAGTAGTTGAGATTTTTTGCATAATTCAAATAAAATATGATGTATTGACTTTCTTACTGTGGAAAGCATCACTGTGGAAAGCATCTTTTCTTATTAGATTATTACCTACAGGAATGTACTTGAAAGGACCATTCATTAGAGAATTGAATATGTTCCCATTTTTTTTGGTAGCACATCAGCGAGATTTTTAACACCTCTGTTTGACCAGAACTCTTAAGTTATATTGAGCACCATATCAGTCTTATTTCTTAAGATCTATTTCTGTTGCTTCCATTTCTATCATCATCATCAGCTAGATTCCATACCTCTTGGTTAATTAACACTACAATGCAATTCACTTTATTTTTAGTGACATTTAATTTTCAAAGGTTTCAAGAGCTCTGTGTCAGGAACTATGGTCAAAGACCAAATATTAGAACAAAGATGCTCTTGGTGTTCTTATCACTTTGGAAATTACAAGGGTTTCTGGAGCTCTCTCTGCCAGGAACAGGGGCAGAAGCCAGTATATATTTTCTATTGTCTCACAAGCACATATTTAATGGTGTTCAAGTTGATATGTTAATATATACCTTGTAATGATAAACGGACACACTCCTATATTTCTAGTTAATGGTCTTCTGGAAGCATGTTTAGTCTAAAGAATGAAGTATTAAAATATCTCCATTGTTAATTCAGCTAACCTTTAAAATAATCTTATTCGGACTTTAATAGCTTCAAACTTGAGGAAAATGTATAGTATACCATGGTCTTTTCAAATAGACTCTCAGACTTCCCATGTAGCTCACAACATAACTGCTTGGCATTGCTTCAGACATTCTCTGGAGACAGACTGCTTGCTTTTGAATCCCAGCTTCAACCACTTTGTGTGATCTCGGGCAAATTAATGAACCTTCAGCCACGTTGTTTCAGTTTCTACATCTCTTGTGTTTGAATTAAATGATATATGTAGAGTTCTAAAAACAATTATTGGCATATATTAGTGCTCATAAGTGTTAGTAGATAATACCAACATCATCATTACTTCCAGTTTTGGAATTGACCCATTGAAATTGGGTCAAGTTTCAGTTTTCCAAAGAAGACTTCAGACTACTCTTACTTGAGTTATTCCCACACAGCTTGATTACCTATTGCATTTTTCTGCCAGGAGGGGGACCCTACAACATAACCTGATACATTTACTAAATAATGTTCTGTTCTCTAACCTTTACATGTGAATTGCCTCCCCAGTATTTTGATTTATTTTTTCTTTTTGGCCATAGCCCTGGCATGTGGAAGTTCCCAGGCCAGGGGTAGAACCTTGCACCACAGCAGTGACCCAAGCCACAGCAGTGATAATACCAGATCCTTAACCCACTATACCACCAGGGAACTCCTCAATTATGTTGATTTTTTTTAAATAAATATATTTCTTTTAAATCTTCAGAGCACTTGCATGCTATGTTGCTTTGTAAATATTTATTGAATTTATAGTAATCTATTGTGGAATTTTTTAAAGAGGATTTTTATTTTCAAAGAAGCAGGGGGAGCGGTGGATAGGTACAGGAACTCTAAGAAAGAGTTCCTGTACCTTCTGACTTCTGGGTGAATTGGGTGAATAGAAACTGTAGCAAGAGATTAGAGGATGGAGAAAAGCAAGATTAGCTGGTAGTTAGGAACTGGTGAAAGTCCTTTGTCACTATCAAGGGCATCAGATATACTCCTGAAGCCTGGAATGGTTGACTGATAACTGTAACTAGAAGACAGCGTAATCCAAGGCTCATCATGACTCGAGGGGATTTGTGAAGGGTGACTGCCAGTGTTCATTGCCAGTAGGGCATCTTAGTAGGAGATGCAAAGTGCTTTCCAGGTTACACTTTTCTTTCTACCCAGGGGTGGTATATTATCTGTGTGCATTTTTATCTCCTGTCCTGGTCTGGGAGTCCCTTGGTGTAGTAATGATTTACCCACCCTGGTAACATATAAATGCTCAGAGTGGACGGCACACAGATTTGATAGTACTTGTCAGAAGCTAGAATTTGATTTATCCCTCTTATTTTACATGCCTTGTTTCTGAAAGAGGTTAGTGACGTGATTAAATAAACCTAAGAATTCCTCCCCGAGTCATTCATAATTAAGGACTCAGACTTCGTAGATATAACTCTTTTAAGTACTTCACTCAAAAACAAATGCACATCAAGCAAAGATTTAAAAAATATTATATTTAATTCTCATCCCTCCCCATTCTCAAGCTCTCTTCTTCACTATTCTACTTATGAAAAAACAAGCAAATGAATCTTTAGCAAAAATGGAAAATGTATAAAACTGAGGGAAAGGAAGTGGGAATCACCCAAGTTTTGTTATATTTTAAATTATATTGGGTAATTAGCAGTAAACATATGGAAGGACTTAGCTATGAGGGTTTTAAAACAAGACAAACGAATTTGTAGACAAAGCTTCTGTAACAATCTTTTTTTAAAAGCTGCTGCTTGGTTTTCAGTGCTACAATCCTGACCTCTAGTGGACATCCAAAAAAGAAAAAATAGTGGGAATCAAAAAAAAAAAAAGCAAAAGCAAAAACCAAAACATCACATCATTTTATTCATTACTCTGTCAGTCTTTTATTTAGTCATCCTAAAAACTGAAATTTTAAAGCATTTATAATATGAGAAGCATAATAAAGTATAATACATTTTGGCTAACATTTACAGCATCCTTGTTATTTAGGACCTATATTTAAGAACAACCAGAATTTACTTTTTTATATTTGTGTGGTAATTATCTGTCACTTTCTTCTCTCTGTGAAAAAAACTACACTGCTGTACAGATCATAGAAGTAAGAAATTTATCAAAGAGAAGTGAAAGGGATTCTGCTCTGCTTACCTGGTATGCATAATAATCTACACCAAACCTGAGTGACTTTAAAATGATTTGTTTGAAGTGAAACAGATTGATATAAAGTAGCTTCCTGTTTGATGCACTGACACAACATTGCTTCTATAGTATTTGTGACAAGAATAAATCATCTAAGTTAAGGCATAAAAAAAATCAGACAAATCAAATTGAGGGACATTCTACAAAGTAACTGGCCAGTACTCTTGAAAAGTGTCAAGTTCATAAGAGACAAAGACTGAAAGATGAAAGGTGAAAGGCTAAGCAGACATGACAAACTTAAGATATGATCCAGGATTGGATCCTGGACCAGAAAAAGGCCATTAGTGAGACATCTGACAAAATTTGAATAGTGGGTTCTTGGTTTTGATAGTTGTACTGTGGTAATGTATGAAGAATATTTGGTGAAGCCGGGTGAAGGATATGCAGACACTCTCGGTATTATTTTTGCAGGTTTTTTCTCAATGTGGAATTATTTCAAAATGAAAGATTTCTAAAAAAATTTTAAAGCCATTTATTTTGTTGATAATTTCATTAGTCAGGAATTGGGGAAGGATTCAGCCATGTGCTTCATCTCTGATCCGTGTGGCATCAGCTGAGGCACCTGAAGCCAGAGGTTTTACTTTCAAGATGACATCTTCACTTTCTGTGCTCAGCATCTGGTTCTTCAGGCCCCTTCCTCTTTGGCCTCTTAGAGTCTGGGAGTCTAGATGTCATTGCACTTCTTACACAGTGACTAGCTTCCAAGTGTGAGCGTTCCAGGAGGCTGGACATGGAAGCTATCAGTCTCTTGTGAGACTGGGCGCAGAATGATGTCACAGCTTCACTTCTACCATCCTCTGTAGGTCAGAGCGGTAGCATAGTCATCCCAAGTTCAAGGGGAGAGGAACAAGACCCCACCTCTCAATGGGGGATGTGTGCAAGGGTTATGACCATCTTTAATTCATCACAACAGATAGCTCACCAAAATCTCATTGACTTTGTAGTGGAAGTGGAATCAGTGAAAAAAGCATGATTTTGTTGTTGTTGTTGTTAGAGGTAAATTCTAGTCCTGGCTTTGCCATTTACCAATAGTGTGATGTCTCTGAACCTCAGTTTTCTCATCCCTAAAATGGCAGCAGTAACATGCGTGCCATAGAGTTGTTGAGAGAAGTAATGAAAAAATATATATAAAATACCAGAAATGGCAGGTGATAAATATATGAACCTGATAATAATTGCTAGCACTTACTGAGTATTTAGCAAGTTCTCAGTTTGTTTGTTATGCTTTTTTTTTGGCTATGGCATGCAGCAGTTTGAAGTGTAATCTCAGTTCCCCAACCAGGGATTGAACCCAGGCCACAGAAGTGAAAGCACCAAATCCTAACTACTAGACCACTAGGGAACTCCCTTCATTTGATAGGCTTTTCAGATGCTGTCTTATTTAGTTGCTGCCCCTTCCTGGGGGGTTGTGTCCTATGTTATATGGGTCATAAGGAGCAATAGCTTATTTCTTCTAGCTTTAGTAGCATTTGTCTGTGAGCCTGCTCCATTCACATGGTTTGATCCTTTTTCACTGCCTTGTTTGGATTTCCATTTCCACATTCTATTTATTTCTCTTTTATTTTGATCCCTAAGGACCCAGGTGCTGAAGCACACTTGGCACTTTTTGACACTACCTTTTCAGCATTTGTTCTCAGTGCTGTCAAGTGCAGTTTTTGACAGCTTCTCACACAATCTGTCAGCTCCCTCTGAGCCCACGATTGCCTGCTCATCAGAGCCAAAATGTTCAGTGTCTTTGTTCCAGCAAGCTGCTGTCAGCCTGCCTTTATGCAAGATTGTGGGTGCTCACTTGTTGGCCTACCCAGGAACACGATGATCTGCACTTTGGAGCAATTATTTAATTTGGGGCAATTACTTGTAGGTGTTCTTTAAAGTGAAGATTCTGCCTGAATTTTGGAACAGCAGCTTCTCAATAAGTTAAGGAAACACTTCTTCCTACACCCAAGGCTGATTTCAGTCTGCTTGTTACTGGAAGAAGGTGGTGACCCTTTCTTTTCACAGCAAGCTGAGTTTTTCTTGCTTTACATCCTGCAAACAGTCAACTAATTTTTGTGCACGACCAAAAAAAATTTGATTTTGGTAGAAGTTACCTATTATCTTTCTCCTCTCCACTCTTAAAAAGTACTTGCCTTTAAATTGGAAGAATCACTTTAATCCTTTAGGAATTAGAGGACAGATTAAATAATGCCCAGCGAAGGGATTATTCATTCATTCATTTATTCCTTAAGCCATCTTCTCTAACTTAGTGGTTAAGAATATGACTTCTAGAGTTAACAGTGTGTAAGTTAAAATCTTCTGAATAGCTCTGTGACCTTAGCCAATTAGTTTGACTTGTCTAAACCTTAATTTCTTTGTGGGTAAAATGAAATTTAGCATTGTTGTGGGATTAAATAGGGATGTGTTTTCAGTGTAATTAATTTAGACCCTGGCACATAGAAAACATTCAGTGGATGTTGACTCTGACGTATTATCTTGAGCTCGGAGTTAGACTTCACACTATAAATGATAAGTAGCTATAACAATGTGTATATTAATTTTACTCTTAATAAGTCTTTAAATGCTTTAACTCTTTGAGTCCTAGTAGGAACACTTATTTACCCCTCAGTAACAAAAAACTGCTACAGATTACATATTTCTGCAAGGGTGGGGCATTTTGAAAATATGTAATGTCTTTTTCTTTTTAAAGTGTATTTCAAAAAATGTATTTCAGCTCGGTTAGGCAAAAGTTGGACCATGTAAGAGTCAATGGACATGGAGTTCCCATCGTGGCTCAGTGGTTAATGAATCCAACTAGGAACCATGAGGTTGCGTGTTCCATCCCTGGCCTTGCTCAGTGAATTAAGGATCTGGCGTTGCCGTGAGCTGTGGTGTAGGTCACAGATGCAGCTCGGATCCCACATTGCTGTGGCTGTGGCGAAGGTCGGCAGCTACAGCTCCTGTTAGACCTCTAGCCTGGGAACCTCCATATGCTGCGCGTGCGGCCCTAGATAAAGCAAAAAGACCAAAAAAAAAGAAAAAAGACTCAATGGACAATGGGAGTTCCCTTCGTGGCGCAGCAGTTAACAAATCCGACTAGGAACCATGAGGTTGTGGGTTCGATCCCTGGCCTCGCTCAGTGCGTTAACAATCTGGCGTTGCCATGAGCTGTGGTGTAGGTTGCAGACGCGGCTCGAATCTGGCGTGGCTGTGGCCGGCAGCTGTAGCTCCAATTCGACCCCTAGCCTGGGAACCTCCATATGCTGCAGGTGCAGCCCTAAAAAGACAAAAAAAAAAAAAAAAGACTAAAAAAATTTAAAAATAGATGTTTAAAAATATCTGACTAAGGCTGTCTTTTCTACTTTCCTCTTAGGAAATCAGGATACATTGGTAGTGAAATAAAGAACTTGGGCGAATAGCAAGTTTTTCCTGATTTCCAACAACTGAGATGTCTGAAAATACCTTTTTTTGGCAGAGTCTGGTCACACTATTCTACTAAATAAATAGTATTTACTAAACTAAGCCTTTAGTTTAAGCCTTGTTAATTCTTTACTTTTCTTGATTTTAATGGATAATGTCTAAGATTTCATATGGGCAGGTGCAATAATACTGTATTATTATGAACTTATTTAAAGAGTTTACATACATAAATTTTTCTGATAATCAAAATTACCTATTTAGCTTCCCAAAGTTAAAAAAATTATCTGCTTTTTATTTAAGACACATGTATACCCCTTTCTTAAGAACAATATTTCAAATATAATGTAAGCATTCACTAACATTGCTGAGATTATCACAGTGAACTAATGTTAACTGTTGAAAGGCCATTGGCTCTACTATATGGGCCCAAACAACTACTTTTTAAAAAAATTTATCTTCGATTTATGTCAGAGCTAATGTTTTAATTCTGGCAACTATCGCTCCAGGCTATCTGTCCCCAACCCCATCTAGCACATACTTTGATGTCTATAAACTATAAAATCATAATACCAAACTAATTCTAAGTATATATGAAATTTAAATTTGAATAAATTTTTTCTTCCCATTAGTGAGAGCTGATGCTGCTATTTAAAAACTCTTCTCTAAGTTCTTGTTTGTATTTTTATAGTTCAGTTGTCCAATAGTTTGACTTTGAGATAATACAAGAACAGGGTTCCTTACTTTCATTTGATGATGATTCTACAAATTGGTTTAGTTACATCCATAGGGGAAAGAATAAATCCCAGAAAATTTGGAATAGCCAGTAAAGTTCAATCATTTGGTCATCAAATAAGCACTTACTAAGTACATTACACCAGCACTGTGTAGTGGAAATGCCATTAAGTTACGTATTAGAAGGCTTAGAGGATAATCTTAGCCTGACACTAAATACGTATATAACCTTAGGTTAGGCAGGTTCATATTCTGAAAAACAGGAATCATAACACAGTTTTGTGGATCACTGAGATTCCACTTTTCCTGTGAAAGCAAGGAGGTGGGGGAAATGTTTGGTAGGGAGGTTGAGAACATAGCAGAGCAGGTTGAACGTGGAGTGGAGCCGTGCTGGAGAGCTCTGGGGAGGACAGGAGAGTGGGAGCCTGGCTTAGGGGAAGACACCAGAGCATTACCAGGATTAGGGAATAGAGACGAAAAGTGCTTCCATTTCCAGGAGTGATTCGAAAAACAAGAACCAGAGGGGCTGTGGGTTTAGTCTTGACGGCAAGTTGACAGGCAATGAGGTTGTGAGGACTCACTGCACTTAGCGGTTGTGATGTGGGGGTGGGGAGAATATGGAGGAGGGTCTAGAGGTGGGCAGTGGCTAGTGGGTGAGGACGCCACTCTAGATTAGGAAAGCAGAAACTGCCTAATTATAACCCAGATTTTTAAAATTATTGTTGCTATGGTTATTATAGTGGTCTCTTTTT
>PVHT020000175.1:9115768-9143731 GCA_004024745.2 Catagonus wagneri
AAAACCAGTCTACAGGAGTTCCCTTTGTGGCTCAGCAGAAATGAATTCGACTAGTATCCATGAGGATGTGGGTTCGATCCCTGGCCTCGCTCAGTGGGTCAGGGATCCGGTGTTGCCATGAGCTGTGGTGTAGGTCGAAGATGCAGCTTGGATCCCATGTCACTGTGGCTGTGGTGTAGGCCGGCAGCTGTAGCTCTGATTCTGTAGCTCTGATTCTACCCCTAGCCTAGCAATTTCCATATGCCGTGGGTACAGCCCTAAAAAGCAAAAAAAAAAAAAAAAAAAAAAAAAACACAGTCTATAATCATTGCTTGGTGTAGTGATTAACTGTCAATTTGATTTTGTCTCCTGATTATACTTACTACTTCTTTTGGTTTCCCAAAGAATTGAATACATCTAAAACCTTCAACCAAATATCTTGTGTTTATCATTCATCCCTTCTACAATTATGTCCTATGTTTGGTCCTGAGTTTGAAAGGTTAGCAAATCATAACAGAAATGCACGCTGAGCACCTAGTCCTAATCCCTGCTTCTGATTTTGGAGACAGTAAAAGGATGGTTTATTAGAAGTTGTTTGCTTAACACATCTGGTTCAGCTCCATATCCAAAAAGTAGATAGATTATATTTGTGACCAGGCTAAAGAGAGCACATCAGATAGACCCTGAGAGATGTCAGCTCAAGCTTGAAAGTTCTTTCTTCTCATGTATGATGACTTGCATGACAAGGAAACAGCATATTCTGTGGCAATTTTGTTTCTGACACCGCCATCCTAAGCATTTAAGATTCCTGTCTCTCAAATATAACATCTCAACATCTCTTCAGAGTCACTGGGCTGAACTCAAAGTCAAAATTCAGCTCCAGTATGGCTTCTTAGCAAACTTCTTTATTCCTAAAGAAATATTGCTCTGGTTTCCTGGAAAAAAAGGACAAGGAAGTCTAGCAGGTAGCCGCTTATTACCACCTCTAGGTGTACAAGTGCTCCTTGTAAGCAAACACTAAAACAAATGAAAAATAAAGAACTGTAGTGGAACAGATCCACTCATACAATCTATCCCAATTATCAGCAACGGTTTGTCCTATGTTTTGTTTTATTCCGTTTTGTCTGCCACTGGCAGTTTAACCATATTATATACAGAAAGGACTGAAAAATTTCAGTTAATAATTTTAGACTTCAGTGCCCCTGCCGTTTTGATTAAGGACTTTGACTTTTATAAGCTTTAGACCAGAAATATATTGAAGAAAAATAATTTATTGTAAAAGCAGTAATTTTACATGAGCATTAATTGAATAGCACCTAAAATTTATAACAAGCCTCTCAAAGAAGGAGAGTGTCTTTTAAAAAATCTCATGGTTTTGGAGTTGCCTGGTGGCTCAGTGGGTTAAGGATCTAGCGTTGTCACTGCTGTGGCTCAGGTTGCTGCTGTGACACAGGTTTAATCCCTGGCCAAGGAACTTCCACATGCTACCGTGGCCAAAAGAGAAAAATAGAAATCTCATGGTTTGATTATTATTGTATGTGCAATTAGGGATTTTATTAGAAATGTAAAGAGGGATTTTATTAAAGATTATGGAAGTCTTGGGGAAATACTTAATAAAATAGTGATAGATATGACGGTATTGATTTTGACTTTTTTTTTTTTCTATTTCAGGGTTTGAACATAATCTTTCATGTAGCCTTGGCTCTCCTAAAGGTAATCCTGTTTTTAATGTTTAAGTTACCAAACTGTCTTACTCCTCTGCCCTTTTAACTGGATATCATTCAGTTTACAGCCTTGGACTCATTCTAGATTCTTGAACCCAAAAAAAAAGACTTCTCTGAGGAACTCTGATCCTCTCTCCTTTTCCCATTCTTTTTTGTTCTTGTTTGTTTCAAGTTTGTTTGTTTTTCTTACAATCTGTTTAATCTTGCTATCATAGCCTCTTTCCAGTAACATATAAAGATGTTTCTATTCATTCTAGTTGAATGATAGGAGAAAAAGTTAAAACCTATTTTCTGTCAAAATGATGCCAGCATTTTTCTTAAAATACTTCTTACCATTATAACATCCCTGGAGGTACTTAAATGTATAATTGAATTATTAGAAAGCTTCTGTAATACACTGACTAAAAAAGAAACTGCTACATTTCAGTTTGAAGTTCTTTCTCAGATAGCTAGAAATTTATAAGACGTGTTAGAATTCAATTATAATTACCTTGTTGGATTTTATATCAACATATCACTAACAGCTTTAAAAGTGTGGTAACAGCAAGACATTTGCTACAGAGTTGTGGAAAATAACCTCCTTGGTTTTTGTCCTCCAGTTAAAGATGAAGTTCTGTTACTGAGCATAATAATCGCCTTGTTTATAAAAAGATGTAGGCTTACCCTTTTCCCAGTAAAATGTAGTGGTTAAATTGCAGACACCTAACTCAGACAGATATGGTTCTAATTTCAGCTCTAGTGTATGACCATGGGCAAATTACTTGTTGTGCTCAGACCCTGAATTTTGAGATAATAAGGAAAACTAACATGTGAGATTGCTAAATAAAAGGATACTTAAAAGTCCTTAACATAATGTCTAGAAAATTTTATTGCCCATTAAATGATAGCTGTTATTATTGTGACTATAATTATATTCACAAGGTAATACAGAATTTGTTACTAGATTCCTCATAATTCTTCCAGACTTCCTAAAACATAATGACTTGAATTTCTTCAGGGAACCTGAAGTTAAGCTTCCATACTTAACTATTAAATACCTTGATCCAAAACAAAGGTATCACATAATATGGGCCCTGTTCAACTCAAGAGGTAGGCTGCCACTCCTTATCATTTATTCTGTTAAGCATTTGTTTTTTATGAAGTTCATAAAATGTATTTCAAGTTTTTCATTGAGTCTTTTCTTGCATTTTTTTAGGCCCACACCTGCGGCATATGAAAGTTCACAGGTAGGGGTCAAATTGGAGCTGCAGCTGCCAGCCTACACCACAGCCACAGCAATGTGGGATCCAAGCCGCATCTGTGACCCGCACCACAGCTCATGGTGACACCGGATCCTTAACCCACTGAGCAAGGCCAGGGATCAAACTCACATCCGCATGGATACTAGTGGAATTCATTTTCATTAAGACATTCCGAGTTTAGATATGAACAATTCATATGACAAAATTACTTTAAGTTAAGGAAAATATTTTAAATACAGTAATAGCAATGTTTTTGCATGTATCTTTCAATGAAGTCGTGGATCTCTACCTCCAGTTTTGTTTTTGTTTTTTTCTTGTCATTAAAACAAATCAAAACCCAAAGCTTTCTAAGATGCTTTCTGCAGAGAGCTGGAGTAAGACTTTTAGAATGGTTAAGCAGTGAGAGTATTATATAATTCAAACTAAAAACAATGTTGAACCATAAAGTATAAGGAAGCCCAACAAAGTTCTGATTTTTCTTATCATGTCTAATTTTTTTGTCTCCGATATTACATTTTTCCCAAGATGCTTTTCCTCATTTTTCAGTGACTTTTCCTTACTAGTGCTCTCAGCCCACGCTTTGTCTGTCTTTTGAGGATAACTCAGGGCTTCCCCTCTATACTCTGTGTCAGCCGAGTGCTTGACTTATCTGTTAAATTATCCTCCTGGTTGACAGATTTGGGGGACTTGATTGTATGATTTTCACTTATTTTTGGCCATTTAAACCCTGACATGGCCTGTGCAGAGGACCTTCTCTGGCCATTAGATAGAAAGACTTTTGTGTTTTCTCTAGCAATACACATTCATCAGATATCATCTTGCAGAATTTGTTTAGGTAGAGAAGGTAGAAAGGAGAGCTTTCTTACTGCTATTAATTAGTTTATAGTTATCTCTCATCCTTGTTTGAATCCTGGGGCTGACCCCAGATAGAGACAGTGTATAAGGCTGCACTGAAGTGTACTTAATTGATCTAATTGCCCCCACCTGGAAAAGGAGTGCCTCAAACACATGTATGACCAGCTTTCCCCTCTTAATCTAATCTGTCAGATAAAAGAATGTGATCTTGTTTATATGAAAACAACAAACTTGTTCAAAGTTCTTATGAACCCAGCCTAACAAATTTTCAATATAGCTGCAGAGGGACTTTCAATTTCTCTGTATTTCTTGTGATAAGAAGAATCAGAAAAGGAAGTAACATTGAGCACTTGCTGTGTGCTAAGTGTTAGTATAGGTTATCTCATTAGCACACATTAACTGTCCAGGCAGTATTTGTAGGAGAATCACAAATTGTGTTGGATAAAACCATTTAATTCTTTCCCCTAGTTGATAATTGAGACCTCAGATTGCTTAAAATCTGTTGGCTTAGCAAAGGCAAACCTGGATTTATAATATTTTAAACAGCATAAATATAGGTGAATGTCTCTATTGCTCAGTATGGTTTATAAATATCTACATTCTAAATGGAAGCTAGTCTCTTTTGGGTTTGAAACAGTCTACTAGGTAGCTAGAAAGCAATTGAGCTAAAAAGAATGGTTTGCTAAAGTAGATAACATCATTAAATCATTTAGAATGTTGACCGTGTCCACTAGGTAGGTTAAATATATTCCCCAAAATCTATTTCAGTTACTGTATGAAACATTAAGTAGTCATAGCATGGTACATTATAATAGCTTAGAGATGATCAGCCGGAGTTAATCTTAGCCAGATCTCTTTGTATTCTCTTATGATTCTTTTTATTTCTGTGGTACTGGTTATAATTGCTCCTTTTTCATTTCTGATTTTATTTATTTGGTCCCTTTTTCTTTTTTCCTTGATGAGTCTGACTAGAGGTTTATTGATTTTGTTTATCTTTTCAAGTAAATATCAGTTTTATTGATCTTTTCTACTTATTTGTCTCTATTTCATTTATTTCTTTTCTAATCTTTAATATTTCCTCCCTTCTACTAACTTTTGGCTTTGTTTGTTCTTGTTTCCTTTAAATATAAATTGTTTATCTGAGATTTTTCTTGTTTCTTGAAGTAGGCCTGTATTGCAGTGAACTTCCCTCTTAGAATTACTTTTTCAGCATCCCAAAGATTTGGGAAAAATTCTTTGAATTTTTATTTGTCTCAAGGTTTTTGAAAATCTTCTTTTTGTTTTTTCTATTGATCCATTGGTTGTTTAATAACATGTTGTTTAGTCCCCATGTGTTTGTCTTTTCTAGCTTTCTTCTTGTAATTAATTTCTAACTTTGTATCATGGTGGTTGGAAAAGATCTTTGTGTGTGTGTGTGTGTGTCCATACTAGTGGTCAGACTGGAGCTGTAGCTGCTGCCTACACTCTGAACCATGTAGGATTTTAATCTTAAATTTGTTGAGACTTGTTTTATGGCCTAACATGTGAACTATCCTGGAGAATATACTATGCGCACTTGGAAAGAATTTATTCTGCTGTTTTGGGATCAAATGTATAGTATTTGTCTATTAAGTAATTCTGAGCTAATGTATCAGGCCAGTGTTCTCTTGTTTTCTGTCTGGATGATCCACCCATTCGTGTTAAGTGGGATAATTAAAGTCCACTACTATTATTGTATTGCTGTCTATTTCTCCCTTTATCTGTTAATATTTGCTCTATATATTTAGATGCCCCATGTGAGTATATTACTATTTACAAATGTTACATCCTCTTGTTGGATTGACCCTTTTATCAGTATGTAATGTCTCTCTTTGTCTCTTGTTACGGTCTTTGTTTTAAAGTCTATTTTTTTATGTGAATATTGATACTCCAACTTCCTTTTTGTTTCCATTTCTATGGAATCTTTTTCCATCCCTTTTATTTTAGTCTGCAAGTGCTTTAGACTCAAACGTGTTTCTTATAGGCAGCATATAGAAGGTCTTGTTTTTTTTTTTTTAATCTATTCAGCTATTCTATGTTTTTGAGGGGAGAATTTAGTCCATTTATGTTTAAAGTAATTATTGATAAATATGTACTTATGGTCTTTTTTTTTTTTCTGGTTGTTTTTGTAGCTCCTCTCTGATTGTTTCTTCTTTTCTTTCTCTCTTCCTTTGTGTTTGGTGGTTTTCTTTAGTGTTTAGATTTCTTTCTCATTTTCTTCTGTGGATTTACTATAAGTTTTTTCTTTGTTGTTAATATGGGAGTTTACATATAACAATGTATGTACATACCCTCCCAACGTTTTTTATTTTTGGTGACATATTTTATATATTTTTAGTTTATGCATCTCAATTATTTTTAATTAACTTTAATAATTTTGTCTAACCCTTTACATATGCTTTATAAGTAATTGATCCATTTCCTTTAGTATTTATTTTCCTTTTTTTGGTGTGATATTTACTTTTGTATGTTCTCATTATTAATTAGTATCTTTTCTTTTTAGTTTAAAGAAGTCAATTTAACATTTCGTATAAGGCCAGTTTAGTGGTGATAAACTCCTTTATTATCTTTTGTTTATCTGGAAAGCTCTTAATCTCTTCTTAAATTCTAAATGATAACTTTGCAGATAGAGAATTCTTGGTTGTCAGGATTTTTTTTTTCTTTCACCATTTTGAATATATTATGTGCCTCCTTTCTGACCTGTAAAGTTTCTGCTAAAAAAAAAAGTCTTCTTAACATTTTCTCACTTAAATTCTGTTTTCATTTTGCTGCTCTGGGTGTTTTCTCTTGCTTTGTCTTTCAGCTTACTGATTTGTGCTTATATTTCATTCATTCTGCATTGAACCCTTCTAGTGTATTTTTCGTTTTAGTATCATTTATGTTTGGTTCTTTCATATATTTTCTATATCTTTGTTGAAGTTCTCTCTGTGTTCTTAATTCTTCTCCTGAGATCAGTGAGCATCTTTATGTCATTATTTTAAACACTTTATAAAGAATAAATGCTTATCTCCATTTCATTGAGGTCTTTTTTCTGGAGATTTGGCATGTTCTTGGTGGTTTGGAACATATTCCTCCATCTCCTCATTTTGCCTGTCTCTCTGTCTGTCTATATTTATTAGACCTCAGTCTTGAGAGAGTGGTCTTGAAGAGTGGTTTTTCCTGTGGCCCAGAAGCACAATCTCTTTTGGCGAACAGAGCCAGACCCTCTATGGGTGTCTATCATGTGTATTACATGAACCAGCTGGTTGTGATAGGGCTGAGACTACTGTGAGGGGAGGGTGGAGCTCCAGGTACTCACCTGCTCAATTATGGCCCATCTACTACACAGAGATAGTGGGCTTAAGGCACCGACCTGACCTGGTTTCTACTAGGCTACTAAGGAGCAGGCGTCAGGGTGTCCCAGATTTGTGTAGAGTAGGCAAGGTTAAGAGTACCAACCAACCAGACCGTGGCTCATTTGCTGTGTGAGGAGAGCAAGGTTTAGGGTGCTCGCCTAGCCCAGTTGCAAGTCCATCACTTCCCGGCTAAGGTAGTTTTGGGAACTTCTACCATCCTGGTTGTGGCTCAGATCCTGCACAAGTTGCTTGGGGCTCAGGACACCCACCAAGGCTGGTTGCATCTAGGCTACTGCATGGGGAGAGTGGGGCTCAGGACACTTGCCTGGCCCAAGCTGCAGCCTGACCCAGCTGCAGCATGGGGAGGGTGGGGCTCAGTGTGCTCCAGTGCAATGCTGAATAAAAGTGGAAAGAGCATGCATCTTTGTCTTGTCCTTGATTTCGTTTACCTTCTTTCAAAAAAGTTTTATTACTTAAATCTCCATTTCTGGATTACCACTACCCCTGCTATCATCACCACCTTTTCCTGCCACATGTGGTAGCAGTTCAGCCCTGTCAGAGTGACAAACAGATTATTTGCTAAAGATCAAAACTGCCGTTTATAAGGAGTAGTAAGTTTTTCCCCTTATTCTGGGGAAACTTCCACTGTGCTCTTAGATGTGATTTTTGTGTTTGTCATCACTGTGATTCAGACTAGATTTCTAGGAAACTCTATTACTCTTTTTTCAGCTCTACTGAAATATAATTGACTTCTTTTATGGATTTATTATTTTTAAAAGAAGAATCTTTTTATATTCTGGGTTTATCTAATCTACTTGCTTAATTTAGTTTTTTTTTTCTCTCAGAGGTTATTCATTTGTCCCTGCCCACTCCCTTTACTTCAATGTTCAGCTTTTAGAAAGACATAATTCCACATCACATGAAAAACAGGAAATATATTTATATTATAATACTTATTTTTTTCTCTTATTTAACTTGTATATCATATTTGTATATAAAATAGAATCTAAATGCTTACCTATAACACATCTTTGCTTAACCAAACTGTTCTCAGGTGGCTGTGGGGTGAGAGTGCTGAATCCTAGCCACTAGACCATAAGGGCCAGCAGGCTTGATGTAGGTCCCCAGTCCTAGTCTCTTTGTAGAAAAAATTTGGCAAAGAGATTGAGAGTAGTGAGGCAAGTGAAGTGTTTATTAAGAGATAAGATATGTGCAGAGACAGATTTCCCATCTCGGCTCAGCGGTTAATGAACCTGACTAGGGTCCATGAGAACACGAGTCTGATCCCTGGCCTTGCTCAGTGGGTTAAAGATCCGGTGTTGCAGTGAGCAGTGGTGTAGGTCGCAGATGCAGCTTGGATCCAGAGTTGCTGTGGCTCTGGCATAGGCCTGTGGCTACAGTTCCAATTCGACCCCAAGCCTGGGAACCTCCATATGCTGCAGGTGCAGCCCTAAAAAGACAAAAAAAAAAAAAAAAAAAGATATGTGCAGAGAAAGCATAGGCCAGACAGACAGATACTCAGAGAGCATGTGCTTTGGGGGAGCAGTTCAAATCACTTGTGGGTGGGCGGTCCTTCAAGGTTTCTTCTGACCAGTCATCTTGCTTCGTCTGGCCTTGAGTCCATGTTTGGCCTGACTTAGGGCCCTCCCCTGTGTGCCTGCGCATCTTTTAACCAAGAATTCTAGCACAAGGGTTTATGGGAAGTTGACAGGTTGTGCCATGGACTGGCACCCCTCCCTTCTCTGACCCCTGAGGGACCTTTCTGCATATGTGTGGTTCAGAAGGTCTCTTTGGCCTCAAGAATGAAAAACATGTGATCTTTTGTTTTTTATCCAAGCAGGACTCAGTTCCTCCTTGCTCCTGCCATAATTTTTATATTGAAGTATCTGTCCACAGGGGAAAGATTCCGGTTGCTCAGCCTAGGACTCGTCTGTCTCCTGAAAACTTCCGTCATATCAGTAGCCTGCTACTGCAGGCTTGGTTTTTAGGTCACTGAATTTGTTTTCCAGAAATCTGTCTAGAATTCCACAGGAGAAGTAGCCTTTCGTGTTTCTTATTTTGGCACACTTCTATACATTACAGTTTACCCTGCCGTCAGTAGGTTGGAAGCTCTCTCATAAGCCGAGCCCTGTGTGTCCTGCCCTGCTTTCTTGTTCAGTGCCCCTTGTACAGCCCAAATAACCTCCTATTTTTCCTTTTTTAGGACATCCTTGTTTTTTCACCTTCAGTAACCCATCATTTTGTTAACTTTCACTTGTTATCCAGCAAACTTACCTACCATTCCCTACTCAAAACTCTCCTAGAACCCATGAAATGCATTGTATACCAGTAACATTTGTTCACTTATTTGTTCATTCAGCGAATGACTTTTGCATACCTTTTGTAAACCAGACACTGTGCTTAAGGATAGGGATATGATAGTACACACATAGTCCTTTTTCTTAAGTTGTTTAAATTAGTATCAGACAGCCTTCATAATGCATATGAACAAATAAAATATCTTCTCATTTCCCTTCTCCCCCCTCAAAAAAAAAAAAAGTCTCCCACAGTAAGAGACTGTCCCAATTTATTTTGTTATGTCACAGTATTGTAGTCCCTACAGCAATAGAGCTCAAAGTGGCTCTTAAATGTTAGGGTCCTTAAGAATCACCTAAGTCCCAAAGAATGTGTTTAAATTGAACATTTCTGATTTCCTCCTCTCAGCCATTCCCCACCCTCAAGATCTAATGCAGGCAGTTCCAGAACCAGAAGGGTTGGAAGATTCATGAGTTAGGCAGAGCAAGGGTTCTCAGCCTTAATTCTACATCAGACTCTCCTGTATATTATCATTAGCTTTAAACATTTTCTGATTCTGAGTTGTACAGAATAATTTCATTTGAATATCTAGGTGGGACCCAAGCATCATTGTTTTTAAAACCTCCCCAGGTGATCCCGTTGTGTGGCCAAGCATCTGCTACACTGTGATCAAACGTTCAAAGTTAAATTATCCAAACAATGTGGTAGTGAAGGAACAAGGAGGAAAAGAAAACACATGCGCAATTAGAATAAGCATTCACAGTCATACCTAGAAAGTAGATGGTCCTCATTTTCATTCCTAACTTGACTGCTTTGTTTCTATGCTCCTCCCTGTCAATGGCCATTTTTTAAGGTTGTAGCAGCTGCTCAGTGGGGCCTATGAGAATTACCAGCAGTTTCCTGAGGGGTGTGTTAAGGCGGGCTCCTTGAAAAGGGAAGCAAGGAAGTACCTGGGTTGGGGTGTAGATTGTGATTCAGCTAATTCATGTTGGATTACCAGGGGTTCCTTGAACCATAAAACCTAATTTGTAAGGTATAACTTATCCACTATTAATATCTTCAAATCAGGAAAAGAGTCTAAATAGAGAACCTCAAAATTCTGAAAGTGGGCCTTGTTTATTTGAGTATAAAGTCAGTTATTGTTTAGCTCTGTGCTGGCTGGCCAGGTATTCCTTTGCCCTTTCAAAGTACACTTCCCCTTTTCCTTTCTGTTGACATGGAAAGAAGGATCGATTCATGCTTCAGAGGCTCTCTCCCTGCAGGACCATATATGAATACCTTACAGGGTTAAAGTACAGGAAGTGAAAAGCAAGACACCTTGAAATAAAAAATGGATTTTAGTTCTCCCTAGTCTTTGATTCACCAACTTGGTTTAAAAAAAAAAAAATTGTTTCTGAGCTTGAAGATGGTGACCTAATGAAGGAATGAAATTAGAATTGTAGTTTCTGCAGTTGCCATTCAGGTTACAAAATAAGCAGGCCTCAGACCTGAAAAATGAATCAACCTATAAATATTCTTTTGGATTTGCAGTCATCTTTGTGCCTTGGTTCATTCTGGCACTTCCATGAAGGAATGCCTATTGCCCTGTTGGTGGCACCAAAACACTACTCCTTTGGAAATAGTTGCTACTAGCTCTGCATTTGCCAACTCTGTGACATTGATATTCCTTTATATTGGTTTCCCCTCCCTACATAATTTGTTGTTTGAATGTTCAGTTTGTTTATAACTTTTCTCTGTTGTGTCTTCAGTTTGAGGATAGGTTGGTTTTAGCTGTCTAGTGAATGCTAAAACTACCAATAAATACAAATTTGGGCTTCTAACTAGTGCAAGATACTCAAGAAATTTTGAAAGTTTTAAAGTTCCAGAAATAATGCATTTTATGGATTAGGGACTTATATAAGAAAGATATATATATCATCATAGTACTATGTATGTACTACACAACACCATAAATTTGTTGTGTGATTTCTCATTATTTATTTCTCATGAGACAATCCAAAATGCCAGGAGGGTGGATGGTAGACTAAATGTACGTCTCAAGTTGTCAATACTTAATATGAACTTAATATATCCTAGGAATATGAAGTTGCTTGACAGATATAGGAACAATAAAATTCAGTGTCTTCCTATTTTTGTGAGAAAGCTAAGTACTCTTGGCACAAACTCATTTAAGCTTTCTTCTCTTTTACTTAGAAAAATCCCCCTCCATCTTCATCCTCTGCTGTGCTCTAATGTTTAATGAACATATGCTCGGCATTCATTCCAAGGCTAATTTCCCACTTGTGTTCTTGATCCCAACTTTCCTGCCTTCTTTTGGAGAAGCTTGTGGTAGTTGGTCAGGTCACATATCCAATAAACATTCGGTGAGGAGTTCCCGTCTTGGCTCAGTGGTTAACAAATCCGACTAGGAACCATGAGGTTGTGGGTTCGATCCCTGGCCTTGCTCAGTGGGTTAAGGATCCAGCGTTGCCTTGAGCTGTGGTGTAGGTCGCAGACGCAGCTCGGATCCCGCATTGCTGTGGCTGTGACGAAGGCCGGCAGCTACGGCTCCTGTTAGACCCCTAGCCTGGGAACCTCCATATGCCGCAGGTGCAGCCCTAGATAAGGCAAAAAGACAAAAAAAAAAAATTGGTAAGTGTCTACTTTGACAGATCCAAGGTCAGGTGTGGGAGCATCCAGACCTGACAGTGTTTAACCTCAAGTTGTCCTAAGTCTCCTGGAGAAGGTAGACAGTTATAATTCAGTGATTGCCCTGGGCTTTTGAAACGGAGCTTTGGGAGTCTTTAAACAGGGCATCCAATTCCTTCTGGGGGAACCAGGAAAGATTTTCCAGAGATGATTAGATGTTGAGGGGAGGCAGAGTGAACAGTATACAAAGAGGCATGAGGAAGAATGGCTGAGGCAAGCGCTCTGCTGTGGTGCATTTGAGGGTGATACATGGGCTGAGGTTCTGAAGGGCTTTAATTACATTTCTGCAACCAATTTAATGTGGAGTCTTAAATCATCTATCCTTTCTAGTGCTTAATTTCCTTATTTACAAAATAAGGATAAGAGAATATGGTTTCTGAGGCTCTTAATTTCTACCTTGCCGACTGTCAATCTTTGCTAAATGTATGTGTACACACGCGCGCACACACACACACACACACACACACAATCTATGCTACATACAACTATTTCATTCCTTTAGTGAGTAGATAAAAAAACAATTTATAATTATCACATTTGGGAAGTTCCCGTTGTAGCTCAGCAGGTTAGGAATCTGACTAGTATCCATGAGGATGTGGGTTCAATCCCTGACCTCACTCAGTGGGTTAAGGATCCGGTATTGCTGTGGCTGTGGTGTAGGCCATTAGCTGCATCTCCAATTCGACCTCTAGCCTGGGAACTCCCATATCCCATTTGTGTGGCCCTAAAAAGGAAAAAAAAAAAGGGAATTCATGGAGTTCTCACTATAGCTCAGCAGTAAGTAACAAACCTCACTAGTATCCATGGGGACACAGGTTTGATCCCTGGCCTCGCTCAAGTAGGTTAAGGATCTGGTGTTGCCGTGAGCATGAGCTGTGGTGTAGATCGAAGACATGGCTCGGATCTGGCTGGTTGCTGTGGTTGTGGTAGAGGCTGGCCGCTGCAGCTCTGATTCAACCCCGAGCCTGGGAACTTCCATATGCTATAGGTGCAACCCTAAAAAGTAAAAATGTGTGTGTGTGTGTGTGTGTGTGTGTGTGTGTAATTATCACATTTGTTTTTTAAATCCTTGGCTGAAGTTTATCTTTGTCTCTCTTAAAAAGAGAATTTTGAGAGCAATATAATAAAATTAGATGCAAAAGAATAGTCAGCCTGTTATAATTAAAAATACCAACAAATTGTTTATAATCTCAGTTAAAATCCCCTTTTAGCACCATCCTTGACTATGCATTACCCATTTGTCCTAAACTAGTGAAATGCCTTTGGGTGCCTGTGTGAACGTGAGGGTGTGTGTATAGTGCTTGTGCGTCTGTTCACCATTATTCTTACCACGTGCTTCCAGACACCCAAGTAATATGCTGGCTCTATATAAAAAATCTGATGACTGTCATCAATAATTCTGTAACTGTGCAGCATTTATCTTTTGTGGTGAACTCTCAAATGCATTTTTAAAATAATAAAATTAATTGTAATATACTCATCATTTGTGGAGCACTTAAAATGTTCTTGATGTTGTACTTTTTGATTTGATTAAGACCCCTGTGCTACAGCTATGGAAACACTGTGTCCTTTCACCTGATCCACCAGGGCCAGGGATCAAACTCTCTGCAGCAACCCAAGCCAGTGTAGTCAGATTCTTAACCCACTGCACCACAGCAGGAACTTCAGTGATGCTGTACTTTTAAACTAATGTTCATGACCTTTAACTTTTATCTTTTTAAAAAATTATAGTAATATATACATATATAAATTTTCCATTTTAACTGTTTCTAAGCATATAGCTCAATGATATTAAATACATTCACATTGTTGTTCCATCTTCATTACCGTCCATCTCCAGAGGTTTTTCATCTTCCCACATTGTAACTCTGAGCCCATTAAATAATCCCTATTTTCCCCTGCCCCCAGCACCTAGCAGCCATTATACTACTTTGTGAACTTGGCTGCTTTAGGTACCTCAAATGAATAAAATTATACAGCATTTGTCCTCCTGTAACTGGAATATTTCACTTAGCATAATGTATGACTTTTAATTCTAACAGTAATTCCAGTAATGGTTATAATGAGTCTATATCCTAATATACAGATGAGGAAACAAAGGCTTTGACAACTCAGATAACTTGGCTAAAGTCATTCCTTTTGGTGAATAACATACCAGACTCAGAACTGGGCCTGTTCTGCTATAAAATTAATATTCTTAACCCCTAAATTGCATGTGTGTGTGTTTTACATGCTTTAATTACCTGTAAAGAAGAGATTATTGTTCCCATTCGATGCTCAATCCCAGTAGCTCTCACCAAAAATTCCATGCTTTTTTCACATTGTATAACAGCAGGAGACTCTTAAATTGTAACTAAATCAACTTCCATTTCACAAATCTATGTTGACATCATAATATGAATAAGAAGAAAATTTTTGATCCAAGTTCTCTGAAGACTGTATAGGTGAGGAATAAGTTTTCATCAACCCTCTTAGCATCCTGGGCTGGATCTGAATATTAACTTGACAAAGACAGATTAATGGAAGAAAAGCATACCAATTGATTTAATATATTTTGCATGACATAGGGGTCTTCAAAAGGAAGTGAAGACCTAAAGAACTGATTAAACTTGAGTGTTTTTATGCTAGGTTTGATGAAGAATGGACAATTGAGGAGAAATATGATAGGCCAAAAGATATATGAGCTAAACGTAATAAACTGAGAAAAACCTTGAAAGGCCTATGTGAATTCTTTTCAGGATCCTTCTGTCTGGGAGATAAGGATGTTTTTTTCCCCCAGGTGTAGGAAGGGCACCTCTCATATAAGAGTCTTTTGACCAGCTTCAAGGGAGAAGGGCGTGAGGATGGTCAGAGGAAGAGGGGTCAGGAAAGGCCGTTCTCGAACTCCATCAACTTAAAATAATCAGTATGCCAAGGTGCCATATTTTGAGGTAGTGTGTTTTGAATGCCTTGAACTCCATATTTAAAGATCATCGTCCCAGTTTTAAAATGTCACTGGAAGGTGTTCCCGTGTGGCGCAATGGAAACGAATCTGACTAGGAACCATGAGGTTTTGGGTTCGATCCCTGGCCTCGCCCAGTGGGTTAAGGATCTGGCGTTGCCATGAGCTGTGGTGTAGGTTGCAGATTCGGCTCAGATCTGATGTTGTTGTGGCTGTGGCGTAGGCTGGTGGCTACAGCCCCGATTTGACCCCTAGTCTGGGAACCTCCATATGCCACGGGTGCGGCCCTAAAAAGCAAAATAAATAAGTAAATTAATTACATTAAATTAAATGTCACTAGTTGGGGGGGATAGGATGGACTGGGAGTTTGGGGTTAATAGATGTAAACTATTACATTTAGAAGAGATAGGCAATGAGATCCTGCTATATAGCACAAGGAATTATAGCCAGTCATTTGTGATAGAACATGAATAATGTGAGAAGAAGAGTGTGTATATATGTATGACTGGGTCACTTTGCTATACAGCAGAAATCAACAGAATATTGTAAATCAACTATAATAAATTAAAAAAAATTTTAAATAAAACATCACTGGTTGAATAGTACAGAAACAGAGCCACAGCAACCAGAAACCATTGTTATATTGACAAGTAATTGAATTTAGGCTAATGAAAACAAAATCACTATCAAGAATGATCAGGAATGTGTTCTCTTGTGGCTCAGTGGGTTAAGGATCTGACATTGTCACTGCAGAGGCCTGGGTTGCTGCTGTGGCATGGGTTCAGTCCCTGGCCCAGGAATTTCCGCATGCCATTGGCACAGCCAAAAAAAAAGAAATGATCACGCAATTAAAATGTCCTCTGCTCTTGTCTGGCTAGAATAATATTTGATTCCTAAGTTCAGTCTAAGCCATTTCTTCTTTTATAGCCTTTAAGTTGTATGAAGTCATCCCTGAATTCTGTTTAATGTCCTACTCAGACTCCATTTCTCTGCCCAACCATTGTGTGTGAGCTGATTATAGGAGATATTATCAAGAGCCTTTGTCAGAGGATGTCACCACCCAGTAAGTTTTTATGACCCTTTTTATCTGCAAGCGTTGCTGGTGTTACTTTTCAGCATGAAATAGACTAATTTTGTTCATTAAAGTGCTGACAGTGTTGATGACTCACTGTGGAAATCAATAGATATTATCACAATAGGATAACCAGTCAGAGGAAATTCAGGTGAAGCATATAAAAATTTATTCGGTACTTGGTTTATGCAGGTTGAGAAAAGGTTAAAATATGCTCATTTTACTGGAAATATAATAACTAAAAGCTCCATAGACTGCTCTTTTTTCTCCTTTGCTGTTTTCCTTTGACTAAGGAAATTGGGGTTTGGCATAATCGAATGAATTTAGAACAAAATCTTTTATTTGTGGCGTATGTAACTTTGATTAATTAGCATATAGGCTAAGCTGCTATTTAAAAGGAGAAAGAGCACATGAAAGAGAAACCATAAAAAATACAGTGGTTTAAATAAGACAGTTTGTTTTTCTCACACATGCATACCAGTCCAGAAAGAGGAAGACCGTCCAGAAAGGCAGGCAACCCAGCTCCATGAAATGGCTGATTCCATATACGTTTCTGCTTCACTATCTCCTAGGATGTTGTCCTCAATCATGTATATGATTAAAACTACATCATTTCTATACCCAAGTTCCAATTCAGAGAGAGGAAAATATTTAAGCAAAAATAGAAAGCAAACAATTTCCTTTTAAGCAAATAGGAATTTAAGTACATTACTTTCGCCCATATTCCAATGACTAAATATTTGTTCCCGCCACACTTAGCCACAAGGGAACTAGGAAGTACAGTCTGTAGCTCAGTAGCCTTGTGACCTGTTAAAACAAGTATGTCTATGGAAGAAGGGGGGAATTTTTTAGAGAACAATTAGCAGTCGGTCATAGTTTCCCTGGCCCTTTGACCATTCAATATCTGTGATCACCTTTCCTCCCAAATGTAAACACCCTTTCCCTCCCAAGGGAGATATTCAAAAGCCCCAGTCAGTAACGTCATCAAAGTCAAGGGCTCTGAGTTCCCGCTATAGTGCAACGGGATGAGCAGGGTCTCTGGAGCGCTGGGACACTGGGACACAGGTTCATTCCCTGGCCCAGCACAATGGATTAAGGATCCAGCATTGCCCCAGCTACAGCATCGGTTGCAGCTACAGCATAGATTGCAACTGCGGCTTGAATCTGATCCCTGTTCTGGGGAACTCCTTAAGCCAGGGGTGACCAAAAAAGAAAAAAATAGAGTCAAGGGTCTCTGGATAATGTGCAGTCCTGTCTATCAGGTCTGGATGGTTCCTCACAGTCCAGTGACAAGGTATGTGCTCATCTCCATCCAATGTACAGGAGTGGTAGAGAAAAGTGTAAGTGCAGTAAAAACTCTAATTCTGAAGAAGGAAGAATGGGAAATACATCCTAATCAGATCCATAGAAATGTGCAAGATACCTGATCTATCAGTAGAGAAGCTTTCCTAGTTAGCCCATCTGTCTGCCTGCTGGTTCTAGTCTCTAACAGTTCTGCTGTCATCCATTGTTCTCCATGGCAGCATCTAAGTTAGTGTTCAAGAGTACACTCTCCTTGGAAGCTCTGTGGTTTTCAAAGCTTGCCTCCTGCTTGTGGATATTTGGAGGCCTGAGTTGTCTTAGTGATCAAATATAGTCTGTTTTTTTGGGCCAGTCTTTTGATTTCTTTTGGAAGTTAATTGCCTCAATCTTTCGATAGGCTTCTGGTTTTTCACTTCTAGTCAGTTCATTGTGAGTAAACACATCCAAAGACTTCTTCTAGACATAGTTCTTAAGTCTTCTTGTTGGTTTGTCTTTAGCGGCCCAGTCTCTTCCCCCATTTTAATAGTAATTTCGCTGAGACCAACTAAAACCACAAGTTTGAGTGGGACGGCAACACCCTTAATTTGATCTTTGCCTCCTGGCTGGCTCTATATTGTGGCTGAGAAGTCTTAATGAGAGATACTTATGAAAAGATATAGAGCCTTTTATTCTTTTGTTGTTGGGGGAGGGGTTAGATTCTCCAACTTTGAGGCCTCAGATCACTGTGCATGGTCAGTTTAGTTTATAGACTGCTTTCCAACCACTTTCTCTAGAGTGACAGGTATCATAGACACGTAATAGTCTACCTTGTAGATCATCACAGGGCAGCCGTTTACCAGTACTGTAACATGGCATAAAAAGGATCACCAATTTTCCAGCTTGCAGTTTATGTTCTCTTGCCTCGTCTTTCACTTAGCCACAAAGCCAGGAAGAAACTTCTTTCTTATTTAAGCCACTATAATTTGGGTTGGCACTGCAATTTAGCCGATACTCTGATATAGAAATTGGTACCTGCGAGTGAGGTGCTGTCAAAACTAAAACATACACCTTCAGTTTCCTGGCTTTGTGGCCAAGTGAAAGACAAGGCAAGAGAACATAAACTGCAAGCTGGAAAACTGGTGATCCTTTTTATGCCATGTTACAATACTGGTAAACGTTTGCCCTGTGATGATCTACAAGGTAGACTATTACGTGTCTATGATACCTGTCACTCTAGAGAAGTTTTTGTTGTTGTTTCATTTTTTTTATGTGGTAGGCTATAGAAATAGGCCCGTGGTCCAGGCCTGTATGCAGCTTAGCTCCAAGAGATCATTCAGGCACCCCAGTTCCTTTTCATCCTATTTTTCTACAGTAGGGTTTCTTAGATGCAGTACTATTGACACTTTGGACCAGCTAATTCTTTGTTGTTTTACAATTTCTTTTTCCTTTTTTTTTGTCTTTTTAGGGCCGCACCCATGGCATATGGAGGTTCCCAGGCTAGGGGTCTAATCGCAGCTGTAGCCGCTGGCCTAAGTCACAGCCACAGCAATGCCAGATCCAAGTCATGTCTGCAACCTATACCACAGCTCACTGCAACGCCAGAGCCTTAACCCACTGAGCATGGCCAGGGATTGAACCTGTATCCTCATGGATACCGGTCAGATTCATTTCCTCTGAGCCACAATGGGAACTCCTACAATTTCTTAATGTTTACAGAAGTTGCATTTTCTTTCCCTTTATTAGAAATTCAGACTTTAAAACTCCTCTCTTAGGAGTTCCCTTGTGGCTCAGCGGGTTAAGGATCTGACATTGTCACTACTGTGGCTCTGTTTATAGCTTTGGTGAAGTTTATTCCTGGCCCAGAAATTTCTGCATGTTATGGGCATGCCCCCCCCCCCAAAAAAAGTGAAGTGGTGTAAAGTGAACTTTCCAAAAGCGGGGGATACCTGAAACAGAATAAAACCAGGAGGGAAGAAATAGTAATATGACCATTATATAGCACTTATACTGTATATGAAATGCATACTGTCACTTGAAGGTAAACTGTGGTAAGTTAAAGGAACCCTAAAACATCTACTGAAATAACAAAAGAAGGAGTTATAGCTAGTAAGACAACAGAGGAAATAAAAATAGAACCATAAAATATTTAAAAGAAGCAGAAAAAAAGGGAAAAGGGAAAAAGAGGACATCAAACAAATAGAAAACACATGTCAAGATGATAGGTATTTACGGACCTAGTAAGATTTCTAAGCAGACTAACCAGAAAAAAAATATAATAAAGAAGAAACAATTACCAGTAACAGAATTGAGAAAGAGGGCATCACTACAGATTCTACAAACATTAAAATGGATAATAAAAGAATATTGTGAACAACTTAACAATAAACTTGACAACTTAGGTGAAATGGACAAATGCCTCAAAAAAATACAAACTGGCAAAGCTCACTCAAGAAGAAAAAGATCACCTCAATAGCCCTGTATCTATTAAAGGGTACTCTTTCCACAACTCATTGAATTTTGCAGCTTGAAATTTTTAATAATTGGAGAAATGGAATCATGGTCGCATGGGTACTAAATTCCAAGAGCTGAACAAAATGGGTTTAATCTCTGTCTTAAGATGTAGAAGCTGCTCCAAAAAAAAAAAAGCTGAAACTGAATATAAGAACAGAAGTTTTCATGGTTTACCTCCTACTTAGTTATAACTCTCTAGTTAGGCTGATTTGTGGAGAGGGGGAGGTAAGCATTCTGCAGAGATGGTACATTCTCATCTTCCCCAGCTCTGTGCTCTTCAGGACCCTTATTTCTCTACTCACCCCTTTGGTGGGTTCCTCTTCTTCCTCAGCTTAAAAGCCTTCTAAAATGCCTTCTGCATTTTTGCGTTACATAAACTCACTTTCCAAAGAAAATAATTCCTAAATTTTATCCTAGTTCAAGTTACAATTTTATATCTTTAGCCACGCTGTATAAAATTTTCAGAGGCTTTTGGTATTTTTTTCATTATTATTATCATTATTCATGTGTGGGTAAGGCAGCTTATGCACAGCACAATTTCAGGGGGTGCCATTTACATAGTAATGATCTGCACATCTGTCATCATATCCTTGATTATTATGCTATATTCACCTTTTCATTCAACCATCAAAAGTCTTGGAACTAAACTCTAGCACTGTATCCTGAAACCAACTTTATTTCACACATCGTGTCCCCTTTTCTCAGTGTATGCAAAACCTTCCCAGCCTCTATGTTCAAACTTAAATCCCACCTTCTTTAAAAGACGGTTCCTGACTCTGCCTGAAATGAGCATCTACCACAATTACAAAATGTATCATTCACCGTCTTTCATTTTATTTAGATATTTCATATGTATGTGTTCTGCATTCTCCAATTAGATTATTTCTTAGAGACAGTCTGAAGCTTACTTTTTATTCCCCAGAGTGGCAAGCACTTTCCTTACATGTTCAGCAATCATCCCTAATTCCAGCATTGATGCACAGGCAGCAAGGGGCCAAAGGATTAACCTCATCCTTTTTGCCGTTGTTACGTTTAAGTAGATTGCACCCCATCAAAAGCAATATTTGAAATAGTTTTGTTTTTTCCCTAACGACCTATGCTTTGTTTTCAACTTTCATATTGGAAAGAAGGAAACCACACTAACCTTTGCTTCTTTGGATTAATATTTGTTAACTATATATGTAGAAAACACAGATCTTTTCACATGGGTTATATGTGTGATTATGTGTATACTGAAAACTCCTTTATTTTGAATGTAAAAGTCTCATGTTTCCCAAATTAAATATTTTTAATTTAAATAATTATGCACAGATTAAAATTTCCCTCGATTAGTGTTACTGATGTAAAGAACAGCCTCAGACACTGTTTTCATCCTTTTTTCCCCCTGTATTTAAAAGAATTTCACTGAGTCCTAAAGATTAAAAATGGGGTTCAGATACCTTAGTCTGTTCCTGAAAATTTTTCCCACTCTTTTCATATAGATGGTTCTAAACTCATCACCTATCTCTACTCCAGCTAAACTGGAAGTGGACTCAAGATTAGCCTCATACACTTTGGGCTTACCCACTTTCTGTCTGGGAGTAGCCTTTCAGACTTTCTAAATCTACCTGTTTTGTAGGTCCCCCTCAAATCTAACCTCTGAGGATCGCTTACCTTCCTCCATAACCCTAAATAGAGATAACTCTCAGGAAGTACTGCTGTATTTTAGCTTACTTGTGTTGATTAAAACAAACAAACAAAAAACATAACATGAGAGTTATGAGTTAAGTTTTATTAGGGGCAAAATGAGGACTATAGCCCAGGAGACGGCCTCTCGGACAGCTCTGAGGAATTGCTCCAAAGAGATAAGGGAGGAGGTCAGTGTATATGTGATTTTGGTGAAGGGGGATACCTGCAGACAGCACACATTTTGGCAGAAAGTCTCTTCTAGTCACAGGAAGTTGCTGCTATTCCCAAGAACAGATGTCCTCAGTAATGATTTTAGTGCTTTTCTAGATATGAGAAGATGCAAGAAATCAGGCTCTGAAAATCTGCTGAAAATATCCAACTATCTGAAGGCTTATTCTGCCAGTTTTCCCCAGAGTACAGGGTGCCTCATTCCTGATCTCCGCCCTGAGCTCCTTTCAGGTCAGCCACTGCAGTGGCTAGTAACTTCATTCTCTTAGAGCCAGATGGCAGGTGACAATTTTTAGTTGGCACTAGCTAAAGTAAGTGCTTTTTTAAGTACTTGCTTCACTTTACTTAAATGCTGTTTAAAGAATTTGAGGGAAGCTCTTTGAAACCAGTTTGTTCATTTGTTACTCTCCTCTGGGCCAGCTCCGCATTTCTGCGTAGGTGGCACTTTGCATCATGAGCAAGATCACGTTTTTTGGTAGGTATGCTAGATTGGAGTGGGGCTGTGAGGGAATATCAGACAAGCAATCTAAATGCATTCCTAGCTCTTCCTCAGTCAGTTCTTCCCTGAATGACTTCAATCATTAAACTAAATTTTTTTTCCTGAAACATGAGCTATTCAAATTGAATTACATACATATTCAAATCTGTGTTAATCCTCAGGTTGAAATTAGTACACCATTCCCTGTTGATAATTGAGAGGCTGGTGAATACCATTGCATCTTTGGTATTTTTTTCTCTTTTATTCGGATAACTATAGATTTGACTAGCTTTACTCTCTTCTCCTTTCTCTTTAGCCCTCTTTGTCAGTTTATTGTATTTGCCTCATCTCAGGTTCCTTTTCTTTCCTTGACATCTCCTGAAATCAGCAGCCTGAGATTTCTCCCTTCTGGTGGTGGGAAGTGGGAGGGGCTGATCCCAGCAGGTGTGGACCGGTAGTGGGACTGTCTACCCAGAGGTGGCATGACACTCTAAAGGTGGAGAGTTGAGCAGATGAGCTAAAGGAGGTAACTGACATACACCCGGACCATCAGGCAAGGCTGGCCTGAGTTGAGATTTAGGAACAGTGAGTACAAAGCCAAGAACAGACAGATCAAACTATTGCCTTTGGAATGGATAAACAATGAGATGCTGCTTCATTGCACTGGGTACTATATCTAGTCACTTACGATGGAGCATGATGGAGGATAATGTGAGGGAAAGAATGTATATATGTATGTGTGACTGGGTCACTTTGCTGTATAGTAGAAAATTGACAGAACACTATAAACTAGCTATAATGGAAAGAATAAAAATCATTTTAAAAATTCTAAAAAAAAAAAAAGGAATAAACAGAACAGCCAGGATGAAAAAAAAAAAAGTGTACAGGAAGTCAGCTCAGAGAAAGCAGAGAGGGGAGAGGAAAGGATGAGGGAGTGGAGACTTAGAGGGGGTGCTTATCTGTTACTAGGTTTTTCATGTTCTTCAAGCCTTTGCATGGGTGAGCCAGCACCATTTTAAAGGATGTGGCTATCATGACTTGATATTTTGTATTATATGTAGGCCATATTAGGGTAAAGAGAAGAAATCAAAGAAGTTCTTGCTGAGCATGCTTGGAGATGATGCATTCTTGCTGGAAAATAAATGTGTTTTCTGTTCAGAGCAAGGACAGCAGAGCTGACAATTGTATTTGGAGAGCCAAAAGTGTCTTTTCAGGGCAGGACCATTCAGGCCCTACAGGAGCTTTTGAGTGCATGTTTTCAGACACTCACTGTGTCATATCTACAGTCTGCACTGCTTCTCCAGGGTTTGAGGCAGACCACATCTGCTCTTAAGGTCCATCATCTTACAGAGTGAAATACTTGTGTGTTAGGCTTTCAGTTCTTGAAGCTTGGGCTAGATTTTTCCATTTTTATTTAAATGTTGTGGTAGCCCATGATCAGAGCATTATAACCTGCAGTATCACTGATGAGAAAGAAAAAAATAAAAGCTATATGTACGTGTAAAACAAATGGAAATTGGAACTTAATTCTTTGGTTAAATTGCTTATCTAGCCTTGCTGATTCCATTTCAAACATCTTACCCATTTACCTGTAGTTTTTAGCTTCTCTACATGTAAAAGCTTCTAAAGAAAACATTTGGGAGTATCCTATTTACCACAGTGATTTCCAGGTCATTTTCTTGAGTTTGATTTCAATCCTGTTATTAGTAAATTCTGAGCATCTGCCTTCTTGGGCAAATCAACTTGCCAATCAGTTGTTTTCTTAAAAGTGTCTTTTATATTAATATCAGTTTGAGTGCATGTTGGCATTGTTTAGAAACCATTGTTTGGAAACTTGAATGGTTTGATTGTACATAGTTATTACCTATAGCCAAATAAATACTGCTTCTATCAATGCTTATACTTTGTTTCCATGTGAAATGGTAAATGTTTTTTTAGCACTCCCATTCCTAATGTATTTTACACATTAGAATTCAAACCGAAACAGTAACTTTGGTACTTCCATTTGTGTCCATCCTACAAAATATGTAGATCTGTCCATTAATCCACCTCCAGAGGACTAGCAAATCTAATAACTAAGTCCTCACCCTCCCCAAATCAGATTTGTTTCTGAAGGAACTGTCAAATGAGAGTGAGCATATTGCCAAATAACATTGTTTTATTTATTTTCTTATGGCATTTACACTGTTTAATTGTCAGTATTTCCCCTTTCTTTTAGAAATCCATAAACATTGCACTTGCTATCATTTTGACCTTTCTTCTTACACATTTAGATATTAAATAAGAGATAAATACTTACCATCCTCTAGTTTAATACATGCCTTTTAAAAATTAAACTTATGTTTTAATTCTGTTTTTAACTCACTTCTTCATTTGAGATTGTCATTCATTCGTTTACTCAATATTTATTTAAATAATCTGTGACTTCAGGGACTCGGAGCTGTTGGGTAGTGGAGATGCAAAGATGAATATGTTGCAGTTAATCTCAAGGGGTTCACAGAGGAGTAGGGGAGACAGATGAATAAATGGGGCAGGATGCAAAGGCAGAAGAGGAAGGTAATAACAAGGGTTAACTGAAAGAGAAAATGACATTGAGTCTTAAAGATGAGCAAGAGAAGACAAGGAGCAGTATTTTAGGCAAAGAGAACAGCACATGTAAGAACAGAAATATCATAAAATACATGTCTGGGAAGACACTCCATGAGAACATTGGTCTGAAGCGTTAAGGTAACAGATACAATTGGAAAGGTAGGATGGGTCTAGATTGTCTGAAGGTGACTTATGTTTAGGGTTGCGTGCTAACCTTTGAACCTGTGGGCCAGAAGGTACCCTTAAATAGTTACAGGGTCAGATAGGATATTTTAGGAAGATAATTTTGAAGACAGCTGAGAGAGACTGGAATGCGAAGAGACTGGTAATAAACATGGAGACTAGTTAGAAGACTGTTAAGTTGAGAAATAATGAAGGCTTTTCCCCTCCAGCGCTGTGTGTAATGATGGGGATGGATAGGGAGGGGCAAACTGAGCAGCATTTTCCAGGTGCCCTCGGGGAGACTTGGCAACAATTAGATTAGTGCCAGATGACAGATACTGAAAGTCACGCCTCTCCTCCACTTTTTCTCTCTCTCTTGCTCATCCTCTCAAAAACTTCCTGTCATGTTCTATCTTTACTTTTAAGGAGAGGAGCAGCATGCTTTTGGTAGAGAAGGCAGCTTACCAGACCTTACATTTTCACTTACTGCTCGTTAGTGATGACCAGGGTGTCCCTACGCAGTTGACTCATGCTGCCAGATCAGCGTCTGCTTGGTTCAGCTTAATGTATTATGGTTTGAATTCCATCAGTAATTAGACTTTCAGAGAAAGGGACCAAAGCAGTTGAGCCTTTAACCAAACTTTGTGTCTCAAAGTCTGCAACTTTGAGAGAGCCCCTGTGTTCATATATTGTGGGTGTTTCCTCCATGGTATTCCCTTTTCCCTGACTTGGGAAAGAATATTATCTCTGGCAGTTTTTTATCAATGAGTTATATAACGGTGGACCTAATAAGCTTATGTGCTTGGAAAGTTACACGAAGATAACGAAGAGCTGTTTTTCCTTCATGATGTTTCTCAGATTCGAGCATGGCTCTGTTTCCATGACAACCACACCGGTCCAGGCTCTCATTTTCTTATTTTTGGTGTACTGCAAGAGCTTTATGACATGTCTACCTTTAACATCTTCCTCTCCTAAACTCCCTTGCCCTCTGCTATGAGATTAGTCCTTCTAAAAACTGTCTTCACCATATTATTCACCTCTCTGTTCTCTGCTATAAGCCCATCCTTTAGCATTTCATTTTCCTCATAATCTGGCTTCATATGTACTTACTGGCCTCACCTTTGCCTCCTGGGCACCTTATTACACACTGTGATGTGGACCTCCTAATTGTCCCAGTCATGGATCTTGTCTCTGTCATAAAGCCCATGATGCCACTGAGGTTAGAGAACATATTATGTGCTAATTTTGTATTCTCCCTAGCACCAGACACAACTCTGGGCTCATGGTATATATATAGAAAATGGAATATTTCCTCTTTCACCCCTTGCCTCTGAGTTCATTTATTCCTTTCGATTCCCACTGGGCTTCAGGGCTGTTTCTGGTAGTAAAATTGTGTTTAATTTCTTCCTCTTTCTTAAAGTAGTTGACAGTTTTATAGCATATATTATCCACAACTTGCAGGACACTTTAAAAACCAATATTATGATATCTTTGTTTTTAAATATAGAAGCCTCTTTTTTCTTTACCAGAAACCACAGTGACTCAGCTGCTTGCATGCCTAAAATGGTTTCTGCACTCTTCTGTGGCCAGTCTTTATGATGGTGATAGATTAATAGTAGGCTTTTTGGAAGCAAGACATTGTTACTAATCCTGGCATTACTGTAGTTAACTAGGTAGGCCAATTTAGTTGGAGTATGGTCTCTTTCTTTAACATATATATAGACGTAGCTTTTGGGGGGAAAAAAAGACAACTTTCATGAAGGATATGTTCTAAGGTGCTCTTAAGTTTCCTAATTATTTAATACTACTATGATTTTTATTCAGTTTATTTATAAAATTTAGGTAATGTATAACAACTGAGAGGAATAGTCTATAAGCTTACTCACCATCTGCTACATGGGAGTCACTAAGTTCATTCCTCAGCAAACCCACAAGTTCTGTGTTGTGACCTCATGAGGTCTCTCAGGGAGAGCAGAAGCAATAAATATTAAATCTATAAATGTCAAGGGGTCACTTTAGTTGACTATTGGTCACTAAAGAGAAGAGAGATTCAAAAGGCCCAGTAAAATAATAATCTTTTAAAGTAAAAATGAATGAACAAACAAATCAGTGAATGAAAGAAACTGGTATGGGAATCTTATTTTATGGTTATATTTTTCTAATAAATTGTCAATCCGATAATTTAAAAGCTCTCTCTCCTCTCTCCTGTGACCCTTGCCCTGGTACTGTCTAGTTGCAGAGGAGGATAATATATAAGACAGAAGTAAGCAATTTCAAGTAGTGATAAACGTTATAAAAGAAATAACACAAAGAAATCTAATATGTTATTACCCTCCACTAGATAAGATGGTAAGAAAAGTCCTCTGGGAGCAAAATAACATTTGAGTTGAATGATGCAGTGGAACCAGTCATATGAAAATCACAGGCAATAGCAAGCACAAAGGCCCTGAGGTGGGAAAAGCTTTGGATGTTCAAAACAGAAAGGAGGCCACTGTGACTGGAGCATAGTGAGCCAGTGAGCAATATATAGAAAGGAAGATGTGGTCAGATCATAGAAAGAATAGCAAAGCACTGGCATTTGGGTAACATGGGAAGCTGGTGTAAGTTTTAAGCAGGGAGAAATTAGATATGTTTTTTTTTTTGTTTTTGTTTTTGTTTTTTTTGCCTTTTGTCATTTTATGGCCGCACCCGCGGCATGTGGAGGTTCCCGAGCTAGGGGTCTAATCGGAGCTGTGGCCACTGGCCTGCGCCGCAGCCACAGCAACGCAGGATCCGAGCTGCGTCTGCAACCTACACCACAGCTCACGGCAACGCCGGATCGTTAACCCACTGAGCAAGGGCAGGGATCGAACCCGCAACCTCATGGTTCCTAGTCGGATTCGTTAACCACTGCGCCAC
>PVHT020000175.1:9144731-9212055 GCA_004024745.2 Catagonus wagneri
TTTTTTTTTTTTTTGGTCTTTTTGCCTTTTCTAGGGCCGCACCTGCGGAGTATAGTTGTTCCCAGGCTAGGGGTCTAACAGGAGCTGTAGCTGCCAGCCTTCACCACAGCCACAGCAACACGGGATCCGAGCTGCGTCTGCGACATACACCACAACTCACGGCACCGCCGGATCCTTAACCCACTGAGCAAGGTCAGGGATCAAACCTGCAACCTCATGGTTCCTGGTCGGATTCGTTAACCACTGAGCCACTACAGGAACTCCTTAAGACATCATTTTGATTGAAGAATTCTGGTGTGTGGAATGTGGGTTGAAAAGAGGCAAGAGTAGAAGCACAGAGACTGGTTAAGATGTTATTTCAAGGCCAAGCAGGAAATGATGGTAGCTTAGACCAAAGTAGTGACAATTAAGATAGAAAAAGAGAACAGATGCAAGATAATTTTGTAAATAGGGCTGACAAGACTTATAGATAAGTTACATTTGGAGGGCTGAGAGAGAGTGAGAAATCAGGGAGATTGTAGAGATGGGACAAACTGATTTTGCAATTCTTGAGCAAATCTTCATTTTTAACAATAATTTTACTACAGGATATTATGGAGATGGAACAAGATCGTACATGGAAGCAGATGGCACAATGTCAGACCCACAACAGGAACCTATGAGCTGTTTATTCTTACCCCTACCTCAGCACATTTTCATTAGGAATTTATATTCTCACGTTACTGTTTATGTAGGTCACCAAATTTCAAAAGCAAATGATGAGACGCCTCAGTGGTGAATATTATATGAGGCTCAATCATTCATCAACTTAGTATTTACTGAGTTCCTTCTATAGGTGGTCACTGTACAAGTTCTGAGAGCATACTGGTGAGTAAAGCTAATGCAGTACCTACACTTAAGGAATCTTCATTCTGGCAGGGTAGATTTTTTCCCTAATGCTATTATATACAATATTATATAACTAGTTATTAAATTACATTTGGGATGGTTAAGAAGAATATCAAGATACACTATAGGAATATCTCTATATATTCTATATATATTTTTCTATATTTTTCCTAGTTTACTTCATATATTCCCGTGTTTCACCTTGCATATGACACCAGTGGTTTCTAAGCCCATTTCTGAGCTCTGGATTCATATTTCCCTTGACCTGTGGAACATCTCCTATGGATTGTCACATGTTCCTGCTAACAGCATTCATCCTCAATCCTTTCCTGTCCCCCAGTGCTTTCCCTATCATCCCAGCTCACCAAGCTAGAAATGTCACAGATGTTAATAATATTAGCAGCTTCACTATTAGTATTTTAAACCTCATTTTCTTAAGGAAAAATGAGACTCCAAGAGACTAACTTTCCTGAAGTTATACAGCTTATTGGACTTGACATAGGGGTTTTAACTCCAGGTCTCTCCGACATCTCAGCTTGCTTTTGTTTTTTCCATGGCAACACTCTGAAGGATTGTTTTAAATGTTTGAAAGGGAAAATAATGGAGGAAAATATTCTACAAGTTAGGGAAGAACATTTTAAAAGGCTCAGAAATATTAAAGCATCAGTATCTCTAATCAGAGAAATGCTTATCGTCCCTCATATGAATAATAAGGATCATATTTTATCCATTTTGAATAACAAGCAATTTCAATAAAGAGCTATGGGATAGACATTATGTGTCAAAAAATCGCCTCTGCTAAGTTTTTAGGACAAAAAGAAGGATAATAGTGATACCTATCTTGGAGTGCCTTAGTAGGGGAGAGGGACCCTAAGTGTTGATTTTGGTGCAGCTCATTAAAGTGTAAGTCTGCACCTGTCGTGAAAGAGACAGCAAGGATAAAAAGAGAGCAAGCAAGAAGGCCATGTGCCCCAACCCTGGGATTGAGGGAGGGCTCCTGCAGAAGACCAGAGTTGAGTTTTAACAAATTAGGAAAAGGTAGGTAAATTAGAGGAGAAGCAACCTTCAGGAAAAGGAAAAAGTAAGAACAAAGACATTGGGATATGCAGTTACCTGCTGTGTGTGAGAGAACTTCAGTTGGTTTGAGTGTTGCAGGTGGTAATAGCGCTGGCATGTCACACTCAGGGCTTAGCCCAAATCAGAAGAGATGGGAATGGAGAAGAGGGGATGGAGAGTTTTGAGAGATGGTGAGGAGGTTGAATCAACCAGACTTGAAAGTATTGAGTGTGGGAAGTGGAGGTAAAAAGAGGACTCTAGGATGAGATACCCAGGGGTCTGCTGGGGTAACTGGGTAGGTGAGGATACTGTCTGCCATAATAGGGAATGTCAGAGGACCAACTGTGTGGGGGAAGAAATGGTGACTTTGGACATGCCAGTATCAATTTGCATGGGAGGCTGCATTTGTCCATTAAGGAGATAGATATGTAGATTGGGAGATCTGGAGAGAGGGCTGAGCTCAGGATTGGGTTGTTTAGTAGTCATAAAAAAAAGAAAAATATGGATAAGATCACCAGGGTACAGTAAGCATTAGTTTTTGCTTGTTTTCGGTTTTGTTTTTGTCATTTCTTTCAGAACCAAGACACATTAGCCACTCCATGTATTCATAATGACATGACTGAAAATCTTGGTTTTTTTCCATCGGACCAAGTTGATTAACCTCAAGGAGCTAGCCTGTTTAACTCTCCCTCCTTCATTGTTTCAAATAACTCCAATTAAATTTAAAACACATATATCAGATGTGTAAATTTAGTTGCAATTACTACCTAGAAGCTACATGCTCTTGGGCAATTCTCTTAATTTTTCTACGCTCGGGTGCCTCCTATGTAAAATGGGTGTAATTGGTTAAGATGAATGGCAATAATGCATTCTCTGAAGGCTTGGCATAATTCATGGCCGTTATAGGTACTGAATAAATAGAACTACTGTAAGTAATACTTTCAGTCACTTAAATATTTATCAAGAGTTTGTGATGAGTAATTTGTTTTGTTAGGCTCTGCTTGGAACAGATTTGCATATGAGCTAGGGAAAGGAGCCCACCAAGCAGAAAAGACCTGTCCACACATGTTCACTTGCTACTATCATCACGTACAAATGCTGAACTCACAAGGGAAGTGAAAATGAAGCTGACTGCCTCCAGTGAAAGTGTAGGAAAAATCACTTTCACTCTCATCATTTTGCTACCTCTGGAATTCTACTGGGTCCATTTGAAGCCAAGAGTGGGAGGTAGGGGAGAGGAAAATAGTATGGCTGTAAATCTATTACCATCTTTATTTCAGAACATGGAATTTTCTATTCAAAAAAAAAAAAAGGAATGTCCTCATCTTGGCATATTCATTTTGTGGAAACAAATTCACTTGCTAAGACATGGGCCGACCCATATAACTCCTCCACTGAAAATATTATTTTTCACAGTGACAGCTGTTAAACTACAGCTAGCATTCTATGTAGCACAAAGATGCCAGAGGTAGCAAATTTAATAGAGGCCTGGAGACGGACCATGGGAAAGAGGTAGAGGCAATTCACAACTTATCAAGATGAATACAGCACCTCGTTATTTTCAGCAACAATGACAAAACACAATCATGCTCATCTAGCTTGAGAGAATCAAGGAATATTCTAGATTCAATAAGTCATAACTTTAATCTGATCAATTTGAAATTATTAAAAAAAACTCTGCTAACATTTATATATGCCTTCTGCTTAAACTTGAAAATAAAGATGAGCCTTATACACAATGCCCACAGAAGGCGCTAAATGAATTGAGATAGAAATTATGCCATTATCAAGCCTACATCACTAACATGGCTTCAGAAAAAGCTGCGGTTATGTAGATGCTGTGGCTGAGCTGCTAAGGATATTGCCTCTCTGATTGAAGAGAATGCTTCTCTCTTTAAAAATTGAGAAGGCAGATGTGTTTTATTATCACAAGTGTGTATTTGGAAGTGACTGTTCTCAAGGCACTCACGTTGGAAGTCCCCTCTCAACTCAAGTCTAAGAATCAGGTTCTTTCAGTACCAGATGGCAGGCACAGGCTCCAGACCAATACTATGTGGAATAAAATGGTGGAAGCACATCTTCCTAATAAGATAGGGTTTTAAATGAGCAATATTAATTGAAAGCAGGTTGCACAGCAAGAAATGCTAGATTCTCTGCTGGGCATCAGGGCTCTGGGATCTTGGCTTCCTGGCTCTGCTTCAGACACGTTTTCTGATTGTGAGCAAGTTACTTATCTGCTGCCTCAATCTTTTCATCAGTAGGATGAACATATTAGGCTTTGATGCTTTCTAGGTCCTAACGACATTTCATTATTTTATGATTCTGTTTCATATCTAAAGTATCTATTTTATCAGTATGGGTAATACTTTACTGAGAGGTATTGACCCCAAAAAAGCGTTTCCTTGGAGCAGGAGGTAAGATTGTGAATAGCCTTTTGAGCTAATTTCAGTGAGGATAAAGAAGCAGACACAGAATGACCAGCTCTCAAAGAGACTGTAGAAATTCTTTTATTAATAAATGTACTATTCTTGAGTCTGATCATAGGAATAGGTAGTAAAATAATAGTGATGTTACCATGAGTATTCAGAATGTTACTATATTGCTTTTTGGTGGGGGAAAGTCCTCTCTTCTATTAAAAACAAAACAAATGGACATGGAGGACTTTTGTATTTGCTGGGGGGGGGGCAAGGGGGGCTGATGTGGAGTTTGGGGTTGGTGGGTGTAGGCTGTTACATTTGTAACTGATGGGCGAATGGGTCCTGCTCTACAGCACTGGAAATTGTATCCAATCTCCTGGGTAAGAACCTGATGGAAAAACAAAAGAAAATGAAAACGGGCATGTATGGGTGGCTGGGTCACTTTGCTATACAGCAGAAACTGAAGGAACGTTGTAAATCAACTATATTGTAATAAAAATTTTTTAAAGCTTCTTTAAGATAGTTACGCTTTAAGTGCCACAAGAGGTCAGAATTCCTAAAAAACTATGTAAGTATTTTATAGGAATATTTTTCTCTTTCAGTTCCAGTAGTCTCGTTATCTGAACTACCCACCACAGTGTTAGTTAATTATGTATTTTCTTATTTTTAACTAATTCCTCAGTGTATGAGTTCCAGCTACAAGATAGTGAGTCGTTTCCTTGTGATATAACTTGTAGGCTCAGTCTCATTACATTTCGTTTTAGCCTTTTCTTCAGATAGCCTGAGTAATCCATAAAGTTAGAAGTAACATCTGATGTATCTTTCTACCTCCCGAAGTTTGTAGCACAGTGCCAAGCAGAACCAAGACTCTAATTGCCCCTTTTTAAGCTGCACAAGATTTTACAGGACCAAGATGCCCTACTACTCACTGTTTCACCTTTATTTAACCTGTTTGCTGTATCTTAGGAACTTGCCAAATTATAAAGGCCTCATCCTTGAAAAAGTACTATATAAGACAAAAAGAAATAAGTAGAGAATTAAGTTTTTGTCATTTTACCTCTCCTAGTTGAGAAGAGCACGGATCCTTTTGCTACTTACCTTAATAAGCTGCCTAAATCTTGGGTGAACTGAAGAGGCAGTTGGTCTTACAAGAGCATCTTTTTTCAGTGTTTGGTTAGCTCTTTTTCTAACATTAATATATCCAGAATCTTTTCTTTCTAAACCCTAACCCAGATGAACACAATGCTTTTATGCTTGCTCTCCTCTTCTTGACTTCCCTGAAAGAATGAAGGAAATTACTAGTTGTGTGGTACCCACCCTGGGCTAGGCACAATAAGATATACCTTTATATACATGAACTTATTAAATTTTCAGAGCAACTTGACTAGGTGGGTGATACTGCCTTTTTACAGAGGTCCAGAGAATAGTAACTTACCCTTGTCCTTCGGCTTGTAAATGTGACTAAAAGATGACATAAAAAGCAGTGCCCTGCTTTGACTTTGAGATATGTTTAATTCTTATTATCCTTAAATTAGGATCAAGGCCAGTCCCACTAGTCTAAGCCTACTTTTGTCCCCATCCATTGCAGGCAACAAAGAATGACTATCGCAATACACAGTGTGTTCCTTCTTCTACAGTGTTCACAGTTTTATCTCTGTGTTTGAATGCCTCCCTGTTTTTGAGCTCCTGTAGATTGGAAAGTGTTTTCCCTTTTCACCTTTGTAACCCCTGAAATAACTACTTCACATGTTCCTGTGTACTCAGTGTTCTTCATTACAGTTCTGTAAATTAAGTCAAGTATGTTTTTCATTTTACAGTGGAAATCTATTTGTGTCCTGCACATGTCCAACAACCATGACTCAGTGGAGTGGCTCTAATTAGGACTGCACCACTATCCACCTGCTTCCAGTACTCTAGAGTGAGGCTACTGTGCTTTAGACCGTGGCTCTGGGACCATTGCCTGGCCCTCTTTACTTTTCTTTTACTCTGCCTCATTGGATGATTCATCCAAATTTTCCATATAATTGTCCGTTGCTATTGAACTTCCTTTACAGATTTTTTTTTTAATTCTCCATTATGATAGTGTAAGGAAATTTGAGAAATCATGTTTTATTAACGGGCTAATTTAGAAGAGTTTCTTTTCTATCACTTGTTTCATTTTTGAACTACTTTATAGCTCAACAAAGTTACTTCTCAAAAGGAAATTGCATTTATTGCTGAATCTGATCAACAATAAATAAATTACTTGAGGAGTTGGGGAGGCATGAAGGGAAATGCTCACTGAGATGATTTGCTCTTCTAGGGCTTCAGAAATCTCTAGAATATATTCTTTCATTTTACCAAGTAATGTTTTAGAAGAATTATTTTACCTGATATTGAGCAGCAGCCTGTGCTCAAGGAACAACCTGAAAACAGGACCAGGGTGGGAAAGTATGGAAATTTTGAAAGCAAGGATAATGCTGTCTTTGGTTTTGTTTTTTGTTTTGTTTTGTTTTGTTTTGTTTTGTTTTTAAGAGGGGGGACTGTGTGTGTAGGATGCTTTTCCTCTCTATAGAATGAATGACACATGACACGTGCTAAAGTGGGTTGGGAGTGGGTTGATGTCCCCATATGTATAGAACTAAGTAGGTCTCTGGTTTACCTTGATGTGGAAAAGGGGATGGAAGCATGGGGATGGATGTTACAACCTGGGGTGTGTTCAGCTCTGGAGTGCAGGGAGATGAGGCAGCTCTCATAATGGTCATTGCCAGGCAGGAGATGACTGCCAGGCTCAGAGGGCCTTCTGTACCACATCTTACCACTGGGCATTTGATGTCATCAGCCTTTGCCCTTTTCACCAGTTCTGCATGTTCTAGGTCCACGGGAATAGAGTTGTGGTTGCTCGGTGCTGCAGCTACCTCCTCATCTTTATCCTCACTCTCTAAGGGCCAGTCCAGCAAATGAAGCCCTAGGGCCTAGTTCCAGTCCTGGAAGTCAGCAGCTCCATCCTCTCCATCCCCGACTGGTGCCAGCTCTGCCTCTTTTGGTTCAGGACCTTGGTTCAGGGGTTGGTAGGAGTAGCCAGCTAGACCTGCCCCCCACTCCTCCTGCTCTTTCTCTGGCCCCCAGTGCCTTCTGTAGGGCCCTGATATGACCCCAGTTCCTCAGCTTGATTGGGAAAGGTATGCTCCAGACCCATGCCATCTCTCGCTAAAACTACTCTGCCGCCCCAGCAGGGTCACTCAGAGCTGAGGCTGAACCTGCACCTTTTACCTCCTCAAGGATAATATATTTTTGAGGGGATGGGTGATGGGGAGATTAGGAAAATTGAAATACATGACCACTTGTTTTCTGTGCCTTTTACAGAGCATTTTGTTAACTGTACATATGTGTTTTAAATGTAACTTGATTTGCTCATTAGAATGTATTTTAATTATTACATTTAATATTTAGTACAGTTTTTTTCATTCTTTAAAATGTTATTGAATATTGAAGTATAGTCAATTTGCAATGCTGTTAATTTTTGCTTTACAACAAAATGATTCGGTTACACACATATACATATCCAATCATTTTTAGATTCTTTTCCCATATGTATTATCACAGAATATTGGGTAGAGTTCCCTGTGCTATACAACAGGTCCCTGTTGACCATCCATTCTACATACAATAGTATGCATATGCCGATCCCAAGCTCCCAGTCCATATAGTTTTAACTTCTTTTGTGAGCATCAGAGCCAAACCATACAGTTCCAAAGTCCTTTGATTAATTTTTACTTCTTTTACCATAGTCCTTTGGGGCAATACATTTTTTGTTTCTGGTATATATGTTTTTTTAAAAAAATTCTTCTGCCAGTGTTCTTTGAGATCAAGTCAGATAGATAGAAACATCTCCCTATCCTTACAAAAAATCGATCATAAAAAATCCTATAGGAAGTTCCCATGATGACTCAGCAGTAACAAAACCAACTAGGATCTGTGAGGATGTGGGTTCGATCCCTGGCCTTGCTCAGTGGGCTAAGGATCCGGCATTGCCGTGAGCTGTGGTGTAGGTCACAGATGTGCCTCAGATACCACATTGCTGTGGCTGTGGGGTAGGCCGGCAGCTGTAGTTCCTATTCAACCCCTAGCCGGAGAACTTCCATATGCCGCAGGTGCAGCCCTAAAAAGCAAAAAAATAAAAACAAAAAATCCTATAAGCTAAGGAGTCACTGAATTAATTCTTCCTTCCTTTGCAAGTCAAAATGTCCCCTTGCTCTTAAATGTGAAGCTTCCATGGCAGTGCTTTTCATACTAACGTAGAAATAACACAGTCTTTTCAAATAAAATCTCATGCAGAGCTCTTGCTGTATGAACAACATGAAAATAGAGCTGTTCCTGTGTGGGGTAGGGGTAAGCGGATAGGGATATGAGAGGCCCAGAGCCTATTCCCCCTAACCCCCTGGCTGAACCAACTTCCACCCTGGGTAGCCCATCACATATTTCCTCCAGAACCTTAGGGATCTGAAATTACTTCTATCTATCTATCATCTATCTATCTGTCTACCTATCATCTATCTGTCTGTCTGTCTGTCTGTCTATCTATCTATCTATCTATCTATCTATCTATAGTGGCTTGTTGTCAGTGCTGTGGTTCATTGTCATTGCTGTGGATTGCGTTCAGTACCTGGCCCGGGAACTTCTGCATGCCATGCGTGTGGCCAAAAATAAAAAATAAATAAAAATCTGTATTTTGTAAGGTTATTTAAGAAATCATTTTTTGGAAGAAGTAGAAGGCTTGACAGCAATATATAAATATCTTTTTAAAGTTATTTTGTTAATTAATACTTTAAACGTTTAACCAAAAAAAGCATTTTGTTTTCTTGAGGTTTTGAAGGGAAAAAAACAAACAATATTCTGTTAAGGAAGGCAGTATTTCCCTTAATACCCAGTTCTACAGTTAATGTATTTCTGTAACCAAGATCTTAGAGGTGGGCTGATATATGTTTCTGTTTTGTTACTTGCAGAGATCTGTGACTCTTATTTGTCAGAGTAGGAAACTGCGGAATTTACCATGGCTCTTTAGGCTCATTGCTCTGTGCCATGCTACAACTTGCATGGAGAAAGTGGTCTACCAGTCATGAGACCAACTACAGAACTATAACACCAAGATACTGAATATATACTAGTTAATTCTCAGGATAAAATTAAGAAACTACCTCTAAAGGTAATGTCCTTTTGCCTTGTTTTGGCTACAACTGATGATTCACATTAAGGAAGTTAATATAAAACTTTAATACTAAGATTGTAAAATTTAAAGCTATGGATAACTCTCAATTATGTTATTACAAAGGAAAGATTAATTTGACTAGAGAGCATCAAAACAATGTTTTGAACCCATTAACCAAGTATTTATCAAGGTCTTGGGATTAGGAAAGTTATTTTTGCTTTGAAAATCTCAACCTTAATAGTTCCTTAAAGGCATACTCTTATTATTATGTTGTAGGTTTTTATACGTTGTCATATTGTGTGTTTATAAAAAATTCTTTTTCGCTATGTTATACACCTGAAACATACAATATTGTACATCAACTATATTTCAATAAAAATATAAATAAAAATAAATTTTAAAAAATGCAGCTAGCCTTCCCAGAATGCTGAGATACTTCTGCATGTCCTAGCATTGCAAAAAGTCATTATTGCGTGAGTATGTAAACACTTCAGCTTGAGGGTGTGTCATTTTTGGATGCTCGGTCCCTGCTCTTCTGTCCATAATCTATCATTTTCCCCTGAGCCTCTCTTCTGTTAGAGGTTTCAGTAATCTACCAAAGATTGGAGCATCCTACTTTAAATACGCAGTATAAAATCAGACTTGTTATCATTATTAGAAAGCAGGAGTGAATAAAGGTCAGCCTTTTTGCTGGCAGACTGTCTAATTTTTCTGTGAGCATCCCATGTTAGGAGAAGCTGGTTTGTCTGTCTGTGGCTTTAGGATTCAACAGCACAAGCTGTCAGCCTAACACTGATTGAAGGTGGACTGGGAGGGGAAGCGCATCTGTCCAACGGCTCGCCATTGGCTTCCTATTACAGCATTCTCCCCCGAGACACACTCTGCATGCTCATTCACCTACCTCCTTCTCTTCCCTCCCCTTCCTTCCCTACCCCTTCATTACTGATTCACAGCGAGAGGCAGCAGCAGCAGAGACAGCAGCAGCAGCAGCAGCAGCAGCGCTGCTTGTCACGAATCAAGGATTGCAATGAGCTCATCCTTTTCTCCTTGCAGCTTCACAACTGCCCTGGCTTCCTGGCTACTGCTGCTGCTGTCTACACACACACACACACACACACACACACACACACACACACACACACAAAAAACACACTGTCTTTCTCTCTCATACGCTAGACCCTTCTAAGCAGCTTGTCCATTTTTACACATGTCTGTGAGTTCTCCTGCATCACTCTTGGCCATTTTCTTGCATTCAGTTGCTTTTGCCATCTTTTTATTTAGATCACCATTTGATTTCATTTCTAGTCTACTTTGGGGCTCTTGCCCAGTGGATAATTTAGTCAACATGTTTTTCTCGTGGAGACATTAGCTGACAATTCCTACCACAGACTGACTCGTGCATGCTTTTGGGGAGACCTAAACCCGGTTCCCCTCCCACCGCAGTTCTCAAAATTGTGGATAAGAGATCCAGCTCTCTCATTCTGGATACCTACTTACTGCTCATGGAAGAAGGGGTGCCCTGCCCAGCCCCAGCTGCTAAGCTCACAGCTCCTGTCAAAAAGTCCCAGGACATGCACGACGAGAGGAGCAAGCTGGTGAATGAGTATGCGTGTCGCGTGCTGGAACTTCTGGGGATGGGGCATCGTCTGTTTGTGCCTCGGCTTCTGGCGGTGAGACTGTTTTTCATTGAACTTCATTTGTAGAGAATCTGCCACCCTCTGTGAGAATTCCTTGTATCCCTGGCAGAGGCTTGCGGTCTCCTGTTTTCTTCCCCTTCTCCCCACTACTGAGAAGGAAGTGCTGAGTGGCCGCTGCCGTGGGGCTCTGTCCGAGTCTGGTCCACACCACTCCTTAACTGGCTGGAGGAGACATGGCTCTTCTCTCCGAGCCCAGGGCCACGGTACTGGCATTCTCTCTGTGGCAGGAAAAAAAAAAAAAAAAGTCTTATGGCTGGCCAGGCTCGGCAATAAAGGAGAATACCCAAGTGCTTGATGGAGGCCTTCTGTTATTTTTATCTGCAAAGGGTTAAATTTTACAACAGGCATTACTGCAACTTATCTAGACTATCTGTGGATTGCTTTCTGACCTCTCCATTTGATTGCCAATTTGATTGTTTGTTTTGATATAGCCAATTTTACCCCCTAAAAATCCTTGGTTAGGAAATTATAGATTTCTCTCCTGGAATGTTCGAACTGTGTATCTGTGAAACAGCTTAAAGCTGTTGGGTCTGTGCTGAGTCTGGGAAGTCTGGCTTGCTTGCTTTTTTTTTTTTTTTTCCTGAACAAGAGAAAAATCCCCCTTCCTTACTTCCTGCCAAGGGTTAAAATTAAATACCCACAATCACTGGTGCAGGGTTTCTTTTTAGTGGTTTGAGAACTATACCCAGCAACTGTTCTATAATGTAATTGGTCTGCAGTAGTCCTATACCATTATTTAGTAATTGGGCAAGAGTAATTTAGTTTTGTCTATTTTGTACAATGGAATTTAATACCATTCTAGATGGTTCCCTCATTTGGTTCTCTCATTTGCGTCTTTTCAAAAGTACAATATTGACTGAATTTAACTCTTTTCTCTCACATATCTTCCTCCAGTAGAGTCATCTCTATTTATACTTATAGATCTCTATCTCTGTCTCTACAATTATTAATTCAGTCTTCATCCATTTGCATGTAAATATTATCTCTCTTGTATAATCATAATACATGTGTTAGGTAGTCATACATCTAAAAGATTTCACACCCTGAAGAAGATCTGTTTATTGTTGCAAGGTGAAGTTAGATGCAATGACAAGCCTACAATTATAGGGAGGCAGTGGTATTTTTTGAGAAATATAGTTTCTTGGTCATTTAAGAAAGAAGAACTCAATACATATGTTTTAATGCCCAGGTGAGGTCATCAGTGCAGGATTTTTTCTCTCTGAATTACATTTTTTTTCTTAATAAAGGAGAAAACTGAAGATTCATGATTCTATTAGAAAGGAGAGGAGTTTTTTTTTTAACATTGAAATGAAAAGCATTTATTTCAGGAGCTTTGACATTAAGAAATGCTAAAATATATTTCAACAAATTCTCTACCTCTCTTTGAGGAATCAGTTTTGGTCTAATTTATTTCCATATGCTGAAAGACCGCTTAACTTTGTGACTCACCAACTTCCCCCTGTAACTTTACAGTGATCTGGTGCTGCCTTTCTTTAGCATTTACATTTTCAGTGTTTTGAAGGGAGACATAAAATTAATAACCGAGAATATCCCCCATCCTTAAATCTGCATCAGGGACGACTTGAAACTGCCTCTAGTGTAAAACAGATTGTCAACCATAACACCCTCAGGGAGGTGGGCTCACAAGCTTCAGATCTATGAGAAGTTATATATGCTGCAACTGTACTAAGTCAACCTGGTGGTCCAGTTAGGTTGCTGAGGTGGCACAACCCTCAGTTTGTTTTGGACTCTAACATTTATAGGTAATAGTGCCACTTGCATGGTACGTGAAAAGTGTATGCTGAGTTGTCTATAGGGCGGGCAATTTGGAAACCTCTGACTTTGTTATGCAGGGCTATACTGCAATGATAAGGTACTCTACAGGTTGGAAAACCACATGCCCTTTAATTAGCAAGATGCCTGTGAACTGGGATCAGCTATCCAATGAATTATCATTGCTCAAAGTTTAGCATGTGTACTGGGGAAAGAACAGTTGTTCAGCGTTGTGTTATTGGACTGGCTAATGACGTAGGATCAATGGCTGATCTGCACAGGGTAGTCTTAGGAGGAATCCTGCCACATGCAATGTGGCAGTCTTTCCATTACACATTATCCGTCAAGAGGGCTAGCACCGAAGTTTAGGTTTTTAGTCATGTTTTTTAAATATGAAGGTGTATGAGTTAAGCATATACAAATCCCTTAGTTTACTTTAAAGATTTCAGTGGTTCATTTTTCCATATAAGACAAGTTAATTTTCTTAATGAACTAGTCAAATAAATGAAGATTTACCAAGACAGTATTGTAGATGTGGACTTTGGGCCTTGCTTATTGTTCTCTTATTTCACTGAGGGCCCGTCAAACTACTAGAACACCAAGCACATTTGGAATTTCTGCTTATTGTCCTTCAAAGTTACACCTAGTAAAGAATAATTTTCCTTTAATAAGTCAGATACCAGTATCCCATTTTAGACATTACCACAAAGCATAAACCGTGTACAGACTCACCAAATACACGTTTCTTTGGTGAAATTAAAATACCAAAGCAAGGGATACAGGTATTGTAGATATCAGCTAAGTAGTGTTTTCTTCTTCTAAAGCCTATGCTTCCAGATGATTCTCAGTCCTCCAAAAATATTTCTCAATGAAATGGAAATCCTGTTAGACATTATAAGTAGAGGAAGAAAAAGCCATTTGTGGTGAATATAGAAAAGGTGAGAAAGAGAACCATTATAAGTAAAGGAAGAAAAAGCCATTTGTGGTGAATATAGAAAAGGTGAGAAAGAGAACCATACCTAGACTTTTTTTTCAAATAATCCGCTAAAATAACCGTATCTAGATTTTGCTGCTTATCAGAGGCCCTTAAAGAAACGTTTGTCATCCAAGAATAGTGAGAGGTTAGGAATAAAAGCATCTAGAGCTAACACTCAAATGTTAGAACTGTTCATTTCCGCCCACCCTGCCTTCTTTTTTTTTTTAAATCACTTTAAAATGTGATACTCTTGCACTGAATTTTTCAGTGGGAGAAACACACTCGAATTAGTATTAGCAGTGGGGCACACAGCCAGAGTTCATACTCTTCTGTAAATATGAAATTTGGAAAATGAGGAAAAATTTTACTTCACTCACATTCAAAATTTCCCCTTTTCCCTCTAGATTTTTTTCTTTTTGTTGATAAGTGACATAGGAAGTTATTATTCAGACATTATATATTAATATCAGTGTTGGCTATAGTTTCAATACTAATCTTCAGGGTTTTGTACATGGTGACTCCAAAGGACTCTCAGGCCAAGGAGGACTGACATATAGCTATAGCCAAACTCTCCAGCTGTCCCTTTAGTAGCCATGTTAAAGTTTAATTTTGATCATATTTCTAATGCTGTCAGATTGCTTCCAAATTTTTATTTTTTAAATTCATGAACTTCCTTAAATGATTAATTTTAAGGAGGGAATGAAAGAATGAAGAGAAAGTTTGTCTCCCATCTTTACGCTGGTTGTTGACTGCTGCCAGGATTACCCCCTGAAGAGAGATGATAACTCTTAAAAGTTAAAAGACCCAAGTATCAAAGTTGTCATGTATGGAGTTCTCACTGTGTCACAGTGGGTTAAGAATCTGTCTGCAGCGGCTCAGGTTGCTGTTGTGGTATGGGTTTGATCCCTGGCCCAGCGCAGTCAGTTAAAGGGTCTAGTGTTGTCACAGCTGAGGCTTAGATTCAGTCCCTGGCCCAGGCACTTCCATTTGCGTGAGTATGGCCATTAAAAAAAAAAAAAGTGCCATGTATACTTCTGATGCCCCCCAAAATATAAATTTCATATCAAAATAAGCCCTAAATCTCCTTTCTAATTTGCATTTTATAAATTTTGACTTTTTAATAGCGGGTATGCTCAAAGTAGAGCCTTTATGAATATGTGTAACAAATATATATCGGTGTCTATTGTGTGCCTGGCATTGTCCTTAATTCATTTTACTGGGTTGAGTGGGAAGGACTCTTATATTAATATCCTACTTACCTTTCCCCCTGGATATTTATATCTACCTACTTGGATGGAAATAGAAGTAGGACTTGTTTAATGTTTTTTTTTTAATTATCCAGGTAATCTTTTTGTATAGCTCCATAGAGTCACCAAGACCAGCGGTATCTTGGAAAGAATGGTCACAGAGCTCTGAATTCTGTTTCCGGAGACTCAACTTTGGGCCACAACCTCCTCCAAATAGTATCTCTGTGTGTGTACACGGCCATCCCGGCCTGACCAGAGGGCAAATGTCACTGGATATATGACTTCTCATCTCCAGTCCTACCTTTCTGCTTTTTTGTGAACTCAGAGGCTAGTCTTGAAATTAGCCTTGGACTGTATTAGAAAATTAGGTAACCACATTGTTGCCAGCAAGCAAGAGACTGCTCCCCACCATTTGGGGGCCTCTGTTTCCAGGTAACTAGAGGTTAGTTGCACTGACAACAGAAGAGGTTTCCTTAGAGACTTTTGAATAATGAGGAAAGCTACTAATCCTACCCTACAAACTCTTTAAGTGGTCTGTCTTGAATTTTCCCAACAATTAGCAAAGAGATACACATCAGAACCAGTATTACAGGTAAAGGACTGTTAGAGATGTAGTATGTCTGGTATAACTGGTAGGGAGCTGCTTTTTCAATAAGTCAGCAGTTGATATTTTAGTCGAAGAGGCCCTCTTTGGGCTGAGGTTGTTTCCAGTAGCTGCCTTTTCCAACTAAGTTAAGGTGAGTTGATAGCACTTTATCATGCTAAACATTCTCTCCACTACTTATTGCCATCATATCTCAGTATTTCTGAGAGAGGAAATAAATCTGAGATGTCCTGAAGCTAGATTTTTTTTTCCCCCCAGCACTGTTAGCCTAGCTCTATTTTCTGATTACTAGCTTGTAAATCTAAACTTGGGCCAACCTAGTCTCCTGTGAAAATGCCTCCTAAGCAAATTAATATTTTATTTTACACGTTTCTGTTTAAAGGGAAAGAGAGAAGGGAAGAAAAGATGCATATGTGTATAGTGAAAGAGAGATGAAAGTAGAATTCATTCATTAATACAGTAAATTTTAGTTGAGTATCTCCTCTGTTCTAGCATTAATCTCATCACTGTGGATACGGCAATTAACAAGACAGACAAGGCCTCTCTCCTTAGGAGGAACACACATGTGAAACTGGAAGATGACCTGGTGGGCTGGGGGAAGAACTTAAGTACACAGAAAAAGCGTAACTCAGATCTTAAGATTTGTGCTAACATCTAGATGACAAAAAGTTGTTATTGTTATGAGGATCTGGGAGAAGAATATTCCAGACAGAGAGAACAGGCTGTAGCCTTCAGTTAGGAATGAACCTGGTATGCACAAAAGAACAGAAAAAATGCCAGTGTGCCTGGAGCATGACAATAAGGGGGCTGAGATTCAAAATGAGGTTGGAGGAGAAGGCAGGGGCCCCAGATCATGAAGGGTCTTGTGGACGGTGGTAAAGATTTTGGGTTTTTAGGAACCATTGGAGAGCTTTACCCAGAAGGGCAGCCTCATCTGAAAAAGTATCATCTAGCTGCTCTAAGGAGAGTTAATTGTGGGGAGTAAGAGCAGACACAGGGAGATCAGTTGGGGAATTACACCAGTGACTCAGCTAAGAGGTGACAGTTGCTTAGAACAGGGTGGTGGTGATGATGGCCACTCATTATGAGCAGAATTCCTCTGACTTTCATATACTCTTTTAATGAAGTCTTTAAGGTTAACCAGTTTTAAATGCAAATAAATTTTGAACCAGCGCATAGTTCTGTGATTTCTAGCCATCATTTTTTTTTTTCCTGCAGGTTTTGACAATTAAGTGCTGACTCTTTTTCTTTTTGGCCTACTTCTGTGTACGCAGTCTACCTCAGTCTCTTAATTTGTTTCTCAGTGTTTGCCAGTGATTAGTTATCATTGTGTATTAAAATATGTATTGCCTTTTTTATTGCAAAATCTTTACTGCAGAAAATATAGCAAAATATAAAGAGCAAAAAAAAACATGATTCCACTATCCAGAGAAACATTTTATTTCCTTTTAGTCTTTTTTCTGTGCATACGTACAGTCATTTCTAGGTGGTTGTTAATTCTTAAGTAAATTTTGCAAATAATAGCTTTTATAAGAAGTTCAGTAGTTATGCAGTTTATTTCATGCTACTTTTTCATAGCATTCTTTAAGATGTGGGAATGATTTCTTATTTTCCTCACTTGAGCTGCTGCTATCATTAGCTGAAAAGCCATGCTCTCATTAAGTGTTTATTATGTAACTGTAATGTGCTTTGATTGAATTGTCTATATCTTCAGCCAGCTTCATAAAAATATCCTTAAGAATTATTAGTCAGCGTTTCAAAGAGCAGTGGTAGAGGACGATGCCACACTGACCCTCCAGTTACCCTCTGACCTCTTCCCACTATCTAACCTACCCCCCCAAACTCCACCATTTGCCCTTTTTCCTGGTCTGACTTCTAAAAATGACTATCTAGAACAGTTTAAATTTTTCTTTAAAATTAACAAAATTAAGTTTTTTTAAAATATGCAAGTCCTTAAAATATGTTTGCAGTCAGTCAGTGCCTACAAAGAAAAGTGTTTGGGGAAGGTCTTTTTTTTTTTTTTTTTTTGGTCTTTTTAGGGCCGTGCTTGCAGCATACGGAAGTTCCAGGGCTAGGGATCCAATCAGAGCTGCACCTGCCAGCCTACACCACAGCCATAGCAACACCAGATCCAAGCCACATCTGCAACCTACACCACAGTTCATGGCAATGCCAGATCCTTAAGCCACTGAGCAAGGCCAGGGGTCAAACCCACGTCCTCTTGGATACTAGTCGGGTTCATTACCACTGAGCCACAACTGGAACTCCAAGAAAAATTTTCTTACTCTTGTTACAGTGTTTCTCATAAAGCTATCTATCCTTCTTCAATGATGTTGCCCACTTTCAACTTATAAATTATCAATAGGCGAAATAAAAGTTTTAAAAAAGAAATAAAAAAAGTTTTAAAAAAGAAATAAAAGGAGACCAAAAGTTAATTATTTAATTAATTAAAATATCCTTAAAATTTCCACCAAGCTAAAGTCACAGATTAGTCCCAGAGTTCATTTTTCTTTTCTCAGAATATGTTTAGCTTTTCCAGGATCTGCCATACTAATCTTCAGGTAATATAAATTAAATATGTTAGACTGTTAATCAATTCTTTTATTGCTTCTAGGATTTATGGTAGCTTATTTCAGTTTATAGTAAAGAGATTAGAAATCTCTTCCAAAAAATTTTTGGAACTCACCTAGATCTTGGCTGTAAAAGTACATTTAGGAATAGAAATTCCTTTTTCAATGTATTTGTTCTGAACACAGGTTAAAATGTAACTGATGATTCTTGGTGATTGTTTTGTAGACCTCAAAGGAAGATCTTCTGCAGGCTGATTTTGAAGGTGCTTTAAAGTTCTTCAGAGTCCAGCTTCCAAAAAGATACAGGGCAGAAGAAAATGCAAGAAGGTTAATGGAGCAGGCTTGTAATATTAAGGTAAGATATATGAATTTATATATAACAAAGGTGGAACTTGCAGAATCACACGGCAAATTATGTAAAACTCTCTCTTTGTACATTGCTGGATTTTGACTACATTTAAGGTGATGTGTGTGAACTAGTCTCCTGGATTTTTTGGTCAAGCTGATATGTATATGTAGTAACTATCCTTCTAATAGGATCAGAGTGAAAGTTGGCAAGTTGGAATTGTAACAAGAGGAAGACAAATATTTTTCTTATAGGTGGGGCTCTAGAATGGGCTGCTGTAATAGTGGTTTCCATGGCAGCAGACTTGGTATTTAGCTTTTGCCATCTGTTTTAAGATTATTTAGGACAAAGCAAGAAGCCTGCTGAGGCTGTGCCTTCCTTTCTCTAAAGGACTTAGAAAGCTCTGAGTCCTGATCTACCAGTTCCCATCCCACACCTGACAAATGGCTGGATACATTGCTCCTTATTGTACATCTGGTAAATCTTAACAAATTTTATCAGTTGAAATAGAAATCTCCATCCAGAGAATTGTCATATCAAAGTGAGATAGCACATTTAAAGAAAATTTGGAACCAGTTTACTAATGTCAATTCTTGTACCTCAGAAATATATTAGGGAATCCTCTTACCTAACCATGGCAAAAATATAAATTTGTTTTCTAAATAATCAAAGATCCCAGGTCTTATGGACCTTACATTCCTGTAGAAGGAAACTGACCATAAATAATCATCATAATAAAGAATATTTAGGAAATTGCCATTGCCGCACAGCTGTAATGAGTCCGACTAGTGTCCATGAGGCTGCGGGTTCGATCCCTGGCCTCGCTCAGTGAGTTAAGGATCTGCCGTTGCCGAGGGCTGTGGTGGTGCAGGTCACAGACATGGCTCAGATCCCACATTGCAGTGGCCATAGCATAGGCCAGCAGCTGTAGCTCCAATTTAGTCTCTAGCCCGGGAACTTCCATATGCCACAGGTGCTCTAAAAAGCAAAAAAAAAAAAAAAAATAACAGAAGGTAATAAATACCTATGAAAAAAGGAAAGAAAATGTAGGGCAAAATAAGCAAGACTGGATTGGTGGGGAGAGGGAAAGTCACAGTTGTCAGAGTAGACCTCCTTGAGAGGGTGAAGGAGATGATTTAGTCATGGAGAGGTCCAGGAGGAAAGCATTTCAGCAGAGGCAGCAACTGGTTCAAAGGCCCTGAGATTGGCTTATGCCTGGTAAGTTTGAGGAACAGCAAGAAGGCCAGTGTATCTGGAATGAGAATGAAAATGAGGGCAATAGGAGAGAAAGATACAGAACTCACAGGAAGCCAGAAGATTCAAGCTGTTGTAAGGATTTAGGCTTTGCTTTAAGTGAAATGAGGAGCCCTTACAGGGTTTTGAGTGGAAGAGTGGTAAGATCTGTCTGAGGTTTTAGAAGTTCACAATGCCTACTGTGTTGAGAATGAACTATAAGATGGTAAGAGTAAGGAGATCAGCTTTTGGGGGGGGGGGTCGGTTTCCTCTAATCCTGTTGAGAAATTATAATAGATTGAACCAGGGGACAGAGATGAAATGAACATGGAAGTGGTTGGAGCCTGGGTGTGTTTTTAAAAAGAACCAACAAGATTTCATGATGTATTAGACATAGGTATGAAAGGAAAAGAGGAATCAAAATGATTCCACAGATTTGGGATTGAGCAATTAGAAGGTAGAGTAACCTTTGGCTTATGAAGGTCATTACTTAATATGTATTTTGAGAGAGACTTCTCTCAAGCATAATACCCACTGTAAAACATCTTTGGTGTGGCACATTTTTAAAAATTTTAAGTTATTTTAAGCTAAATTCTAAATGTTAAAAGGTAAAACTCAATGCACTAAGTAAACAACTGAGGGGAAAAAAATTATATTGTCTTTCAAATTAACTCTATATTCAAAGAGATTATTTTCCAAAGGTATTAAGAAAGATCTCCGAAGTCTTCATCCTGAAATGCAAACTTTTAACGCCTTTATGACTTCTATTTGGAGAAACCAAATGACTAAGCATAAGTCACATTTATCTGTAGACATTGAAAATACATTCCAGTGGTCATGGTGTGTTTGATTGAATTTTGTGAATGGTAGGTTTGAAGGGGAGGCGTTAGCCAGTTCATTGTTCCAGAGCTGTCAGAAAGAAGTAATATAACCTGGGGCAATGCTGTAGCAATCCATTAAAATAAGACATTCCTTTCTAAGAATAAAAGAGTGGAGAGTTAAGAGGTATAGGTAAATGTTTTCAAGGGAAATATGAATGATTGGAAAATCATTAAGAACAAAAAAGCCCAGGAAAGTGATGCAAAAGTGACGTGTACAAGGGAAGTTTTTTTCCCAATATAATTTGTGAAGTTCCTCAGAGGATGGGAGTAACTACGATTGTCAAACCAGAAACATGAGGTCTGAGAGACACAGAAACAGAAAATGTTAGACAACAAGTTTCAAATATGATCTGAATAGACTGCTCCTGGAATGAAAGTGCTGTGTGCAATTAGTGGTTTGTTTGGCCGTGAACAGGTAGATATGAATTTTTTTCAAGTAATAGAATCATTATTTTTGTTTTGGGTTTTGTTGTTTGTTTTGGTTTGGTTTTTGGTTTTTGGTTTTTTGGTTTTCTAAAAAGAGTACCTTTTTCATAGATACTTAAACAGTACCCAGAAGGGACACCATTTTAATTTGTAGCATATGATGATGAGGTAAATATGAGGCTTAACTGAAAGAAGGAAGACATGAATAGTATAGTATTCAGGGATTGTGCTGGGAGTAGAACATAGGTCTCCAGCATAAAAGTTTAAGATTGTTTTTAAACCAAGACCAACATTTTGAAATAGCTTTTATATCAACATCTTAAACACACACACATACACACAAAAAAGGAGATACCCTTACAATGTATGATGTGTTCTGATGTTTTTTCTTCTACTGTGTTAATTTCTATTTCATTTTATGTTAGTATTATTATTTTTTTTTTTTTTTTGCTTTGGAGCTGTTGCTGCCAGCCCGTGCCACAGCCACAGCAATGCAGGATCCGAGCCAAGTCTGTGACCTACACCACAGCTCATGGCAATGCTGGATCCTTAATCCACTGAGCGAGGCCAAGGATCAAACCTGCATCCTCACGGATGCTAGTCAGATTCTTTAACCACTGAGCCACGACAGGAACTCCATATCCTATTTCATTCTAAACTTCTCCTCTTACCCCCACCAAAATCCTCAAGCCAAGAAGCAATTTACAATCTACTAAATCAATTTCACAGCAGCTTGCAGTTTTGAAAAAGCACTCAGGCCTGTCCCACTGTTAGCCCCTCCCGTCCTTCCCCATTCTGATACACTGCAACCCGTCAGAGGCTGTGGAGGATGAGGTGTTACACTGAATAATGAAAGTGGGAGTGCTGTAAGGATGTGAGTCATCCTGCCATCATTATAGCAGAATATGCTGGCAACTGGAAATGTTAGGAAATGATGGACTTACAGATCGGGCTGCCTGTGAGACAAAGCACTCACAGACAGAGGTGACTGCAGTTACGGAATAGGCAAAAAAATTCAACTCACAATTTCTTATCCATGGCTATTTAAGATTAAGGCTGGAATTTCTGTCAAACTTAATTTTTGGGGGATTTTAATTATTTTCATGGCAATTTTGTGTGGTTGTATAGTCTTTCAATGGTCATGTTCTCATTTAATTAACCATCAAAATGAGTCACTCTCCTCCAACTTTAAGGAACTAGGTGACCTGTGATTTCGTAAACTGACTGGTTTTAAAATAGATGCAACAGTTCCAGGTAAAAAATAATTTTTTAGCTTGGTGTAGTTTATTTCTGTGAATATACCAACAGGATTTATTAATTAAGCTAGATGACTTTAGATGAATAAAGTTAGATAAATAACTAACTTTTTAACTTTTAATAAAGTTAGATAAATAACTTTATTCCCCTGAAACTCATGTGATATTAAATATCAGGGATATTTTTTGGTGTTTATTTTTTCTAATTTAACTAACGTGACTTTAAGTTATTCTGATATCCCTCCTGTCCCTATGGTCCAGCCAGGCTAAAATCAGAAAATATGTTCACCCACCAGACTTTACTTTGGGGAGTTCCCATTGTGGCTCAGCAGTAACAAACCTCACTAGTATCCATGAGGATAAGAATTCAATCCCTGGCCTCGTTCAGTGGGTTAAGGATCCAGCTTTGCAGATGTGGCTCAGATCCCATGTTGCTGTGGCTGTGGCGCAGGCCAGAAGTTGTAATTCCAATTTGACCCCTAGCTTGGGAACTTCCATATGCCATGGGTGTGGCCCTAAAAAGACAAAAACAAACAAACAAACAAACAAAAACAACAAAAAACACCACTAATAAAAAAAACTTTATTTTGGAAAGTCATTTGGTTACTTAACGTATAAATATCCTGCACTTTCACGGGAAGGCAACTTTTGTTGAATATCCTTATTCAGTTGTTAGTTTATAGTTTAAATTTTTGCTGTTGCAGAGTTTCTTAAACTTGGATCTTGGCTTCATGGACTCTGAGTCACTAGAAATTTAAATTTCTTTGTATAAGCATTTAAGCATTTTGTTTTTCATGTTAAGACAGTATATCATTTTATTTGATTCTTAAAGGGAGCTCAGTGATTCCAAAAAATTAACCCTTGTGCTGTGGAATAATCTTAAACTTGTGAATAAAATTGATATTTCTTTAGAGCATAAGAATTTATGAATGTGGGAATTCCCATCGTGGTGCAGCGGAAATGAATCCTACTAGAAACCATGAGGTTGCAGGTTCGATCCCTGGCCTCAAACAATGGGTTAAGGATCCAGCGTTGCCCTGAGCTGTGGCGTAGGCTGGCAGCTGTAGTTCCAATTGGACCCACATGCCGTGGGTGTGGCCCTCAAATGACAAAAGACCGAAAAAAAAAAAGAATTTATGAATGTGATACCTATATATATTCACTCAAATATCAACTACATCTTATCACTTAAAATATTCTGTTGGTAGATCTTCACAATAGAATGTTTTAAAAAGTAAAACAATGTATTTCATGTGTATTTTATTACTAAAATTACTTTAGCAAAATTAAAACTGTAAAATATGACATTAAAACAAGAGAATTAGGAAAGAAAGGTTCATTTATTGAGTATCTACTATACGCCAGGAACTATGCAAGAAGACTTCTCAGAAGAAGTATTTAAGATGAAACCAGCAGGATTAGCAGGAATTAAGGACTGTATGCAGTCAGGGGGAAGGATGCTCCATGCACAGAATGTGCAGAGGCCCAGAGGTGAGAAAATATGGAGTTGTCCAAAACCTAAACATAACTCATGGCTAGAGAATAAAGAGGAGGGTTTGAGGAGGGAGGGTTCGAGGAGGGAGGGAATAAAGAGAGTGGATAGAAGAGTAGAGAGGTAAGCAGGAGCCAGAGAGCTGGTACAGAGCCATGCAAGCCTGTAATCCAACGCTGAGCAACTTGGACTTTATTCTGGGGCCAGTGGGAAGTACTGAGGGATTTTAAATAGGAGGCAAATGGTCAAATTTATGTTTTAGAAAGGTTGTTCCGGCTGCTGTGTGGAAAATGGATTAAAATGGGGGAGATTAGATGATTAGTTACAGACCAATTGGGGGGGGGGAGTGTTTAGTAATCCAGTTGAGAAGTGACCAGAGTATTATAATGGGCTCAAGAGATGTGGACAAGATTCCAGAGATATTCAAGAGGCAGAATCAACAGACCTTAGTGATTAAATGTGAGCATTAGGGCAAAGAAAGAGAGTCAGTGATGACTCTCGCGATTCTTACTTAGGTACCTTGGGGGTAATCACTCTATGAAAGGGAATAGACAAAGGAGAACACGTTAAAGGATAGAAGATAATGAGTTATGTGTTAGACATGTTAAGTTTGTGGAGTATGTCCACAGTCTCATATCCAAGTTCCTAGAAATAGCCAGTAAGCAGGTGGATATAGAGTGGGAATCAGATCTGAGCTAAAAGTAGACATTTGGATGTGATCAGTATTGAACTACAGGAGCAGGTGAATTTTCATGGAAGTTCAGAGAGAAAGGTTGAGGGTAGATTCATTAACATGTAAAAGATGGACTGGGAAATAGAACTTAGTGAGACTGAAAAGGCAGGAAGAAACCCAGCAGAGTGTGAAGTGTGAAAGCTAAGGGAAAAAGTATTTTTTCAAGAAGGAAGAAGTTGAGCAGATGTCAGTGACCCTCAGAGGTCACATAAGGTATGGAGAGTGAAGTGTACATCGTGCAAAAGTTAATGATAAAGAGGTGGCCTCAGTGACAGTGGTTTCAGTGGAGTGATGAGGTGAAAAGGCCAATGATTCAAGGGAAAAAAAGGCAGGTAAGTTAATGGAGAAGGGAGATGAAACAACTCTTCTAAGAAGGTTAATATAGAGAAACAATGGGGGATGAAAGAAACAGTCAGCAAGACAGAGAGTAAGTATAAAAGAGAAATAAGCAGATATGAGGTTGAGGTTGATATGGATTTTTGGAGGATGGGAAAAATATCTTTAAATTCTTTTTAAAAATATATCCATGTTTGTTTTATTTTTATTTTTTTTCCATTATAGTTGGTCTGTAGTTTAAATTCTTAAAAAACCCTCCACTAATCAGTTTCTTTACTGAGTACCTACTATATGCCAGGCCCTGTGTTAGACCCAAGGAATACAAACCTGAACAAAAACAGATACACTTCCAGAAATCATGGAGCTTCTATTGTGCAGAAGATGTTAATTATATAATTGCCTTAATAAATGTATAATTACAAAGTGAGACAAACGTTCAGAAGGGATATAATAGAGATATATGAAGATCCAAGGATCCAGACTTTGGCTCAATGGTTTAGAAGAAGCGTTCTTGCACTGAGATGATAAGACATTTCAGACTGAAGGAAGTGTGAACAACACTGTGGGGTGGAAGGGAGCGTGGTCTGTTTATAAAACGAGGAGAACGCTCAAGGAATGATGAGGATTGTTTTCCAAAGAACCAGACTATTCGTTGTCAATAAGAAAAAGCTCACAAGAGAAGAGTTGCAGATTGGGATCTATCAACAGAGATGGACCTCAGAGGAAGTAAAGAATTAAACTCAAAAGAATCTTTTTTCTTCCATTACAGCAGGAAGGAATGTCCAAGGAATAGATGGGGAGAAAGGTAAATGTGCAGGTTAGTTAAGGTAAGGAGGAAAGAAATTGAGAATATTCCATTTGAAGGTTTCTATTATTTCTAGTAAGGGAAATAGGATTAGAGCCAAGGGGATGCAGTGGAGTTAGAGATTTAAAGAACATGGACAAACTTTTAGAAAGACATTGTAGAGAATGGAAGAACTAATTGGGAAAACATAAAGGAATTGCTGGACTGAATGGTTGGAGATCATGATCTGATAGTGGCAAAAATCTGCAATGTTTTGTGAATTTCTGTAGCAACACCCAGCCGTTCAAATGTATACATGAAGAAAGCCATTATTTTCAACTATAGTTGAGGTTTGCCATCGTGAGACAAAGGAAGGGCAGTGGGCCAGGGCAAAGGTGCGATAATAAACCAGATCCTGGGAATACAAAAAGGAGGAGAAAAGGGGGAATCTCTGATTTGTACTTTAGCCAATTTCCAGGTGAAGTACTCTCACAATGGCTAATTTCAGCTTACCCGTGACTTAACAACTAGCACACAATTTCTGAATATTAACAGTGACTTCACTTGAACTGGTAGCTGCTAATCCCAGCACACCACAGAGTCAGGGGGATGAGGCTAGGAGCAAGAGGGTGGTTGACATGATAGATAATGGAATCAAACTAGTAGAAGAGAAAGTGTAGATAGTGGGGACTGTGAGACTGTAGGACAAGGGGGTGGGGGAGGGGTACAAAGAATTGAACTCTGAGGAGGGGTCGGAGGAAGGGTGGAGGGAAGGCTGAGGCTAGCAGATGTAAGTATTATACATGGAGGGTATAAACATTGAATATAGTCTTCTGTGTATAGCTGTGTATAAAAAGAAAAAAGTGTGTATACACACACACATATGTCATTTTGATGTACAGCAGAAATTAATACAACATTGTAAATTAACTATACCTCAAGAAAAAAAAGGAATTGAACTCTAAGAAGATAGGAGTTCCCATCGTGGCGCAGCGGTTAAGGAATCCAATTAGGAACCATGAGGTTGCGGGTTCGATCCCTTGCTTTGCTCAGTGGGTTAAGGATCCAGCGTTGCTGTGAGCTGTGGTGTAGGTCGCAGAGGCGGCTCGGATCTGGCATTGCTGTGGCTGTGGCGTAAGTCGGCAGCTACAGCTCTGATTCGACCCCTAGCCTGGGAACTTCTGTATGCTGCGGGTGTGGCCATAAAAGAACAAAAAGACCAAAAAAAAAAAAAAGAATTCTAAGAAGGTAGAGAATTGTGGAGGAGGACATTAAATGACTTGTCAGTGGTTACCCAAGAGAAAAACATCTTTTCTCCAAAAACACTTAGATTTTAAAGACAGTTTAGTGACATTAGAAGATAATACTGCCCTGAGCTCAAAATGTTCAGTTGATAGCTCAGGTCATTTAGTGGCAGCAAAATTATGCCGATTGCTAGTTTGCCATCCATGGCTAGTTCCTATGATTTGCTTCTCTCTGTCCTAGTGACATTGCCACCATCACTACCATTTTATTTTAATCATAGAGATTTTAAATGTGTGATAGGAGGAATAAAGAAAGATGGCAGAGGCAATGAGTAAGGGGAAAAAAGAGTAAGATGAGGGCCCTAGTGGCTAAAAACAAAGTCCTACCCTAGCATCTTCCTCTTTCACACCGAAATTGTCTTCCTACCCTGTGCTGGAGAGGTAGTGGCCCTTGACTAGATGTTACTATGGTAACTACTTGCCTCAGTAAACCCTTAGCTCTGCTCCAGCTCAGTTACCTATATACTGTGATGGACAATTATCCACTCTCCCAAAGTGGATTAATGCAATTTGATCTTGCCTCTCACAAATCATATTTTTAATAAGATGGTAAATTCATTTATCTAGAGATTCGATGTTTTTCCCCCTAAGACCTCCATATTTGTAACTGTGGATTTGAACTTAACTGTTTGAAAATAACTTTCATACCAGAGCAAAACTGTAAAGAACATTTGTATTAAAAGCAATTTACCTCTAATTTCTTCATGCTGTTTGCTATTTCCTTCTGGCTATTGTTGCTGTGTATAAACAAGAATGTAATCTCCTAAGTAGAGGCTTTTTTTGAATTAGCAATGAGGCCACACAGAGGCTTTTGTTGACTCCATGAATCTAAAATGTGTGCCCTTATGTGCACCATGGAAAGGGTTCCTTTTTTAATGGAACTACATCTCATGTTCCTTTCCTATCAAGATCTCTGCACATCGACAACCATAACTTAGAATATTTGGTTTAAAGTGTCATAATCTTCTGCCGGGGAACTGTTAATTTTGTTACAGGCTACAGTAATATGATAATTAATAAATTGATAATGAGGTTTTTAAAAATCAAAATAGTTGCCTCATTTTTCCTTTGAGGCTTCTGTTAACGTTTATAATCATCAATGTGCTTGTGATTTGGGGCATTGTTTGGTTTTATCCCAAACAGAAATAGTACAGTTTGATCCTAGCACTCACAAATCATGTATTGTGGAAATGAGCAGGAAAACAGGTAAATATTAAACATGCTCTGAAATAGTTGGTAACAGGTGGAGAAACAGGCCAGCTCTGCAGATGCCCAGGCATCAGGCACTTCCACATTTAGAAAAGTCTGCTTTTCTGGCTGTCAGAAAATAAAAATGTATTCCTAGTCAGCTGGAATACATTTTTATCCTTTATTTACTTCTGCCATTTGATTCTACCCATCATACCTGCTTCTGCCTTGTCATTTTCTTTCCCTTTATTAAGGAGAAAACCATACAAACATTTTAGGAGTTCCTGTTTGGTGCAACAGGACCAGTGGCGTCTCTGCAGCGCTGGAATGCAGGTTCCATCCCTGGCCTGGCACAGTGGGTTACGGATCTGGCACTGCCACAGCTGCGGCATAGATCGCAACTGTAGCTTGGACCTGATCCCTATCCAGGGAACTCCATATGCTGTAGGACGGCCAAAATAACAACAAAATATAAACATTTTAAAATTAACTTTTTGGGTAAACCTGGGTATTGTATCATGAACTGATAAATCATTAAATTTTCTTACTTCAAAGAAAAAGAAGATAAGTGGATACAAAAGTTGATTTTATACAGGCATCTCTCTTTTTTTTTTAAGGGCATCTCTTTTTTAGAAAAAGAAATTATAAACCGAAATAAAGCATTATGCCCTTATAGACATCCCCAACTTCATACAGTTTCATTAGAGCTCTACATGGAATTAACACCACAAAAGGACAGTGCAGAACTGCTGTTTGAACTAGTGGTTTCTCTCCTCTCAAACTTTTAAGTGTTCTTTTGCCCTGCAGCTAATTCTGTCTCAGCCTTCTTCTAAAAACTATGACAAACGGCTATGCTCATCAGTGAAAGTTTCCAAATTTCACTTAACTTTCTGCAGTGTTTTGACAATTACCTTTTATCCCGTTGTTATGATTTATGTTTATGTGTTGGAGAATAAACTTGGAACTCATCTTCATTCTTTGAAAGCCATGGTAATAAATAATTTTCCCACAGCTATTTACAGTGATTTTTTTTTTTAACTACTTGGATTCATGTTAAGATTATATTTAAAGAGTGCCTCACAGTTTGTGTTTGGGAATCTGATCTAGAGAAGAAAATAAATATAGTATTTCTCTGTTGCTACTCACTGGAAATAATTTAATTTTTTTTTTTTTTAGGTAGCAATAAAAATGAATTTAAATGTCTTAGGTTAGGAAGGCTGGGCCGTTAGATCTTGGGGGCATTTCAGCCACCTCAGCCACAGCTATGTCAAATACCAGTGCCTCTGGGGACTATAAAGAATAATTATATTATATTTACTTAGTTATTCATATTCTTGTTTCACAAACTCATGGATCCATTTAGCATTTATCTGGGAAATAACCAAATCTAATTAATACTCTGGAGAACTGATCCATTTTACTATTATGCCTTTTTCTCCCCCCTCCCACCATGAAAAATTCTCTTCATTTGAAATGGTGGAAATAACGTGTAAATGAGAATAGCAACTTGAAAAACAATAGTAAAGTGTTTTTTGGGGTTTTTTTTTTGTCTTTTTAGGACCACATTCATGGCATATGGAGGTTCCCAGGCTAGGAGTCCAATCAGAGCTGTAGCTGCCCGCCTAAGCCACAGCCACAGCCACAGCAGTGCCAGATCCGAGCCACCTCTGTGACCTACACCACAGCTCAGCAACGCCAGATCCTTAACCCACTGTTCGAGGTCAGGGATTAAACCTGCGTCCTCATGGGTGTTGGTCAGGTTCATTAACTGCTGATCCACACGGGAACTCTGACAGTGAAGATTTCTAAGTGTTATTCACATATCTTCAGCTGCTCGTCAGGGTTTCTGCAGCTCCACTTAAAGGCAAACAAACTGCTGAGGGGAAAATTATAGTCCTTGCTGTAGTTGATAGTTGTGATTAAATGGGCACTCCTCTGTCATTATCAGTTTCTCTGGCTTGGGGACTTTCTATTGCTGTTTTCTGTGGGAGGGAGCTATTTCTTTCATCCAGAATGCCTAGCCTTTTTCTTTTCTGTGCCTGTACCGTTCTCAGCCCATATCACTGTAATATATAGTTCAAATGGTCTTATCGTCATCATTGTCATTGCTACTATCGTTATTTTTATGTGAGGGAATCTTGGCATACGAACCACATGAAGAGGTGGTAAAACTTAGTGTGCTGTGATGTCATTCAGGTTAGGGGAAGCTTCCGGTACTCAGTTTGGCACAGGTTCACTGACTTCATCTGTGTATTCTGCGCAATTTTCATTCATTCTCTTTTTTAGGCATGATGCTACCCTCTATTATCCCTTGCCCGTAGGGTGACTGAACTTCCCATCAGCTTTTAATACACACTGAAGTTTCTAAGTTGTTCCTAAATAAGGAGTATTTTTGCCACTGGGTCTCATGTCTGTAGTAGTTTGTTAGGGCTGCTATAATAACATTCCACAGACTGTGTGGCTTCAATAACAGAAATTTATTTTCTCATGGTTCTGGAAGCTAGAAGTTCAAGATCAAGGTGTCGGCAGTTTGGTTTCTCCTGAGACCTCTCTCCTGGTCTTGGAGATGGGTGTCTTCTCACTGTGGTCCCACGTGGTCATCCTGCCGCCTGTGTTATATATGTGTCCTCATCTTATCCTTAAGAGGATACCAGGACTGGAGTTAGGACTTCAACATATCAATTTTGGGGACAGACAGTTCAATTCATAGTAATGTCTTACAGTCAGCAGAATGCTAGTTTCAACCCAATTTCTCTGAAAGCATTCTCTTCTGAACATGAATCTTACTTGGCAATCCTGAACTGTATCTCCACCATCTGATAATACATGCCAGTTTCCCACGTTTGTCAGCATATCCAAGTTCCCCTATTTTCTCCTAAACTCTCAGATTTTCTGAAAGATCCTGGTTTTTTTCCCATAATTCCACCCTTCATTTCCATCAGCCCTCTTGGCTGGCAAGGAATTTCCTCTGGCATGCCTGTTAGCTTGTTGTAAGTTCTAATTTACCTTATAGTCCCTGTTCTGGTATGGTCTAAATGCATTAACTTCCTTCTAGTCCTGTCTCTATATTGTATCATATCCTATTCAAACCATAAACTCCCTCCCTCCCCTCCTTTCCTAAAAGAGAGGTGGTGATAAATAAGTTATACCTTAGCAGGATGTCCAGTGATATAAGAAAGTCTTTTATAGGAGTTCCCGTCGTGGCGCAGTGGTTAACGAATCCGACTAGGAACCATGAAGTTGCGGGTTCGATCCCTGGCCTTGCTCAGTGGGTTAACGATCCGGCGTTGCCGTGAGCTGTGGTGTACAGACGCGGCTCGGATCCTGCGTTGCTGTGGCTGCGGCGCAGGCCAGTGGCCACAGCTCCGATTAGACCCCTAGCTCGGGAACCTCCACATGCCGCGGGTGCGGCCATAAAATGACAAAAGGCAAAAAAAAAAAAAAAAGTCTTTTATACTAGATTGAGTATTTTAAGCAACAACATAATTTGGACACAGTATAGGACCAAGGGACTTAGTTTACTTTCTAAAATCGTTTACATAAAGCCTTTTATTCTAAAGTATTTCTCCAAGGAGTTCCCTGGTGGTCTAGTGGTTAGGACTCAGCACTTTCACCACTGCCTCTGGGGTTCAATCCCTGGTCTAGCAATTGAGATCCCACATCAAACTAAAAAGAAAACCTCTTTAGTAAAGAAATAAAAATAAAATATTTCACAAAATTCTAGGCTAGCCATTGTTTACAAAGCCAGATGTAGACATTGCGCTTATAAGGGAAAATTTGTGGAAAAAATAATTGTCTGACCTGGTAGGATCTTCTTAGAACCTTCAGAATGGTAGTTTTGGGTCCCTGATGTTGATGTCTGGACTGTTATAGCTGCTTCGGACTAACTAACTGGTCTCTCTGGCTTTAATTGTTGTCTTCTGGAGTTTTCTGCCTGAAGAACCAACCCCATCACTCCTTGCCTCAGAGAACACTGCTGGCTCCCTGTTACATGCAAGATAAACCCCACACCCCTGTCAGCTTGGCACACACACCACACACCCCCTTTTCACATCAATATGCCATGCCCTCTCCTGACCTCATCACCTCTTGTCCCTTCTCCCTGGAAGGCAAAGGCAGAGGCTTTGGAGGCAGACAAGTTTAGGTTCGGAATTCTGATTATAGTTCTTACTGACCATTCTGAGAAAGTCACTTCACTTCCTTGAGTATGAGTTTTCTCACCATGAAATGTGGCTAATACCTGTTGTGCAGGGGTGATTTAGGAATTAATAAAGCTAAACAGGAGTTCCCGTCATGGTGCGGCAGAAACGAATCTGACTAGGAACCATGAGGTTGCAGGTTCGATCCCTGGCCTCGCTCAGTGGGTTAAGGATCTAGTGTTGCTGTGAGCTGTGGTGTGAGTCACAGACTCAGCTCGGATCTGGTGTTGCTGTGGCTGTGGCGTAGGCCGGCTGCTGTAGCTCTGATTATACCCCTGACCTGGAAACCTCCACATGCCGCAGGTGCAGCCCAAAAAAAGCAAAAAAAAAAAAAAAAGCTAAACATATGTGTGAAGCAATAACTAAATTATTTGTCAATTCCTCTTGCAATTATGGGCTCAAGAAATCCCCTATTCATCCTTTAAGACCCAGCGCAGATACTACCTCCTCTGGGAACCTAGGCTGTTATTTATTCTAACTCTAGCATTTCCTTCACTAGAGCACCACCACTGGAAGTAAGAATGTGGCTTTCTGAAGCCACGTTGTTAGAGTTAAATCTTGGCTTCTCTATTTATTACATTGTGATATCTGGCAAGTTACCTGTACCTCAGGTGTCTCTTGGGTAAAATGAGGATAATATTGTCTATATAATAGGATTACTGTAGGCTTAAGTGGGATAATGTATATAAGAAACAGCACAATGCAGTGCATCATTAGTATACAAAATATCTTCGCCATTGTTACCATAATCATTTTGAGTCAGTTTCTCTCACTGTGAGTTCCTGGAGAATTCAGTTCCACCTTTCTCCTCTGTAGATGCCTTGGGCCTGGTCCAATGCTTAGTATAACAGCTGGATCAAAGAAGTCATTCATTAAATATTTATTCAGTTAACATGTCCCTTTCATTTAAGCTGAGGAATATTGGGCTTTAAGCCCTCTCTGAAAACACTTTTGGAAGTAAACAGAAAAACCCTCATGTGTCTCACTGAAATAGTATTCCAGGTTTCCTCCTTATAGAAAAGCAAAATAGTGGAATTTCTTGGTCTGAATTCAGCTTTTAAGAAGGGTGTCTATCATAACATGGAAATTACAGGGATCGTGAAGTATAAATTGGTGAATTTTCCACCTTTTAAGACCTTCAAGACTTGGACAGAAGCTCAGCTTTCTTCCTTGTTGCTTGGATAACCAGAAGACCTCCCTTAGCTCTAACTTTGAGATTTCCCAGATTATTATTCAACGACTTTAGAATTTTAAAGGCTTTTTCAAGTCGTATTTGCATAAACTTCTTAGTTGTCTATGGTAAAAATAACTGTACTGAAAGAACTGAAGTCAAGGTGTATATGCTGCAGGCTTTTCAAATAGGGTGGACGGTCAAGTTAATAGAATTTATAATCAAAAGATTGCTAATCCAGATACAAAAGACAGACCTTCTTTATGTTCCTTCTTTCTGTATGAAGGTATAGTCACATTTTATATTTTCTAAGAGATTCTCTATGTTTTCCATAATTCTATTTTATTCTTCATAAGCTTAATGCAAGCAGTGTCAACAGTATGTCTGCATATCTGTGCTTGCACATTGAATCAGTTATTCATTGCTAGGTAATAAACCATCCCAAAACTTCCTGGTTTACAACAACAACTTTCTCGTAATTCTATGAGCTGGTTGAGTGGTTCGTCTGCCATTATGTCTGTATTCATTCATGCAGTGGCATTTAGCTGGTGGGACGGCTCAGGATAAGATTTCTTTCCATGTTTTTTTCATCCTTGGCTGCTTCTCAGCATTGTGGTCTCAGGTTTCCAAGAAGGAAAGACCCAACACATAAGCGCTTATCAAGCCTCTGCTTGTGTCACATTTGTCAGTGTCACATTGACAAAAGCAGATCACATGGAGGGTCCGTGTTAGAGTGGACGACAAGGGAAAATGATGCCAGGAGACATGACTGGTTTGGAGCCTCTCCTGTAACAATCTACCACACACATGGCAAATTTATGTTTCAGTGCATTAAAAAAAAAAAAAACTACATTAACTTAGACCACCCTAATTCAGTTTATGAGGAAAAGGCTGAGAGTTTGATATCAAAAGGAGACTTCCTTTCCATTTAATAAATTTACCTTTGGGCTTCCTGTCGTGGCGCAGCGGTTAACGAAACCAACTAGGAACCATGAGGTTTTGGGTTCAACCCCTGGCATCACTCAGTGGGTTAACGATCCAGCGTTACCGTGAGCTGTGGTGTAAGTCGCAGACATGGCTCAGATCTGGCACTGCTGTGGCTCTGGCATAGGCTGGCAGCAACAGCCCCTATCCTGGGAACCTCTATATGCCGCAGGTGCGGCCCTAAAAAGCAAAATGAATAAATTAATTAATAAAATAAATTAACCTTCATTTATTAGTACTTTTTTATTTAATAATATCCTTTTATACAGTTTCTTTTACCATGGGTTGATATTGTTTCTTCGATTAAAGAAAAAAACAAAACTTTTCTCCCTGGCCTAGGAACTTCTGCACGCCATGGGCATGTCCAAAAATAAAAGACAAACCTTTTTTCACAATACAAATGAATAAACCGTCATCAGTTTGGGTCCCCTCATAGCAGAAGCAATAGTTAATAAAACTTAAGTAGAGGGACTCTATTTACAAAGAAAATCCAGCCTGTGATACTGATTTTATCATGCATAAGTAAGTGGGGTTTCTGGGGTTCAGAGGACTCATAAAATTTTAAGATTTTCTACTTCATAGCTATTAAGAACTTATAGATTATTTGAAGTAAGTATTATTTAGTTCCGCTTTATTTTCACAAGATTTTGGTTTCTTTCGTTGTGCTGTGTGTTACCTATCAAACATTATTGACTCTAAAAAGAATGTTTTAGATAACATAAATCACTGGGGAAAGAGAAGAATGCATTTGCCAGAATTAACATGAGCATCTTCTTAAGAGAACAGCATGTGAGAATCTTGCAAAGATTTAGAGACAAATCTGAATCCCCTAAAACACCTAATTTTTTGGCCAAAGTAGAGCAGCAACTGACTTTGAGTCACATATTATGATCAGGGAGTTAGGCCTGACTATTGAAATTGTTTTTTCAAGATAAATGTCCCACCTTTTTTTTTTTTCCCCCGAGGATAGGATGAGTTCACCTGTTTTAAAGAAATGACAATCTGTTACTCATTTTTTCTGATACTGAGCAATGAAAATATGGTAGAACCAAATGAAAGCTTACCATGAGACACCAACCTACCTATTCACTGTGTTACTATAGACAGACTCTTTCTTTGGACTTAATTATTTCATTTTAATTCATCTCAGGATTGACTTAGACTCTTAATATGGATGATTAAATTCATTGTAATATAAATTTTTCACGGAAGGCCATAGATAGATGGTCTCGGGGGTAACCAAAAAAGAACTAGCTTCATATCTAGAGAAAAGGGTAAAACTTTATTTCTTATAAAATAATCAGGAGTTCCCATCATGGCTTAGTGGTAATGACCCTGATTAGTGTCCATGAGGACATGGGTTCAATCCCTGGCCTTGCTCAATGGGTTAAGGATCCGACGTTGCTGTGCTGTGGCGTAGACCAATGGCTGCAGCTCAGATTGGATCCCTAGCCTGGGAACTTCCATATGCCATAGGTGCAGCCCTAAAAAGCAAAAATAATAATAATAATAATCAGACCTGTAGTCACCACAGTATCACAAATTCTAGCTCTAATACCTTTGTTTTAGGTGGATCCAGGGTCTGGGGAGTGGGGAATGGATACAGGAGAGGAGACTGTGTAATATATTCTCAATATTTGGAGGTATATAGTTTTAAAAAAAGAAGAAGGAAACAGAAGAAAATAGGGGAAAGATCTAGTACTTTCTCTCTTGAAAAACAGAATCCTTGAGTAGTGTATAGCGTTTGTCAAGAAAACTGCTACATGAGACAGAACTTTCCTTTAACGCCCGGAGATACTTGCTGCTGTCAAAGGTGCACATTTAATCTTGCATACTGGCTGAGGTTCCAGACTATTTTCGATGAACTGAGCCCAAAATCGGATCCAAAGACAGAGAGTAGGTGGGTGGATCGAGCAAAAACTAAATGCTGTGAGCATGTGGCATAAGGAGATGGCAGGCCTGCCTCGGGCTCACTCCAGCAGCCCTTTCTCCCCCAACCGCTGTCAGTCATGCCTGCATGCTGGCACTGAGCACCCACGCAGCCCACTTGTCCCTGTCTCCTCCTTGGATGTCTATGTGGTGCTCCTGCCTTTTAATGGCCCATCCACAACCCAAGGCCCCTTCTACAGTTTTGCTGCTCCTACTATTTTCCCCTTCTAATTTTGTATAACTCATTTTTTTTGTGCATTTGAAGGCACCATTGATTAAGATTAACTTTATAATGATAACAGCCACAACAGTCACATCTTTCTTCTTTGGATGCCTGGCACGTTTAGCCTTTAATCATCACCTTAGCATCATGAAGTACTCTTATTGACCTGATAGTACAGATCAGAAGACAGGAGCAGAATGTTTAAGTCTCTAACAAAGGCCACTTGGTGAATAAGTGACAGATCAGAATTTGAATCCCAGTAGTCTTGTTCTAAAGTCTGTGCTTTACTATCTCTCATGTAGTCACTATTTTTTGCATTAATCTTATACCAAACTACATAATTTTTGAAGGCAGACAGTATTTAAAGGTTGTTTGATATTGCCAGTATCTACTGGCCACTTACAGGATTTAAGACTATTCTGATTCAATGTGATTACATTAAATTGCATCTATTCATTCTTTTCCTTAATAAGTATTTAAGTTTTCTCATGCATCTACTGTGTCTTAGTACTACAGTAGGCTTTCTATTCAGTAATAGTCACAAAGGGCAAGACTTCTGTCCTTCTGAAGCTTACAGGAACATGGAAGGAGCATATAACACAAAAATAAAGTATAACTGAAAGCTATGATAAAGGTTGCAAAGCGAAAGAGAAGCTTATTACAAGAGAGAAAATAGTAAGAAGCTAATTTAGATTGGCAAATGAGGATCGAGGAAAACTTGTGACATTTTAAGCTGAAACTCTAAAAGGTTAATAGGAACTAACCAGCTGGAGAGGAGTAGAAAGTATGCCTTATAAGATCTTTGGTTTCTGGCAAAATAGTGGACTAGATGTTGGTATAGTCTCTTCTGGTACAGAATATCTAAAACTCTGGATAAAACCATTGCAATGGAGTTTTAAATGTTTGGCTGAGTGGAAAAATGAGGAAGAATTTTAGGAGTCAGAAATTACGAGAAAATCTGAATTCTGTGATATAAATAAATTCTAAACAAAATAAATTTTGTTCTTTGGGCATTTGTTGATCCTTATTGGCCTAGATATTGGGCTTTAACAGACCTTGCGCAGAAGACAAAAACCAGTCCAGTACTTCTGAAAGGCTTCTGTGTCATGAGTGAGCTAGAGAGAAAAGCCCCTCCCCTCTCTACAGAGGGCGACAGCTGGGATAATCACATCCCATCTTGGCCTTGGTACTCAAGTCACATGCGTCAATCACATTCTTCTAATGAAAATATATTTCAAGGGGAAAAGAAAATGTATTTCACCATTAAAAGACAAAAACAAAACAATTATTTCCTGGACATAGAAAATGCAAAGTGGGAAGGGCCTGAGATAGAAAGAGGTTTGTCCTTTTCAAGGCTGGTATGGATTGAGCAAAATAAGTGCTGGCAAATGTGATTGAGGATGAAACCAGGGACCTGATTCTTGCAGGTCCTCAAAGGCTTTGGATAGGATTTTGGATTTTATCCTAAGCACAATGCAAATCTTTTGAAGGATTTTCAAAAGATTATCTGACTTATGTGAGAAAGAATAGAGAAAATATAAAAGTAGAGAGCTACTCTAAAGGTAGAAGTAGAGATAAAACTATAGCAATAATACAGGTGAGAAGTGGATTTGGCTTGGATTAGGGACAATTGGAAGACATTAATGGGTTCAAGATATATTTTGAAAGTAAAACACACTGATGGATCAGATGGGGGTTTTGAGAGTAAGATATAAAGGCCAAGCATCTGGCTTGAATAACTGGTTGTCCAGAGGTCTTTTTCTGAGTTGAGGAAGTTAGGAAGGAGAAGATCATGAGTTTGGTTTTAGAAATGTTGAGTTTTACAATATGGAGGTTCCTCAAAAAACTAAAAGTAGAACTACCATATGATCCAGCGGTCTCACTCCCAAGCATCTATATTGAGAAAACCATAATTCAGAAAGATGCATGCACCCTGCTGTTCATTGCAGGACTATTTACAATAGCCAAGACATGGAAACAACCGAAATGTCTATCAACAAGAATGGATAAAGATGTGGTACATATATAAAATGGAATATTACTCAGCTATTTAAAAAAGAATAGGGAGTTCCTGTTGTGGCTCAGGGGTAATGAACCCGACTGGTATCCCATGAGGACGCAGGTTTGATCTCTGGACTTGGCTTAGTGGGTTAAAGGATCCAGCATTGCTGTGAGCTATGGTATAGGTCGCAGACACAGCTTGGATCCCAGGTTGCTGTGGCTATGGCTTAAGCCTGTGTCTACAGCTGCAATTCAACCCGTAACCTGGGAATTCCCTATGCCTTGGGTTTGGCCCTAAAAAGACAAAAAAAAATAATATAATGCCATTTGCAGCAACATGGATGGACCTAGAGATTATCATACTAAGTGAAGTAAGTCAAAGAGAGAAAGACAAGCATCATATGATGTCACTTATATTTATAATCTAAAAAAAGATGTATAAATGAACTTATTTGCTCTTCCTCTAGAGATATTAAGTAAAATCTGTATCCCCCCCAACACACAATTTTTTTAAAATTTCACGACTTAGCTTCTGCTTACTCATCACTCTGGTTTACTCATGGCTTCGACTGACTCATGTCATCTCTGTCTGCCTTTTTCCTGGTTAAGTATTTGGCTTCTATTCCCATCAAATAATCTCTTCCACCCCAAGTTCAAAATTTCCTGAGAGAGAGGATCTGATCAGCCTACTATGTTACCATCATCACTTATGTAAAGCTCTTGTGCCGGGTCATCTAATGAGTTGGCGTCTGAACAGGCTGACTGCTTTAGGTCACACGTAGGTGATGAGGCCCAAGCAACACAGAGCATGGCCACTTCTAGGCACTGTCTAGGTATCTTTAGGAAGAGGCTATAGGTACAGTCCTTAGAAAAGGACTGTGGTATACAGATTCTCCGGATTTGGCCTACCTGCTATAGTGATTAAGCTTTCCTCAGTCCGATTACCAAAATCATGTATTTTACCCTTGGAAGTCACAGAAAAATAATTATTTGATTGCATTTAAGCTTTTCTTTTATACTTAAGTGTAATCACTACCAAAAAAAAAAAATCCATACACTAGACCACCAAAAGCATGAGAATTTAGTCTAGCAGGCTAGCTTAAATTTTCTAGAAATTCCTTGGAAAGAGTTATAGCAAAAAGTATCTACTGCTAGTTTTCCAAGAATCCAAAGTTATTAATGGACCTACTTCCGTAAAGGAACCATCCAGTCACAATGGTCAGGCACTAGTGTGCCTAGAAGAAACTGGGGCTTACTTATAATCACATTTCTGTCATCTAAGACAACATAAATGAAAATTTTTTATTTCACTTATGACAATTCAGAACTGAATTTCACTTTGCTTATCACAATCCCTATGAAAACAGGTTTTATTATCATCTTATATACTGGGAAGAAAATAACTGCAGAAGTCAAAAATGCCATATTCTAGATTAGAGGAACACTGGATTCAGAGAATAAACTGCTGTGAATTTAGAACTTCATCCAGGGAACAGCTGAAAACTTCAGCCTGGCCTAACACTGAGCTGAGACAATCAGTACCTGATGCGGTACTAACATCTAGTTGGTACCAACCCAAGCGTTGCCATACACCACTGGAACTGAGGAGGAGGCAATTACTAACAAGGCCAGAATGTATTCCTTTAAAGCTCCTGTAGGGGAAGGTGCCTGACCTGTCCCTGCAATTTGCCAAGTTCTTGCAAAATTATAAAGTTTGTCAGTTTCTAAATAATCCGATGTTTTTTCAGAGTATACAAATTAGAAATACATTCAATTTACAAAGAGGATGTAAACTTTAACAAATCAGTTATACAGCAAACACTATCATAATAATGTTTTTATAAAAATAAATGCCAGATAATCATCCATGTCTTAGAGGCACATTACTGATGGAGTTAAAAATAAAAATAAATTCTCTACAGTGAATAAGCCAAAGAATGCACACTACAAGGAACACTGTTCCTATCAGCCAGGCACAAATAATAGTATTTTCAGCATTCATTTGGTTTTCAACCAAGGAGTTACTACTAAGCACTTACAATACCAATACACCAAGAATTATGCTGGGTATTCAGTGTATGGAACTGAATTTACTTCCTACTTTCCCTCGAGGGAAGGAGTCATGAACTTTCAGCAAGGCAAATAGTCTGATAAATAAGTTATAAGAAAAAAGATGTAAAAGAATGTTTAACTGGCTTATTCAATGGTCAAAGATTCAGAGGAGGATGTTCTGATTTCAACGTGTCCTCTGAGAGATGTATACATTTTCTGATATATCTTACATTAATTCACTCCTCTTAGTTAATAAGAGATCAGGTAGACAGAAAACAAGAAAAAGAAAACCCAGAGAGTTCCCATAGTGGTGCAGCAGAAACAAATCTGACGAGTATCCATGAGGGATGCAGGTTCGATCCCTGTCTCGCTCAGCAGGATGGGATCCAGTGTTGCCTTGAGCTGTGGTGTGGGTCTCAGACATGGCTTGGATCTTACGTTGCTATGGCTGTGGTGTAAGCCAGTGGCTACAGCTCTGATTTGACCCCTAGCCTGGGAACTTTCATATGCCGTGGGTGTGGCCCTAGACAGAAAAAAAATGGAAAAAAAAAGGAAAGGGAAAGAAAACCTGAATAAAAATAATGAATCAACCAGCTATTGAATATTTGTCACTTGGTATCCTAAAACTAAGAATAGACCTTTTTAAATGTTCAATAAAAGCAAAGTAGACCACTAAGAAAATGCCAGTGAATTCCAAAAGGCAAAATAAATACGTATCACATTCTCTAGTTGAATTGCAATAAAACTAGAAAATAAGAAAATAATTAGAAAAAAAATTGTATCACCTTAACTCTTAAAATTTTTGTTTAAACAACTCTTGGATCATACAACCCAACAGGTTATAGAAAATCTAGAGGGAAAAGCACTATATATCAGAACCTATGTAACAGCTAAAAGTAAAATTCAGATACATCTACCTTCACGAAGCAAGAAAAATAACTGAATTAAATATCTTAATCAAAAAATAAAAACAATCAATAAAACCTTAAAAAATCAGAAAGTGGGAATAATGAGTTAATGCATTAGAAAAAGAAAATTAATCAGACTAATAAAGAGCTGGTTCTTTTTTAAGAAATTCAATTAAATAGATAAATCTTTAGCTAACCTAGTAGTAGGTAAGAGAGCTTAGAATGAGAATAGTAGGAAAACGATAGGAACAGAAAATAAGAGAATTACAAGAAAATATTTTTGCTCAGTCCTGTGAAAATTAATTTGAGAACCTGGAAGAAACAAATACTTTTCTAGGAAGACAGCTATGATCAATACTAATCCCAGATAATGAGGAAATCTAAACTGACTCTATATCACAGAAAAACTTACCAGAAAAAGCCTAAGTGAGGCCCAGGTTGATTTAATAGGGCACTGCTATTGAACCTTTCAGGAACAGACCATCGCAGTCCTCCCAAATGTATGTGCTCTAACAAATATGGAGATTTCTTACAGGGGAAACAGCTGTTATCCTTAGGGGATGGAACTGGGATAAGGGGCAATACTAGAAGGAAGTCTTACTTTTTACTAATATCTTTTGCACTTTTACTATTTTATACCATTTGCATATGTTGCTTATGCAAGTGCAAAGAATTTAGAATACCTTTGTTCCATATTTGAAGCAGTTCGCTTGGCTTTTGTTATTTTGTTTTGTTTACCTTAATTTTTTGGTAGGCAGAATTTCTTGAATGGCCTTCAAGGATGTCCCACCCTAATTCCTGGAACCTGAGACTAAGATGAGATATGACTTCTCTGATTATGTTTTGTTATATATCACAAATGACCCTAAAATAGGGACATTATCCTGGATTATCTGAGTGGGCCTGATCTAATCATGTGAGCCTTAAATGAAGAGCGCTCTCTTTGGCTGATGGTAGAAGGGAAAACAAGGAGGTAGGAAGGTTGAGAGGGACCCCAGGCACAATTGCTGCTTTGAAGATGGTGGGGACCACAGGAGAAGACAGGCTTTGAGGAGCGAAGGGCAGTCCCCTGCAGCTGACAGCTGGCAAGGAAACAGGACCTTAACTGTACAACCACAAAGACCTACATTCTGCCAACAACCTGAAAGAGCTGGGAAGGGGATTCTTCCTCGCAGCTTTGAGAAAAGAGCCCAGCCCAGAGGCCTCTGTTGTCAGCTTGATGAGAGCCTGGGCAAAGCCCAGCAGAACCCATCTGGACCCCTTGACCTTCAAAGGTGTGAGATAATAAGTGAGTGTTCCTTTCAGCTACTAAGTCTACGGTAATGTTGCTGCACAGTAATAGAAAACTAATGGAGTAAAATTACACTTTAAAAAGCTCCATACATGTGGGACTTTACAAGAACTTAGAGATGGGAGCCCTCGTGTCTGGCTGTGGTGGGATGGTCCCCAAGCCAGGGGACCACATGTGGAGAGTCAGGAGCTACACAGTTTCCATTAAGTGCCATAAGTAAAATATAGTCTGCTGAATTTTCATTATTTTCTCTAATTCTTTAGAAGTCCAATTTCATTGATATATTATTTTTAGTCAGAGACTCAGTGTGTAGGATAACAATTTTATTATCTTAATGAAGAGAATAAACTTTTTATACCTGTCTCTGTTTTTTTCGCTGTTCAGATTATAGTCTTGAAAGCAAATTTTTTTAACCTCTCCATTTTAAGCAGTCTTTCCTGTTTCCAGTGAATTAATTGGAATGATTTTTTCTTTGGCTATCTTAGGAAATTAACTCCTACCTTTCTGAAAATTCTTTGTTTATGTGACCTAGATTTTAAATTTGTCATTAGAACAATTTCTGATCATGAAAGTACAGTCAAATGACACTAATTTCTAGAGTCTTACTTAGTTGAGTTGCTCCAGTTTTGTTCCAGTGTCAGTTTTATCTGAGACAGTAATGACAGTTTACCTTTTAAAATGTCAGACACTAGTAGTTATCTTTCAATTAGTTATTTGAGTTTAGTAGTATGGAAATCAAATATTTAATTTTTATTTAATTGATTGGATTTTGTAAACTTTTGCCTCAAAATGTTAATACTGGGAACTGCAGAAGAGAAGCGTATCTGTTCAGATCTCCAAAGAGCATAGGAAGATGCGAGAGCGTGGAGAATGGCGTCTGTGGTCTCCATCACTTCAGATTCTGACAAGAAAAGCACAAGACAATCACAAGCAAGTCACTGTTCAGAGCCCAGCATCATTAGAAGATGCAGTAACACACAGAATCTCTGATACTGAGTTTTCATGCCCTTTCTTTTTGATAAGTTACGTTGTCCAATTTTCCTTTCCTGGCCCATTCCAGGGGCTTGTCCAGTGGCCTACCGAGGTGAGGAAATGCTGCTGCCTGGTGTTCAACACCTCTGGCCAGCAGGTTATAAAAAGATTTATCTTATGTCTGGAATCTAATATAAAGCACAAATGAGCCTTTCCTCAGAAAAGAAACTCATGGACTTGGAGAACAGACTTGTGGTTACCAAGTTGGAGGGAGTGGGATGGCCTGGGAATCTGGGGTTAATAGAGGCAAACTATTGCCTTTGGAGTGGATAAGCAATGAGATCCTGCTATATAGCACTGGGAACTGTATCTAGTCACTTGTGTTGGACCATGGTGGAGGATAAAGTAAGAAAAAGCGTGTATATATGTATGTGTGACTGGGTCACTTTTCTGTATAGTGTAAAATTGGAAGAAAACTGTAAACAGCTATAATGGAAAAAATAAAAATCATTAGAAAAAAACATTTATCTGTGAGACCCAGGAGGAAAAATTTAAACAGCAGATTTTAAGGAATATGTGGAGTGTGGCTAGCAGAGAGAACAGTTCCTATTTTGCTATGATAATCAAATTTCTTTAAAGAAGATGTTGGTCAGTTTTTGCAGAAATGTGTTATTTTTCTTAAGGAAATCAAGTTAAATGATTTTGTTTTGTTTTTAATGAGATGTTTCCAAAAGGAATGGAACTGTATTATTAATTCTGTTGTGGATGGAAGCATTCAGAGCACCCACACTAATTATATTAGTGCTCTGTGCCAAACATATAAAATGACTATCACTGATTGGTGTCTGAATTATGGAAAGGTAATAACTTGCATAATAGGAGAATGTTGTTTAAGAGAAAACAGGATGTTTTTCTTGAAATCAAGTAATCTTTTTATCTAATCAAACTACACCTTACAACTGTACTCTCTCTTCTGTGTAAATCATTCTTTACTGATTTAAAAGAAATTCCCTCTGGTGGAAATTCTGATTTCAGAATTGCATATAACTTAGGAGAGCCACCTTTCCAGGTCTTGACTCAAAGGCTAGCTTTGCTCCAAAGCCCAAGCCTGGCTCCAAGATTAATTTCAAAGACTCTTGAACTATGCTATAGGAAAGAAGGCATGGATCACCCTAAAATCTTGGCTGATTCTCTCTTTCATTGGGGGTTTTCTTCTGGTATGTTTACCTTCTGAATAATGCTTCTTCCAGGATGAATGTAAAAAATTAGTTTGTAGTCTAAACCCTCTACCTAATAACAGATGTGTCAGAGACATGCTGATGGTAATGATGTGCTAAACACAAAAGAGAAATAAACCTGTGGGAATGAGGCTTTGGGAAGGATGGTGACTGTCCCCTTGTAGGCTTTGCCTGGTAAATCCAGCATCAGGACATCATAGTTTGCTTCAGTAATTTGGGACTATGCAGCTTTGGGGTGGTATTGCATCTAGGTGGTATAATAAGCTTACTGAACAGGGTTCTGTCATATAAATATAAAAGCCTATTTTGTTATGGTTATAATTATTGACCTCGTGTTTCTGTTTTTATTTTTTGTTCAGTGATATCATGACTGAATTGCTTGGTAAGAAAGCAAGTAATACACTTCCCAACCTAATATTATATATGTGTTGAGACTAAAGAATGTCACACAGAGGGGTCTCTAATTCCTAAATTTAGAGGTAGAGAGGGAGGAGCCTTACCATGCAAAGACTTTCCATTGTAAGAAGTGAGATTATTCCTTTAGAAACCATATAAATTACTGATGGAAAATATTAGCAAGAATATATTTTGGATGAATAGATGCCAGATGCCCATTTCACTAGATGATTACTATTCTAAATATTTTTCCATTAGCTAGTTTCAGCTCAGGAAATAGATTAGACCCTTAATGGCCTAAGCAACCAGGAAATGAGCAATATATTTATAGATTCCACCAGTGAATTTGAAATAGAACTTCTTGCCCATTAAAATTCTGACAGCAATACTCAATGTAAATGCTTTTTTAAATGTTCTGTCATCCCTCTTTTACCCCAACCCTTTGGAAAGTCTAATATTCTCAATTAAGAGAAGAAATTATCTAAAATCGTATTTTGAAGAAAGCCTGAGTTTATATTAAATGTGGGGACTCAAATCACCATTGAACCTCGACTGTGTTATAGTAGTAAAGACGAATCCATTTTTGGTCTTGTTTTGGGAATCTATAGCAATCGGAACCAAAGTAGCCACCATGGACCATTCTGATGGCCCTATTTAGAGTTTCTCCTGTATAAAAGGTGCTAGGGAAAGCTTATTTCCACCTTAGTTAGCCTTGGTTGTTTAGCTGTGCTCTGTGGAAGACTGGGGTGACTGGGTCCTGTACATGAAACAGGCAAAACAGGCTTTGGCTTCCATTAGGGCCCATGCTTAAGAGTCAAAGAGGGCTAATTCCTACCTTATCTTCACCACTGAGTAGCTTTATTTGGGGCCTTTGACATAAACAGTCTAAGTTAGAAGACCCCAGAGGAGCTGTCAGCTCTTACACCATGTGAGTCTAAATTCTACCGGTTGTTTCATAGAATCCTGAAGTAAGTACTCTATTTCCCTTCAATGAGTCTTTTTTTTTTTCCTTACAGTAAACAAAGGCTCTTGAGATAGAGGGACTGTTAAAAGCAATGAAAAGAAAGGCTGAAATCAAAGACATTTTGAACTGAATGAGATTAAAAGATTTTGTTTATTTTTTATGAGAAATGAGGATACACGTATTTTCATTGTAAATAGAAATTTCTTTCACTTTCTTCCTACAGCCTCTTGATCAAAGTCTGAATTCCTTGAGTTTTCATTCTGGTAACTGAGATGTTGAACACTCTCCTCTGTACATAGAAAACAGTAACCATGTGTTCTCTTGAATTCCCCTCAAGTACCGCTTGGAAAAGTAAAGTATTAACTGCCTTTTAGTATTTGGAGTGATTTAAGCCAGTTTTTAATGATTGATTGATGTTTATGCAATGACTCATTTTTATTTGTTTGTACTAACAGAGCATGGCTTTCATTAAGTGAACAGTTCAAATGAGAGGATAATTTGTGCTCAGGGCTCCCTTGTGGCTCAGAGAGTTGAGGATCCAGCATTGTCATGCAGTGGTTCAGGTCTTTTCCCTGGCAGGAGTTTGATCCCTGATCTGGGAACTTCCACATGCCATGGGTGCAGCCAGAAATAAGTGAGTAATTAAATAAAAATGAGGAGGGGGAGAAGTGCAAGCGTAGGGTGGGAAATGTCCCATGAATACTCAAAATGTTAGAATTGGAATTCTACCTGCTATCTTTTCTTTCCCAACAAGAGTTAAAATTCTACAGTAATTTTCCGTTCAGTTATTTGCCTATCTCCTTTTTAAAAAGTTTCCATTGTTACACCTCATAGATTAAATGGCGTTCCCCTTTACTCACTGAGTTGATATTGTACAATTTGTAGGAAGAGTTATTCCAAAATACTGACATTAAAGAACAAGTTTTTCAGTAGTTTAATCTGCATCATGAAACTGTATCTTTACTTAATATCATGTCACAAAAGATACATTTTTTTAAAAGTAAAACCAGGATTTGACACACCCAAAATTGGAAATTTGCAGAAAACATTATTCAAAAAAGAGATCTATGGAGATGACTGTTAGTAGTAGTAATTGGAGGATATCCTGATATGATTGAATTTGAGATATTCAAAATAATTAGGCTGTTGAGTGTAGAGGTGAATGTAATGATCACCATTTTAAATAAAGTTAAAATATTAATGTGCTAAAGTATCATCTCATTTGGTGCTAGTAGAAAACAAAGTGTTTAACCATTATTGTGAAAATCGCTAAACCTCTTTTACAGCCTGATTAGCTGGTTAGTGCATTTCCCTTTTTGCTTTTCAAATGTTATTCCCTAATTTTGCATTGAATTAATGTTTTTCAGAAAACCTGCTAATTTCATGTGCTTTAGCCTACAGTACAGAATGTTGCTTAGCAACCACCAAAATAACTAATAAGCCCATATCTAGGAAAGCCTTAAAGGACTTATTTTATTTTTTTTTATTTTTTTATTTTTTTTTTGTCTTTTTGCCTTATCTAGGGTCGCACCCACGGCATATGGAGGTTCCTAGGCTAGGGCTCTAACAGGAACTGTAGCCGCCGGCCTTCGCCACAGCCACAGCAACGCGGGATCCGAGCCGCGTCTGCAACCTACACCACAGCTCACGGCAACGCCGGATCCTTAACCAAGGCCAGGGATCGAACCCACAACCTCATCGTTCTTAGTCGGATTCGTTAACCACTGAGCCACGTAGGGAACTCCAAGGACTTATTTTAAATTTCTATATTTCTTTATTGACCATTAAAATCAAGAGGAAGGTTGTTTAACTTTGAATTTCTTTCAGTTTCTACCTTTTTGGTTTACATATGCTACACATTTGTAGCAAAAACAAACCACATAGTATATTTAACATGAATGTCTCTTTTCTCCCATCAACCTCTTAACATTGCTCTGTGTTCATCGTTTGCTTTAGTTATTCTTTTCTAACGGAATACCCTGTCAGTGATAATGCTGAGTAAAGGCATGTTTTCTAATTCATTGGATACAGAATTCTACAATATTGCTTAAAAAGCTAAGAAGCTAATTTTGTAAGGAAGAAATCATTAAAGTTTTAGGAAAGGGAAGAACTTAGAGATTAAATTGAAATGGTTGATGTTGGAGTTTCTGCTGTGGCTTCATGGGTTACAAGCCCAGCCAGTATCCATGAGGATATGGGTTCTATCCCTGGCCTTGCTCAGTGGGTGTAGGATTGTGCAATATTGTGGCTGTGGTGTAGGCTGGCAGCTATAGCTCTGATTTGACCCCTAGTCTGAGAACCTCCACATGCCACAGGTGTGGGCCTAAAAAGCAAGCAAGCAAGCAAGAGAGAGAGAGGGAGGAAGGAGGGAGGAAAGAGAGAGAGAGAGAGTGAAAGAGAGAGGGAGAGAGGGAAGGAAGGAAGGAGAAGAAAGGAAAGGAAGGAATGAAGAAAAAGAAAGAAAAGGAAGGAATGAAGGAAGTAAGGAAGAAAAACAGAAGGAAGTAAAGAGAAAAAGAAGGAAGCAAAGAAAGAAAGAAAGAGTTGATATTATCCATTATGGTTTTATTTTTGGTTATTTGACCCCGAAGGATCTCAGAAGAGTCATCAGAACTAAGGGCCTGTGGTGCGAAGTGCTGCTATCATCTTGCAGTCTCCTTTCAGACTTGTCACTGAGCCTTGGTATAGTCACTTGTCAGGGGTTTAAGTCTTCCCTCCATGTCCTACAGAGCTTTATTATTATCCAAATCTGAAAACTGTTTCCTTCATTCTGCTTTTGTTCAACTGCCCTGGGGTAAAGACAGAATAAGATTAAATTTGCTTACTACTCTTTTTGTATTCTGTGGCATTGCAAAGTTAAAGACCATGTCCACAAAAATATTAATAAAAAGAGTACAAGTAACATATTAATAGTGCCACGGCAGTCTGTTTTAGAGAAAAACTTTAGTCTTGGAATGAAGCTCTTTTACAAAATGGCTGCTGTCTTGCAGAGACTTTAGGCAAATTTACACAAATAGCTCCTGGAAGTATTTTTTTTTTTTTTAATCAAAAGATATTCTAGGGAGTTCCCATCGTGGCTCAGTGGTTAACGAATCCGACTAAGAACCATGAGGTTGCAGGTCCGATCCCTGACCTCGCTCAGTGGGTTAACGATCCGGCGTTGCCATGAGCTGTGGTGAAGGTTGCAGACGCGACTCGGAACCCACGTTGCTGTAGCTGTGGCAAAGGCCAGCGGCTACAGCTCCTGTTAGACCCCTAGCTTGGGAACCTCCATATGCCGCGGGTGTGGCCCTAAGAAAAACAAAAAGACAAAAAAAAATTTAAAGAAAAGATATTCTAACATGACATAGTGGTTTTTAAAGCAATAGTTAATTATTGAAAGCTATAATGATTGTAAATAACAGAATAATTCACCTAAAATTGTCTAATAAAGGACCCACTTATAAACTGTAACCTATAAAACAGTATGTACTGTTTCTATCTCATTTATATTGTCAGCCCTTTTATGAAGAGAACAATTTAGGATAACTGGACTTAAGTTTAAAGATATATGTTAAAAAATACTTAGTAAATTATCTGATATAAATATAGTATGTTCCAAAGAGTCAAATAGTTTAGGACAAAAAATAACCTTTTAAGAGAGATGTATGAGAGAGAAAGGGAGATAGATAATGGGGAGAAGAATGGTGAGAAGACAAAGAAAATAGTATCATAGTTGAAGTTTGAAAAACTCTCTTTTTTTCTCCCTTTTTTTTGTCTTTTTGCCTTTTCTAGGGCCACACCCGCAGCATATGGAGGTTCCCAGGCTAGGGGTCTAACAGGAGCTGTAGCCGCCGGCCTTCACCACAGCCACAGCAACGCGGGATCCGAGCCGCGTCTGCAACCTACAGCACAGCTCACGGCAACGCCAGATTCTTAACCCACTTAGCGAGGTCAGGGATCGAACCCGCAACCTCATGGTCCCTAGTCGGATTCGTTAACCACTGAGTCACGACGAGAACTCCTTGAAAAACTCTTTGAGCCTTAACATGTTAAAGATTAGCTTACTGCTCAGCTTTTCCAGGGGGGGGGATGGGTTCACAAGATAGTTATAGTGAATAAAATAGTTAATAAAAGTAGCCCACTTATTAATGCTTCAGTTCTGTGTTTTTCAGCACAGTTAATAGGCAATTTCTTTTATTCTTTATAAAGTTTAATACCAGAATTCTTTGTTTGCCATTAGTTAGCCAGCTTTAAGAGCCAGTTTTCCTGTAGCATTCATTTTTGGCGATTCTCCTTTATACATGGGAATAGAAAATTGAAAGTATGGGTAGAACATTTGCTAACTGAAATTTTCATATATAGGAACCTTTACTTATTTTCGCTCTTAATTTTAACTTATTCCCATAGCCTAGTCATTTGACAGAGATGATTAGAAGTAACATCCGCCAATTAGAGTCACTAATTAGTTTTCGTTCTTTCCCTGTTTTTGCACTCTTGGAAGAGAGATACACCTAATGAAGGGTCAAAGAACTGGATGTCCATTAGGAGAAGCAAAAGACATTTACGTAGATTAAAAGTCTCTACAAACCGCTGATGTTTAATGTATATTTGTAATCAGTTTTACAGTCTGACCATTTATACAGATTTGCTAATATAAAACATATAACCTCAGCTATTTAAAGTGACTTTTCGTTTCATCATTTCAATTACAGTTAAATGTTGGTCATTTTAGTATTATAAGTCATAATCTCATAATGTATTGCATAATTAAACTTCTCCCTAAGTGCATGCTAAGTTTATTATAGAACAGCAGTTTCATAGCAGTTTTAAAAATTTAAAATTTGTATTTAGGAACTACATTGAAGATTTCAGTACGGGATAATAAGGACAGCCTAATAAGGAATTGATAGCCAGCAATTTTAGAAATTGCTACTTATTTTGCCTCTGTATATAGTTAACTAGTAAACAGGCCTTCTTCATCTAAATATTTAAAGCTTTACTTAATTTCAAATAGACATTTAAAACAAGAAAGATTTTTTTTTGCAGAATATGTATGTCCTTAATGCCTGAAGAGAGCTCTTATATTAGAATTTGTGACTGAAAATAAAACTTTTGGTCAGCTATCTAGGCACTAATGTTACCTCTTAACTTTCTACTTGATTTGAAGAGGAATTAAATCATAAGGATTTTAGCTGTTTTTATAATCTTCATGATATTAGATATTCTCTATGATGACCCATGACAGTTCTTAAACCTGAATTATTTTTTTATTAAAGTATAGTTGATTCACAATGTTGTGCCAATTTCTGCTGTACAGCAAAGTGACCCAGTCATACATTCCCTTTATTGTATTATCTTCCCATCATGGTCTATCCCAACAAATTGTGTATAGTTCCCTGTGCTATGCAGTAGGACCTCATTGCTTATCCATTTTGAGTGTAATAGTTTGCATCTACTAACCCCAAACTCCCAGTCCATCCCACTCCCTCCCTCATCCCCGTGAGCAACTGCAAGTCTGTTCTTTACGTCTGTGAGTCTGTTTCTGTTAAACCTGAATTCTTAAATCATTGTTTTGGGAAAAAAATTTAGATTAAACATAAAAATAAACTCCTATTGGAATGAATAACATTAAAATGCTTTGGGCACTGCCACTGATGCTATTATGACTGTGGTAAAAAAATTATTAATACCTTTTTATTATTTTACTACTAAACAATTAAGCAATTTACTGTTGCTCCTCAGGCAAACAAAAGCCAGTTTTTAACATCATAGAAGCCACCACTGATTGTTCAAAGACTGTTGCCTGGGTTCACAGGATATTTTCTGTTGCAATAGACTGCAAATATGTGCGCATTGCACTTGCCAGTAGTTTGCCTTCAGTCTTTATATTTGCAAATGCTGAATAAGTAATGCCATTAGGTGAAATGAGTTTTTAGTCCATGTTTTCAATATACAATGACATAATGTTAAAAATACAATACTGGAGTTACCACTATGGCACAATGGAATCTGTAGTGTCTCTGCAGCACTGGGTTCAAGGGTCAATGCCCAGCCCAGCACAGTGGGTTAAGGATCTGACATTGCCTCAGCTGCAGTGTAGGTTTAGATCTGATCGCTTGCTAGGGGAGTCTGTATGCCAAGGGGTGGCCAAAAAAGAAAAAAAAAAAATACTAAGAGAAGAGAAATACAAAGTCTCACTTTAGAAATATAAAAGTTCTGTTTCAGGATCTCCAAGTTGCATTTTTTTTTCTTCTCTGTTGAATTCATGTTATGATGAACCTGTTGTAAGTGGAACAAAAAATAAAAAGCAGGAAAAAAACCCCAGAGCCTTTGTAACCATGTATTTTGGTTATAATCATGGTTCTGATTTACTAGTGGTGTGACCTGAAATAAACTCTAAGGGCAGTGGTTTCCCCTTCTGTAAAATGCAGGTAATAAAACCAGCTTGGTAGTATTGTACAAACTAAAGGAGGTACAGTGTGGGTAAAGCTCCCCCCCCAGCACAGTAGCTCTTAAATATCTTACTTCTCTTCTCCTTCCCCCTTCTCCCCTAATCAAACTCAGTTGATGTTTTTGAAATGAAGTGGATTATAAGTTTATTGGTCAGTTCTAAGCTTCTGGAATATTTCTTTTGACTCTAAGATACAAATGAACAGTGGAAAATCTTATTATAATACAATTGTAAAGAAGGATTATATATTTCCGCATGATAGCCCAGGGTAACAGTGTTTTATTGATCACGTTATAACAGATGGATATCATTATGCAACAAATGCTCTCTTTGTTCCCTGTCCTTGTCACAATTGCTCGATTTAATAAGAGGTAATTGATTAAACTCTGTTTGCATTGTAGTCAGGAAACTGGAGAGGGAAGCTGAACTGTAAGCCATCCCCTCCCACCCCATTATCAACCTTTTACCTCCTCTCACCTGCCTCAATGATTTCTGACAGGAGTGCTTGTGTAAATTAACAGATTGCTCCCAAATAAAGCAACACCTAGAAAGATTAATTGTGTGGGGAAAACTGGTACAGAATTGGAGTTGCGTGACACCTTTTATTTCTCCCTCCTGGATTTTTAGGAATAGAAAATGGAGGCATTGACTGTGTTCTTAGGTACTGAGAAGACTCCCTGCCCCCACCTCTTTCCTAAAGATTGTATACCATCTTCTCCTCAGTTTTTGGCAGATAATCTTACCCCTCCAGCCATCATTTTTAATAAGATTGGTAATAACAGCAACTATCATTAATCAAATACTTTTCAGAGCCTGGCAACTTACTAAGGGCTTTTATACGCATTTTCTTGTTCCTCATAATATCAGTACTGGTACTGTTTTCTCATTTTATGGATGAGAAAACCAAGGGTGAGACGGCTTGTGCAACTTGTTCATGGTCCAACAGCTAGTATGTGGCAGAGCATTCTGTCAAACCAGGGTATTTTGAACCCTGGAACCCATTTGTTAACCATTATACTATACTTCCTTGCTCTAATGACAAAAACAGAGGCTAGAAAGGCAGAAACCCTATAGTCGTCAGTGACTGCCCTTGGCCTTCATACCGTATATTCCCAATCTGTTGATCCGAGATTGGAAACCTACTACAGATGTATTCAAATCTGCCTTTGAAACCTTATCTCCTACTGTGCCTAACATCACTTCACCACTGTGGACAAGCTAATTTTATGAAAAAATTATTTCACTTTGCTTATGAAAATCCAGTCCATTTTTTTTCCATGAAGACTCTTCCTGTCCAAGAGGGATCTTCTATTATAATCCCAATATAACCTGACAGACATTGTGTGTTGTATTGTATGACCTGAGTGTGTGACTGTGAAGGAGATCCCAGTGTGGGAGCAGCAGTGGTGTCTGGCACGAGACCAATTTCTCCGTACATGTTTGGTCACTTCCCTTATCTTCCATTAGTCATGAAGGGCATGCACTTTGCAGCCAAACAGGCTTATATTTAAATCCTATAAGCTCCATTTCTAGCTGTGAGAAATGAGTCAAATCACTAAATTTCTTCACACTTAGTGACATTGTCCATAATGCAAGAACATTTATTTTAACTAGCTCATGGCTTATTGTGAAGATCAAATGAGATTCTGTGTCTGGGACATAGTGAGTACTTACTAAATACTGGCTGCTATTATTATTTTAGAAGAATTTTTAGTATATATAGTCATTATTAAACTAGATTATATATTATTATATTACAAATCTTATAGAGCCCCCTCATGCACATTGAAGGCATTTAGTAAATGCTGTTTTTATTTTTGTATTTTTTGGCATATGGAAGTTCCTGGGCCAGGAATCGAACCTGTGCCACAGCAGCAACCTGAGCTGCTGCGGTCACAACACCGGATCCTTAACCCGCTGAACCTCAAAGGAACTCCATGCTGCTGTTTTTATTTTAATTGAGATATAGTTCACATATCATTAAAATCTTGCTGTTTTAACTGTAGGATTTCAGACAAGTCCACCACTGCAAGCTTCTGTATATGACATACTGTAGAGATCTGGGGACCCGTTTGAAAAGGAGTTATCCAGGTTGACAGTCACCAGCCCTACAGGAAGAACTTGAGACAAGTGAGCACTTGAATGAAAACACATTTACACTTTATTACTGTTCCCTAAACCTACTTCCTGACCTTGTGAAAAAATGAATCCAAAACTTGTTCTGTGTAGAATAGTTTGATTTAGTTAGTAAAACTTCTGAAAAGTTACTCGGATGCTTTAGAAATTAAGGTAAAGTTATTTGTGATTTACAGTTCAGTTGTGTGTTCATGCTCAAAACGATAGAAGATGAAGCATCATTCCTCTTCTTAGATGTGTTTGAAACCACCCTCATTTGGGGTGATAGCAAATATCAGTGAATGTTTAGGAGTACTTGAAACATTTATGTTTGGTTAGGTAAAATTTGAGGGAGTGTTGTGTTAAAAAAAAAAATTCAACTGAGTAAGTTTTCAAGATCTTACCGGCTTTATTCAACAATTCCTGAATGGGAAGCATAGGATCTAGCAGATGGAAAGAAGCTAGAACGGAGCTCCAAGGGGCTGAGTCAAATGAGACTTTTATAGGCGGAAGGGAACAGGAACAAGAAAGTTCAACTAGGCAAAAAAAGTGGAGCCGTTATTGCAAAATTACTTTCCTCTAGGGGATGGCAGGGTCTGTCAGGCGGATTACCTAACTAGGGCCGATCAGGTGATACCCGATTGGTTTAAGATTCCATTTCTGGGAGATGGAAACTGTAACACAGTCTTTGGTGACATGGGGCTTAGTGTAAGTGACTCCATTTGGAGCCTATTGACTTGTTTTTAATAGTTGGCTGTAGACTTTAGAGTCACATGAGTTGTTAGAGTTGCAGCTACTCTTTCTAGTCTGGAATGTACCTCACCCTCATTCTTTGTAGTGAGATGCAAATGAGGAAGTAAGATACCCCATATAACTGTTAGGCAAGTATTTATGTTCCACTGGTTTTTCTTTCTTAGTTTAACTCTGGGGATTTTTTTTTTTAAAGAACCTGTGTTTTCTGAGGTTTTGAATTTGCCTAGCAATTACTAGCAAAGATAGGAAAGATAATGAGCTGAATAATGGTTGGAATTTGACACGCAAATGATGGTTTTCTTTATTTACTTTTGCATGATTTTGAAAAGAACTAAGATTTCACTTATTTATCTTTTACTCTTTTGGGTTTTTTTTCCTCTTTGTAAGAACTCAGTATGTTATTGGACTCTTCTGAACTCTACAATATTCTGAAAAGCTTTCTTCTATTGAAACTTCTACAGTTCCTCTCTCATTTTAGCTTTTGTTCCCCCATCAAAAGCATTTAGGTTTTGTAACGTGCACTCTTAAGTGCAAAGAGAAGCTTACTTGTAATATTGTTTTTCTGTGATTAAGAAAGTAATTGTAGAATTTAGAGTTCTTTATGTTAATATCGTGAACATTTTGTGAAGACTCCTTAAAACTGAGTCTATATACTTCATGAATGTTTACTCAGACACATCTGTAAAGACGGTTCAAATTATTACATAAGGACCAACCACTGGGGAAGAAAAAACAGTCTCTCTGTAAGGCTTTGCTTGTCCAAATAGGGGACACAGAAGACCTTTCTGCCCTCTAGACCATATTTCTGTCCTGGTAGATTTGGCCTCCTTTCCTTCTTAACCTGATTTTATGGCTGTTGTGATGAGAATGTTCAACAAGTAGAACCTGATACATGGGAAACGGGTCTTTACAGCCAGTCTTGTGAGGTGAGATAACTTTTTAACGATATGTGATTGTTTTTAAATGTATTTGCTGCTTTGATGGTGGATAACAAGGTACTACTCCCATATTACAACCACTTTGCTTTGCCTCATTTGGGGGAGAACACGGAAACAGAAAAGTATTCACATCTTACTCAGGCTTCTCTTGATTTTTGTTCTGGCTGTTTCTAAATCGACACTTGAGAATAGCTGTTCTCTGAAGGCCAGGACTGGTTTATTAGACTGATACTCATTTGGTGTGACCCAGGTATATTTTTGTTAAATAATCATAATCCTAAAAGAATGACTATTGGAACAAAATCAGCTGAGTACAATCATTCTGTATGAAAGTTTAAAAACAGTATTTAAAAATCATTGGAGATATTAAATTTTTCTTATCTTCATGAGATCTAGAGAGTTTATAATTTTCTTTTGACTATTATTTTGTAGCCAGTTTGGCTTCTGAAAAGAAGGACTGTAAAGAGTAACTAATATAAAGTATAACAGCTGTCACTGAATCCTTTTCTTTTTTTGCGTGCGTGCGTGCGCGCGCGCGCGTGTGTGTGTCTTTTTAGGGCCGCACCCGAGGCATATGGAGGTTCCCAGGCTAGGGGTTCACTCGGAGCTGTAATCACCTGCCTAACCACAGCCAAAGCAACGCAAGATCAGAGCCGCGTCTGCCACCTACACCACAGCTCATGGCAACACCGGATCCTTAACCCACTGAGAGAGGCCAGGGGTGGAACCTGTGTCGTCATGGATGGCAGTTGGGTTTGCTAACCGCTGAGCCACAACGGGAACTCCTCCGAGTCCTCTTTTAAAAACAAAAAAGTTGATATTAAAAAATCCAAATTAGGGAGTTCCCTTCGTGGCTCAGTGGTTAACGAATACGACTAAGAACCATGAGGTTGCGGGTTCGATCCCTGGCTTTGCTCAGTGGGTTGGGGATCCGGCGTTGCCGTGAGCTGTGGTGTAGGTTGCAGACGCGGCTCGGATCCCGCATTGCTGTGGCTGTGGTGAAGGCTGGCAGCTACGGCTCCTGTTAGACCCCTAGCCTGGGAACCTCCATATGCCACGGGTGCGGTTCTACATAAAGGCAAAAAGACAAAAAGACAAAAAAAAAAATCCAGGTTAAGGTGCAAAGTAGCATTTGTTGGGATACATTATAGCAACCGGGGAGGGACTTTCTTAATATCTGGGATTGTTACCTTTTGGTTTTTATTCTGATAGAGATTTAAAAGATATTTTCACCTTCAGATCCCCAATAAGCCCATTTAGTGAAGGGAAGTAGGACACATTGCTTTTGACTCTTTCTGAAGGCACTGAGCACATGTGGAAACCTCCCATCTATTCCATCCCTCTCAATTTACATGACCACGAGGAAACTGAAACCTTGGGAGGTTAAATGACTTGCCCTGGGACAGTCAGCTGGTTGGTTCCTGCTTGAACTGGAGACCCTCTATTGGTCACCACAAATGCCTTGTTTTCTGCTTCCTGTTGGAAACACAGCCCTCTCCTGAGAAGTTTCAGCAGCCCTTGGTGTTGTGGGCACTACACTCCTTGATCTCGGGTAATTCATCACCCCCACGCCTTTTTTTCAGTGGAGCTACAAGGAGTGAAGTCGACCACAACAGAAACTCAGGTGGAAACCGTCCGGTGGGGTCTCCATTCACCAGGGAAAAGGCAAAGCTGTAAGAAAGATGTCTTGCAAGGGGGTGAAACACTGTTCCTAAACATGACAGTGTACAGTGACTCTTGAAGTTGGGGGTGGATATTGTAGCTGTTATTTCTGAGGCTGGAGAAAATATCCTTAGGAAAAGAGGAAAAAGCAGTACAAAGACAATTTTTTAAGTGGATCATAGGTTTGCAAAATGTCTGCTTTTTATTGAGAAAAACAGTATTTTGTTTTATTATGGGAGTGGTATTTTGTTAACCAAAATACTTTGCTTTGTATGAGAAAAGGAACATTTGACTTTTTCCTTCCCAGACCCTGAAGTATGAAAGAACGTTTAAGGGTGACCAAAAATTTAAGGGTGCACCTCATACTTACAGAATCCTTGCTCTAGAAAACATACACGGTGGATACGATAAAGTATCTCTTGGATTAGGCATGAAATGTTAGTGATAATTCTAAGGCACTGTGGCTAACTGGAACAGTCTTGAAGGTCAGACATCAGAAACTTTTTAAAATACCTAATTGTTTACCTAAGAACCTGTAGGGAATTCTAAAAGGACTTAATTATTTGAAGTTGTTAGCTTCAGTTCACTTTTGTAATTTAAGAACTGTCTTTACAGCTTTTGATTATGTTTCTAAAAATGCTTTACACTCTTATGGCCCTGATGCCTTAACTGTTTTAATACACAGCACCTAAAACTATTTGATACTGTTTTCCCTGGCCATTTTTTTCTTGGTTGTTATGAGTGTGCTTCTTAACCAAGAAGATTACCTATTGTTACATGGACTGCGCTCTCCCAGGGCGGGTAGGCAACTGCTCAGATGAGGTTATAATTCTTGTTTGCCCCTGGGCGGTTGCCAGCAGGGAATAAAGCATTATGGGAAGTAGTTTCTTTACCTTCCACAACAGGTGTCTTTGTCAGTGCACCTGATTCAGATATCACTATGGAAGCACTGAGTCATTGGAGCAAAGGAAAATATGAAAGCCAGAGGAATTGCTTTCACAGCTAGAAAATGGTGCTGCAAGATAAATCGGAAATCTTCTGGTGCTAGTGACTGCATTAAGAGGTTCACAGTATCTTTAAAGTACTTCTGAAAAGATTAAAAGGAATTTAAGAGGTATGAACGGCCTTGACACCTTATGATACCTTTTTGTTGATTATCATTTAATTTTTACCTGGTTAGTCAGCATTAAGAGGAATGTGCTAAAAGAATTTTTAAGAAAAATAATGCTTAAAAGACAAAACTGCATTGTGGGGGGGGGAATAGGTGCAAAGGCTTTATCAGGTCTAACGAGGGTCAAACACAGTTTGAAGCTTTTTTAATCTTGAGGATTTATTTAAAGTATTGCATTTTCTGTTTAAATAAGCTTATTAGACTTGCTTATGTTTCCTAGCAATAAGGTGTTTCCCCCTTTCCTGTGTGTGTGTGTGTGTGTGTGTGTGTGTATAATCCAAAATGCTTATAGCAGTTGCAAAAGTCTGCTAATCACATTGAAATCAAACAAGGTAATATTTAAGTAATCATGTTAGTCTAGGTGAAAATACCTTAAAAAACTATGGAAAAAGTAGACACTATAAATTTCATTCTAAGTTCTATTTGTTTTCTGAAAAGCAAACTTAGAGCATGATACTGCTATTGGTAATTAGTACTAAAAATTCCAAACAGTATCTGTGTTTGATTGTAGACAAACATTGCCAGCTTGATTTCTAATTCCAAAAAATACTATTTCTCTTAGTACTGCAGTGTCGTAATCTGTAAAAAGCAGAGGAGATAATAGCTTAATTGAAAATACTGGAAAAACAGCTTTCGGAGGAGCTTTATCTGTCCTCCCCTTTTTTATTTGTTTAATACTTTTTCCACAGAATTAGCATATATTATATTTCCTGGTGATCTGTGATGATAATTGCGGGTCAGCTTTCACATTTTTCATCAGGGCACGCTGAGGTTCGTTTACGGTCTCCAGCTATACTGGAAAAAAAAAAAAAAAGCTTCTGCCAGCTAAGACACTAGTAGTTCATTACTTTCTGCTGATTTGGGTCATTAAAAGAAACCTTAAGCTTAAAAATAGAGATGAAGAGAACTTTTATCTTTGGGAGAACAATCATCAGTTTAGAAATGAGAACCCTGTGTTGCTTTCAGAATATCAACAGAAAACTAAGTTCTCAAAATGAAGAAGTCTGTTTAAAATATTTGAGTTTTTTTAAAGTGGGAGAAGAGGAAATGGTTATTAACTGATATTGCAGCTCCTGTTTCATTTTTATATTTTGGTACTTTTTTTAACAGAAATACTCAGAGAGAAAAAAGAATCTTTATTTTCATACTCCAGGAGATAATTTTTAACTGCCCCAAGAATTCTATAAATTCTGAAAAACTAAAGGTCGCCGTCTATTTCTATGAATGTGAAAAAATAAGCCCTAAGAAAATCTACTTCTCCTCCAAGAAGAAAAACTTTGATGTAACTAATACTGAAGTAAGAAGATAAACTTTAAAATGTTTTAATTATCAAGAACAACATAAATCCATTTTTGTGGGCTTGTTTTTGTTTTTTTCATTTTTGCTATAGGATATTTCCAGTTAGGAGACTTTGATTTCTCATTTTGAAGTTTAAAGAAGATTTCCAAAAACTGAATTTTCCAGCTGCTGTGTTAAGAATGCAGAAGGTGTTTATAGTGTATACTTCCTTCGTAGATAAGAGACCTCTCTCAGTTTTCTACTCGGGGTGAATTGCTAGACAAGCCTCTGATAGCAGCTGCTTTTTTTTTTTTTCCCCTTTCTGGATTTTTGACACTCCACCCCCTCCAGCTCAGGTGGGTGTGTGCACTGGCACCGAGCTGCAATAGGATTTTTCCTTGGATAGTCTGTTCTGGAGTTGGGCAGCTGCTGCTGTTGTGGGAAGGCCAGCTGGCAAGATGATGGAAGAAATCTCCATCATGGTAGCCTATGACGCCCATGTGTTCAGCCAGCTGCATGATGAAGACTTCCTCGCTGGTCTGGTGGCCGTCAGCAAGCCCAGGTCGATGGTAGGTGGGGCCTCGCGCACTACTCTGGGGCTGTTTTTTCCTTTCGAATGTGCTAGTTCTACTCTTGTAGCCACTGCAGCATAACTTCCTGGGAATTAAAATAGAAGTATTGCTATTGGCATTGTTACAGGCTACAACAAGGTCTACAGGTTTTCAAGGATTTATTTACATAACTAAACACTATTAAACCTTAGTAGTACATTTAAAGTGTCCTAGAAGTCAAACTTAGATGAATACTTTCTCATGTAGTGAGGTTAGAGGCTGTTTTTGGTGCCAAACATCACTTTGTCCCACGTGTTTGCCCTGTATGTATGCATGTGATTGTTAGGGGAGGGTTGCCTGCATTTACACACATAGAATTCAGCCTTTTTGAAGTGGAATATTTTTAGCAGTGGGCCATAACATAGACATTAATAATTGAACTATCTGAAAATCAAATAACTTCCAGAGTCTTGGTATTATTACTAAGAACTGTTATGGCTGTAATTTGAGTTTAGGTTTAAATTTGTTATTTAAAAAAAAAACACGTTTTCCAAGGGTTTTATTTTGCATGTCCTGGCATAATAGAAAAATGGAAGTCCTTGCAAATATTTGTTGTTTCTGCTCTGTAGATATCGTCTTTATAATGGCCATTGATCCATACCTTTAAAACAAACTTTCCTAGGTATTGTTGTGATAACCTCTTATTCACCATATTCACTAAGCACTAGGACTCACCATAAGCAACAGAATGAACGAGTATATCATAACGATTATCTTACTAGTATGAAACTCTAATTATTTTCAGGCATAGGAACCTTAAACATAATATGGCGCTTCCTTCAAACAATATACTACAGGGGAAAAAAAAAGAGGAAACGTAAGTTGACTTAAAAAGACTGAGTTACATCAGCCAGCTGCAGTGTACTGACCTTGTTTAGATGCTGATTTGAATAAACCATTAAAAATGTCTATGAGATAATCGGGGAAAATTTGACCACTAATTAGGTATTTAGTGATACTAAGAGAATTATTGCGTTTTGTGTGTGTGTGCGTGTGCGTGCACGCATGCAATAATATTAGGATTAGGTTTAAAATGATGATTTAGAGAAATATATAGAGATAGTGAAGGATGAAATGTCTGCAAAGATTCAAAATGATCCAGTAGAGGGGTTGGTGATGCGGGTGAAACTAGATGAAGGTGTGCTGATAATTTGAAACAGGAGATGAGTACATAGGGATTCATTACACTCTTCACTTTTGTACGGGTTTTATAGGTGCGGTTTAAAAGACTCAGCTGGACAAAAAAAGAAAGCAAACTAGCAAAACAAATACAAAACCATACTATACTTCTATAAGTGTTCATTAATACAGAAACATCTGTCCTATTGCATTCTTTTCCTACTTTACATACGTGATTTCTAGTTTTTGTTTTTTTAATTAAAATATAGTTGATTTACAATGTGTGACAATTTCTGCTGTACAGCATAGTGACTCAGTCATCATATATATACATGCGTTTTTTTTTCCTCATGCTGTCTTCCATTATGGTCCATCTCAAGAGATTAGATATAGTTCCCTGTGCTATACGGTAGGACCTCACTGCTTATCCATTCTAAGTGTGATAGTTTGCATCTACCAACCCCAAACTCCCTGTCCATCCCAATCCCTCCCTCTGTTTTTGTAATTACATGTATTATTTGGAGATTATTGCCAATCCTTAATTAACCATAAATACATATACAAGATCAGCATAGGTTAGTTCATGGTTGTGGATAACCTTTAAGCGTCATTTTAGCCATTAATTTTATAATCTTTCATTTCTTTCTGATAGTCCTATAAGATCCTCTTATGGGGTCTGAGTGGGGTCTTCAAAACCTTGCAGGAATTATCCAGGCCAAAGGGGAAAAGAAAATAAAACAGGGAGATGTAAAGCAATGCAGCACAGAGGACAGAGGAGACCGAAGAGGAAGGCAGTAACCAAGTCTTAGGGAGCATCCTATGCTCAGTAAGTCCAAGACATTGTAGGGTGTGCATGTGTGGACTCACACACATACAGGAGACAGGAAGAGAGAGAAAATAAATGAATGAGTTCATACTAATGTGCTTCACTGCGAACATTCTTCCATTTGTAGGTTGTATGAATATTCTATATATTGAGATATATATAGATATTATGCCTCGATGCAGCTTTAGCTCCCCCAAAGAGGATTTAGTCCTGGAGTTTTGTGGTTTTTTTTTTCTTTTTAGGGCCGTACCTACAGCATATGGAGGTTCCCAGGTTAGGGGTCTAATCAGAGCTGTAGCCGCCGGCCTAAGCCACAGCCACAGCAACGTAGGATCCCAGCTGTGCCTGCTACCTACACCACACTTCTTGGCAACACCAGATCCTTAACCCACTGAGCGAGGCCAGGGATCACACCTGCAACCCCATGGTTCCACTGCGCCACGGCGGGAACTCCAGCCCTGGAGTTTATGTGATATGAAATTTGGTCACTAATATGGAAAGCCTCAGAGGTATGCTGTAGATACAAAATATTGCTCCTACACTAAACTTTTCAAGTTTTATTTCAATTTTTGGCCACAATGTGCAGCTGCTTGATGTGGGATCTCAGTTTCCAGAATAGGGATCGAACCTGGGCTGCAGTGGTGAACGTGCCGAGTCCTAACCACTAGACAGCCAGTATACCAAACTTTTAGATGGTATAGATGTTGAAGTATTACATTTAATTACAGAACTTTCTGGAGATATTTAGTTTCCTTTATTAGATTTGAAACTTGAGAGAGTTTATTTACTGGTGTCATCTTTTGGAGGTGATATTTGGTTTCAGTTCATCTGGGAAACTTAAACTAAAATTGGGTTAAGGTGAAATATTTATCATTTGCTTTTGATTCCATATTGAATTTGTTGCTTTGTGTGAGATGAACCCTTTAAATTGTATGAAAGAGATAAATACTCAGGTTTTCTACAATATAAAATAAGTTGCTTTGCAATATGATTTATTACTGCACTATGAAGCAAATTACATTCTTGCTAACATAAAATCTCCTAGGTTTAGGTTGACTATTACGAGGGTATTTAGAAGCTTTCTTAGTATGGGATTAATTAAATATCTTTCTGTAATTAGACTTTATTTCATAATGGGAAGTATGTGATTTTACCATTTGAATGGTAAAAATCCCATTATGTACAGTGGTTTTGGTGTGGACCCAGAATCTTTTCTTGTTCATAAGTAGCCCTGTGGCTTTCTGATATTTGTGATGGAGACTCATAGTAAAAAACATATCACAAGACGTTGTACATACACAAGACTAAAAGACATTTGAATGATACTGTTGCTACATGTGATATATTCAATTTTTTCTTCTGCTGTATTATATTTAATTGTTTCAGGGTTAGTTATGAGCCACCATTGATTTCAGAAATCACACTTTATCAATCCACCCTTGAAAAATATTGCTACAGCCTATTGATCCTTTAAAAATGAGTGATAATGCAAGAAAAATCACAGATCCCTTTATGTAGGTCCTTTTGACAAATGACAGATAAGAAAAAAGCATGACAAAGCCAAGTATAACTTATCTTTCAGACCACACACACACACACACACACATACACAGTGAAGTTATGCAGATCAACACTGTGTTTGCTTAGATAAACCAAACAAAAGCCTAAGTCACTAACAGAACTTCAGAACTTTTTAGTTACTGTGTGAATAAGTTGGTATATAAGGTGAAAATCCAGTCTAATCAAAATGACTCAGGAACATTGAGAAATCTGTCTCACTGGACATAGTATTCTTGCCTTTCCTTAAATCAACAGACTGCATTTTCTTTAGTTGTTCACTGGCTGAAATTAACTCTCTTGCACTTTGAGACAAAATTAGACCCCTCTCCCCACACTTTCCTTAATGCACTTATCTTTAAATTCAGCTTGAGAAGCTCACACAAGACCTAACAACTGAAGGAGGGCGTCTCTGGCATTTTCCTTAGTCAGGGCCTTCTGTCTTCTAGTGGAGTGGCCAGCGTTCCTCTCTACCACTTCCACCGTTCGTAGTTATTTTTACACCTGATTAGTGTAAAGAAAAGGAAAAGATCACACCTGTTACATTTATTATGCATTCCAAAAGGAAGCTTTGAATATGTATTTAAAGTCAAAATATATGATTTAATGTTTAAACAGTGAATAAGCCTAATAACCAATGCATACTCTGTCAAGCTTGAATATTTCGGGTTAAATGTTAATTTATATTCTGCTGAATTATTTCAACTTTTTAATCTGTAAAGTAGTTATGGAGGGAACATTGCTTGCCAATATATTTTAGTAGAGGCCAGTATATAATCATACAGTTTTGGTTTACAACAATGTGCTGGTATAAATAGAAAGACCTCACAGTAACGTAAAAGAGAGAAGCAAAGTAATTATTTAGGGGATGATATTTACCATTATAGGGAAGAATGAAGTGGAGAAAAATTACCACTGTTTGAACAGTGTGGAGGCAGACTTCTGGAGCGGGGGTGAAAGCAGTTGATTGAGGCTTTGAAGGCTGATAGCTGCTTCGAAGCCAGTAGAAAGTCATAGGACCTTTCTGAGCAGGGCAAACAGCTTGTGCAAAGGCCGAGAGGTTAACTGTTTCAGAGACATTAAAGATACACAGTCCTCAGTTCAAGTTTTACATCTGCTACTTACTGGTAAATTCCTTAGTTTCTCTATGCTTTGATTTCCTCATCTGAAAAATGAGGGAAATGTTAGGGGCCAGATTACATCACTAGATTACTTCAAGGATTAAATGAGAGCACTTAGCACCGTGAAAGCACTTACTAATTGTCTCCCCAGTAACTGTTTGGAGAAGCCTTAAGGAAGGAGTGGGGTGAGTAGATAAGGTATCATAGGGACGTGGAAGAAGGTGGAGGGGGGACAAAATGGACTAGTTGGGTCACCCTGGCAAACTGCCTTTCTTGATTAGGGAATCACTGTCAGGGTATCAGTCCTGCAGGAAACTTGAAGCCTCCTGCCAGGAAGATGGTTGCAGAGGGTCTTAGGCTTGAGCCTCAGGATGGCGGGAGGGCAACATAGAATTAAAGGGGGGATGTATATGAACCAAGCCATCTGCTGAGTAGATTTGTTGATTACTGCAGAAATAATCCGGTAGTAATGGACTGAGGGGCCACACTGCTCATGGAAAAAAATTTTAAAGGGCATTACAACAATGCAGGAAAAGAATTATCAAGAGCCTGGACTTCAACACTTGCCAGCAGTAATGTAAATAGAGATATTAGTCCTCACATGTTGGTTGGTTCTTGTAGTGGATAGGTTCAGTAATACTACTTAGGCAGAAGCAGTAACTGATCTATCCAAGAAGAATAAATACGTTGAAAATTACTGTAGCTTTCCACCTTATAAAATTGGGAAGATCGTTGTTTTGTCAACTTGAATGGGAAAGTTGGATATCAAGAATGTAATTCCTGGAGTTCCCGTCGTGGCGCAGTGGTTAACGAATCCAACTAGGAACCATGAGGTTGCGGGTTCGATCCCTGCCCTTGCTCAGTGGGTTAACGATCCGGCGTTGCCGTGAGCTGTGGTGTAGGTTGCAGACGCGGCTCAGATCCTGCGTTGCTGTGGCTGCGGCGCAGGCCAGTGGCCACAGCTCCGATTAGACCCCTAGCCTGGGAACCTCCACATGCCGCGGGTGCGGCCATAAA
>PVHT020000175.1:9222423-9381924 GCA_004024745.2 Catagonus wagneri
GAAAGATCATCTTTAGATGGGTATCTATGAGGCGAGTTGAAACTCAGTAAGGGTAATTATTTTAAGCTTGCATATCCATCACTGCATCCAGTTTTACAATATTTCTATCACCCCAAAAATTTCCCTCACCATCATTTGTAGTAAGTCTCCTTTTCACACCCAGGCCTAGTCAATTGTAATGTACTTTATATTTTTTTTCTGTTTTTGTTGTTGTTGTTGTTGTTTTGCTTTTAAGAGCCACACCAGCAGCATGTGGAGGTTCCCAGGCTCATGGTCAAATTGGAGATACAGCTGCTGGCCTACACCACAGCCACAACAATGCCAGATACAAGCAACCTACCCCTCAGCTCTCGGCAACGCTGGATCCTTAACCCACTGAATGAGTCCAGGGATCGACCCCACATCCTCACAGAACTAGTTGGATTCATTAACACTGAGCCATAATGGGGACTCCTACTTTATGTTTTCATAGATTGGCCTTTTCTGTTAATTTTATATAAATGGAATTAAACAATGTATAGTACTTTGTACCTAGCTTCTTAGCGTAATGATTTTTGAAGTTCATCTGTGCTACTATATGTATATCCTTATTTGTTCCCCTTTGTTGCATAATAGTATTCCATTAGTGTGGATAGCTCTTATTTTGTTATCCATTTACTAGTTGGTGGACTTTTTACTTGCTTCAGTTTTTATCGATTATGAGAAATGTTCCTATGAACATGCATATACAAGTTTTTGTGTGAACATGTTGTCATTTCTTCTGGATAGATGCCTAGGAGTGGAATTGCTGAGTTATACAGTAAGTCTGTGCTTAATTTTTTAAGAAACTGCCACGCTATTTTCTATAGTCACTCTAACATTTTACATTCCCACCAGGAGTATCCAAGAATTCCAATTTCTCCTTTTCTTCAAGAGCACTTAATGTTATTAGTCTTTTGCATTATAGACCATCCTAGTGGGTGTGTAGTCATAGTTCATTTGTAGTTTTTGTTTATAGTTTCTCAGTGATGTTGAGCATCTTTCCATGTCCTTATTAGCTATTTGTATTTCTTCTTTGGTAAAATGTCTGTTCAGGGATTTTGCCTATTTTTAAATTAGGCTATTTTGTCTTGTTGAATTATAAGAGTTCTTTATATGCTCTGGGTGTAAGTCCTTTATCAGGTATTTGATTTATAAATATTTTATCCCTCTATGGCTTTTCTTCTTGCTTTCTTAATGATGTCTTTTGAAGAGCAAAAGTTTTTAATTTACCATTTTTTCTTTTATTAATTATGTCTTAGATGTCATAGCTAAGACATCTTTACCTAATCTAACACAAAAATTTATTCCTAGGTTTTATTCTAAATGTTTTTTAGTTTTAGCTCTTACATTTAGGTCTATAATCAATTTTGCTTTCATTTGGGGGGTAGGTATGGTGTGAGATAAGAGTTTCCATACATTTTTTTTCCCACATAGGGTTATCCATTGTTCCAACACCGTTTGCTGAAAAAAAAATTTTTTTCCTTGGAAATTTGTTAAAACTCGATTTGCTGTAAATATAAGGTTTGTTTCCAGACTTTCAGTTATGTTCCATTAATCTATATATCTGTCCCCACCTGGCTAGATTTTTTTTTTGTCTAGATTTTTTAGAACTTTCACAGTAATGTTTTTGAACTTACCCTCTTGCTTTGTCTAGTCAGTGATGGGACCAGAAATGACCTTGTATCCCTTGAGCAGCACTGAAAAGAGTGATACAGGAGCTCAGCAAGCTTTATATTCACAGGCTAGATGTAAGTCTGGAAGGCAAAAAAGTTAAAACATTTTCCAAAAAAGGAAGAACAATTTATAGTCACAAAAATATATTTGTTGTACTAAAATACAGGTTAATAAATAGACCTAAACATACAGTGGCTTAAACAAGGAAGACCTTCATATTCCTTTCTGTATCAATTTGAGTACATGCAGTCCAAATTGGAGACTTTTTTTTCTTTTGGTCTTTTTAGGGCCACACCCACAGCATATGGAGGCTCCCAGGCTAGGGGTCTAATCGGAGCTGTAGTTGCTGGCCTACACCACAGCCACAGCAACACTGGATCCGAGCCAAATCTGTGGCCTACACCACAGCTCAGGGCAAGGCCATATCCTTAACCCACTGAGCAAGGCCAAGGATCAAACCTGTGTCCTCATGGATGCTAGTCAGATTGGTTTCCGCTAAGCCACGACAGGAACTCCCAAATTTGAGACTCTTTTACCGTCTTCTTGCTCTCCAGTCTTCAAGGATGTTCCCCTCACCTTGATGGTCAAATATGCTCACACCACATCTTCTAGGTTGATGTTCCAGTGGGAGGGAAAGGGAGAAAATGGGAAAGGGAGAGCATGCCTCTTTCTTTAAAGGAAGCTTCACTTAATTGATTTTACTCATTTCATTGGCCACAACTTGTCACCGGCCCTACCTTGATTCAGAGGAGGCTTCGAAGCACAATCTTTAGTTGAAGGCCATGTACCCGGCTCAAAATATATTACTAAAAAAGGAGAGAGTACATACCTAGAGGCAATTAGCAAGTGGTACCCCCAATTAGATATACATTGTGTATAGTCACGTATAGTTACATTTACACATATATTAGAAGATGAACATTGAGCAGGTACATTTGAGGCACTGTTGTGGGAATTGTAAAGACTGCCCTCAGGAAGATTTCCAGAATTTAATGGCTTGTGGAAGCAATCACGGTTTTATGACTTTAAAAATTCATTTCAAAACTGAAAATGTTCTTTCTGTTTTTCAAACATAAGCACTGACGATTCAGGCTCCACCATTTATAGTTTTTTTTTAGGTGGCTTGTTTTAGTAATTCTTCAATAAACATTTATTGAGTACTTGTCACATGCCAGGGGTAGTAGGATAGATTATGTTTATTCAGAAATATAATTATGTTTGGCTAGGATAGATTATGTTTATTCAGAAATATAATTATGTTTGGCCATGGATAGCAAGCATGTAGAGTACCCTGAAATCTTGTAGTTTGAATAGTAGTAAGGGATCATAAGAGATTTTTGTAATATAGAACTGAATTGTAAAGTAATTGTTTTGAAAGAGCTCAGGACTAGAAAGAGAAGAACTTAATGTGTGTCCCAAATCCGTCACTCATCTAATAACTGTGGACTGGCCTCACCTTCCTCATCTTTAAAATGAGAGGGTTGATTATATATTTTCTACAGTCCACTTTGTTTCCACGATTCTGCAGCTCTTGATATCTATTATTTATATATTATATATGCAAGGTGTTATGTGTTACATATTATCTGTAGTCTGTCTCTGTCAATCTATAGTTCTAAATACCTATAACTTACAGTTCTAGTATAACTCTTGCAAACATACTTTCTCAAAACAATGACCATTATACTCCCAGATTCTGTGTGTCAAGAATTCAGACTGGGTACACCAAAAAGGTTAAAACCTTTTCCAAAAAAAGGTTTATCTCTGCTGCATAGCACCTGGGCCCTTATCTGGAAAGACTTTAACAGCTGGAAATGACTTGAAAGACTAGGGGCCAGAACAGTTCAGAATCAAGTTTTTCACTCTTGGGTCAGGTATCTGAAATGGGATGACTCAAAGATAGGGCTCAGCTGGGTTCGTTGAATGAAAGGCCTTTTGGGCTTCCTCACAGCACGGTGACCTGAGTGTCTTACAGGGCTGCCCAGGGCTCCAGACGCTAGTGTTTTTCAAGAGTAAGGTTATCCTATGAAATAATTGGAAGATTTTAGTGAAATAAAGAAAAATAAGAATTATTTTAAAAATTAAATACATGAAAAGTGTTAAGTAGAGTTATAAAAGTTTGTTTGAGGCTACCAGGACACTAAAAGTTCTATCTATTGAGTGCATAGTATATGCCAGGCATTGCTCCATAAACAGTTTTGTGGATTATCTCATTTGTTCTTCACAGCAATCTTACGCAGAAACCCAGGCTTAGAAAGGATATGATAAGTGGCTGAACTGTGACTCAAAACAGATTTAACTCCAAAGTTTGTGGCTCAACTACTGTTATGGGCTGAATTGTGTCTCCCTCCCTACTTCCTCAAACTCATTATCTTTTGAGTTCTAACCACCCCTCTCCCCTAGTATCTCACAGTAGCTGTATTTGGAGAAAGGAACTTTAAAGAGATAATTAAGGTTAAATGAGGTCTTTGGAGTGAACCCTAGTCTAATATGACTGGTGTTCTTGTACAAGAGGAGAGCAGGACACAGACAGACAGTCTTGGAGGTGTGTGTGTGTGTGTGTGTGTGTGTGTGTGTGTGTGTGTGTGTGTCTTGCCTCTCCAATGAGCTTCCTACAGATAGATCCTTTTGAATCCTCTCTGGTTAGTAAAATAAAATGTGATGTCATGCTTGTTGCAGGTGGGCACTAAATGCATATAAACTGAATTGTGATTTTCAGATCTAGCTATTGTGAGTACATTTACCCGCTCAGCTCCACTGTTGAAACACTACTGAAATCAATATGGGAAAGAACATTTATTTTCAGTACTTATACTTTTGAGTAAGAATACTTTGAGGCATTCACTCTGCTCTTCAACTTTTAAAACTACAGTTATTTTTTTTTCTGACATATTCTGTAGATACTGGCTCTCTCTCCCAGCACTGCTTTCTCACCATGGAATTTAAAAACATGACCTACTCAGAGTTGCCTTGTGGCACAGCAGGTTAAGAATCCAGTGTTGTTACTGCAGTGGCTTGGGTCGCTGCTGTGGCACGGGTTTGGGGAAAAAATAAAAGGAACATGATCTACTCTTATACTGGGAGAGATGAATAAGGACCAGGATTTTAATCATTTTGTGAGATTTCTTGGTTTCCTCCACCTGCAAAGTCAAATGACAGTATTACTTCTAAAACTGGAACATGTGAATGTTACATCTCAAAAATACTAAAACATTTGTATTATCGTAAAAAAAACAACATAATTCTTAAAGTGTAGGCTCTGTCTGGGTTCATCTTTTTTTTTTTTTTAATTTTTTATTGGAGTTCCTGTTGCGGCGAAGCGGTTAACGAATCCAACTAGGAATCATGAGGTTGCAGGTTCGATTCCTGGCCTTGCTCAGTGGGTTCATGATCCGGCATTGCCGTGGGCTGTGGTGTGAATTGCAGACGTGGCTTGGATCCTGCGTTGCTGTGGCTGTGGCATAGGCTGGTGGCTAGAGCTCCAATTAGACCCCTAGCTTGGGAACCTCCACATGCTATGGGTGCGGCCCTAAAAAATGACCAAAAAAAAGGCAAAAAAAATTTTATTATAGTTGATTTACAATGTTCTATCAATTTCTGCTGTACAGCAAAGTGACTCAGTCTTATATATATTTTCTTTTTCTCATATTATCCTCCATCATGCTCCATCACAAGTGACTAGATACAGTTCCCTGTGATATACAGCAGGATCTCATTGCTTATCCCCTCTAAATGCAATAGTTTACATCTACTAACCCCAAACTCCCAGTCCATCCTACTCCCTCCCCGTCCCCCTTGGCAACCACAAGTCTGTTCTCTATGTCCATGAGTTTGTTTTTTCTGTAGATAGGTTCATTTATGCCATATATTAGATTCCAGATATAAGTGATGTCATATGGTATTTGTCTTTCTTTTTGAGTTCAAATCCTTTCTGTGCCACTTACCAGCTGTTTGACTAGGGAAATCAACTTAATTTTGTTGTAATTCCGTTTTCTCTTCTGTAAAATGTGGACAATAATAGAATATGTCCATGAAGTTGTGAGAATTAAATGAGATAGAACATGTTATATGCTTATAACAGCATATGGCACATAGGAAAGGCTCAGTTAACACCAGTCGTTATTATCATTACCATTACTTACTGAGGATTTGGATATTAGAAACAACTGAAATAACCTTTACGACTGATGCTTTGCATAAAGCCTAGTAGGTATTCAGTGAATGTTTGTTAGTTAATACTTAAAAGTATATCAAGTACATAGAAACCCTTATGTAATAGATGACTCTTTTCCAAGACATCAACAGGTTTTAAAGAGTTGGTTTATTTTAAGTATATGTGTCTCCACGATTTTGAGTTTTAGTGCTGAATTCTGCTAGAACCTCCCCAGTTAAGAGGTTCAAAGCCTTAACCTTAGTACCATGTCTGTATAAATAATATGTGGTCAAATTAACACAATAATGTTAATCATAAGAGTATATTTTGCATCAACAAAAATTTCAGGAGTTCCCTTCGTGGCTCAGTGGTTAATGAATCCAACTAAGAACCATGAGGTTGCGGGTTCGATCCCTGGCCTTGCTCAGTGGGTTAAGGATCCGGCGTTGCCGTGAGCTGTGGTGTAGGTTGCAGACGCGGCTAGGATCCCGCGTTGCTGTGGCTGTGGCGAAGGCCGGCGGCTACAGCTCCTGTTAGACCCCTAGCCTGGGAACCTCCATATGCCACGGGTGCGGCTCTACATAAAGGCAAAAAGACAAAAAAAAAAAAAAAAAAATTTCAAAGTCAGTTGCTTAATTGTAGGCTTTGTCACCTCTAAAGTTTAATCAAAAAATTTGGTCAAAATTTACTTTGCCAAGTGGTTTCACTGGGAGATGCAAACATGACTGAGTTAAGACATCTGCATCAGAGGGACCTAAAGCTTCTAAGGGGCTCAAACTACAGTCCAGAGTCAGTTTCATAAGAAAGGCACAAAATACTATAGAAATCTGGGAAAGGGGAAAGACCATCTCTCCTTGCAGAATCCAGAGGGAGGGCTTTATGAAAGAAATGACATTTATAGAGAGCTGTAAACAATGACCTTGCTTCTTACTTTCCAGGAAATTTAGGGTAGTAAGATTCTGCTCAGATACATGTTTCCACTCCTAAACTTACCCTATTTATTTTCTCCAGGCTCATGAAAAAAAGTCTGTCCCCCTGCTGTTCAGCATTAATTCTTTCAGCCGTGTTCCCAGTCTGCTCCCTTCCCATCTCCCTGAGGCCTCACACCAAGGGATAATCTCCATTGGCAGAACAGTTCCAACTTCTCTTCTGGTGACTCTGTTTACACCTGGAACAGGTCATCTTTCTCCTACTAAGAAAAGTGGTCAGAAAGGCCTTGGGATCCCTCGTACCGATACCACCTCTCTCACTCCCCTTCCCTTAAAGACAAACTCCATAAATGAAGAGTTTATACTTGTCTTGACTTTTTCTGCACACTTGAAAAAAACGTTATTTTTCATTACAATTTACAGTTGACCCTTGAACAACATGGCGTTTAGAGATGCCAGACGACCCTCTGTGCGGTTAGAAATCCATGGATACGGAGTTCCTGTCGTGGCTCGGTGATTAATGAACCCAACAAGTACCCATGAGAATGCGAGTTCGATCCCTGGCCTTGCTTAGTGCTTAGGATCAAGCATTGCTGTGAGCTGTGGAGTAGGTCACAGATGTGGCTCGGATCCCGCGTTGCTGGGTCTGTGGCTTAGATCGGCAGCTCTGATTCTAGCCCTAGCCTGGGAACCTCCATATGCCACAGGTGAGGCCCTAAAAAAGCAAAAGACAAAAGAAAAGAAATCCATGGATGCCCTGCAATTGGTCCTTCATTTACAGCCTTTAGCCATGGTTCCACACCTGCACTTTAGCCATGGTTGAACACTGCACGTTCAACCAGCATGGATCATGTAGTCCCATAATATTTACTGTTGAAAAAATCTGCTAGTAATTGGACCTGCACAATTCAAACCCATACCCAGGAGTCAATTATATTTCAAAAACAGAATTATAGAATAAATATCCAGGTATTTGTGCCGGTTAATAAATAGTAATGTTTTATATTTATTTGAGATCATATTTTAAGAAGTGCATATTTCAAACAATGCAAATATAAACACTCATTTATATAAACACTCATTTCCTTTCAATTGTTTTATCCTCCCTTCTTCTAGAGGTTTCTACCACCCTAAAATTGGTGTGTATTCATCCCATTAACTTTTTCATATTTTTGATACATTATATTTAATAAGAGTTAATAGTTGTGTGGCACCTACTATCTACCACGGACTATTATAAGCATGGCATATATCACATTTGTCAGGATTCTGCAGAGGATTAGAGCCAATAGGATACAAAGAGAGTGGAGAGAAATTTATTTTAAGGAATTAATTATTGTAAGGGCTGGCAAATCAGATCTGCAGGGCAGGGTGGCAGGCTAGAAATTGAGCTAAAAGTTGACGTTGAGTCTTGAGTTTGAAATCTGCAGGGCAGCAGGCCGAAAACTGGATCAGGATTTCTGTGTTGCAGTCTTGAGGAGAATTCCTTCTCTTTCAAGAAACCTAGGTCTTTACCCTTAAGACCAACTGATTGGATGAGGCTCACCCACATTGAGTAAGTAGTCTGTTCTGCTCAAAGGCTACATTTAAATGTTAATCTCATAGGAACATCTGCTTTGGTGTTTGACCAACCATCACCACAATGTACCAAAATGACACATAACATTAACCATCTAATGTATTAACTGCCTTAATCATAATATCCTATGTACAGCTATTGTTCTCATTTTTAGATGAGGAAACTGAGGCACAAGGAGGTAAGTGACCTGCTCAGGGTCACACACGTACCAGGTGGTAGAACCAGAATTCCAACTCAGGAAGCCTGCCTTTAGAATCCCTAAACTCTATATGCTATGCTGCTTCTTCATAAATAATAAATACTATGTTTTATTACAAAAACCACTTGTTTTATTACATAAATAATTTTATACTGTACTTGTTCTTTTTAAGCTTACTCTTCCCACTTAGTATTGATTTTGAGATGTGCCTGTGTAATGACATGTACATCTGCTAGTAATTCATTGTACAACTATAATACAGTTTGTTTATTCATTCTCTTATTTATGGACATTTAGTTATTTCCAGTTTTTGCCAATTATAAATAATATTTCCCCAGACAGTCTTGTATAGATCTCTTTGTGCACCTGACCAAGTGTTATTCTAGCATATAAACTGCAAAATGGAGTTGTCAGACTGTAGGATATGTACAACTTCAACTTTAGATATTGCCAACTTGTTCTCAAAAGTAGTTATTCCAGGAGTTTATGTTGTGCCACAATGGATTAATAATCTGGCTTGTCTCTAGAGAGGCATCAGTTCGATGCCCAGTGCAGTGGGTTAAGGATTTGGCATTACTGCGGCTGTGGTGTAGGTTGCAGCTGTGGCTTGGATTTGATCCCTAGCCTGGGAACTTCCATATGCCTTGGGGGTGGCTGAAAAAATGAAAAAAAAAAAGTGCTTATTCCAATTTATACTTCAGCAACATTGTCTGAATTCCTCATTCCTTACATCATCACTTGCACTTGGTATATCTTTAGATTTTCTAACTTTTTGCCAGTTTTATATCTATGAATAAAATATCTCTGTATGCCTTAAACGTACACAGTTAAGCTGGGTAGGGGGAAGAAAGGAAAAAAAGATAGCCCCATGTGGTTTCCTCATTTCCCTCATGACTAGTGAGATGGTGCCTATTTTTGTGTATTTGATGGCTCTCCTTTTCTTTGATTTGTCTGTTCACATAATTTTCTCATTTACTTAATAGATTGTCTTTTTTCTACTGGCTTATGTAGGTATTTATATATTAATCCTTCACTGGTTATATTTGTTATACACATCTTTCAGGGTTTTTTTTTTCTTATTTATGAACTTTGTGGTATTTTAACAACATTTTTAACTTTAAGGAGGTAAACGTCACTCATTCAATATTTATTGAATGCTTACTATATGTCAGACACCATTATACTCTGGGAATATGATAGTAGTAAATAAAGGCAAAATGTAAAACTTACATTTATATGAAGACAGGAAATAATACATAATAACTAAGTAAAAACATATAGTGTATTAGAAGTCCTATTTATACATGGGCCTGCTTTAGGATCTTTAATTCTATTCCATTGGTCTATGCATTGATTTTTGAGCTATTAAGACACAGTTTCAATTAATAAAACTTATAATAAATCTTTGATATCTAAGAGGGGCATCTGCCTCTTCCTTTATTTTTATTTAAAATTTGACCATTATTGGTCCTTTCTTGTCAGTATGAATTGTTTTGGTCAGGTTATCAAGGCTCATATAAACAAATCTTTGGGGCTATTAAGTGGAATTGTGATTGGAAGAGTTGATAGATTAATGCTAATCAATCTTGCTGTCTATCTTATTTAGGTCTTCTTTTAACCTTTTTTTTTGTGTGTGGGGGGGTCTTTTTAGGGCTGCACCCACAGCATATAAAAGTTTCCAGGCTAGGGGTTGAATTGGAGCTACAGCTGCTGGCCTGTACCACAGCCACAGCAACACTGGATCCAAGCTGTGTCTGTGACCTACACCACAACTCACGGCAACGCCAGATCCTTAACCCACTGAGTGAGGCCAGGGATCAAACCCGTGTCCTCATGGATGCTAGTCAGTTTCATTACCACTGAGCCACAACAGGAACTCCCAGCTTTTTTCCACTCTATAGGAAAGTGATTAGGTCATATATAAATATATATATACTTTTTTTAAAGTTCTTTAACAACATTTAAAATGTTTTAGTTTTTGTGGTAAGAATGAACAGGCTTTATTGTTATGTTTTTTAATTGTTTGTTGCTAGTGTAAAGACATACTATTGATTTTGTAAATTGATCTTGTGCCTAATAAACTTGGTAAAATATGTAAATAGTTTTATTCTTTTAAAAAAATTTTATTGAAGTATACTTTAAATAGTTTTTTGCTTGTTTGCTTTGTTGTTGTTTCTTCTCTTTTGGCTACCACATGGCATATGGAGTTCCCAGGCCAGAGATCAGATCCAAGCCACAGTTGCTGTGGCAACACTGGATCCTTTAACCCACATGCTGGGCCAGGGATTAAACCTACATCCTGGTGCTGCAGAGATGCTGTCAATCCCATTGTGCCACAGTAGGAACTCCTAAATAGTTTTATTTTTTATCCATAGATTATCTTAAACATTTCTAATTAAATGATTACAATCATCTGTAAAAATGATAGTTTTTTTGTCTTCCTCTCTAACTTCTAAACTTTGTATTTACTTTCTCCCTTTTTATTGCATCAGTAAGAATTTCTAGTAACTGTTAAAAAGAGCCATGATAATAAGCATCCTTGCCTAGTTCCTGGTTTTAAAGGGACTGTTTCTAAAGTTGCATCATTAAATATTATGCTTACTCTAGGTTTTATATTGATAGCTTTTGTTAAGTTTAAAGTCCTTTCTACGACTAACTTGCTAAGGTTTTTTGTAAATTATTAATGTGTGTTTAATTTTATCGGTTGTTTTGTTGTACATCTGTTTAGATGATTTTATAGTTTTCTCCTTTAATCAAATATGTGAAGTATGATATTCTTATTTAATAATATTTAAAAATAATTAGTAAAATGACGTGGTTCAAAATCCAGAATGTAAAACTGAACATATCCTCTAAACCTACTCTTCCTCTCATTTCTGTATTTCAGAGAATGGTACCATCCAGCCAAAAACTTAGGAGCTGGTCTAGGCATCACTCATAGCTCCTGAGTGATCAAGTTCTGTTCATTTTCTGCTTCTTAACATTGGTCCTCACCTCTTGATTCCTTTCTCCTTGGCTAATCATTTCCCATGTTTTTTCCAGAGCACGAAATTCTCTTGTTTAAAATCCTTCAGTCGTTCCCTAATTCATAGTATCTAGAAGTCTGAGCTCTTTACTGTGAGCTCTAAGACCCTTCAGAATCAGGACCTTCTCCAGCCTTGTGACCCTTTTCTCATTCAACCACTTGCCACTGATTCCCCTGAGGGTGGGTTCTCCCATGGAGCCTTTCTCAGTGTACCTCCCTTTGTCCAGCTGTCCAGCACTAGTTTCTAGGCCTAAGACTTACATACCTCTGTGATACTTGTCCTGACATGTATCCCATCCTGTTAATCTTTTGACAATTTGTGATCTTTATTCACTTATGTATTGGATGGATGAACATCAGAACACAAGGCAGCAACTGAAATACAGGAGAAAGGGATTATCCAGAATGAAAATAATATAAGCAAAAAGCCTATAAAGATTTAACTGTGACTATTAATTTCATTATTTACCTTGAGCCCTTAGGGAACTCCAAAAAATGTTTGCAGTGATTATCTAATATTGGCTGACTGAAATAGATCCTTTTAATCTGCAGTATTTTGCAATTTGGTTGCCATCTTTCTGTCTTTATTCAAAAGCTGTTTCTATGTTAAAAAAAAAAAAACCTCTTGCCCTTTTTTGGGGGAGATTTTATCTTCTTTGCAAGTCGTTTATGCTTTTAGTCAACAAATATCTATTGAGTTCCTGCTGTGTACATGTTCAGTGCTAGTGCTGGGACTAATTAGGGCTTGTCCCCACCTAGAGAGCCTGTCTGGTTAGTGGGAGATACAAACTTGTAAACAAACAAATGCAGCAGTGCTTTCGTATAGTTATTCTAATTCTCTCCTCATTTTTCCACTGTGGCCCCTACCTTGTAAAAGAAATCTGCTGCTTACTGGGGTTTTAAAGGTGTATTTGGTGAACAAGAGAGTAATTGGAAGTGATTTAGGATGAGGTGCTGGGAAGAAATTGTCTGAGAGTCTCCTGTGTTACTTATTGCCTCTTCCTGTCCCCCGCCCCGCCCCCCCGCCGTCAGTATGGAAGAAAGATTCTGTTCCTCAGACCGGTAAAAGGAAAATAGGAGTAGACTTTCATGCTTTGATTAGATTAGAAATTAGAAACTTAAGGAGTGTGTTAATTCCTACTGATTGTAATACAAAATTTGTCAAGCTTGATTTTGTCCTTGTTAAGTGATGATGTACTTGGTAGTTATTTTCTTCATTTTCCATGTTGAGGAGAAGACAAGGAAAATGTATCTCGAAGAACTAGGATCCAGAAATTGAAATATGATGGAATTCAGAGTTCCTGTTGTAGCTCAGCCGTAATGAACCTGGCTAGTTTCTATCCATGGGCAGGTGGGTTCGATTCCTGGTCTTGCCCCGTGGGTTAAGGATCCGGCGTTGCTGTGAGCTGCATCTGCGACCTACACCACCGCTGCGGATCCTGCAGTTGCTGTGGCTGTGGTGTAGGCCGGCAGCTGCAGCTCTGATTCGACCCCTAGCCTGGGAACTTCCATATGCCACGAGTACAGCCCTAAGAAGAAACACACACAAGCAAAAAGCAAAAATTAAAAAAAAAAAGAAAGAAATATAATGGAATCCATCTGTAATGGAGTTGTTTACAACATAGGCACTAGGAAATAGGATCAACTTACTTTATAAGCCTTTATGTTCAACTTTTACTAATGTTTGCCCCATGGTATATCTGAATATCATTGAAAATTAGTTATGTTATATTTGGGGTTGACTGTAGCTATTACATATCTCTGATTATGATATTAGATGGTTGGAACTTCAGAGATAATTAGATTTCTAAACCAGTGTTTTAAATGGAAGGGACTTAAACCCAGACCAAAATTTATTGTCATTGCCATAATTATACAGAAAAGCTTTAAAAATAAATGCATTTTTAAAATTTATTTATTTATTTGTCTTTTTAGGACCACACCCGCACCATATGGAGGTTCCCAAGTTAGGGATCAAATTAGAGCTGTAGCCGTTGGCCTACACCACAGCTGCAGCAATGCAGGATCCAAGCCGTGTCTGCAACCTACACCAGAACTCACCGGGTTCTTAACCCACTGAGTGAAGCCAGGGATCAAACCTGTGTCCTCATGGATACCGGTCAGGTTCATTTCCACTAAGCCACACTAGAAACTCCAATGGATACATTTAAAAAACCTTTTAATTATGGAAAATGTTTGTCATTCACAATTTTTAAAATTGAAGTATAGTTGATATTAGTAAAATATAAGTAAATCTACAATATTATTTTAAGGTATACAGCATAGTGATTCAGCATTTTTATAGATTATATACCACTAAAAGGTATTACAAAATAATAGCTCTGATTCCCTGTGCTATACATAGTATCCTTTTTACTTATGTATTTTTTACATTGTAGTTTGTATCTCTTAACCCTATACCTCTAATTTCCCCCTCCCCGTTTCCCTCTCCCCTCTGGTAAGCACTAGTTTGTTTTCCATATCTGTGAATCTGTTTTGCATATACATTAATTTGTGTTGTGGAAATTATTAAATACACACAGGAGTACAGAGAAGAGTACCATGAATATCCGTGTCCCCATCACCCAGCTCCAGAAACCATCAGTCTCCTGCTTTTCTTTTTCCATTTCTCCTTCAACTTGTTTTGCTGGGAATTAAATAAAAATTTCAGACATGTTATTTCACTCATCAATATTTAAGTATGTATGTTAACAGATAAGAACTTTAAAATTATAGCCCAAATATTGATATCATACCTACTAAAATTAACAATAATCTTATAGTGGGTGCATTTTTGAAATTCAGATGAATATCAAACCACCAAGGCAAGTAAAGGAATTTGTCAGTTTCAACTAACCAAGTGGAGAATTTTTTTTTTCTTTTTTCTTTTTTGGCTGCTCTGTGGCATATGGAGTTCCCAGGCCAGGGATCAGATCTGAGCTGTAGTTGAAACCTACTGTGGCAATGCCAGATCCTTTAACCCACTGTGCCAGTCCAGGGATTGAACCTGTGTCCTGGCACTACAGAGACACCACCGATCCCACTGCCTCATAGCAGGAACTCCAGTATTTTTTTTAAACCCCAGTTTTAGTGAGGCTTTGTGGTATTTGGGTTTGGTTTTAACCAGAAACATTCAAAAAAATCATCCCATCATCAACCCCTCTTTTAAAGCAGGGAGATAAAGTAAGCAGTGTAGATGTTCTTCATGCCTAATTTTGTTTATTCTCAGGTAACTTCACAATATGCTTGTACTTCCTCTGGGCCAGGATCCTGGTGGTGGGAATGAATGTACGTGTCCAGTGAAGCTCAGTATTTTCTTATGTGATGAACATTTCTCATTTCTTCTAAAGGAGAAAGGTGATGGGATGTCTTTTGCATTATATTTTAAGAATAAAATTCAGAATCCCTAGTGCTAATGATAGGATTGATATTCTGGTACTCTGGTTCTAAGCCTGGCTTTGAATTCTTTGAATAAGGGACATCATTTCTTATGGCTTCTAACAGTTAATGCTTTTTTTCGCTGATCCTCTTTCAGGGATATTCTTTGTAAGGCTTTTCAAGCTTAATAGAAGCCAGTGCTTTGAGCCAAATCAAAGCTTCCTTCAGCCCTGGCAAGACTTATATATTTAAAAAAAAAAAAAAAGATTAGGGAAGACAGCTATTGTCATGTGTTTTACTCAGCTATACTGAACCAAAATTAGTTGTCCCAGCCAACTGAAGTATTTATGAGGGACGCAGGAAGGCAGGGAGTTTTTGTGTCTGTGTAACATATGTAGCTCTGTGCTGCTCTTTGCCTAAAGGTGTGAGAGATTCTGATTAATTGGTAATCTGTAGTCATCTCAGGTTGTTATAAAATAAACCAATAGCACTTTAGATGTACATTTACTGCTCGCCATCGGTCCCCTAGGCACAGTATAAAGCAAAAAGGTGACTCCTCTATCATACCAGGAGGCTTTGATAGTATTTAACTTAAAAAACCCATGTAAATGTATTGTTTCTGATCACTTCTTGGTGGAGCCTACAATCAGGTGGCAGAAATACCACGTGAAAGACTGCACATAGAAGACGTCATCTGCCTCCCATTTTGTGTCCAGGTGTGCGTAGATTTTTGGATTTTCCTTCTTGCTATTCAATTAAGACTTAAATTATAAGTCAGCGTTCCTTAGACTGGTCGTGGTTTTTTGGTATGTGGTTACTTGCCTGTTCAGCACAGTTCTGAGCTATCCACGCTCAAATTCTGCTATTCAGTGTGCTCGGAATGACAGAAGAGAGGCCAGATAGAACTGGTAAACTAGAAAGGACCCAGTGAATGCATGCAGTACATCTCCTTTCTCCGGGTAGGGTTGTATCAGAACCACTCTGGAAGGTCAATCCTTTGGTTTAAAATTTCAAAGAGAGATATTTATTCATTTATTTCAAAGAATCATTTAAAGATGAACTCTGGGCTAGGCACTGTATTCAACCTCTGTCTTTAGAGACCCTCAGTCTGGCATGGTTGCTCAGTCTTTCTTTGACTTTCATAACCTTGATACTTTTGAAGTGTACAAGCTAGCTACATAGTAGAATGCCTCTCAATTTGATTGTGTCCGATGGCTGTGGTGGTTCCTCATGATTAGATTTAGGGTATGCGTTTTGACCAGACTATCAGAGAGATGGTGCTATGTTTTCCTCATTGTGTTTGTTCTATCAGCTTTTGACTCGTGCCCTTACTGGTGGTGCTCATTTTGACTGTTTGACTAGCAGTGGTTCCTGCCAGGTTCTCCATGTAAAATTGCTCAATTCCCCTACATAACTGATAATATTTTTTATGGGGAGGGATTTGAAATTATGTAAATATCCCATTCCTAATCAAACCTTACATTTATTTAACTTATATCTGTATGGACTTGTGATTTCCTATTTAATATTCTGTTTTGTACTGTTGTTATTTTTTTAATGCTCACATTACCCCCTTTGTGGCCACTGGGAGCCCCTCCAAGATGGCTTCTCTGTCCCTTTGACACATTCCCATTATTCTCTGAGCATAGCGTGATTTTGAAACAGCAAGGTATTCCAGGCTCTTCTTGGGCTTTCCAGGCTCTAGTGTTGAAATCGGGTATTTATTTAAGTAACTCTGGTTCTTTTTGGTAGAGAATGATATTTAGAAACCAAGATCTGTGCAGTAGATATGCTCATCAAAGAGGTATACATTGCAGAGTACCGTCGTGGCTCAGCGGTAACAAATCCGACTAGTATCCATGAGGATGTGGGTTCGATCCCTGGCCTTGCTCAGTGGGTTAAGGATCAGGTGTTGCCGCGTGAAATGTATCACAAGTGGCAGACGCAGCTCAGATCTGGCGTTGCTGTGTCTGTGGTATAGGCCGGCAGCTATAGCTCTGATTCTACTCCTAGCCTGGGAACAGACAGGACCCCTCAACAGACAGAACTACGGAACATACACATGCACACACAACTGCATTTCTCTAACCCTGTACCCCAAAAACTCTGACCTCCACTTCCAACCCAGCACTACGGGGCTCATTTTAGTTTTATGTCTTCCCATTATTATAATTACTTTCTCTGACATTGAGAAATCTGAATCTCTAACTTATTCCGTGAGTCCCCTTGTATGTACAAGCCTGTCTTTTCTGCCTTGTGTGGATGCTCTCCTCACTCCACTGGGGCTCTAACCCCCCAAGTCAGATTGCACCCCCTGGTGGAGATCTTCCGCTTGGGCTCAACACACCCCTGCCCAGCTCCCTCTCCGTGTAAATGCTCTCTTCACCCTTTGTGGACGCTCATGTCCCACACAGAGCCATCCCCTTCCATGGTTACCCGTCTCACTTCACTTGGGCCCAGTCTACCTGCTCAAGGCCACCCTGAAGTCTTTTCATCAGTTGGATACAAAAGGAAATTAGATAACTGATGAGAATTCACGAATTTGCCCCAATGAGAGCAAACTAGGGCAGAGGTCCTCCAAGTGTGTTCTCTAGACCAGGAGCATCAGCATCACTGGGGAACTTCTTAGCAGTGCAAAATTTCCTTAGAACTGCTGAATCAGAGGCTCTGGGAATAGGGCCCCATAATGTGTGCTTTAACAAGCCCTCCAGGAGATTCGATGCCCACTGGTGTTTGAGACCCACCGCCCCAGGAAAGATAGATTATCTTCTTTGTATTCCAGGCTGCATCAAGGTTATCACTTGCATAATGAAGATTGCCTGGTTGTCAGGTGTGCCTGGGGAAGGTTTTTAGGGTTTTGGAGCCATCACAGCATTTATGGGCTTGCAAATGGGTCAGACTGGAATATCTATCCAGTTCAACTCGCCATCTGGGCTAAGCCCAGTCCTGTAGGGGAAGTTATAAAATTGTCGAAGAGTTAAACCTTGTTTTGTCTTTTTGGTTTAGAAGCCTTTTTATTAAAGCCTAAGAAACACGTGAAGCAGGGATCAGGAATGGTAGCAGCAATATCAAAGCAATCGAATCTGTAGGGTTTTTTTTTTTAATTTTTTAAGGTTACTTAAGATGATATAAGAATGTACAATGAATGAACTATTACTCTTCTGTACTAGCTATGTTTTCTGCAGTCATCAGAAATATGCTTACACAATCCTTTTGCACTGTTGGTATTGTCACTATGAAAACACCTTTTTCTCTTGAACAGCATGAAAATGTAAGCCCCCCCAAATCTGTATTTATACTAGAAAATAAAGCATAGCCAGTTCAATATTTTGACCTTCACTTCAACTGGATTATCAGGGAATCTGTTCTTTGCTTAGATTCCTGAATCAGATGTATTCTGTATCCTTTAACATTTCTGTCAGCAAAAAGGATAATTATAACAGTACCTGAATTAAAATACTTCCAATTCATATCAAAGTTTCCCTTAAATTAAAACTGATTCCCTTCTTAAAAGGTGACTGATATTTCTGATTTTTAATTTTCTTGGTTCTCAAAGAAGGCCTTTATTACTGTTTTTCACAAAATATTTGTAAATGTTTCTGGGTTCTCTGTTCTGAGTTCAAGTGAATAATTGTTTTTGTTTTTTTTTTTTCTTTTTGCCTTTTATCTAGAGCCGCACCTGCAGCATCTGGAGGTTCCCAGGCTAGGGGTCTAATAGGAGCTGTAGCCGCTGGCCTACGCCATAGCCATAGCCACAGCAACGCGGGATCCGAGCCGCGTCTACAACCTACACCACAGCTCACGGCAACGCCGGATCCTTAACCCACTGAGCAAGGCCAGGGATCGAACCCGCAACCTAATGGTTCTTAGTCGGATTTGTTAACCACTGAGCCACAACGGGAACTCCTGAATAATTGTTTGAGGATATCTAAGTGTAATACCTTTGACTTTTTTTTCCAGACTAGAAACAACATAATTACATACCCATTCAAATTTACAAAGTCTAGGAGATAAAGTAAATCACTTAATATGGACTTGGGCTTAATTTTGTCTGGTCTTTACATATTGGCATTTATGAATAATATCTTGACAAGGTATCATGAGAAATCATTAGCATTTAGAAAGGAAATTTGGGAAACTTAATATTTCAAAGTTTGATACATAATTTTAAATTCACTAACATATCATTTGTGATTTCAGTGTTTTTGTGAGATTCCCCTAAGAACCATGACCCTGTAATATTTTGTAATTTTGCAGAAGTCCTGATTATCAGCATGTGCCCTGTGTGGCTGAGGAAGGAACAAGTCGATGAGCCCAGTCTTTTCAGGATCTAGATTTCAACTTAACTTTGTTTCCGGCTGGAAAATGTTTCCAAAAAGAAATCCAGCCACTAGTGCTGATGGTAGTATTGAGGAAAACATGATGGCCAAGGAAATTATGGGTTTTATCAAGAAAAGAGCAGTTTGGATCAAGTTAAAGCATGCTGTAACTTGTCAAATTTCATAGTAGTTTCTGTTATGAACCTATGTCACAATATAGTTTACATAGGCAGCAAAGTGCTTCATAAAACTATCTTAACTGTTATATTAGTAAAAATTTGCTTAAAAGAAAGATGGAAGTTCCCTTGTGGTGCAGCAGGTTAAGGATCCAGTGTTGTCGCAGCTGTGGGACAGGTCACAACTGAAGCGTGCATTCGATCCCTAACCTAGGAACTTGCACAAGGAAAAAGGTATTTACAGTGAATTGGATGGTGCCAGAATTTATCAATAACTTTGCTTCCACATTTATAGATTCACCTGTGTCACTCTCATTTTTTCAACTATTACAACCTGCATTTTTTTAGCTTAAGTCATATGTTACATTATAAATGATTTTTTTCTTTTTTCTTTTTTTTTTTTTTCCCTTTTTAGGGCTGCACCCTCAGCATATGGAAATTCCCAGGCTAGGGGCTGAATCGGAGCTGCAATTACCAGCCTACACCACAGCCACGGCAACACCAGATCCTTAACTTAGTGAGGCCGGGTATCAAACCCACATCCTCATGGACACTAGTCAGCTTCATTACCACTGAGGCATGACAGGAACTCCCATTTTTTTCTCTTAAAACTAATTTGCAATAGTAGTATTTCATTTAAAAATTAAATACCTGGCAGTTAGAAACTGTCTTATTCATAAATATTGCTATTGCCAGTCCCTGGAGTTAAATGGTAGGTTTTCAGTACGTACTATGTGATGTAAATGGAATTAGACTTCCATTGAATCAGCAGTGAAAACCAGACACCCTAACTTGGAGCTCCTCCGTAGTTGACTCTTATATTCTTTTTTGGGAAATATCACCTGGTAGATTGTGGTAAGAATAAGAAGCCCATCTAGGCCCCCAAAGGTCTGTTCTAATATTCCCACTTACCTTGTTAGCTAATACTCTTGACATCATTCTGTTGAATTCTATTAGATGGTGTTCAGATTTTTGTATTTGCCTGAGGCATGTGTGAATAGAAGCCAAGTTATAGGGAACAATTTGGAATAACAGCCTCTTCAAAAAGAGTGAAAAAGTACCTCAGAGATAAAATTGAGTTACCGACATGTAAAACCAAAAGAATTATTTTTATTTCTTTCTCAACCTTGCATTCATTTCAAATTATTGAAGAGTGTTTCCCCTTGAGCCAAAAGCTTATAACACAGATTTCCATCTTTGAGTTACATGTGTATTCTAAAGCCATTGGATGTGTAGGGGAAATGGATAGTCTTTAGCAAGTTCTGGCCTGTCCTTTTCAATTACAGTAGCAAAAAAAAAAGGAAAGAAAGAAAGGTTTACCTCCATTTGAACTCCAACCAAGGCGATTTGGATATAATACTGTATGTTTATAGAATTCTTTACAAATGCTTGTGACTACATCTCCCACCAACTTCATTAGATTCAGTGTTCCAGTCTAGGTGTAGCTGACAATCTTCACATAGTTTCTTGTGATAAAATATAATTAAATCCTTTTAAAAAGTTAAATTAGATCTCCCTCCCCCCTCTCCTTTTCTGTGTCCTCCCTCCATTTAATCGGTTCCTCCACACTTTTCCACATCTGCCATTTGGAGGAAATTTATGACGTCATTGACTTGGTGAGCACACTCTTCATTTCTCTGCATATCCTGTCGCAGTCGTTTGTTTTAAAGATGATATATGATATTGGAATCATGAAAGAGAGCAACAGACTAAGCCTCAAAAGATCCCATTGAGTGTTCTTCCTCATGCTCGTTACATAGTCAGTTTCCCCCTTGAAAATTATTACAGTGGGGAATTTATTAGGGAAAACATCATTTAAAAATTTCAGCAGCTGCTATAAACTGTCATTTGCAGCTCTCGGCTGACATTCAAACAGCTGCAGTCTATGAGTGAGCTTTTGCTTTCAGCTGCCAGAGGTCTTTCAATTCCTGTTCCCATGGAAATGAGGAGGGCTAGATGGATGGATGGAAAGGAAGTGAGGGTTGAAATATAAATTTCCCCATACCTTATTTTTCTTACCTCCTCCCAGTTTCCGTGGAAATGCGAACATAAATGCCATTCCACTCCAAGCTTTGGAGGAACCAGTCATTCATCATAAATAGCGGTAGATGGACCTTAAACAGGCAAGGGAAAAATCTCACTAATCTCATGGCTTTTCCTTTTCACCTGTGTGGCCAAGCCTTATTGCAAATATATTCTTATTTGATCTACTCTGCACATAAAAATGATTCGATTAACTTGTAGAAAGTTACTTTGATCTTAACCATTTTTCGAAAAGAGAATCGTTTGACACACTTTTATTGATGGTCAAATATATATATATATATATATATATCCTTCGTGTGCTCAGCATTTAATATGCATGATATTTTTACTTTCTTTTTATGTCTTTCCCCCCAAAATTAAATAAATGAATTTCAATTTAGGCAACAGCATCCAATTGCATAGCATAAAAAGCCTCCTCAAATAGTCTCATTCTTATGCACTCCTTTAAAGAAATTGCCCCACAGAGCAGAGGTAATTATTGGCTCTGTCAAACATATCAAGGAGAACTGCCATTTTTAATTGGTTATCACAGTCTTCTCATTTTAGGTAACAAAAATATCCTATGTTAAGTGGATTTCTGTGTCTTTCCACTTATCAACTCTGTGTCATCACATATCTCCTGTAATACTCATACTCAAGGAAAATATATGGGCATAGTCTTCATCTGTCATTTTTTTATTCCAATATTTTAACTGCTTAACAAAATCCATTTGAACCATGAGACATTAAGAATATACTTAACTGAACAAATCTGCTTTAAGCATCCACTGAATATTCAGCTTTGTGTTAGATTAAAGCAGGCAATACCCGTTTAAATAAGACAGGGTTGATTTTTGTTGTTGTTTTGTCTTAAGGCATCCTAATTGAGTTAAGAAAATTCGTACCCCATTATAGCCATATGTGGTTATTAAGTGAGTGGTATAGATTAATTCTAAAGAAATTTAAGGAGGAGAGGAATCACTTGTTCTAATCAAAATGACCCAGAAAGACTTGCTTTAAAGACCTATTTTACTGGTTTTAATGGTCCTCCTTTCCATTTCTACTATCACTTTTTTAGCAAAGGCCCTTTCTCCTAAGTTATTTTCATAATTTACTTAATATTCTTTCAGCTTCCACCTATTCCTTTTCTTTATCCCCCTAGAAAGGGGATAAGTTTAGCATATATGCCTTTTCCAGATCAACATTCCTGCCAGCACAGTTGTGATCTTTCTGTTGCCCTATTTTAGAACCTTAGTGACTTCTTATCATTACTGGGACAAAACTTTTTTTTTTTTTTAAAAAAAGAGATAGTTCTGGAGTTCCCCTGCGGCTCACTGGGTTAAGAACCCAACTAGTATTCATGAGGATGTGGGTTTGATTCCTGGTCTTGCTCAGGGAGTTAAGGATCTGGTGTTGCTGAAAGCTACCTCATAGGTTGCAGATACACCTCAGATCCAGCGTTGCTGTGGTCATGGCATAGTCCGGGAGGTACAGTTCCAATTTGACCCCTAGCCTGGGAACTTACATATGCTTCAGGTGCAGCCCTAAAAGGAAAAAAAAAAAGTTCTAATGCCAGATGTTCAACATTCTAGATCCTGTTAGCTACCAAAACAATAAAAAAAATTTTAGTCTTTTATGTTCTTTCATGTTCCAGATTGCTTCACATATCCAGAATGAGTGCAAACATCTGTTAAAACTGTGTACCTGGTTTTTATTTTAGAAAACATGATCACTGAATTAGCAACTACCAAAATAGGTTCACACTTTCATCAATTTGGCGATGACCTAGATCTTCTAATAATCTGGCTGCGGTGTGTTCTTCCAGCCTGTTCTGCAGGTGCCATAGACCAGGCACTCCACTCCTCACCCAAACAAATGTAACTACCTGGCACAGTCAGTAGGCCCATGTTTTTAGCCCAGTGACTTTGCTTACAACATTTTCCTTCTGCTCCTTTATGGAATAAGGGAAGGAAGAATCTGTAATAAGCTGTTTCCTCCTTATCTTGCCCCTCTCTGTAGCTCTTACTGTCCTACCCTACTGTTTTACTCTCTGGAATTTACATTAAAATACTAACACCTACACAGTGTGATATAATATGTGTTAGTTTTAGTCTACACCTTGGGCTTGACTAATATTTGAAGCACCCTGATGTGGAAATACACAGTCTTTGGGTAGTTGGCTGGCACTGGGAAGTCTCTAGTCAGGAGACAATGACTATGTTTATATTTAAACATACACTAAAGGGTTTTCTAATTAGCATAAAGTGTGTCAAATAATTTTAAATATAGTTGGCTAGAAATACTGTATAGGCCCCTCTAGTCTTGCATGGAGGGCATGTAAGATTCTGGCAAGGCAGCAGTCTAACACCTGCAGGATGGCACCTGCAGCTGAACCTGCTGGGCTTGTTGACTACTACCTCACAAATGATGCTTCCTGCCTGGTAGAGAGGTAGTAGAGAGGAGACCTATGGCCATGCTTATCTCCAGTCCTTGGAGGATATTAGTATCTACCAAACTGCAAAAAAAAAAAAAAAAAAAAAGGAGAAGATGATGATTATGATGATGATGACGACGACAATGGTGATGAAAAGAAAAATCCTGACATTTGCAAATGTCCGATAGCAAAAGCTCCCTCCAAGACAATTCCTGCTTACATGCTAACTCCATTTTAAAGCCTGTCCTAAATTTCCTTGTGGATTTGTGAAAGCATTCTTTTTTTTTTTTTTTTTGCTTTTTTAGGGCCTCACCCACGGTGTATGGAGGTTCCCAGGCTAGGGATCGAATGTCGAATGGGAGCTGTAGCCACCGGCCTACGCCATAGTCACAGCCAAGCCATGTCTGTGACCTATACCACAGTTCATGGCAACGCCGGATCGTTAACCCACTGAGCAAGGCCAGGGATCAAACCCACAACCTCATGGTTCCTAGTCGGATTTGTTAACCACTGCGCCACGATGAGAACACCTGTGAAAGCATTCTTGTCTAAACCAAAATAGCTATGAGGCTCATATTTCTATAATAGCATTGATCAGATTCTCTAGTTTATTGCAAGTTTCTTAATGAAAGACTCGTATCGTAGCTATCTCTGCATCCCAAGTAGCATCTGGCATAGTGCCTTGCACAGTAGATACTTGAATCAATGAACACATACATGCATTTACCAATTCTGTAAGGAGTGGGTCCAGTGTTGGGTAATGGGGGCACTGAGAGCCAATGTGTGGTTCCTGGAGTTCCACTAATTCATTGTTCTGCGTTCTCAAGGAGTCAGTAGTAATGGTCCATAACTCTGTTGGCCCTAGTGGGCCATCAGTACAAAGCATCAGGATTGTCATCAGTCGCAGAGGAATGTGACATTGTTTATGTCGTCTTCAGGAATCCCTACCTGAATGTTCCTCACGTTGCTGTTTCTGACAACTCCAGCTCTAGAGAATAAAGATGGAGAAATCTTTCAGAAAATTGTTTTTCTTGTTCTCTGTCTCTTGGCCAGTTTGAAGCAGTATTTATACCTAATCAAGTGCATAAAACGTTAAAGTGACAACAGAAGACCAGAGAGAAAAAATTTTAAAAGCATAAGAATATAGATTTTTTTAAAACAAGCAAAATAGAACAATGTTAATAAAATGGTAGAATCACATAGTGGTTCAGAGCACAAAGACCTTGGGTCTGGACTGTTTGAACTGGACTAAATCCCCACCTTGCTAGCTCAGTGACCTTGAGCAAGTTATTTAACTTTCTGGCTCTCTGTTTCCTCCTCTGTAAAGTGAGGACAATTATAGCACCTGCGTCATAGATGTGAGGCTAAATAAATTAGTACACGTAAAGCATATAGCATTCAGTGCCTGGTATATAAGAAAGTGCTGGGTGTGGGTGCTATTTCCACGTGATGTGGCCAAGCCATTGCTCTAAAGGCAGAGGAATGCTAATTTCAGTCCTTTTGAAGTCCTTCTGTCTGTGTTTTTACACTCTGCCTCAAATGAGCAATCTTCATGCCTTGAATCGCTCACAAATTGGTGCTTATACTCTCTCGTGGAATTTACCACATTCTAGACCCTAAATTACAGAATTATTTGTAAGCTGCTTAAAAGCAAAGACTGTCGTCTTTGTCGTCCTCTTAGCACCCAGAGGAGTGCTTTCATAACAGCCCGGCTCACACAATAGCTCTTTAGTTTGCGAGACTGTGAAGGTGACATTAGGAGTTTGGTCTGTGAGCTGGGTCCCTGGAGGCCTTGTCCCTGGGGCTGTGCCCCTGTACCTCTCCTACCTCTTCAGCCTCAGTTCTCCGTCTCTCTCCTCCCCGTACTCCACCTGCCTTCAGTCCCTCCCGCTGCATCCCTCTTTCCCAGAGCCTGTGTCATGGGCATGTGACCTCCGTGACTGCATTTGGTGTAATACTCTACTGTCGTGTTGAAATTCTCACTTTTTGAACAAGGGGCCTCGATTTTCATTTTGTGTTAGTCCTTGCAAATTATGCAGCCGGTCTTGCTCTTTCCCACTGGTGCCCGTCATTCCCTTTGCTGGGAACACCTTCCCTCCCTACTCTTCACTGGCTGATTTACTGTTTAGGGCTCAGCTGCACTGTCATTTCTCGAGGAGAAGCAATCAGAATTAGAGCCCTGTGCACTGTTATCCCTACACCTTCTCCCTAAGAGCGCTCACCTTACTTTGTAGGTTCATATTTATTATTTAAGACTGCCTCCCCACCAGACTAAGCCTCTTGAGGGAACACGCTGTGTGTGTTTATTAAATTTTTTTTTTTTTTTTTTTTTTTTTTTTGCTTTTTAGGACCATACCCATTGCATATGGAAGTTCCCAGGGTTGAATTGGAGCTACAGCTGCTGGCTTACACCACAAGTCCCCAGGATCCAAGCCACGTCTGTGACTTACACCGCAGCTCAGGGCAATGCTGGAGGCTTAACCCACTCAGCGAGGCCAGGGATTGAACCTGCGTCCTCATGTTCAGGTTCATCCTAGTTGTGTTTGTTACCACTGAACCACAAGGGAAACGCTGATTTTTTTTAAAATCAAAGGAGGAATGCGTTTTTCTTCCCATGTTAAAAAGTTGATGTATAAAAAAGGCAATTCAAAACAACAGGGCCCTACTGTATAGCTCATATTCAGAATCCCATAATAAACCATAATGGAAAAGAAATAGCCATGCACTCATCACACACTTTAGTACTCTTGCTGATGACTTCTAACCAGTTGGACTTAACTACCTTTAAAGGTGATGAATACAGGGAGTTCCCTTCGTGGCTCAGTGGATAACGAATCCGACTAAGAACCATGAGGTTGTGGGTTCGATCCCTGGCCTTGCTCAGTGGGTTAAGGATCCGGCGTTGCCGTGAGCTGTGGTGTAGGTTGTAGACACGGCTCGGATCCCGCGTTGCTGTGGCTGTGGTGTAGGCCGGCGGCTACAGCTCCTGTTAGACCCCTAGCCTGGGAATCTCCATATGCCGCGGGTGCGGCTCTACATAAAAGGCAAAAAGACAAAAAAAAAAGGTGATGAATACAGTATTCTCTTTCTTTCCTAGTACTTTCCTTTTCAGATAGTCTGGTATAGTGAAGGGGAATCTCTCTGAAGAATAGAATTACTCAAGATGGTTTCGTACAGCTATTGTTTGGCCTATTAGTTTTGAGTTAAATTTCTTATAGCATAAGTATCTGTAACCTTCTGCCTACTTTGGATATTTCTAGCAAGAGACGTATATTAACTTTTGGCCTAACTGCCAATGACAACTGACATAAAAGCACTGCTTCAGGTTTCTCAGCATTCTGTAGTGCCAAGGCCAGCAGTATCCTAACGAACATGGCATTTGATGGTAATAAAGAACAGTGGCCTCCTTAGCTCCGCTATCATTCTTCCCCTCCCGTCTCCTTGTCTAGTTTTAAATAAGCTTAATTGGCTCACTCTGGATGCAGAGCTGTGTCAGTGTTCTGTGGCTCAAGTTTGTAGACTATATCTGGTTAATCTACACCCTGGAATCAAACCAGTACTGTTCAACATGTGACCAGATTTCATGTATTACACACCATCTTACAGTCTTAATTTTATTTATTTATTTTTTAATTTTTGCATCTTTTTAGTGTCACACTTGCGGCATATGGAGGTTCCCAGGTTAGGGGTCGAATCGGAGCTATAGCCGCTGGCCTATACCACAGCCATAGCAACCCGGGATCTGAGCCATGTCTGTGACCTACAGCACAGCTCACGGCATCACTGGATGCTTAACCCACCAAGCAAGGCCGGGGATCGAACCTCCGTCCTCGTGGATACCAGCCAGATTCGTTTCCACTGAGCCACACGGGAACTCCCAGTATTAATTTTTAGCACTTGGTCATCATTCTTTTATTTTCCAAACACTGTAATAAACATTTTAAGTGATATATTTCTAACCAAAAAACTCATTGAGTGCTGCAGTATGTTACACGAGATATTACAGTGGCTTTTGAGCACCTCCTATCAGAAGAAATAAAAGCATCCAATTTGTTCTACTGACTTAAGATATCTTTGCTTTTTAATTTATACAGAGAGAAAACAATTTTCATAATTTAGCCTAAAATTGAGGTTAACCAACATTGTGAGATAAGGATTTATGTTGCTTGAAAGAAAAACAGGCTAAATGTCGTTTCTTTTCCTCTCCATCAAGTATAATGAATCTGAGAAAAAGATTTAAAAACCAATAGTCGGAATGGTTGTAACCCAGTTACAACTGTTGCACATGGGTGAAAAAAAGAACCCAGCATTTTTGGTACAAATCAGCACGTGAAATGGGGAACAGAAAGAATGAAGGAAATATAAGAAACAATACACAGAGAAAGGCATTCTCACTGAAGCTGTAGGCCTCAAAAAATGTTCCATCTAGGCTCTGTTCCATCTGACCTGTTCCAATACCTAAGGTAATTTGCTTTAAGCTATAAATCTCCCAGGTGTTTTATGCCTCCATGCATTTTTTTTTTTTTTCACAAGGCTAGGCAAGGAGGAAAATATATCATTTCAATCTGTTCCCTCTTGAGACTTTATGGCATTTTAAGCAGGCTTCTCCCAGAGTTAAACTCCTGGTTCAGTCAACTCAGGGTCTATTTGACCTTCCCTTTTTTTTTTTCTAGCTTGCCTAGAAAGTTCAGGATGGAGGTGTTTCTATTTCCCTGAGCCTCCACTTTCTACTAAGTAAGATGGCAGATATTCTGGGCTCATCGTCTCCCAGTCAGGTGTTAACATGTCTCCATCATCTTGCAGTCGATTCACTCAGTTGCAGCAGGGGACTGAGGCAGCTTTGCAAGCATCCTGGAGTTGAGAGCTCTGTGTGCTGCATAGATGACAGGCATGGAACCTACCTCCATGAAGGTTTTACCTTTGGTATCAAACAGGTCTGTGGACTCAGCCATTGCTATGGTCCTTGGGCACATCACCTGGTCTTCTCAGTGTACTCATTTTGTAGAATGGGCACGGTGAACCCAGCTCAACTCTGTAAGACTTAAGTAACATAAGACATGTTAAGTGTTTAAGCCCAGGGCTAGGGCATGCATTATGTGCACAATAAAAGGAGATATGGTCATAGCAGTTGTTAATTGTGTTATACCCTTATTTTAAAAAATAAATAATTGGGATTCCGATTAAAAGCTTTAAATGATTTGCTTCTATAATTACATAGCTAGTATTTGACAGAGCAAGGTTTCAAGTGTAAGCCTGTTTAACCCTGTAACCGAAATGCTGTTGCTTAAATAATTGTTCTTAAAGCATATGGGTTTTCCCTTATTTAAAACTTGATTTTATCCTCAGATCCAAACTGTTTATAGAATAGATTCTTGAAATATTTTAGAACATTAAAAATATCAGTTTTCCCTGACCTTAGCGTAGTTATTCTCTCCTAAAGTTTATTTATGAATTGGTTGTTTGAAATTCAGGATGGTGTTCCCTGGAGGCCTAGCAAGTTAAGGATTCAGTATTGTCACTGCTGTGGCACAGGTTCAATCCTGACCTGGTAATGGCAGGCATGGCCGAGAGAGAGAAAGAGAGAGAGAGAGAGAGAGAGAAACAAACAAACTCGGGGTGGATATTCCCTTTAGAAAGTGATGCCTGTATTCTTAGGGCAGATCATAAAAACCTCGCCAGCTTGTTTCTCAGCCTTCCCTTTCTAGCATTTGACATTTCATCCAGTGGTTTTCAAGTGGACAGTCTATCAGAATTGCTGGAGGAGCTTTATAAAAACAGAGGTGCCCGACCACACCTCTGACTTTCGAATTAGAATCTTGCGGTGAATGTGCTGGTTCCGTCCCAGCAGGAGCGACACCGGGCTGGGGATCCTGAGACAGTGCAGAGTGCCCTGTGTCAAAGGAACTAAAGGGAATAGTGCCTCCAGTGTGGCTGGAGTAGAGACTGGTTGTCACAAAACTCTTTTGATGGTGTATCCATGTTGGTAAAAGTAACTTAAGCATATACCTCCTGTATACATCTGTTCATCTTTTAGTAACTTACGTCCATGTAATTCGATAAACGAGACACAGATAGGGACATTTTTTTAAAGTTGAGGTGCAAAGTAAAACAAATAGAACCCCAAAGTCTAATAATCGCCTTTTGCCTTTTCTGTTTGTTGGATCCCTTCCTGTATCCCTTGGGATGGGTGAACCCCACTTTTGTAAAATATAGGCAAAGAAAGGAAGGGGAGACATAGATCGAAACCATATCCTACAGGACCAACAGAAAACTCTGTCAAGTATTTCTCTCCTTAGTCTAAGCACAGCGAGAGGCAGATTCTTCCCGAAAAATTTAGGAAGGGGAATAACATCAGATTTACATCCTGAAAAAAAAGTTGACTGTCTTTGGGAGTAGAGCAAGCATGCACCAGCATGGAGACCAGCTTGGAGGTTACTGCACTGATGAGAGGCAATTATGGCTTGAACTAGGGCAGTGCCAATAAGGGTCAAAAGAAGGCAAGCTGGAGATACATTTGGAGGCATACTCTAGAACTTAGTGATTGATTTCATATCAGTGATGGAGGAGAGGTCAAAGGTGACTTCTAGGTTTCCAACTTGAGCACCTGGATGGAAGATGAACCATGGAAGAGCAAGTTTGGGGGTTAGGTGAGGTCATGTGTCTAGGGTTAAAACGTCTCAAATGTGGTACATCCTAAAGATGATATGAAATTTGCAGTTGGATATGTAGGTTTAGCTCAGTAGAAGTCCTAGCCTGGAAACTGTAAATCTAAGAGTTGTCAAAACATAGGTAATAAAGAAATTACTCTACCTCCAGATCTTATTTATTGATAGGAAAACTCTAGAGCAGAAGTGCCAAGGAGTTCTATAAAAATAGTATACAAGTTTAGATTTATAGATCTGGAGATGAGGAATTAGAAATGAACAGGTAAGAAGTTTCTATAAAATGCAAGTGTCTCCTAAAGTTGCTATAGCCTTGAGACCAGACAGCTTATATTAGAATATGGTAAAGAAAGTTGAAATCAATATTTCAGAAACTTTCCTAGATACTTTGATGAGCACACTACATCAGGGGTGAGCCCTGAATGTTGGAAAGTGACTCATATCATACAATAATTCATGAACGAGGATGGGAACCTGTCAGAGTTGTGTGTACCATTAGGCTTGAGTAAATGGGGAAGGGGAAGCTGAGCATGCCAGATGAAATCAAAGAGCAGCACCATACACTGATGTGTGGATTCGGGGAAAGAATGCCTAGGAATTTGATGTCTATGAGCCTTGGGAGTTTTCTTAGAGTTACAGCAAGAGTAACTCTTAAACCATTATGAGCTGTCCTCACCCCCTTAAACCATTATGTCCCTTAAGTATTGGAATACAACTAATATTGCTAAAGGTTCAGGGTGGAGTGAAATGGGTGAAGAGGGTCAAGAGATATAAACTTCCAGCTGTAATTATATGAGTCATGGGATATAATGTACAGCATGGTGACTATAGTTAATAATACTGTATTCCAGGGAGTTCCCTTTGTGGCATAGCAGAAATGAATCCAACTAGTATCTGTAAGGATGAAGGTTTGATCCCTGGCCTCGCTCAGTGGGTTAAGGATCTGGCATGGCCGTAAGCTATGGTATAGGTCAAAGATGCATCTCAGATCCCGCATTGCTGTGCCTGTGGCATAGGCCAGCAGCTGTAGCTCCAATTCGACCTCTAGCCTGGGAGCTTCCATATGCTGCCGGCGTGGCCCCAAAAAGCAAAAAGCAAAACAAACAAACAAAACTGTATTCCATATTTGGAAGTTACTAAGAGAGTAGATCTTAAAAGTTCTCATCACAGAGTTCCCACTGTGGCATAGTGGGTTAAGAACCTGACTACAGTGGCTCAGCTCATCATGGAGCTGTGGGTTTGATCCCTGGCCCAGCACAATGGGTTAAAGGATCTGGCATTGCCATAGCTGCAGTATAGATTGCAGCTGTGGCTTGGATTCGATCTCTGGGCCAGGAACTTCCAGGGACCATAATGGAGATGGATGTTAACTAGAATTTTGTGGTGATCATTTCCTAATACATACAAGTATCAAATCATTAGGTTGTACATCTGAGACTGATAGAATGTCATATGGCAGTTGTAGCTCAATAAAAAGAATAGAATCATAAATGATTCTTATGTTCTCTGAAGGTCTTTCCCTCTGGATCCTGGGGTAAAATTGACTTTATTCTTCTTCCTCCTTGTGCTAAAAGCTCAAAAAGAGAGTAGCTTCAGGAGTTCCCTTTGTGGCAAAGCAGAAACGAATCTGACTAGTATCCATGAGGATGCGGGTTCAATCCCTGGCCTCACTCAGTGGGTTAAGGATCCAGTGTTGCCATGAGCTGTGCTGTGGGTTGCAGACTCTACTCGGATCCCGCATTGCTGTAGTTGTGGTGTAGGCCAGCAGCTGCAACTCCGATTCAACCCCTGGCCTGGGAACTTCCATATGCCATGGTTGCGGCCCTAAAAATTACCTTTGCTAAACACAATGAAGAGAGTTAAGTCTATAGGACATGGTCCGTCTTCTTAGACGTCATCTCCTCTCGATTTCTTCCCATCTTTCTCGTGCCAAGTCCTTTAGGCTGCTGCAAAATGACCATGAGCATTTCGGTCGCCACTTACCACTTTCTGTGCGCAGATCTTGACAGGTCCTTGCAGAAATGACTGAATTGAAAACTCTCAGCATGCAACCCTCCCTCCCCATCACCAAGAATGTGATACTATACTTCTTATCTAGTTTTTCTCTGTCCAGTGATTAATGCATTAAATTGGGATCATTTATATTTATCCTTGGAAGTTACCTGAAATGAGCACAAACAGTACATAATGGTTAGTTCCTTTGGCCTGTTAATTTTTTAAGCACCCAGACCTCTGACCATCAGGAAAACATTAACCAGCTCTCATCAGCCTTTTTTGGTTGGGGGGATCTTTTTAGGGCCTCACCTGTGGCATATGGAGGTTCTCAGGCTAGCGGTCAAATCAAAGCTGCAGCTGCAGGTCTACGCCATAGCCACAGCAACACCGAATCTGAGCCCCATCCAGAACCTATGCTGAAGCTTGCGGCAATGCTAGCTCCTTAACCCACGAGCGAGGCCAGGGATTGAACCCACATCCTCATGGATACTAGTAGGGTTCTTAACCCACTGAACCACAATGGGAACTCCTTTTTTATTTTTCTTTTCAGCTTTTTTTGTTGTAGTTGTTAAATAGTGATTTACGTTGCCAGCATTTGCATCCATTGGTAAATATTTTTGTATCAATTATTTCTGAAATAGAGAAGCAAATTCATCAAGCCCTGAATAAATAGCTCTTACAAGTGACTGGTCCCTTGTTAAAATTTAGCACAGGGGAAGCGCAGTATTTTTAATTGGGCAAGAGAGTCATGATGAAAACCCTCCCCACTGAGGCACTCTCCCCTCAGCCCATCAGATTTCTTCTTGATCACTCTTTTACCTTTTATGAACATCTGCTATTGCGCCTATGAAACTAAATGGTAATTAGACACATAATTGGCATTGTGTCTAGACTGTCATCTTCTTGAAGAGCTTTGCCTTAATCATCTGGACCCAGGCAGGAGATCAGAGTGGCTGAAGAGGGCAGCCTCTGAAGGCAGACAGCCAGGATGCCATTTCTGACTCTTGTTTACCAGCTGTGAGATCTTGGGCAAGTTACCTCTTTTCAATTTTCTTATTTGTAAGATTCAAGTAAGACTTACCTCAGAGTTGTTAGGTGGCTTGAATATAGAATTTTCTAAATTACAGCTTTAAAACTGTTAGAAAGATCTTTGATGTGAAGGCATTTCATGTTTTTCTTAATGTCAATTACCACTGATCAAAAACAGAGTGGAGCAAGCAGACAGCATCCGTTACAAATGCAGTGCTGAAAACCTCGAGTGCTGGTCTAGTCATCCTTTGTCTTCATTGACAGTGTTTAGCACAGCGGTTTTCAGTAGGAATCCCGCTTCCCAAACATCTACTCTTCACATCTCCCCTCCCCCAGTGCCCTCTGCCTTCTGTTCGGAAAGGTGTGTGCACGGTATCCTAATTGTCACAGTGACTAGAGGGCATGACTGACATCTCATGGATGAAATGACAAATGGGCTGGGAATGCTAGGGAATCAGAAATGGAAAGAGGAGTCTAACACAACCATAAATCATTCCACCCCAGATGCCAGTAGTATCCCCACCTTGAGAAACAACTGGTGGCGCCAAGGTTTTCTCTACTTAAATTCAAAACCAACTTTTCACAAAATTGATATACTGCTTTAGAAGATCAGCAGATGCTGAAGATCATTCCATAAATTCTACAGAGTAGGGACCAGGTTGGAAAATCTCATGTGTATTCTGCTGTGTTGTGTCATTCCCCTCCTTTCTGTGTATAAGTTTTCCTTAAGTTACTGTAATAGGTGTATTCCAGATTTGGGATTTAAGGATTTATTATTCTGCTGATTATTACTCAAGATTTAAGATCTGTTCTAAGGCATCTGAATTCCTTAAATGTAGGAAGATCACATTTGATAACCAGGAAATCTAACCAAATCCTATATGTAAGAGAAGAAATATGTTTCATTAGAAATTACACATGAAATTCAAGTATTAACAACGGGTATTCAAAATAATGTAGTGAAAGTAAACATACAAAATGAGGTGATAACCCAGGTGGGTATAATAATTAATGAGATAGATTATTTAGACGAATTCATCTAAAAAGTGATATATAGTACAAATGTATGTGTGTATATATTCATTCTATAAGAGTCATGTGTAAAAACAGGAAATACGTTTTAAATGAAGAGAGAGAGAGCATGGGAAACAAAGAAAGAGATAAGCAGACAGTAGTTCCCCCTTATCTGTGGTTTCACTTTCCAAGGTTTCAGTTACCCTCAGTCAAGGGAGTCTGAAAATATTTAATGGAAAATTCCAGAAACAAGCAATTAATATGTTTTAAGTTTCAAGCTGTTCTGAGTAGGGTTATGAAATCTTACACCATCCTTCCCCAGTCCGCCCAGGACAGGGACCGTCCCTTTGTCCAGCATATCCATACCCACTGCGTGTGCTGCCTGCACAGGAGTCACTTAGTAGCCGCCTCGGTTATCAGAGCTACTGTCGTGTTATCACAGTGCTTGTGTTCAAATGACCCTTTCATTACAGGATGTTATAATTGTTCTATATTGTTACTAGTTATTGTTGTTAATCTCTTACTGTGCCTAACTTATAAATTAAATCCTATCTTAGGTATGTATGTATAAGAAAAAATGGAGTGTATGTCGGATTTGGTACTCTCTGTGATTATAGGCATCCACTGAAGGTTTGGAACGTCCCCTGTGGACAAGAGGGGGCTACCTTATTCGTTTTCAGTCTTCCCCTCCTCTCTCCAAAGAGGCCAGCATGATTGACATTGAGAAAGAGTAAAGCAAATTAGTAATTACTGTCATCCCTCGATAGCCGCAGGAAATTGGTTCTAAGACGCCCCCTGCCTCAGACCCTGGCAGATTCCAAAATCCATAGATGTATAAAATCGCATAGCATTTGCCTATAACTTATTCACATCCTCCCATATACTTTTTTTTCTTTTATATGGCCACACCCACAGCATATGGATGTTCCTGGGCCAGGGATTGAATCCCAGCTGCAGCTGTGGCAATGCTGGATCCTTTAAACCCACTGTGCAGGGCTGGGGATCGAACCCACAGTGCTGCCAAGACAACGCTAGATCCCTAACCCAGTGCCACAGCAGGAACTCCCCTCTCATATACTTTAAATCTCATTCTTCAAATCAACACTTACATTAAATTTATTTAACTTAAGGGGAGCAATACCTCTACTGCTCTTGAGGTAATGGATTATTTAAAGTCTAATAACTATTAATGACTTTCTGTTCTTTTAATTAAAACTACATACTAAAGAGATTTTTCTTTTCTTTGATTAAAAATAAATTTCAAGGTCAATATTTTCATTCCCTAAAATAAAATCAATTTCCTTCCTGAAATACAGTTTTAAAAACTGTAGCAGTCTGTATTCTTGGATTATCTTGTAAATAACAAGAGTTTCCCATTAGGTCTTCCTCTTCCTCCACCCCCCATCCCTTCACTTTGTGCCAGTCACAGGTGGATGCTCAGTATCACCCCACAGCTCAAGATAAATAAGCTTGGAACGTTTCCTAGCAACATATTGTTCTGGGAACCTGCTCTGTTTCTCTGAACAAGATGAAGCCAAACATCCTAGAATCTCAGCCAGATTTGGAAAGGATTATCTTATTTAGGAGTGTTAATGCATTTCTTCAAATTTCACCTTGAAATGAACCTCTTAACATAAGTAACAAGACTGACATTTAAAAGGACACTCTTACGTGTAAAAAAAAATAATTCCAATTTAAAAAATACAGTTTTAGGAGTTCCCATCATGGCTCAGCGGTTAGCGAACCGACTAGCATCCTTGAAGACTTGGATTTGATCCCTGGCCTTACTCTGTGGGTTAAGTATCCAGCATTGCCGTGGGCTGCGGTGTAGGTCGCAGATGTGGCTTGAATCCCGCGTCGCTGTGGCTGTGGCGTAGGCCGGCGGCTGTGGCTCAGATTGGACCCCTAGCCTGGGAACCTCCATATGCTGTGGGTGCAAAAAGACAAAAAGACAAGAAATAATAATAATAATAATTAAAATTAAAAATAAAAATACAGTTTTAGAAGAAATTCTCTAGAGACAAGCTTACGTGATGTAATTCAGTCATTCATGAATGGATCCATTCTAGAACCACATAGAAAATCCTTCCGCATAGGACTGATGTTCAGCCTGGTACCCACTGGTACCAGAATTCAGCTCCAAAAATATTGAAATATTGCCCTTCCTTCTCATCTTGTGCAGTAAGTGGCTGCTAGAGTAGGCTCCCCCCTCCTAGGAATGCACGTGGAACCCCTGTCACTGCCTAAAACTCTGAAACTTCTTCCCTTGTCAAGGGCTACTTCAGTGCTAGGGATTTACCACTCCATCTTGAGAGTCTGTGGTTTTCAGGGTATGTGATGAATACAGAGAAAAGAAAACTAGAGGAAATTCCCCCCTCTCAAAGGCCAGGAAAATAATGTTGTTGTTGTTGCTGCTATTTTGTTAGTATATGAGCATGGGCATCTTCCTTGTTGTTTTTGAAGATTTTGAGGCCACACAGTTGGCAGGTGGTGTTTTTCTCTGTCTCGCCCTCTCGTTGGTCACTGTATACTGCTGCAGGTCTCTGGAGATGGAGCAGGAAAGGATTAGAGTTTCTCATGGCAGTATCTAGCATGATATATCTTTTGCCACTCAGTTATATGCTGGAAAATGTCCTTCCTTCTTGTCTGACAGGGTGGGCATTTCCCCATCAGCCAGACGAATATGGTCATCATGTGGTCGCTGAGTGACTTACACCACCTAACAGATTTGGACTGTGTGAAATTTCCCAGTTGTGGTGAGAAGCAGATAATGCCAGTGCTTCTGAGTGCTCCAGGATGGGAGTAACAAAGTAATTAGAATAAGATGGGGAATGACACCTGGTGCCTTTGCTTTTCATTTAACTAATTCTCTGGCCAGATTCAAGAGAATTGAAAGTATCCTTATCCCAGAAAACCGTAAGATAGTTTTATTTTCATTCTGATGCTTTCCTACCTCTCTCTCACACACACACACTCATACGTGTTTTCTAAGTACCATATTTTGAACTCGACATGGAACAGTCTGTTGAGGGCCTCCTATGGGCCAGTCATTGTTAGGCATCGTGATGGATACCAGGGGACATCAACACATGGTCCTTGCCTTCATTGAGTCCATAAGAATTGAAGTCTAAAGGGATTATATCATTTTAAAAAATTATTATAATAATTATTATTTGTTTTTTAGGGCCATTCCTGCAGCATATGGAGGTTCCCAGGCTAGGGGTCTAATTGGAGCTTCAGCTACCGACCTACGCCACAACCACAGCAACGCCAGATCCAGCTGCACCTGATCTGAGTGAGGTCAGGGATTGAACCCACAACCTCATGGTTCCTAGTTGGATTCGTTTCCATTGCGCCACGACGGGAACTCTGATTTATATCATTTTGACTGTCCAAGAAAAGGATAAATGTAGACTTAATCTGTTATGTAGAACATATAGTAGGTTATAATGGATTAATTTTATTGAACATTTTCCAGAAACACAGTTTAAGAAAATTCCATGCACTAGGCATTATTTTCAACACTTTATGTCATATGATTCTCCTGACAGCCATTATAAAATAGAAATTTGTTTGCCTATCGATTTTAATTTTTGTTTTCTTTTTTTGGCCGCGCCCATGGCACGCAGAAGTTCCCAGGCCAGGAATCGATCCAGAGCCACAGCAGTGACAGCACTGGGTCCCTAACCGCTAGGCCACCAGGGAATTCCTGCCTATCGATTTTAGAATCTGCCTTCTCCTGGGTGTATAAGCTCCGTTAAAAAAGTTTTTTGGGGAGTTCCCATCGTGGCTCAGTGGTTAACGAATCCGACTAGGAACCAGAAGGCTGTGGGTTCGATCCCTGGCCTTGCTCAGTGGGTTAAGGATCTGGCGTTGCCGTGAGCTGTAGTGTGGATCTGGTGTTGCTGTGGCCCTGGCGTAGGCCAGCAGCAACAGCTCAAATTAGACCCCTAGCCTGGGAGCCTCCATGTGCCGTAGGTGTGGCCCTCAAAAGACAGAAAAAGCCAAAAAAAAAGTTTTTTTGTTGCTCAATCTTTTGTAAGATAGTAATTCTCATTTTTAATATGGTGGAAGAGTGAGTTTTACTTAAAGAAAGATAGTTAACAGAATTACTAGCACTCTTAAATACATTCATAAGAAAAAATGATGATATACCAGCACTGTTATAGAACAGGGATGGACCAAGAACAATTCATTTTGGTAAATAAAGTTCTGCTGGAACACGACCATACTCATTTGATCTTGTATCACCTATGGCAGCTTTTGTGCAGTAACAGCAGTGGAGTTGTGATCTAGCCTCGCTGGTCCCCAAAGCCTGAAATACACGCTATTTGGACCTTTATAGAAAAAGTTTGCAGACCCTGCTTTAGAATCTAGATTCTCTCCCCCTGCATGGAGTTGGGTGCTTCCCCTTGGAATGCCAAAGGCTTCATGGGAAACACACCAGAAAATGTTTTCCTAAGTGATCTCCTCGTCTAACATGCCTTCTCTCTAATCCCCGCAGGTACCGACCAAGAAGCTAAAGAAATATGAGAAAGAATATCAGACAATGCGAGAGAGTCAGCTGCAGCAGGAAGACCCCATGGATAGATACAAGGTATGGGAGACGCGGGTCACCTATCACAGCCAAGTCACCTATCCCCTAACGCTGCAGTTGTGGGAAGTTCAGTTCCCTGTTTCTTCTTGCCTGATGTGGACACTCTCTGACCATGGCCAGTGTCCAGGTGTGTTTTCATTTCAGGAGACTCCTGAATAGCCAACCGTAATATTTCTTTTCTTTCAGTTTGTATATTTGTAGGTGACTTCTCCTGTTGCATTTACACTGGGAGTCTTCATAAGAAGCTGAGAGAAAGAGAGGGAAAAAGAAAGAGAGAAAGTGGCTCTCGACTACTTTCAAAAATGAGAAAAAAGGAAAATGCAAAGTACTCTTTTAGTTGTGCACGGTCACATCCACAGAGACTTTTAGAAGGCGAACTGTTCAAGACTGGCATAAGAAATGTTTCAGACTTACCTCTGCCTGTAGCCCATGTTAAAAATACAAACTCACTTGAAAAGAAAAATAAAAACCACAAAGACCTATCGAGCACAGTAATGGTGTTTGTCGCAACATTTATTTCCACAAACAGATTTATGAGTAACAGTGACATTTCACTACAGTATGCAGTTCCAGAGCCAAAATGATTTCAGTTTATCATCTTAGTTAATTGTAGTGTTTTTAAAAATTGGGCCAGTCATAAAGATCTCCTCAGTGGTAATGAGCAACACTGTCTCCATGAAGCAAATGTTGGGGAAAAACTGATTTCAAAGTATTTTTTGTTTCATCTGAAATATTATTGTCTCTCTTCAACATGTTTTAATTCTTCAGATTCCTGAAGATGCACAGTTTCCTCCTTCTCCACCTCGGTACGTTAGGATAAGAAAGTGCCATATTTGTACACTGAGTGCTAGCAATGCGGAAGTGTCCTGTCAGAAGAAGTGCTGTGATGATGCTATTAATTAAGTCACCCACAGTGGGCTGACGTCCACTTCTGTAACCAGTGTTACTTCTCTGTGGTCAGGGAGCGGGACGTTGGCAACTGCAGTCACACAGTCTGTCTTGGCTCCATCTCTGGAGTGAGTAGCACGGGAGGCTCACACAAGGGAGTGGTGGAAGGGGTGTCTGGATTCTGTGGTCAGCTCTGAGTTCAAAGCTTAGTTTCCAACAAAGGAGACAGGATTCGGAGTCCAAGCTGGAGGTTCAAATCCCCATGCCACTGTTCACCATCTGGGACCAATTACTGAACCTCCTCCTCGTCTGTAGGACATAGTGTATACGTGTTTCCTTGAAGGACTGTTGTGAGGATGAGGGATGCTGTATGTTAAGTATCCAGCACATTGTTGCTGTTCAGAAAAGGGTTTTCATTAGCCTTATTAGGCCCACTGCCTCTAAGTACCCAATTATTACTAGAATAATATCACCTTATGTGTGTCTGACCTACCAGTCCCTTGCTTATTATCTTCCTCCTGTTTTTCCCAAGTATTGCTACCCAGTAATCTAACACCAGTAGGTTTCTCCTCTTGTTTATAAAAGTAGCAGATAATAAAGTCCCACATATTGCTGTGTCCAATAGCTATTATCATATAAAGATGCTCACAGATAAAATTTGGAGCTAATTTCCACGGCCACCACCATGCCTCAATAAAACCAATTTTGATGAGACTTATGTAGCACGCTGCTTTAGAAAGGCTTGAAGTAGTAATTATGAAATATTATTAAAGATCCAAAATGAAGCTCTCCTACAGCTTGGGTCATTCTAATTTTCTTATTGCTGCCATCGTTATGAGTAAAATCTGGGAAGGGTACTTTCAAATAGAAGACAGGGAAATGAAAACCTTAATTGGGTATTTAAAGTCGATCAAAAAGTTATTGTTTCTTAAATCCTTTTTGTGTCAAAGTAGATACAGATAAATAAGTGTTTCATATTATTTTTTTAAAAGTAATTATCACATACAGACTATCAATGTATGTAGCTTTTATTGAGGGATCAAAGCAGAATTACACTTTTTTTTGTTTTTGGTTTGAAAACAAGTACTGCTTTTAAACTTGAATGCTCTGTTTATCATATCCAATACTCTCTATAGCTATTTCTTTTGTATTGTTGTAATCACTTGTCAGTACCTCATCCAGCTAATAATGCCTAGAAATTTGTACTGGAGATAAGCTTGGTAAAGTTGTAGCCCTCAAGTTATAATTACATTTTCAAGGTGACAGTTGACAACATAGTATCCAAACGTCAACAGATTTGTCTTTTCAGATATTTAGTACCTAGTTTAAGAAGCTCATTATAATTGTCTTCATTAAAGTAGGAAAGTGTCTTCAAAAATTTAGCATTTATAAATGTAATCCTGTCAAGAATGAGATCTGTGCCCTGAGCATAAGCACTTTATAAATCATAGATCCTGGACTGGGAACCTGGTTATATAAATTCCTAAGAATAACTTGGGGAGATCTTTGAAGGCATTGAGTCAGAACTGACACCCATTCACTAACAACCCCTCCTCAACCCCTTCCCTCCTAGACTCCATACTGGTTAAAATGCCATGTTTATCCGCTAGCTTGCCATGTGGCAGAGGAGTTGGGAAGACTGTGCCAATTGTTTAAAAAGGCCCGGAAATATCCATACCATATAAGATATTCCAAGAGATTTTCAGCTTGATACTGTTTCTCTTGGGCACGGAGGAATACTAAAGGGCCATTTCATGGAAGCCAGAGGTGAGATTAAAGATCCAGCAATGCAGAGATAGCACTCAGCAGTCACATTCTTTTTTTTTTTTTTTTTTTTTTTTTTGCTTTTTAGGGCCAAACTCATGGCACATGGAGGTTCCCAGGCTAGGGGTCGAATTGGAGCTACAGCTGCCAGCCTACGCCACAGCCACAGTAACTTGAGACCTGAGCTGTGTCTGTAACCTACACAATAGCTCATGGCAACACCAGATCCTTAACCCACTGAGCGAGGTCAGAGACAGGAACCCACATCCTCACGGACACTAAATGGATTCGTTTCCGCTATGCCACAACCAGAACTCCAGTAGTCACATTCTTGCTCCCTCCATCCTAACATGTGTTTTCTGTCTGTTTTTATGACAGACACAAGCATCTGCATTCTCAGGTTATGTCATTACACTACACTCACCTGCATCTAATACTTGATGAAATGGTGTTGGTACAAATTTAAATTTTAGAGCCCTAAGCACAATGAAAATGCTCTGAAATTTGATAGTGGTAAAAGTTGTACAACTTTGAGAGTGTAGTAAAACCGCTGAATTGTACATTTTTAAAAGATGAATTTTATGGCATGTGAATTATATCTCAAAAAAAGAAAAAAAAATCCAAGCAACATGTTCCAAGAGGGTTGGCATCTGCCCACCATCTTCTTTTCATAAACACTGGTCACACCAAAGATACCTGTACACAAGCCATACCTGTGGGAAGGAGACCTTCTTATAGAACTGGAGCTAATCAATGGGTGTAGATCCTATGTGTACTCATATTTATAAAGGAAGGGCCAACATAAGTGGGTGATATGTTCATTTTCATATATGTATGCATATATACATATATGAAATGTACGTATGTAATATATACACATACATATATGCATATATACAGACATTAACAGGTATAAGTAGGTAATGCACATACACACACACACACACACACACACACACTGCCTGTGCTTCCTGGTCTTGGCATCACTTTGCATTTGAAATTCAGCAAGCTCTATAATGACAACTCACAGCCTTTTGTGTACTCTTTCTGTTTATCTTCAGGCCTGAATCCAAAGCACTGAAAGGAAACTTTATTGGAAGAAGATTATAGAATATTTATTCTAAGTCTGTTTTATTGTCCTTCTTAAGTTTGACCTGGCCAAACGTGTATAGTAGTATTTATCTCCTCTGATATTTTGCTTTGTAAATTATTTATAGATTATTGGTCTTTAGAAACACGTCATGCATATTTTTATCTTAATGCAAATCCCCAGAACAAACATGCATGGATATGTGCCAGCTGTTTTCATCATTTTAAAAATTAGTAGCAGGGAGTTCCCTTGTGGCACAGAAGGCTAAAGATCCGGTGTTGTCACTGCAGTGGCTCAGGTCACTTCTGTGGCATGGGTTTGATCTCTGGCCCAGGAACCATATGCTGTGGGCATAGCCAAAGAAATGAGTAGCCAAGCTCCTAATAAGCAGTGATCAACTTCATAAATTAAAATATTATTTTCTCTTTTAAGGAGATGAATTGTTTTCATTTGGACAAAGTTAGTTTTCTAATGGTGTAACCTATTAATGGCATGTTTTAGAGAATTATAGCCTTCATCTGTCTTTAGAAGATGGTATGCTTTTCTTGTTTAATTAAAGAACTACCTGTACAAATGTGGGTTAAGCCTTTAAAAAGCACAGCTAATTAATTAAATTCAGTGACTCTCCCAGAGCATAATGAAGGTTATGTTATTACCTGTTCTAAATGGGCAAATCCTAGAAAGACTCAGGAATGTTTAAACTCTCTTGGGTTTTGGAATGGAGAGAGAATTATAAATACATAATTTCTAATTGAAGAATCTTACCTATGTTCAGTATAATTAAATTTAGAATGCTTAATGGCTTTCTTGAGGTTAGACATAGTAATTTTTTTTATCAAAATGTAATTCAAGCAGAAAGGAAACAATTCCTGTAAGTTCTTAGAAAGTTCTTCTTGCCCATACTGATTTTTGTAGAGCAGTTTTCCCTACATGTAATTTAAATTAAGTTGTTTATTTATAAGTAGTACAAACAATACAAACAAGATCTGAGTAAAGCTTAATTTGTACTTGTATTATTTGCCATCATTACATAGCTAATGAAATAATTTAGAACAATTATCACATTTTGTTTTTAACTTGGTGAGTTAAGAAGTCTGGAATTCCCACCCTGGCACAGTGGATTAAGAACCCGACTGCAGTGGCTCACGTCACCATGGAGGCACGGGTTCAATCCCCAGCCTGGCACAATGGGTTAAAAAATCCAATATTTTCCCAATCAGCTGCAGCTGGGATTCAATCCGTGGGCCATGAACTTCCACATGCCCTGAGTGCAGCCATTAAAAAAATAATAATTATAAGTGAAGAAGTGAGTCCATTTTGAAAAATGTTTTTCTTCCAATGAAAGTAAACTTTCATTTTCTTATCTTCCACATCACAGAGATGTTGTTGGCTTTGGGAAATATTAAGTTATGAAATCATGCACTTTTAATGAATAACGATAGTCAAAAAGAGGATTTCTATCTGTGACAACTTAATGATAAACTTCAGAAGGCTGCTGTTTTCTTTTTGTACTTGGAGAACTCGACAAGCTCACTCTTGTGGGTTGGTGGAGAATGCAAGCCTAAGTTCTCTTGATACTTCTTGAGCAACTTAGCTAAGAAGGAGCAGGTAGTTTCTGATGATGCTTGTCTGCTGGTTGAGTTATACTTCACACTCAGGGAGGTATAAATGTTATGCCTATTAAGAATTCCTAAGTATGTTTCTTGATGATCGTTAGAATTAATTCTCAAAAAAGTTTCTTCAATTTTTAGTAAGTCTTGTTTCCTGTTAAAAAGAGTATTACTGAGAAAATTACATCACACTTGTATGTTTCTACATCATCTGTAACCCATTTGTTTTTTAAAATTTTGATTTGTGTGCTAGAGTAGTATAGGGGTTTGCAAACCATATGGCCTGTGGGCCAAATCCGGCCCAGTGCCTATTTTTGTAAATAAAGTTTTATTGGAACACAGCTGTGTACTTATTATCTATGACCGCTTTTGTATAGCGGTGACAAAATTGAGTAGTTATGACAAAGACTATATGGCTTGCAAAGTCTAAAATGTTTACTGTCTGGGCATTTACATTAAAAGCTTGCTGACCCCTGTGCTTGGGTATAATCTAAGATTGGTTTTAAATGTTAAAGGAAATGCAGTCTGGTTTGCCAACCGCCAGTTAATTATTACTGACAAGATTTTTCTCTTTAGTTTGACATTTAAAATTGTTTAAATTTCCACCAGAAAGATAAAACTGGATATGTTGGGTACAGGAGGAGCATAAAATGATTTCATATATCCAGATTTTCTTTCTCAAATCTTCATTTACAGACATTTAAACATTTCATCTGTAGGCATTTGTCTTTGGATGTCAAAAAAACTGATGAAATCTGAATATGTTGACTATCAACTCTTTCGAAAGAGGCATCCAGAAGAAAAATGTGAGAGTTGAGTGTGTTGTCACTAATAAAATTACACTGGGTCTTTTAGGAAAACATTTTCTCTTGACCCTGAAATATCTTTAAAAGCATGTGCCAAGAATTCATTGTAGCAGCGGAGAGCACACCCAAAACACTGAGCCAGAGTTTATAAAGCCACCTCCTTCCCCATCAGTTTTTCCTCTGAGGCTGAGTTTATTTTCTCTGATGGCCAGTTCACATTTCTCTGATTTCTCATCTTGGAAAAAATGACATTCACTATTCCTTAGACTGCTTCATTCAAACTCCAACCCCCAGACACAAAGAAGACCTGGAATCAGTTTTTTTTCTTTTGCATTCCCCTGCCCAGCCATTTCGTTCTGTTGCCTGAAGATGAACTATTTTTGTTTTGCAAGGTTTCCGACCTTGTCATATAAGGAAGTACCTTCCACCCAACTCTAATGACACAGTATAAACAACTCCCACTGTAGTTGCAAATAGTTCCACAGCAGCATTTTCATCAGTCATGCAAACTGCAAATAGCAGCGTGGAGAGGGAGGAGTTTGGTGTCTCAGTCTTCCTGAGTTGAGACTTGCCCACTGGCTACCTCAAGCATACTTTCTTCCATCAAATGTTAGCTGCCCCGGAGAGAATTTAGAATAAATGACACTCTAAGGGGGAAAAAAATAGCAAAATAGCACTAACAAGTGTCTGTTTTTGTTATTATCATTTCCTAATTGTATTAGTAGGTGTGCAATTTCATTGGATATTCTTTTTTTTTTTTTTCAATTGTCTTTGTACCTATGATTGAAAACGGTAGTGGGTCTATGACTTTTGAGGAGGTAAGTTTTTTGTCTGTGTATGTCTGTAATATCAGCGTCTGTCTCTCTAAAAAATGCAGTATCCTCCTCCCAAAAGTTACTAACCCAACTCTCCCAGCTATGCATCTCCTAGGCTAGAGGGGAGGGAACCAACGAGAAAAGTTGTTGTCTGCTTTTCGTTTAAATGTTGTTAATGGGGTGAGATGGAGGAGGTTTCAAATGGTGCGATATGGATTTTCTGGGTCATGTAAATAAGCACTGCGTCCTGTAGTCTTTTCTGAAAGGCAAGGGAAGCGATTTGCCTGTGTTGTTTATGGGCTCTGAGCCTTTAGCACATCTGCTTGTGCAGACTTAACGGCGTGTGAGTCGTTCTGGACTGGCTGAGGTTAGCGGGGCCACTTCCAGGCTTTCTCGGGTGGGCCACCCTTGCCAACATTTCCAAATGATGCAGACAAGATTACTACCTTTCCCCAGACTAAACTGTCTTCTTTATTGTAGTATAAAGGCAAACTTTTTCTTGAATCAGTCAGTTCTAAATCCCATTCTGGCTCCTCGGGGAAAGGCTGGCAAAGATAGCCAAGTAGTGTCGTCTGTCATTAACCCTTGGTAAGTGTGAGCAAGTTCTTCTTCACAGAAAATCTCCACCTTGCCCCCCGCCCCCAGGTTCATACTTTGGAGGACGATACTGCATTTTTGGCCCCAGAGCTTGCTTTCCCACATGTCTGTGAGTGCAAAGCAGGAGGCTCACACTTCCCACTGTGCTGCTTGCTTTGCAGACACTCAACTGAAGCTTCTTGCTAGAGCAAAAGCCAGTCGTCTTGCCCCCTAGGCTATTTTGCTTTTTAGGGACCCTCCAACGTTCATAATTCCCCTGTCCACCCACACTCTTAGCTACGTGTTTACGAAGAAAGGTTTGAGTTGCGACAGCCATGGTAATAGGAAGTTATGGGGCAAGTTTCAGCTGAGCTCATGTCTCTTTCTTACTTTTTTTTTGTTTTGTTTTGTTTTGTTTTTGGCTGCACCTGTGGCTTGTGGAAGTTCCCAGCCAGGGATCGAACCCAAGCCATAGCAGCGACCCAAGCCGCTGCAGTGACAACACTGGATCCTTAACCTGCTATGCCACAAGGTGACATCTCTTTTTTATTTAACAGCATAAGCCATCCAATATTTATCTTTAATCAATAGTGAAGTAGCTACCTGGTGCTTTTTTTAAAGTACCTTGAACACAGTGCTTTTCCACTAGCGTTGTTTGACTTTATCTGGAGGGTTTTTTTTTTAACTCACTTCTAGGCGTATGTCACTATAACCTGAAAAACTGGTACCTGCAGCTTTTTCACTTGTGCCAAATTAATGCAGTGTAAATAAATAGTTGAGGGAGCTCTTTGTACCTTGGAGAACTGCAAGTACAACTTCAGTAGAAATAGGACACTTAACTCAGGAATAGGTATTCAAGTAGTCTTATCAGAGTCTCTTTTGAAGGGACTTATCCAGAAATGAAAAAAAATCTCTTCCCTGCCTAAAGCTATCTGCCTTGAGAAATATGTTATGATGAAATCGTGCTGGGTATTGCTACTTGTTCCTGGCAAGGAGGAAATTTATTGGAAAAGTTTCCGAACCATATTTTTTAAACTCTAAGTTTCCAACAAGTATGTAATGTGTTTCTACAAAAAGGGGTAATAGTTAGATATATCAGAATAAAAGACTGATCTCTAGCCCCTGCTCAAATTCAGATGACTTCAGCAAAGATTGAAAGATTCAGCTGTAGGCACCCTGGCTATTTTTATATTTTATTTCCACTTTTGTTTTGCTCCTGTGGGAGGACAGAGCTTCTGTAGATTGATAAGACAGAATTTGATGAGTACAATTTACTCCTGCAAATATGAACCACAGTTTTTTCAGGAATGTCTTGGCAAAGAGTTCCTGGCAATATGGCGCTTTTGAGGGGTTACACTGTATGTATCTTGATCACAGGGGAAGATCCGTTAAGGTTTCACCTAGAATATGAGCTTCTAATAGGAGTGGACTTTTAAAAAACTTCTTATTGTGGCATTTTATCCCTTCCGATGGAATTGACATGCTGAATTGCTTTTTATTTTTTAAACAACTTTTTAAACACATGTATTATAAATTCATTGTAGACAACTTGAAAACAATTTCAAAGCACAAAGACAACAGTAAAAATAATCTACTGCCCATAGTTAATGTTATTTATGTTGTTACGAATATGAAATTTTCCAGTTACTTGTATTTTTTTTTCCTATAAGATAGCATAGCATTTTCCTGTCCTTAGAGAGAGACTTTTCACTGATATTTTAACACTGTCTGGAACTCTATCATTCATTTATTTAAAAGTATTTAAAAGTATTTAAGTGATTTGGGATTGCTTTTTCTTTTTTAGTAGATATCTTTTTCAAAATCGTTTCAACCCTTCCCAACTATCCCAGTCTCCCTTTTCCAAAGGAAGAGACAGAAATGGGCCCTGTTGACTGGCTATAGTCAAAAGTGCAGGTTTGTCCTTTGGCTTCTCTGCTGACCAAGTTTTTGGATCCTCTGCCTCCATGAATGCCTCGGACTTTGCCCTGTTTCTTAACCTGTCTTGAAAGGACAAAAGAAAAAGAAAAAAACGGCAGAAAGAAAGAAATGAGGTTTTCTTGTTTCTATATAATAAACTGCAGGTTGTTCTATGGAAGATAAAATTCGCTTCCTGCCCCGCCTCCTCTCCAGTGTGCTCAGAAACACTATCTTCCAAGGCATAGATTTGTCTTCTGCTTGTGCAACACTGCTTTGTCTGAGTTTTTGCCAGCCTTGCAGAAAACACTTTGTTAGGAGTGTAAATCTGAGAAACAGGAAGGTCTCATCGCATTGATGTCTTTCCTGTCAGCTCTCTTTTGAATCTTCTGTAACTGCTCTCAGCAGCAAAGAGAGCACTTTTGATACTTTGGGATGGAGGACACTAAACTGCTATTCAGAAAATAGACATGAATATACACCGTTCACAAGGGCTGGTTAAGGGAAGTCCTTGGTTCATAAGAATTAGTGACTTGCTTCTTTCATCATGTAGCTGTTCCCCCCCCCCCCCCCCCGCCGGGTGTTCATGGGAGGAAAAAGAAGCTCAGTAATTCATTTTAACCCAAATCTTTTAATCTGAAGATTTTTTAAAAAAGCAAGTCAAATATTCAGAGCCATTATCATAAGGACTACTGACTGCTCTTACCAACACAAAAGTTGGCATCCAGAAAAGTAAATATATTCACTTCCAAAGAATGAAAATGTCAATTGATAGCAAAAGAAACCTAAACTGTGTGTCTTAAGTATACTCAATGAATTTAAGCCTTGATATGGGAAAAACAATGTGAAGAAATGTCTAGTGGTTTCCCCAATTTCATCACTATTGTGTCTTGCAGTTTCCTTTCTTATCAACGTTCAGATTATCATGCATGTTTCAAACCAAAAATTGCCTGTGTCTGCGTTCTAGATTGATATGAAAACCTCACAGGATTGGGGGTGTGTTTGGAAATTTTGCTTTTTGTGGCACGGTTTTTATGACGAAGTCCTGTCTGGAGGGCTTCAGGGACAGTTGTGAGTTTCACTGGGTAGAGTCCGCATCTGCACCGCTCGCTTAACCCACTGTTGTTTCCCAGACAGCAGCCCTGCCTTCCTGTGCCACTTGCACCTTTCCCTTCTTACACCTTCAAAAGTTCACTTTGTTGTTGCCGTTGCTCGTTTTTCCTCCCCAGTTCCATTTGTTTCTGAGAGATGTCCAGGCACTAATGCCCCCCTCTGGCTCTTGCTCTTTTTCTGCAGAGGGAGAACCGGAGATTACAGGAGGCCAGCATGAGGTTGGAACAAGAGAATGATGACCTTGCCCATGAACTAGTAACCAGCAAAATTGCTCTGAGGAATGACCTGGATCAGGTAAATGTGTCTTTCGCTAGGCAGAAATAAGACTGTGATGACCTCCTCGAAGGCAGGGACCAAGCTGCTCTCAGAGCAGGTCCCCAGGGCTTGCTCTGTGCTAGACACTGAGTGAGCTGCTTGATGGGTGGGTGACAGTTGGGAGGGGACTGTTGTGCTCATTGGAGAAGGTACCAAAAAAAAAAAAAAAGGCCTTTGAGATAACTTTCAGCCCTTGCCAAATAGCATGTACAACATACTTAAAAAAAAAAAAAGTTACCTCTAAGCTTCTCTGGTATCTCTGCTCTTAATCTCCATGTTTCCTAAACCAAGGGCTGCCAGCATCGTTACCTGAGATTATCACTCGCCAAGAGTATACTAATGCTGCACCAAGCTTTCAAGGCACCATACTTCTTGTTCCAAAGAGAATTTTCAACTACAGTAAATGTGAGGATTTTATATGAAGCCTGTACATTGAGATATGTATTGGCTTGAGAGGCATCCTAGTAGTTGAGAGCCAAGACTGCCTGGGCGTGAATCCTGCTAGCACCACTCACTAATTATGTGACCCGGGGTCATTCTTAACCTGCCTGTAGGTTTAAGAAAAATGCTTACCTCCTAGGGGTGATCTGAGAATTAAGTTAGGTAAAGCACCACAAGAAGTCTAAAACCATAGCTGTCGCTAGGGAGCCCTTAAATTGTTTAATTTTCTTGTCCTTTCCAACAGTACTGCCAGCTTTAGGACTTACTGTTTTTCTCTTGGTGTCTTTGGAAACAATTGGCAATATAGAAAGAATCTTGTGCTGATTTAAAATTATCTTTTAAAAAGTGAATATTCCCAATGGTGTAGGGTCAGAAACATTGAGACTTAGACTGTTGAATCTGTAAAAAAATAAAAGAGGCATTGACCTGCACTCTCACTATGCACTGATAGTATTTAAAGTACGAATTCACTAGTAATATAAATACGACTGGATATTTAAAATTGAAGGAATTTTTTAATGTTTAAGAATGATCCCTGCCACCACTCCTTTTTCTCCTGTAAACAGCTAATTTTGCAGCTCAGAGGTTTTAAGTACAAAGATGGGAGATAAAACCACGGTTAAGGAAACTAGTGCTGAAGGGGGAAGAGGAGGAAGCTGAAGAAGTCAGCACTGAATGGAGTTTGAACATAAAACAAACACTGTGCTGTTTGGGACACAGGATGTAGAAGTTCGAAGAAGCAACCCCGTGGTGGTTGGGGGAGCAGGGAGGGAATGGCCCTTTTAACTGCAAACCCCATTCAGCCAGCCTATTTGCAGATTGTTGGAGGTGGTATGAAAACTGTGTAGCTAAGAGTGAGAACCAAAGAAGGTAGAAAGGTCCCCATTCAACAAGATCACACGTAGCCTGACCTTGGCTGTTGTATTTTGTAGTATTGAGAGTGTAACTGTGACTCAGTCCTATAATGAAATTTTGAGTTCCATGTTAGCTTTCCAGATGGTCTTGACTGACCCTTGATTCTGTCATCTTGTATATTTTGTCCGTTAATGGTTTTTCTAAGATGGCTCACTGAGTGAAAAAGTTTCACACTAAACCTATTGTGGTAATCATTCCATGTGTGATTCAGATCATTATGTTTATGCCTTAAACTTGTGCATTCTCTATGTCAATCATATCCCAATGAAACTGGAAAGAAAAAACAGCTTTAAGCAACTAGACTCAGTAGTGGTGCATTGAAATAAGCTGGAAAAGGTTGTAAATTGAAAGTTACAAGGGAAATGGAGTTCCCATTGTGTCTCAGTGGTAATGAATCCTCATTACTAGTGGTAATGAGGATACGGGTTCAATCCCTGGCCTCGCTCAACGGGTTAAGGATCTGGCATTGCTGTGACTGTGGTGTAGGCTGGCAGCTGCAGGTCTGACTGGACCCTAGTCTGGGAACTTTCATGTGCCACAGGTGTGGCCCTACAAAGACACACACACAAAAAAGAAAGTTATGACGGAAACATTTCGTATGTGGTATATATCAAGCTTTTAAAAGGTTGAAAAAATAATGAAATTAAATATTTATTGAGTACCTACTATGCACCAAGCCCTTTTATTTGACAGTTTGTAGGCATTATCTCATTTAATCTTCCTAATGACTCCATTAAGCAGATATTTTCATCTTCTGTTTTATAAATGAGGAAACTGACATATATACTCTGACTTGGAAAATTATCCTCAAAAAATACAGATTTGCTCAAAAATGTATGTACAGCATAGTTTACTGCATTGTTACAAGAATAAAAAATAGAAATATATGTCCAATAGGAGGACAGGATGAAGGCATATCTGTAAAATGTCTTTTGGAATAGTTTTAAAAGACAATAGAAAGGTAGTGATATATATATATATTTTTTTTAAAACAATACATTTATCTATACATAATGTTTGTATCTAAATTTGCAAGGAAAATGGGCTGATATAGGGTCTTTTGTAGGAAAGGAGGATGGAATATACTTTGATAGGAAAAAAGCCTATAAGGAAATACATCAAAATGTTACAGCTAGATCTCTCTGAGTGAGAAAAGTAAAGCTAATTTTTTACTCTTCCACAGCATGTGGAAGTTCCTGGGCCAGGGATCGAACCCATGCCACAGTTGCCACTGCGCCACAAAGGAACTTCCTGAATCGAATTTTTATGTTAATCTTTATACTTTTCTTTTTACAATTATTATCTTTTATAAGAAGACCTTAAATTACTTAACCACCCTTGGTTAAGTAATAATATACCTTGTAACTTTTTAATGATCAGAAAAAAATATGTTATTTGAAAAAGTGTTTCACCACCAAAAAAAAAAAAAATCTATTTTTGGATTAGACTGGAATGATTGCTGAGTACTCCTGAAATGATTGCTTATTGAGTACCTCAGTGCATTGTGGGGCTACTAACTCAGTCCCTGAGAAAAGATTCCTCTATTCCTTCATTTATTCCTTCTCTTTTATTTCCTCCCTTCATACCTCTCTTTCTTTCTCCTCTTAAATAAGTAGTTGAGACCTGCCTTTTGAAGTGTATTAGCTAGATGAAGGAATAAAAATTGAGATTTCATTGAATTGCTAATTCAAAAATTGCTGTCTCCCAGCATCTGATTTTGCAGTTTCTGCCTGAGCCAGGTATATTTACAAGTGTAAAAACTGTCCTGGAGTTCCCTAGTCATGCAGCAGGTTAAGGATCTTGTGTTGTCACTGCAGCAGCTTGGGTTGTTGCTGTGGCATGGGTTCAGTCCCTCGCCCTGGAACTTCCACATGCTGCAGGTGTAGCCAAAAATTAGAAAAAAAAAAGAAAAACTATCCCTGCAGCTTAGGTGTCCTGCCCCTCCAGCCTTCAAGGAAGGGCATTAGCCTGAGAGAAAAATCACTGGCTTGGCCTGCCTTCACCCATTTTGCCCAGTACTTTTCCATTTCTAGTTTTTCAAAATCAAATCTCTTAGTTAAAATCGCAAAATATTGGCAAACATTAAACAATCACAAAAGCAAATTGTATATGTATATGTATATGTAAAGCAAACCAACACGAATTAGTTTAACTGGATACTTTTTAAAAAGTAAGTTTCTTCTTACCTTTGTCATTTAGAGCTGGCTTCAGGCTTCCTGTGCACCAGACAGAGCCTTCCCTTATGACGACTTGCCGTCCCTCAGGCTCCTTAAATGAGGGCTTCTCAGTGATTGGAAATGAAAAAAAATACAACATCTCCATTTCAGTTTCTGTCACTCCCTGCTTTCAGGCCCTTCCTGTTCTTTTCGTTCCTAAGGAACAAAAAGAAGACACACAAGCAGTGCTTTCCCACTGCGGACTGGGCCCAGGTCCCTGCTGACCACAGGTTCGACAAGTTCGTGTTAAAGCAGAAGCTGCATGGCACCAGAGGCACATTCTCTTTTGTTTTAAATTGAACAACTGCCTTGGCTAGTTCTTTGAGAAAGCATTTCTTTTTCTTTTCTTTCTTTCTTTCTTTGGGCCACATTGGCAGCATATGGAAGTTCCCAGGCTAGGGGCTGAATCGGAGCTGCAGCTGCTGGCTGCAGCTACAGCTTATGGCAATGCAGGATCTTTAATCCACTGAATGAGGCCAGGGATCAAACCCGTATCCACATAGATACTAGTCCGGCTCATTACCACTGAGCCACAATGGGAACTTTGGAAAAAGCATTTCTGAGAGATCCTCATCCCTCATGTTAGAGCTGAGCCTTCTGAGCAGATTCACAGTTGGTTTGTGATTTAATCACAGCGCTTGTTGCTTTCCTATCTATGTCATAGAAGTTAGGTAGTGATTAGAAGTTTCCATATCAATGAGGCATTATGAAATGTTGGTAGGTGATTAGAATTTAATAATGTCAGTGGTCCATTCACTCACATCAAATTATGGTGAAGGTTTTTATCGTTTAGGCTCAAACATGGATCTGGAGTATGTGCTTAATATTTATGTTCCTGGAGATCCCCTTTAACATTAAAGATGGTTTGTACTTAAGTGAGACATAGAGGCTGGCTATACAGAGAACCAGAAGACCATTTTTAGAAGAAGAACCAAGTTAGTTCAGATCTGGTTCTATTCTGATGAGCAGGATCACCCCTGCCTCACTGTTTAGTGTGGAGAAGAAACTGCAGATGTGGCTTCCTGGGACTCTTCCCGTGGGGGACCCACAGCAATTTCTGCAGATTGGATCTGATAACAATAGAAATTGAGCGAGGCTGCCTGACCTTGGCCTAGCGAAGAACATGCAGCAGAAAATGTGTACATAAAAATAATAGCCACCCCTGTTCTACATATTTGTTTATTAAAAATTTCCTCAGGAGAGTAGGGTTTTTTTCCCCCTTCCTTACAGACATTTCCAGAGCTATAAAACATCTAGATGTGCTGCAGAATTTCAGACACTTGTTGCTAAACCTCAGGATAGCATTGCCTATTCAGAAGTTTACAGGAGGCCCATAATTTGGATAAATCTCTCTTCCAGAAGCCCAACTTAGAAAACATTGGTTTCAGAGTGTCATAATGTGTATTATAAAAGGACTGTTCTCTTCACGAAATGGAAATTGCTGGGGGTGTGGTAAAATGAGGCCAAATTGCAGTTTTCTTTATTAGCAGAGCTATTGCCCAGAAGTTCTGGGGTAGAGCTTTAACCAGTGGGCCGCTGTGATAGGGAGACAGATTTGGTAAGATTTTTAAGACCATTGCTCCTTTTTTTTTTTTCTGCTTTTTGGGGCTGCACCCGTGGAATATGGAGGTTCCCAGACTAGGGGTCGAATCAGAGCTACAGCTGCCAGCCTACGCCACAGACACAGCAACACCAGATCCGAGCTATGTCTGCGACCTACACCACAGCTCTCGGCAACACCAGGTCATTAACCCACTGATCAAGACCAGGGATCAAACCCGCAACCTCATGGTTCCTAGTCGGATTCCTTAACCCCTGCGCCACGACGGGAACTCCAGGAAAGCTGCTTTTGATGTACTGCTAGGAGGCCGTCTTTCAGAGACTTTGGGGGAGAATCTCCCATTTTGTGGGTAAGGTGTCATCAGGCTTGCAACTCCAGAATTCGCAGTTTTGGGTTTCCATAATCTACATCAGGTATCTTACAGTTTATTAAAACTGAACTTGCAACATACACGTTACATTTTTTGAGACCCACGGCCACTTTTAAGATGCCCTTTTGCTATAGAGATTCATCCCCCTAAAATCTAATGTGTTAGAACCAATTTCATAGTCTGTAAAAGAGACTTTTTCACTTCAACTATCCAACAGTTCCAAATTATCAACAGAGCTATAAGCCCTGGGCTGTGGGACATCAAGAACTGGAAGACAGACCAGAGAAGCTGGAACACAGTTTTTCTCTGCCAGGACCCAGCAGACTGTGCTGGCCTGACCATCTGGACATGTGGGAGATATGGCGAAACACAGACAGAAGTCCAGTTTTCACGATTACTTGGACAATGTTTTGCCTCTGTCTGCCAGGGATGGCCTCTTCAAATAGCTGCCTCTCTTCTGTGTCTGTAGTTTTCTCTGCTGAACTCATCCTGCCCCCCACCCCAACTCCAGTCTGCTTTTCTAGTGACTCAGAGAACCACATCCATTCACTCATCAAATAAAATACTTAGGGAACACCTGCTCTGCACCTGCCCCAGGCTCCATGCTAGAAATACGGTGATGAGCAAAAGAGAGAGGTTCCTGCCTTCCTTGCAAGTGATTGGGCAAGTCCCTAAATCACACACGCAGTTTGTCACTACAGATCGTGCTACTTGCTATCAAGGGAAACACCAGTTTAGATGGGAGTAGAGAGAGCTGGTTAAGATGGGGTGAGTGGGACAGGGCTTAGACCCACAACACTGCTTGAAGCTGAGACTAAAGGGTGGGGTGAGGGCTCTAAGAAGCAAAACAGACACACGTTAACTAAGAGTTAACACACGGTGCTCTGTAGTAAATTTTGGCGCTGTATCCAAATTATGAGAATACTCCCTAGAAATATGGACTTTCCTGCCTGGCTTCCTGATCCTTACTTCAGTTTTCCTCAGGGATGTCTCTATCATGGTTTTTGGTCTTCGTTTCTCCTTACTATACTCACCGCCGTTGTGAGTATCCTGGTGGACCAGGCTACCTCAGCTGGTCTTGGAATTTTCTCACCTAACTGGGGTCTGTGGATCAGCCTGTCTGCTGGTCCTCTCTAAATCCACCCCACGGACCCCCATTTGGAAGCCTGCCTGTGAGGCTCCACCCCTTCATCCAGATGGTCCACAGCATCCCAGACTGAGTGCTGCTGTGACATCTGATCATGGGGAAGAAGCTTTGGGAAAGAGCATGGGCTCCGATGCCATTCAAATCTGAATTCAGACAGTGGCTCTGATCTTAGATGTGTGTCCCAGTCAGGTGATTTGATCCTCTCCAAGCTTTGTCATCTGGAATATAATTTTCACTGTGAAGATTAGAAATAGCATGTGCCAAGTACGTAATCAGCATTCAGTGAAAGCAGCTACCCCCAGGGTGAGCGGGAGGGAAAAGGAAGGCTTCCGGGAATGTTGGAACAATAATAACTGGAGATCAGGGAAAAGTAGACATATGCTTCCTTCACCTTCTTTATGACTGTGATGTGCTTCTAATCTGCAGGCAGAAGACAAGGCAGATGTGCTGAATAAGGAGCTCCTCTTGACCAAACAGAGGCTGGTGGAAACTGAAGAAGAGAAGAGGAAGCAAGAAGAGGAGACAGCTCAGGTACAGGCACGGGCGGGCTGGTCTCTACACAGGAGTGTTGGTACGTGGAGCTGATTAATACTATCAAGAGGAAGTAAAATTAAATTTATGCTAAATCAAGGGTGATACTGAAGCAGGGCACGTGAGTGGCACTGAGTCATTTCTTTGGAAGGGTGTTAGGAGACGAAGCAGCATCTCCACCCTGGAACAGCTTTTAGGAATTTGCCTTTACTGAGGTGTCTAGCAAAAGTGTTGTTTTCTCTAAGTTTAGGAACTTGGAATTATGATCTAGGAGCTTTGACAAATCTGCAGATTTTGTGTTGTGTCTCCAAGATAATGGACTCCCCTGAAGTCGTTTACGAGGATTGTTAAGCCGAAAGCCTACAGAGAGCTCTGCTGGGGGCTGCCTCCATCAGTCACGCGTAATTTTCCTGATTCATGCATTAGAAGAAGGAGCGCCAAGGCTTCTGTTCCTGGCAGAGCACTCAGGTCTTATTCCCTGGGGGAATAAAAAAAAAGGTTCCCATCCTTTGGGAACCAGCCGTGAAGTTGGCTCCCTACGGTCTTCATGTGAGTTGTGAGGCCCATCAGCTGGAAGATGCGGCCATCTCCAGGAAGCCGCAGAGGTGGCAGAAGGGGCGCTCCATCCAAGGAGTCCAAGCTTCCAGCATCCCTGAGGAAGGGAGGGCTGCTTCACCAAGATCCTCCGGCTCTGTCAGTCCCAACCAGGCCTGATTAGCTCATTTATTTTAATGCATTTCATTTGGAGACATCAATAATACTAAATATAAAACAGAACACAAAGCATTTCAAGAGCCTCTATCCAAGCAACCAGGAAAAGTTCCTGTAAAGTTACTAATGAAGGGATGTGTCATATAGCACATCCCGAATTTATAAAAAGTATTCCATGACTTTTTTTTTAATTATGAGTCTTAGCAATTACTATAGACCAAGATTTTTTTATTTTTTTAATATACTCAAAAATTTTCAGGGGCTGATTATTGAGTTTGTTCTAGGCCTTTTGACTACTTTTGCATTTTTTTTTGACTTTGGCTTTTTTGGGGCCCAGTTTGGTACTTTAAAGAATGAGGCTATTAGCACATAAATTAAATCCATGTTTCTTCTCTCTGTGTGTTTGTGTGTGTCCTCTTTTATTGATGCAATTCCCTTGTGAGTGAGGGATTATTCTCCTTTGTCAGATGAGTAAACTACAGCATAGAGAAATTCAGTGAACTTACTCAAACCTCTCAGCTATCTCTTCACCCTGAGTCTGTGGGGCCTTATCACAGAAGGGAATAAGGGTGCAGTTGATGACCTTGTCTTATGTAAGAACAGAGACCAATACAGACAACTAAGTTTGAATCAATATAACCTACAAAAGCTCTGAGAATTTAGAATCTAGCATATGTCAAGAAATTCAGAAATCTGTTAATGATAAGACTAGTTATAAACTGCAATAACTTCTGAATGTGCAATTACAGAATATACTCCATTCATAATTTGGGATGTTGCATAGCAGAACTCATTTATTTTTTATGATGATGTACTTAAAGATTAACCGGAGTTGGGAATTCCCATTGTGGCACAGCAGGAACGAAACTGAACTCCTTGATGTTTTGTTTTAGACTCTCATAAGCAAAAAGATGGGTTCTGAATGGACACTTACTTTTTTTGAATTTTTAAAACTAATGTATTTAAACATTTAAAAATTGTATAGTGTACATGTCCTTCTGTAGTCATAAAAGGGTTGTTTGGGGATTTTTAAAATTGAAGTGTACTTGATTTACAATGTTGTGTTAATTTCTACTATACAGCAAAATGAATCAGTTATACATATACACTCACACACACATTCCTTTTTTTTTTTCTTTTTAGGGCCACATCTGAGGCATATGGAGGTTCCCAGGCTAGGGGTCAAATCAGAGCTACAGCTGCCAGCCACAGCCACAGCCACAGCAACGCCAGATCCAAGCCGTGTCTAAGACCTACACCACAGTTCACGGCAACACTGGATCCTTAACCCACTGAGCAAGGCCAGGGATCAAACCCACATCCTCATGGATACTAGTTGGATTTGTTTCCCCTGCGCCACAATGGGAACTCCTGTATATTTGTTTTAATTATAGTTTATCACAGAATATTGCATATAGTTCCTGTGCTGTACAGTAGGACTTTGTTGTTTATCCATTCTGTGTATAATAGCTTGCATCTGCTACTCCCAAATGCCAAATCCACCCCTCCTCTACCCCTGCCACCCCCTTGGCAACAAGTCTGTTCTCTGTCTGTGAGTCTGTTTCTATTCTATAGCGAGGTGGTTCATTTGGGTCATATTTTAGATTCCACATATAAGTAATATATGGTATCTGTCGTTCTTTTTCTGACTTACTTCACTTAATATGATAATCTTTAGTTGCATCATTGTTGTTGCAAATGACATTATTTCAGTCTTCTTTAAGGCTGAGTAGTATTCCTTTGTGTATATATACCACATCTTTTTTTTTTTTTGTCTTTTTTTGCCTTATCTAGGGCCGCACCCATGGCATATGGAGGTTCCCAGGCTAGCGGTCTAACAGGAGCTGTAGCTGCTGGCCTTCTTCACAGCCACAGCAACGCGGGATCTGAGCCGTGTCTGCAACCTACACCGCAGCTCATGGCAACGCCGGATCCTTAACCCACTGAGCAAGGCCAGGGATCGAACCCACAACCTCATGGTTCCTAGTCGGGTTCGTTAACCACTGACGGGAACTCCTATACCACAACTTCTTTATCTGTGGACATTTAGGTTGTTTTGAATGGACACTTATTTACTAACATATGTATAAGGTACGTATATGTAAGTAAGCATAAGCAGTTTTATAATAGGATTGCTCATACGTCATATTTTTCAGGAAAGAAAGATTTCTGTATCTCTGGAGATTTTAAGGTTTTTCAAATGATCAACATGCAACTTCATTGGGAAAAATGTACATACTTACAACTTCATTGGGAAAAATGTTGTTTATGTTGTTGACTGTGAATTGGGCAGCCTCGAATATGGATATTTGTGGAAATGTATTAAGATTTTGGCTGAGTCTTGATGTTTCTCATTCTTACACTTTCTAGCTAAAAGAAGTCTTTAGGAAACAGCTAGAGAAGGCAGAATATGAAATAAAGAAGACTACAGCCATCATTGCTGAGTATAAACAGGTAATGTGCCACTGTGGGTTTTGTCACCATAAACGTAATTGTTCTGCTATTTTCTTTGGAGAAATTTTGTTTGGTTTCAGAGTTTCCAGAACAGTAACTGCACTGCAATGATTAAATTTGTTGACTCATTTTCTCATCTGAAATAGACAGTGGTTGGCCATGCTTGCTGATAACATAGGAAGTTTAATTGAGCAACACAATCTGTTGGCCATTTACAGTGTTTGATAGATTTAGAGGAACAAGAAATCTTATTACCACTGGGATCCTGTCTCTGCCTTACTCAGAAACTAATTTCCAACAGATCACACTAGTAACATTTGCCTCTTTGCCAAGCATTCAAGTTGAGTGATTGTATCAAATGGCAATAGCTCAGAGATCTGTGTCCTTTGCTGTCACAGGAGAGAACATGGGAGCTCTTTTTCCCACACGACTGTGTGGCCTTACCCAGCAGAGGCCAGTGCTTGCAGAAAACCTCCTATTGCGAACTTTAAAGTGATCTGTTAGTAGAGAGGGGGCGCTGCTCTCCTTGAGGATGTTTCTGGTCCCATCACCAGGGGGAGCTCAGAAAGCCCTCAATCCAGCTTCAGTAATATCTCCTTGTCACTGCTGGTCATGCTAAGACGTGGCAGGGACTCCTCTGGTTGTTGAAAGACTCTGACTGGACTGTTCCAGTCCCAGTTTTCCAGAACTGTCAAGGCACCGTATGCCACCCACTTAGCCAAAAATTTCCCTTGGGTCTTCTGCCTCATGTAGGAGTTTGAAGTCTAATGCTTCCGTTAAAAAAAAAAAAAAAAAGATGGGGTTTTTTTGCTTGTAAATAAAGTGTGTTCCTTGTGGAAAGTTAAGAAAGTGCAGAAAAGTACAAAGAATACAAACTTCTCTTAATCTTGCCACTAGAAATTATCATTATAATATACTGAGTATGCCTTGTTGCCATATAAATAAAAATGTCAACTATGTCGTCCATGCTTTTGGGCGGGGAAATTCATTTCTGTATTATGAACATCTTTCCACAAGGATTCCTCTCCTCCATGGAAGATTGGTTAGCAATAAGGCTTCAGAGCTCTGTTACCCTCTTTTATAAGCAGTGTGTGTGTGTGTGTGTGTGTGTGTGTGTGTAAGTAAATCAATATATGCGTTTTTAATGCCTGCTACATGTGAGGCCTGATACTTTGGAAGAATAAAAGATAAATTTATTTAATTTCTCTCCTCTGGAAGTTGATCTTGTAATAGGGAGGTAAACCCTGTCCATAAATAGGAGGAGAGGGAATTTATTACGTCTGGGAAATGAGGAATCCCTTCCTGGAGAAGGGGTGATTGAGTTGTGCTGCAGATGCTAGGTCAGGCGTGGCTATCTGGAGATGGAGAAGAGGATGGGGATGGTGACAAGGGGGAAACAGTGCATACAGAGGCATGGGGGGAAGATTAGTGAACTCTTTAGTGAACAAAGAGTTTTCTTGAACAAGTTTCAAGTATAGTACAAGCAAAGATGAGCTGGGGCCCAGTTCAAGGAAGATCTAAGGAATAGGCTGGGGAGTTTGGATTTTATTCCTTTTGTAGTAGGAACGTGGCACGAGCAGGAACACATACTTGGCACTCCTCCGTCCCAGTGAGAAGTATGTATCCAAGCAGAGAGATGCAGAAGTAAGAGGTGAACAGTAGAGTCCAGGTGAGAAAAAATAAGGCCCTGAACTAAAATAAGTGGTAATGAAAACAGAGAAGCAGGAGACCCAAAAGAGTCATTTTTTGCTAGAGAAGGGAAAGCACTGGAAGTGATCCTGAGATTTGGAATTTGGATAAAGTAGGAGAACGGCTGGTTAGATATTAACCAACACAAGGGACACTAAAGACTGTATGCGATGGAACTTGCCATGGCTACAGATGCATTTTTTTCATCAGTCCTTGGGTGGACACTTTGTGCAGCTCTTCGTGAACATTATCTGGCAAGCACTTCGAGTAATGTAAAGGGCAGCAGACCCATCTCTTTGAAGATAATTAACATAAAACATAATCCAGCTGCCCTCTGTAAGTGGAATTGGCTCTTTGGGGCTATATATCAGAATATTGGGGTTTATTTAAAAGGGTATATGGCTTGCCCAAATTGCCAGGGAGAGTGCGTCCTTTTAACATAGGCCAGTCTCCTCCTATTTATTGCTTCCAGGCTTGGATCTGGAAAAACTGGAGACTGAAGTCAAGGAGTAGTCCCTGGTCCTTTGACCTTTTATCTTTTTAGTCCAAACTGTACGGTAAAATATGACATTCCCTAACTTCTTTATTCCATTTCTTCCAAAATAAAAAATTCTTAAACTCAAGTTTAACAGGGTTTGAACTTCCAGTAAAAAAACACAAATTTAGGCTGGGGGGGGTGCTTTGAAAGCATTTATTTCTATCTGTTCCTGGTACTTGTTAGCACGTTATTTGATAGTGCTATATGAAACCCTTTATATACATTTTTCCCCTGCTGATTAGCCCAGCATAGCACTTTTCAGTTATGAGGAAACTGAGGTTTAGAAAGATTAGTGAATTTGCCCAAGGACTGAATGTTAGAGTCATATATCTGGACTTCCAGGCTTTTCATGTTGTGTTGTGTTGTGAAACCACTTGATTAAAGTTTTAAGTCTTTATTTTCTGGTCTTTTTTTTTTTTTCCGGCTGCGCCCACGGCATGCAGAAATTCCCAAATCAGGGATCAAACTGGAGTCACAGCAATGACAATACCGGATCCTTAACCACTAGGCCACTAGGGAATTCCTTTATTATTTTCTGGTCGTTTTAACTTTAAAAAAATTCACTCCGTCATTTCCTAAGGAAACTTTTGTAATTGAAAACAGAAACTCTTTTCTGTAACTGTAGACAGGAGACATTTCTAGTTCAGAGTTCATCAGATTCCCGGGATAGTGCTTTGCCCAAAGTAGATACTCAGCAAAGATTCTATGGTTGATTCCAAAGTGAGGACAGGGCTTCACTGAAACCAGTCACGAAGGCTAGGAACAGAAAGAAATCACATCTACCCATGTGTTTTGTTTTTTTTTTTCTACTGATCAAGTTAGAGATGTGCTATACACACAGAACACCCTCAGGCTTTCTGCTCCTTATTACAGGAATAACTGGCTTTTGCAGGGCTACTCATTTGCAAAATTTCTTCCATCATCAGAGATACTAGAGTGACATATGTGTGGATAAACAGCTATCCATGCACACATGCTACAGTCGTCATCCCATTTTCTAGTAAAGAAACTCTTTTCTTTCCCTTAGATCTGTTCCCAGTTGAGTACCAGACTGGAGAAACAGCAAGCAGCCAGCAAGGAGGAGCTGGAAGTGGTCAAGGTGAGGAAAAATGAACTAGTTATGTGATATTATTTCTTCCAAATTCATGTAGTCTTAAGTGAGTACCTGATAGGAGGATCCCAGTGTATATCAATCCCCACCTCCCTACCTTGTTTCAGGATTTAGGAATTATGGCGTCTAGGATCTCTCTTCTGATTGGTGTGTGAGCCAGATGGAAGGTTATGTTCCCTTAAGTCTTATGGTTTGTCAGAGACCATAAGGAGAGGAGGTAGGGTTTCAGCATTGTCACAAGAGGACCCTGAGCTTTCTTGGATGTTGGAAACCTGGAACCCTCAGCAGCCTGCGTCCCAGTTGTGCCTGAATTGATGTGACTTCAGCGTGCAACTCAGTAGGATCGTCCCATAGCTGTCTCAGACTAGGGATGCCATGGGCACTGTAGAGCTCAGCTGGAGAAAATGGTTTGGTAACTGATTCTTCCACCAAAATTTTAGAGATTTGTTTTTAAAGAAAACCTGTAGCGAAAAGAAAATCATGGACATGGAGAACAAACTTGTGGTTGCCAAGAGGGAGGGGAAGGGAGTGGGAAGGACGGGGAATTTGGGGTTAATAGATGCAAACTATTGCCTTGGAATGGATAAGCAATGGCATCTTGCTGTATAGTACTTGGAACTATGTCTGGTTACTTGTGATGGAGCATGATAATGTGAGAAAAAAAGAATGTATATATGTGTAACTGGGTCACCTTGCTGTGCAGTAGAAAATTGCAGAACACTGTAAATCAGCTAGAATGGAAAAAATAAAAATCATTATATAAAAAAAAAAGAAAAGAAAACCTGTAGCATTTATTTATATGCTGCCCCCTGGTGGTAAAAACTCATGTTTACCTTTTTGAAAAAAAGTGATTGCTGAGTCTATAGAAACAGCAGTAAACCAAAAAGATCAGTATTCCTAAGAAGCAATGTTGGCACAGCCAACTCTTCGAACCAGTGTTACAGAAACCTGATATAATTCTGCTTGAATATATTCAGATTTACACTAGTAAATAAAGACATTTTGGACACTGTAGCATATCATTTAACAGCTTGACAAGTTATTTAACCTCTGGCAACTTTATCTGTATTCTGTAACATAGAGATAACATTACCTACCTCAGAAGGTCAGTTTGAAAATTAAATAAGATAGTGTATATAGAGTGCTTAGTTTAGTAGTCGGCACACAATAAATGCTCAGTAAATACATATTTTATGTTATAGCCTAAAAATCTGAGACATGAGAACTGAAAATAGGAACCCCGTTCTGAGAAGGTGACTTTTCAGGATTCAGGCCTGGGAGACATGCTTGAACATGTCTGAGGAAGAATGTAATGACCAGCTGAATATGGAATGAAGGAGAAGCTAATGGAAAGACTACAACAAAATCTTGAGGCCCGAGTGGTGGAGTAATGCGTGGTGACACAGTGTGGGCAGAGCTGCTTTGTGTGTGTGTGTGAAGAGAGGAGTATAGTTATGGTTATGGACATACTGAGCTTGTCGTAACAGCAGGACATCAAAATAGAAATATTCCATAATATCTCTTCTCTCTAAACTTTTGAATATTTTGAAAATGTTTTAAGGAAACAGTAACTCTGTTGTTCAGTGCTGTGTGCTCAGCTGGCAGACCAGGCATGTGGCAGAGTTACTTTTATCACCTTCAACAATAATGATCATCCTCGCTTAAAGCTGAACACAAGGATATAATACTTTATTTATTGCAAGGGTAGACTTGGGTTAGTGAGAATGACCTTGTTCAGTCTCCCATTGGCAAATTACTTAAACTCAAGTTTCTTCATGTATAAAATGCGGGTGATAATAGTGCTTAAGCATACAGTGGCTTTAGGATTAAATGAAGTGCTGCATGTGGAACATCTGGCATGGACTTTGCATCTGGTAAGAATAATGGTAGTGCAAACTTCTGGAACAGATTTCAGAGAAATGCTATAATACTTTCTATCCCTGGGGTTCTCTTTAGAGATACTTTAAGAAAAAGAAGCACCTGTCTTGGGTAGTTGGGTTTAGTGCTAACCATGACCGTTTTGGTTGTAGCACAAGAAAAATAATTGCTTTCATAAATGGGCCTAATTTGATAACAAGCAGAGTCTAAATAATGTTTCAGGAAGTGATCTATGCCATGAAATACAGTTTGATGTTGGTTCTCTCATTTGGATTTTTCAGGGTAAAATGATGGCATGTAAACACTGCAGTGACATTTTCAGTAAGGAAGGTGCTTTGAAAGTAGCAGCCATAAGCAGAGAGGACCAGGGAATTGAATCGGATGATGAGAAGGACTCTCTTAAGAAGCAGCTGAGGGAGATGGAACTGGAACTGGCACAAACCAAACTGCAGCTGGTGGAGGCCAAGTGTAAAATCCAGGTTGGTGATTTGAGAAAAGATCAGTAGAAAAAAATAAACAGTTTGTGGCCTATGATATTCCAATACTGTAGGATATACCTAGAGCACTCAGAATCATTACGATGTTACCATATATGATGAATACATTTTCTGCCCACAGATGAGTTGCATTTTATATCATTTTAAAACACTGATATAAACAAACACATAGTTTGAAATGCATTTTTAATAATTAAAATTATATCTTGTGAGAACTTAAGTATACACTTTTTTATTTATTTTATTTTTTTGTCTTTTTAGGGCCACACCCACTACAAATGGAAGTTCTCAGTCTAGGGGTCAAATCAGAGCTACAGCTGCCCAGCCTACACCACGGGTCACAGCAACACCGGATCCTTAACCCACTGAGTGAGGCCAGGGATCGAACCTGCATCCTCATGGATACTAGTCGGGTTTGTTACCACTGAGACACGGGACTAGTATAGCTATGGGAACTCCAAGTATATGCCTTTTTAGTTTACCGTGAGATTTTTTTTTCTTTTTTGCCAAAGTCACTTTTTCATTGAATTTGGTCTCTTAGCTTATCCTGAAAGTTGAAAGGTCAAACCTCCCTCTGTTCTCCTTCCCCTGGCAGTTGAACATTGACTGACAGCCATTCTTCTCTTTGGAGCTTCTTATCTTTACCTGTTTTTGCCAAATCCTTTTCCCCATAATCTCTTTCCATACTGGAGGATATCAGAATTGGAGAAATAGTCCTGGCTTCTGACGGGCGATTCCCATTTCCTTTTTACCAGTAGTCCTTAAACTGGCCTGTGACTTGCCATACATAGGGCCCCGCTGCGCCACAGTAAAGATCCTTAACTCTTTCTATGCTGGACCTTGTACAATCTCAGGGGCAAAGCCCATGTGTTTGGAACTAGAACTCATTGATGCTTAAACTATCAGTAAAAGTTCATTCCATCTCTACCTTTATATTTATCTGTGGTTTTAAACATGTTCCTTCAGGTTGCATCCTAAACCTAGATTTGGACCTCAGTTGCAGGGAGAAAAGGAGATAAAATGGGGTTTCATTTCTCTGATCAGAGAAAGCACAGATTCTGGGTTTTAGTGGTAATTCTTTTAGCTCTAAAATCTTTTTCTTGCATTAAGAAGCCAACTAAATCTCTCTTGGGTTTTATAGGAAGAAAACTGCGGGTGTATAGACTTGTGGATTTCAAAAGCTATTCTCTAGGTTGTTTTTTTTTTTTTTTTTTTGCAGAGAGAAAACATTTATGTAACTCAAATGATTTTCTTTCTTTAATTAGGAACTTGAACATCAGAGAGGAGCCCTTATGAATGAAATCCAAGCTGCAAAAAACTCTTGGTTTAGCAAAACGCTGAACTCTATCAAAACAGCCACAGGCACACAGCCCCTGCAGCCACCGCAGGCCACCCAGCCACCCAAGGAGAGCACATAGTTCCAGCCTCACCCAAGCACAAGAGCACAACGATCAAAGCAACGGTAACCCAGGAAGATTCTCCCTGGTGTCCCTTTGAAGGAAAATAAAGGAGACCAGAAAGCAAGTCACGATCTTTCCGTAGCTCTCACTCTTTCTTGTATGACACTTTCAAAGGGATGTTATTTAAACTAACATGATTTATGTTAAATACCTGTTTTTGTGCTGCTTCATGGAAGGCCGTGTTTTGATCCATCATAGTATTACACATTATTTTATATGCCTGATGTTTGACTGGAAATAAGTAATTCAGAACTAAATGCTTTTTATTTAGAGATAGAATTATTCATAATTATTTTTATCTTACATAAAAATGGAGATGTCTTTTATTCCAAGGTTGAAGTGATAGGAAGATATTTGTCATAGAAAAAAGAAAAAAAAAGATTGAAACCTAAACCTTATAACTTTCAGGATTTATTCAGATAAAGCACTCTGGGGCCAGTCATGACCACTGTCAGGTTTCCTCCTGGAAATGATTCCCTGGATAGCGATAACCTTGTCCGAAAGAAAGAACAGCCCTGGGACTGAACGGTTCCCAAAGAGAATTAGTTCATTTTTATTTTCTGTTGGGTACATCTGGAAATAAAGTGCCAAGAACCACGGAATAAGATTAGGCTATTGAGAATACACACGAGCTAAAAAGAACTGAGGTTTTGATATATGCAGGATAAAATAAATCATTTTGGTCCTGCTATTCTAAACAGGCCCCTCATCTGGGATTGCAAGTTCCTAAGAATGAGCACAGTTGTGACTTCTGGCAACTGTAAAGTCAGAAGTGGATGCTGTGAGTTGCATCTTTAGGGAATCTTCACGAGAGAAGCTAGAAAGGCCCAGGAACAGCTGTTGTGCTTAGAATGGAACAGAACCAGGGACAGAGTATTTCATTTAATGTTGATATATCTTTGCTAAGGAAACACTAATATACTATAACTTTGTTAAAGTTATGAAATGGGAAATAGAGGTCAGCTTCATGTCATCTTAGTTTAATATTAGGCAACTTTTTCTGATTTCTGTAGCTTCCTAAAAATGTGCCCCTCGTACCCCTAGATAAAGAGATGCAAATGCCTTTGTAACATTTTTGATTGCATATAAAACCTTTATAGAAATACTTATCTCATGGAAAGGTAAAGCTATGGTTTAAAGGTTGATGGAAATATTTTTTTTCAATTATATTTAACATGTCTTTATAAATAGTCCTTGCAGGAAAATCCTTTGGTAAGGGGAAAACTAATTTTCCCATTTTTTAAGCAGTTTTGGAGGCCTTTGGTCCATTTACACCAACCAAACTACTGTCAGCTACGTACAGTAACATGTATTGATATTCTTCCTTGGCTTCGTTGTTGAGCATATTCTTTGCAAGGGATCTTAAACTCTGCAGTGCCAGAGCAATTCTCATGTGTGCCATACATTGCAGTTAAAAGTAATATACTCTTGGAGGTAAAAATCATAAAAACCATCTTCACTCCAGGAGCACTATAAGTTACTCATGGTGGATCCTTTCCTCAAAAATAATCATTAAACTTAAAAAGTTAAGTCCCTTTTATCAGTAAGTGTTCATATCATCTGTAACCCATAAAACTGATGTGGCTGTTATCCTTCGTTACACTCATCAAATAATACTTTTCTTACAAAATTCCTTTCTTTTTGTCACCACATCTTTTATCGTAGTTTTCATTTCCTTTCACCCAAAAGGAAAGTAACTCAGTATTCTGAGTACGTGTTGACTTTAACATTCCCTACATGGTGGTTTAGAAAAGGTAATTTTTTTTTTTTTGGTAAAATATAATGGCTAGAAAATTGCATCTTGATACTTGTTTCTATAAATCGTTTAGTATAATTTGTTAGCTTTACTGGTACTTTATGCTTTGATCCCAAGAAGCCTTGTACACGTTGCCTTATCAAATGGCTAGCTAAATTAAAGCTGTTCTTTTGTGTTTTGTGATTCTCATAAATCTAACTGTACAGAGCTCTTTTTACATTTCACGGAATGCCTAAATCGAATAAGTTTCCTTAAATGGCAGTTGAGAGAGAAATAGCTGTATGTCCTTATCTGTAGTTCTTACCTGTAGACATGGCTCAATTTCATAGCCCCTTGTATTTTTTTCTTTAAACAAAATCACTAGGTACATACATTCCAAACATTCAATAAATTCATCTTTTACATTTTTAAAAACTCTTTTAAAAGATTGTACTGACCATCTATAGATTTTTTTTTTTATCCTTCTCCAGTTCCGAATCATACTTGGGTATGTGTATTGGTACCATAGTGTAAGCTGTCCTCACTGCAATGCCTTCAGGTGAGTAGCGACCGCAAATACAGAAAAAAAGAAAATTGAAAAGTTGGTAAATTATTTATATAATGTTATGATAGCACTATCTCAAACCACACGTCCTTCACCATGTATTGATTGAAAACTTGTGCACTCCAGCATTAAGTAACTGCTGGTTTTAATTTCTCTTATTTTGAAGTGTATTTGAGAATTGTTGCTCTTCTCTTGATTTCTTTTAGAAAGAGATTGACCAGTCCAAATATCTGGAAAATTCCAAATATTCTAGAGTGTTTTTCTTCTTTCTGTAGGATACATTGTATAAAACATCCAACATTTGCAGCATTCTGAAAAGTGATTTTTTTTTCATTAAATTCTGCAGAATCAATTAAGGGAATGAAATTCAATTAGACAATTCAGTCATTAGATTTTATATCTTGAGAATCTTAACACATTCCTTAAAGCTGAAAGAAACTAAGCTGAATTTTGCAGTGCATATGTTTGCTATCTTCCCACTTCCTGAGCCATGGCACAATTTAGTTATATTTAGTTACGTATAATTTAATGCAAAAAAAATTTCAGTTACCTATAATGTTCTATATATGAGTGCCTATCAGAAACACTAATAGGAATGTGACATAGGCCTGTGGCCTATTTTTCCATGCAACCAGTAATTCTCTTCCCCTCTCCCGGCTATTAAGTTAGTAGTTTATTCTTCATTAGCTTTCTTAAATTTCCATAATAAAGTGTAAAAGTAATCTTTGTCCTAATGTTGGGATATTTAATAGCATTTATTTTGTTTCATTGTTTTCAAAAACTTCAGTTTTCTTATGCTATGTATTAATATTTATTTTTCTCAGATCCTTACTCCATTTTCTTAAAATATTTTCCAGCTAATAGCTAGTGGTTAATTTTCTAGCTAAAGTGAGAAAAACAAGAGGATACATAGTTTAGGGCACAAGAGATAAGAGATCCTTTAAGTTGATTAGTTACAAATCATTCTGCTAAGTTAGTTGTCTGATTTCAGGATCCTTTTGGAGAGAAAGGAGCCTTTAAAAAATCAAATACCTTGTTTGTTTTAGCTCTCTGGAAAAGAACACCTTTATTTACGAAGATGATTCTGTTGTATAACTTACTCTTTTAAAAAAACACTCTAAAGTAGCTTTGTTTCTCTTGCTTCAATTACAAGTAGATGAGAGCGTAGACAAACTGTTGTTTAATTTGAATGTTGTGAGATTTGTGTGCGTGTGTGTGTGTGATTGGTAGAATTTTATATGGAGTATCCCTGCCTCTTTTGTATACCCGGGTACCATGCAACTGAATACACACATGGCCATCAGATATTTGAAGGCCAGACACAGCTCAGTGGCCTGTGTTTTCCTATCAGATGTAACTCGTTCCCTCTAGTTGCCAAGCTCATGGTTACATTGAACTGGAACTGCTCCACAACATCCTTCCTCTCTTAGAGTGGCTTCCATACAATACAGGCAAAGCCCTGAGGCATTTACTTATCTTTCAAAAGCTATCAAAATGAATACTTCAGTATGATCTGCACCTCAGTGGGAGATGATGATCTTGAATTGTAAGGAGAAAAGTGGATGTTTACAAGTAGCTTGGTGACTACTGTCAGCTGTCAGATGTTCCCTTCTAAGCTTCCATCTAAAAGACTACATGTTAAGCTTATCTTCAAATGACTTTGCTACCTGCTATCAAAACATCTTCATCAACATGTCCCACTCTCCCCACCTCCACCCCTGGCTTATCATTTGTGGTATTCTGAAAACTTTAAAAGAATCATTGAGTAGAAAATGAATATTTTAAGTTACTTTCCCTTTTCATTGGCAATAAATTAACGTAAAATATTTTCTGTTAATAACTATATATTATATATGGAATAAAATATAGGAAACTGATTGATAAGAACATAAATACATCAAGACTCTGGTGTCATGAAAGCACAAGAATAAAGCCTGGAAATGGTCCCAGAATCCAAGATTCCAATAGCCTTTGCATCAGTTTCTCTGTTTTTGGTATTTTTGAATAATATATGGACCCTTAATTCAAATAAGGAAAAAAGTTTTTCAGCCCCACTTTATTTCTTTCAATTCCTACCTTTCCCCTTGCTGGGGAGGTAGCAGAAATTCTGTGCCATCTATTTTTGTGAATTCGATGATTTTGTCCATGGCTTCTCCAATGAAAACAGGTTCCAGAATAAAGGAGTTGATTAGACCAAACCGTGCTAATTGACTACAAAAGAAATTAGTGAGCAGCTTCTCTCCTCTCTAAACACTGACCAATTAGATGTTTCCATAATTCCATGTATTATGTATAGTACACTCTATAAATGTAAATGTAATGCTTGTTAAGAAAAGTGCAATTTATTGTACATTGTCCCAGCAAATGTTTACTTTTATAATTGTTATGAACTTGGATTAGTATCTTGTCTTCACGTGTGAATGAAGCCTTGTGAAATAAACAAATGCAACCAAGAAGGTAGCAAGGTGACTGTTTTTTGTGAGCCAGTGATGTTTTCAATGCTTTGTGTTGCCCCTTTGGCCCCAGTAAGCAGTAATAAACATTTGTTCTGGAAACCATATATGTCTTTTTGACTTTCTCTAGTTGATTTTATTCTGAATCATCTGAATCCGGCTTTTGTGTAAAATTTACCTGACACTAGACTCTGCTCAAGCAAGAAATATAAAGGAATTTGTTCCAGGTTATACCTACCCTGCAAAACGATATCCTGTACGCACAGCCAAGTGCCCTATATTCTTCTCTGTAGAGATTCTTTGGTTGCAAGTTAACAGAAACTCTCTCCAGCTAGCTTAATAATAATGCAGTTAATTAAAAGGAAAAAAGTATATTTAACTCATAGCTACCAAAAGGCAAATTGCTAAGGCAGCAATGAGGAGAGTGAACTGGAATTCCATCAGGAACCTAAGCAACTGTTCTCATAATCGCTCTTTTGCTTGTTTTGCCAGGTGATGCTTATCTGCTCCTGCTTCTCTCTTTGAAAAGAGGCACCTGCTTCTAAATGCACAGCTTTCAAGTTTACATGTCTTCTCGTCAAGTGACCAGCAGAGATGGACCAGCATCTCAGCATTCCAATTCCAAAATCTTGCAAAAATATACCTGGCTAATCCTGGATGGGTGGCTACTGCTAGCCTTTCAGAGTCACGGTGGGTGCCATTATATAATCTGAATAATGCTCCAGAGGCTCTCCTGAAGTGGAGGCAGGGTGCACAGAATCCCGACTTGCATTTTGTTCTAATTTGCTTTTTGTTCAGGGTGTACATGGAACTGAATGAAAGTCGGATTGGAAATCTCCTCTCACAATTCAGTATGTATTAAAAAATATTAATCAGAAATTGTAAAATTACAATTTGTGGCCCAAACCCAGACCACAGACATCTTTTGTTTGGTCCATGTTGTACTTAATGAGAAATTTTACATAAAAAGTAAAGAGTAAATTATTCAGAAAATATCTATCGAATTTGGCAGTTAGGAGGTCATGAGTAGTCTCGACATGAACAGTAAGTGGAACTTACTGTTCACTATTGATTAAAGGTCCTACACTTAATGAAGTTACCTGTTAACTCGTAGATTTTTGTCCAGTAGTGTGCAAATCCCTATTTTGCTTCCAGAGGAACACATAACTCCAAAGGTTATATATAGTTTACTACCCTATAGGACATTAATCAGTTTAACTTTGAAAACTTATACTAACATTCCATCGTTAAATTGCCCATAAGTTCCCAGCTATGCAAATTCATTTTTTGATAGCTTTAACAACTTACTGATTCCATCATTAATCAATGAATTGCATGAACTATCAAAGCTCATTTTATATTTTTATGAGAATCTTGATTTCACCTTTTTGAAATTATACTTTAACGAACCTTTTGATTACTGTCAAAGGGACACTCAAGCACAATTTTTAAATAATTTACCTACATGGCAAGTTTACAAGGACGTTCAGGCTGCAGAAGGATGAGCTCACCAAATAGAAATTACAAGTATTTATAGGAAAAAACTATACAATTCCCAAGTCTGTAAGTAGTTTGTTCCTGGTGGGAAACAGCAATTCTCACACTATTATCCATACTTTTAGACATCAGCATTGCAAACGTCAGAGATAAAGTGTGTTTGATTTTAAGGAGTCTAATTTTACATGAAAAGCTTAGGTTCAGAGTTTCATTTGGGGACTAGAACTAGACACAATGAATTGATGTGTACATGTCTTGTTGATGACATTTTGTTTTTAATCTATCTCAGGATACAAAGATTTTGTTTATTGCCTTGAGATCCCATGTACCCAATTACTCATAATGGCAGCAGAGCAAGGAGTCAGTCGATTTTGTTCTACATGACAGATTAAGGACAATTATAGTATATATCTGGAGAGAAGCAGACTTGAGTTTGTTTTGTTGACTCTTAAGCATGGGAACTCTGAAGTGTTTTAAATGCTGGCAGAGAGGGAAGACACAAAGCCAGCTGACGATCTGGAGGGAAACCATTCCAAACAGAGAGAAAGCAAAGATTACATACAGACCTGGAAGTGAGAACAAACTCAGTGGATTCAAGGAATGACAAAAATACCAGTGTTTAAACCAGGGAGAGGGGAGAGTGATATAGGTAATTTATAAAGATGAAATACAAAATCATGTAGAACATGCTAGGTTATAGTGAGGAGTTTGGACTTTATACAGTCATGTGAAGAGTACTCTGGTTGCCCTGTGGAAAACTGTGGAGAAACAGAGAAACCAATCGAGGCTAAAAATCCAGACAAAATAATGACACCTTAGTCTTGGTTGGTAGCAATGGAGGTTGTGATAAGTAGTTTTATTCCCAACATATTTTGAAGATAAAACCAACAAACTTGCCAGAAGATGGGATGTAGGACCTGAAACTGAAGACTCAAGTATGACTCCTTGGCTTGAGCAATTAACAGAATGAGGTGACCATTCACAGAGCTAGCAAATAATTGGAAGAACTGCTATGAGGTTTGAGGATGAGAAATTGCGAGGTTTATTTTTTAGACAAGCTGAATTTGACATGCTTATGAGACATCCATGCAGAGGCAGTCTGGATTTCCAAAACAGTGGTGGAAATGAAGATACAGGTAGTATTTAAAATTTGTAACTTTAGGATATCTGAGGGGAGGAGTTGCCCCAGGTGCAAAATCAAGCAATTTTTTACCATTGCATTAGGTCAAATTTCCACATAGTGCAATGGGATATTTTTTCCTATTTAAGTGCCTAAATAATTACAAGCTTCCAGTTAAGACACTTTTAAAAAAACCTCGAGATGTAAACAAACAAAATGAACAGATCTTCGGAGTTCAGTTCTATGAATCTTGACAATTGTTATCGGTGTAACATTTCTACCGAGAAAATCAGCTACTGGGTCTACTTAAATATAAATTTTATTTAAAAATAACATGCACAAGAAGCTACACAGAAGGAAGCTCAATGAAATTTCTACAGTGATAAAACCAGGGCTCAAATCAAGAAAAAAAAAAAAAATTAGCTGAACCTCGAAAGCCCCCTCGTGGCTCCTTTCTGTCACTGTCCTGCTAAAGACAACCTGATTTTTAATTAGTCTCGCAGCTTTAGATTTTGTTTAAATGGAACCAAACCATATGAATTTTTCTAGTTCTAGCTTCTTTCCCTTAACGTCCATGCAAGTCGTGTGTAGCGATAATCTGTTTCTGTATTGTACTTCTGATTCTTTCAGATAACGGGCAGCCTGCATTTTTCTAGTACTTTTTTTTTCTCTTTTCTGACTTGCTGATTCTTATCTCTACCTTGAGCGATAAAGATGAGTGTGGGCTGATGTCTCAGGGGTTACTGTCTACGTTCTCATCCATGTTGCAGACGTTTTGAGGTCCCCAGAGGCTAAAATAATCTGAAAAGGTAGTTTTTTAAGAGCCTTACTGGCCGGGCTGCGGGACCCAGAACCGGAGCCAAATGCAGCCTCAGGAAAACTTATCCCACATTTCCTTTGACGGTTAATAGGCTCACCGAAATCAAATCCAAGTCTGGTGAATGGTCGAAGAAGCAGGCAAACGCACCCACCCCAAGAGGCGCCCAATATATTAGAAAGCTTATTCGGCTTCTGCGCCCCCATTGGCTCCCGCCACACGGCCATCTCAACCCCAACTCCTACTGCGGCCGGTGATGACGCCACCACGTCGTATACGCTAAATCGTGACGTCACCAGAGCGCCAGAACCGACTGAAAACAAAACCGCTCCCCTTAGGATCCTGCGCATTTAACGGCCTTGTTCTTCCGTTTTAGCACAAGTAGGCTCTCCTTTCTCCCTTTTTTACTCCTTTTCTCGCTTACGTTCACAGTCTTAAACAAGATGGCCGACTAGGCGGCCCCGGGTCCTAGAGCGCACCGGAACAGCCGACTCTCTGGTCAACTTCCTGTTTAGACCCCGAAGATTGGTGCGTTATTTCCGGGGTGGTTTAAGGTACGCGTTAGCAGCCGTTTCGAGCTGCGACTGCGCAGCCGGGGCTATGGGGTCAAAGTAAATTACGTACACTTGCCCAGGCGGGAAGGAAGAGGCGTTACTCTTCTCGAACTACCGGTTTGCTCGCGAGAGTTGAACGTTGCTAGGAGGCGAGGTGGGCGGGGCGGGACCACGATAGGCAGGGCGGGGCCAAGCTCGGCAGGCGGTGCTGCAGGAGGGGAGGGGCCATCGGAGACGGAGTCGCGAAGGTTCTAGAGGCGCCGCGTGCGGGAGGCGGGCAGTTCTCTCGCGCAAGGTCGGGTGTGTTCTCAGGCCACGGCCACTGCAACTCGTGCCGGTGCGTTCTAGGCTTGGGGTCGGGGCGCTCGGTGCGGCGTCTCCTGTTCTGTCCCCTGTGCCGGTGCATCTCGGGCCTCGCCTGCCGCAGCTCGACCATGGCTTCAGCTTTGGAAGAGGTAAGGGGTCTGGCCTCATCTTCCTCCCTCGGCCTTGCTAAAGTTTCCCGCTCTGTCCTTCGCCCTACCGCCCTGTTTCCCCGATTGAGTTGTGCTTAGGCTGCCGGCGACACCTGCTTGTCTGGCAGCTTTCCTGCGTCCTCTGCTTCCCGCGCTTCCCCGCGGCCTCCCATCCGCCCAGCTGCGGCGGCCCCAGTGCCGACCGGCCACTGCGGGCCCCAGAGCTTCGCTTCCCCCGAAAGTTGCATGTGGATGCCCTCCGCAGCCCCGGCTGGCGGTCGGCGCTGTAGGTGAGCGGAGGTGTGTCGCGGTTCTCGGCGGCAGGTGGGTCCAGCTGTGGACCCGAGAGTTGGTCACCTTCACGTTATTCTCAGGCTATTTCACTCCCTTTACACCAGCCTTTGGACGTGAAGCTTCTTTAAATTAAAACTGATTATGCAAAAACTGAGTGTCGTTCCATGGTAGAGGGCAGATGGAAGGTGAGAAGTCTTCGGTCCCAGCACTTAAATTCTCTTAGTCATGTTTTCTCTACCCATACTTGTGGCAAGTTATGGTGCGTCTCTGGGCCACAGTGGTATCCATTTCATAGAGGTGTAAATAGTGCTTGGCAAAACAAGTTTGCTTTGTGCGTTTTAAAAAAATGAATTGGGAAGTTGTAACTAGCGGTGGGAAATAACTTTTTTTTTTTTTTTTTTAAAGCTCTATAAACTCAGAACAGAGGCGGCTTAACTTTTTTGTAGATTAGTTTGTGCAGTTACAAAATGGGAATAATAATGCTTGCTTTGCCCTTTTTTTCTGGCTTAAGTCCGATGTCAGTACTGTTAATCACAACGAATTGTTAGGTTTCCACTAACTAGATTTATTCCCTGGAAATCTTTTCCTTAATTTGAACAAGACTGGGAAATCCTCACATTTGACTTAAGTCGAAGAATTTGCTTTAAATGAAAAAGTGTGTATGTGTTTAAGTTATTATTGTGGATAATGTGCCACAAGTTAGTTATGTGTTATAAAGATAGGTCTTTGGGTACCATGTGCCCTGAGGAGAGACTCTGAAGTGACTGTACAGCCCTATATAGATGAGTGGCTCAGTATTTATTCCTTTCAAAGTAAGGGGCTTTCTAATTGCAGTATATAAGTTTAGGGACATCGGGGGTTTTTCTTTTTCTTTGATATAAAATTCACTGTTAAAGTGTATAATGCAGTGCTTTTTAGTATATTCACAGCGTTGTGCAGCCATCACTACTATATAATTCAAGAACATTTTCATCACCGCCAAAAGAAACCTATTAAGTGTCCATTAGGCAGTCACTTCGCATTACTCCTTTTCTGCCAGCAGCCACCAGTCTGCTTTCTGTCTCTATGTATTTGTCTATTCTGAGCATTTCATGTAAATGAAATCTTAAAGCATGTGACCTTTTTGGTCTCTTTTACTTAGCATAATGTTTTCAAGTTCATCCATGATGAAGCATATCTTTTAAGGCTGAATAATATTCCATTGTATTTATATGCCACATTTTTGTCGATTCATAATTTGATGGACATTTGGTTGATTTTCACTTTTTGGTTATTATGAACAGTGCTGATATGAATATTTCTGTACAGCTTTTTATGTGGATATAGGTTTTCAAATCTCTAGTATATATGGAGGAGTGAAATTACAGTCATATGGTAACTCTGACAAACTGCTAAATTCTTTTCCAAAGTGCACTATTTTTCATTCCTACAAGCAGTCTATAAAAGTTCCAGTTTCAGGAGTTAACAAATCCGACTAGGAACCATGCGGTTGCGGGTTTGATCCCTGGCCTTGCTCAGTGGGTTAAGGATCCAGCCTTGCCTTGAGCTGTGGTGTAGGTTGCAGATGCGGCTCAGATCCCATGTTGCTGTGGCTGTGGTATGGGCCAGCAGCTACAGCTCCTGTTAGACCCCTAGCCTGGGAACCTCCATATGCTGCGAGTGCAGACCTAGACAAAGCAAAAAGACCAAAAAAAAAAAAAAGAAAGTTCCAATTTCATCTCAGCTCATCCTCAGCAGCACTTGTTATTTGCTGGATTTTGTTGTTGTTTGTTGATATTGGTTATACTGGTGGGCATGAAGTGGTATCTCATTGTGGATTTGATGTGCATTCCTTAAATGAGCATCTTTTCATGTGTTTTCCTTTGCCTATTTTGAACCACTTTAGTTGTAATGCTTCCTAGTGAAGAAATTGGAAATAAGGACAGAAAGCTTGAATATATTTATGATAGGAATAAACGGGAGAGGTGATTTTGCATAAGGAAAATAAATGAATAGATAAATTAGGTGAGAAACTGCTGTATCTAAGGCATCTTAAAGGTATGTACAGGAAAATCACCAAAGGGATCATTATTACTCATTTCAGATCTGCAAATGACAGAGAACTAAGGAATTACTTTAAACAGGCCTGCTGTAATTAAGTTGCCTCAGACTTACAGTGGATATCTTATTTTTGTAGTGCTATAGAGCCAAACTGGCTGTAAAGACAGTCCAGGCATATCTTGCTAAATTCTCAGAGTTCTGAGTGTCTTAGAAAAAGGATCTATATTGTTTAGAATTTATATATTTTCTTTAAAAAAAGAAAAACTAAATCCCTACTCTGGAAACAAAATATGTTCATATTACATTTTAAATATTTTAATAATGTTATTAGAATCAGTGTTACTTTTTAAAAAAATTATAACAAAAAAGATTGCTTTGGGAGTTCCTGTTGTGGCTCAGGGGATTAGGAACCCGACTAGTATCCATGAGAATGTGGGTTTGATCCCTGGCCATGCTCCCTGGGTTAAGGATCTGATAATGCCATGAGTTGTGGTGTGAGTTATGCCATGAGGGTTGCTGTGGCTGTGGACGGCAGCTGCAGTTCCGATTCCACCCCTAGGCTGGGAATTTCCATATGCTACAGGTGTGGCCTTAAAAAGCAAAAAAAGGAAAAAATGCTTTGAACTAAAAGCATCTTGATTCTACGCTCAAAAGATTAGTTTTCAGCTTTTTGCCTTAGTAATAAATGAATTTTGGGAGGTGGAGATAGAATTTGGACCAGAGACTGGGCACAGTTAGACTTTTTTTAAACCATGTTTTTAGCAGTTACATGAAACAAGAGTATCTGAGTTAAATGAGATAAAAAGACTTGGGATAAAAGAAAAGCACTCATTTTTCTGTTTTGCATTTTCTTTTTTTTTTAATAATTTTTATTTTTCCATTATATCTAGTTTACAGTTTTCTGTCAATTTTTCAACTGCACAGCATGGTGACCAGTTAAGCATACATATATAGATTCGTCACAAGTGTTTAGACATAGTTCCTGGTGCTATACAGCAGGATCTCCTTGCTTTTCCATGCCAGAGGCAGTAGTTTACATCTATTAACCCCAGATTCCCAAACCATCCCATTTCCTCTCCCTCCCCATTTACAACCATAAGTCTGTTCTCCAAGTCCGTGATTTTCTTTTCTATGGAAAGGTTCAGTTGTGCAGTATATTAGATTCCAGATATAAGTGATATCATATGGTATTTGTCTTTCTCTTTCTGACTTATTTCACTCAGTATGAGAGTCTCTAGTTCCATCCATGTTACTGCAAATAGCATTATTTTATTCTTTTTTATGGCTGAGTAGTATTCCATCATGTATATATACCACATCTTCCTAATCCAATCATCTGTCAGTGGACATTTGGGTTGTTTCCATGTCTTGGCTATTGTGAATAGTGCTGCAGTGAACTTGTTTCAATGAAAGTTTTATCCGGATATATGCCCAAGAGTGGGATTGCTGGGTCATATGGTAGTTCTATGTATAATTTTCTAAGTGGGTTCCATACTGTTTTCCATAGTGGTTGTACCAGCTTACATTCCCACCAACGGTGCAGGAGGGTTCCCTTTTCTACACACCCCCTCCATATTTGTTGTTTGTGAACTTATTAATGATGGCCATTCTGACTGGTGTGAGGTGGTATCTCATGGTAGTTTTGATTTGCATTTCTCTAATAATTAGTGATGTTGAGCATTTTTTCATGTGCTTGTTGGCCATCTATATATTTTCTTTGGAGAAATGTCTGTTCAGGTCTTTTGCCCATTTTTCAATTGGGTTGTTAGCTTTTTGCTGTTGAGTTGTATAAGTTGTTTGTATGTTTTAGAGATTAAGCCCTTGTCAGTTGCATCATTTGACACTATTTTCTCCCATTCTGTAAGTTGTCTTTTAGTTTTCTTTTTGGTTTCCCTTGCTGTGCAAAAGCTTGTCAGCTTGATTAGGTCCCATTGGTTTATCTTTGCTTTTATTTCTGTTGCTTTGGGAGACTGACATGAGAAAACATTTGTAAGGTTGATGTCAGAGAATGTTTTACCAACGTTCTCTTCCAGGAGTTTAATGGTATCTTGTTTTATATTTAAGTCTAAGCCATTTTGAGTTTTATTTTTGTGCATGGTGTTGAGAATGTGTTCTAGTTTCATTGATTTGCATGTAGCTGTCCAGGTTTCCCAGCAATACGTACTGAAAAGACTGTCTTTTCCCCATTTTATGTCTCCTTTGTCAAAGATTAATTGACTGTAGGTGTCTGGGTTTATTTCTGTGTTCTCTATTCTGTTCCATTGGTCTGAATGTCTCTTTTGGTACCAGTACCGCACTGTGTTGATTACTGTGGCTTTGTAATATTGCCTGAAGTCTGGGAGAATTATGCCTCCTGCTTGGTTTTTATTCCTCAGAATGGCTTTGGCTATTCTGGGTCTTTTGTGGTTCTATATAAATTTTTGGATTGTTTTGTTCTAGTTCTGTGAAGAATGTCATGGGTAATTTGAGACGGGTTGCATTGAATCTGTAGATTCCTTTGGGTAGTATGGCCATTTTTACAATATTAATTTTTCTGGCCCTTGAGCATGGGATATCTTTCTATTTCTTTGTATCTTCTTTGATTTCCTTGACTAATGTTTTGTAGTTCTGTGCATATAAGTCTTTCACCTCCTTAGTCAGGTTTATTCCCAGGTATTTGATTTTTTGGGGTGTGTTTTGCATTTTCTAAGACTATTAAGAAACATAAAGACTTTAAAACTCTGTACTTCACATACTATACTGAGTTATCAAGCATTTAAAAATTTTTATTTTGAGGATTATATGATCTCAGGCTATAATATCAAAGTTTTCCTGTCAAATAGCTAGTATCAAGACAATTGTAAAATCATTTTAAGAAAAAATGAACCCCTTGTTTAGAAAGATCTTCTGAATTTGCAGTATGTCAGAGGATAACGGGAAAGTTTTTAAGCTCATTAATTTTATAACAGTGTCTTCATTTTTTAAAATTTTTTTTGTCTTTTTGCCTTATCTAGGGCCACACCGTGGCATATGGAGGTTCCCAGGCTAGGGGTCTAACAGGAGCTGTAGCTGCCGGCCCATGCTACAGCCACAGCAACGCAGGATCCAAGCCGCATCTGTAACCTATACCACAGCTTATGGCAACGCTGGATCCTTAACCCACTGAGCAAGGCCAGGGATCGAACCTGCAACCTCATGGTTCCTAGTCGGATTTGTTAACCACTGAGCCACGACGGGAACTCCTCTAACAGTGTCTTTAAATCTTAACTTCACAAAATCTTGGCTCTGCCCCGGAAAGAAGTAGAAATAGCCTTGGGTAGGCAATGCATTGGCATGATAAGAAACAGGTGGCATTTCCAGTGATCCAAGGTTGTGTTTTATGTTGGATTGTTTGCCCAGGTTTTTACCGTCTACTGTGCAACTAAACCAGGTCCCAGACTTCTGATGGTAAAGGAAACCTGGAGCTTCAAAATCAAACTTCTTAGAAGAAATATCTTTTTTTTAAATCTTTTGTCTTAAAAATGTAAACTGTTTATGTATATATTATTTGGGATACGAAGTTCAGTGAGGATGTGTTAATGATGGAAAGTAGAGGATAACCTGTCAAGTTGCTATAGTATTTCACCCAGACTCATCATGTATTCACTTATCTTTGTTTTAATATTTAGAAAATTCCTAATACCTGATGACTGACTGGATGTTACAAAGAAATCCAAGAATTCCTTTTTTGCTGGATTTCATCTAACAAATCAGGAAATGTTTATAAATCACAAAAGTAAAACAAAGGCAGCTAACAGTCTACCAAACTGGAAAGTTTTGGTGCTTGATTACCTGTTGTTACTTGAAGATTGTTTTCTTTTTTTAAAAAAAGGAAGCTTGAGTTATTTATGGTTCAGTAGGCCGAAGATAAGAATCCTAGTTTTTACCCAACCTGAGAAAATTTAAATGAATCTCTTATTCTTAGCTATTTCAATAATTTGAAATGACCAGTGTGCACAATATCATATTATTTATCATAGCTAATGTGTCTTTTAACACAGCTACAGAAAGATCTAGAAGAGGTGAAGGTGCTGCTGGAAAAGGCCACTAGAAAAAGAGTGCGTGATACCCTGACAGCTGAAAAGTCCAAGATTGAGACAGAAATCAAGAACAAGATGCAGCAGAAATCACAGAGGAAAGCAGAACTTCTGGAAAATGAAAAGCCGGCGGCTGTGGTTGCCCCTATTACAACAGGATATACAGTAAAAATCAGTAATTATGGTATGACTCCCGCCACCCCCCTCACCTAATTCTTTCTGCCTCTGAGTAGCCTGCTCAATAGTCACCCACTAACAATATCAGATTTTTTATTATTTTTGTCTCTTTTTTCTTTTTTTTTCAGGACCACACCCACGGCATAGGGACATTCCTAGGCTAGGGGTCGAATCAGAGCTGTAGCTACTGGCCTACACCACGGCCACAGCAACACCAGATCCAGGCTGTGTCTGTGACCTGCACCACAGCTCACGACACCACCGGATCCTTAACCCACTGAGCAAGGCCAGGGATCAAACCTGCGGCCTCATGGATGCTAGTCAGATTTGTTTTCCACTGAGCCACGATAGGAACTCCCCAAATCATTTTTAAAACAGTTTATAAAGTGTTTGTTTTTTGGTGATTTAAAAGAGAGGACCCATCAGTTATTTAATAGATGCTTTTTAAGAGATTAAAAAGGAAAGGATGAATTTCTAGAAGCTAATTAACAAGAGGGCAAGATGATTAGTACAGTGATTAGCAGCAACGAGAAGGAACCTATTCTGAAATATGTTAATTACATGTGGAAAACAGCTTTTGTTTTGGTTTTCTTCCTGTTTTGGTTTTCACTTTGCCAAACATCTGCCAGTATTAACTGAAGAGAATCCAGTTAAATTCAAGAAACGTTTTTGAGCACCTATCATGTGCCTTTATTATACTTGGACTTGTGAGTACACAACAGTGACCAAGACCCAGTCCTGCTCATGGTGTGGCTGGAACACATACCAGCTAATATACCATAACAATGTCATAAAACAATTTCCGTCCAACTGATTATAGACATTTTATTTTGGAAGTAGCATAACTTGGAATCTGAGTAATGAGCTCTCATGAGGACAGGGACAGTTTTTGTGCTCACAATATCTAGCACATAGTGAGCACTTAATATTTGCTTAACTGAATAGAGATTTATAAAGTATGGAAATATACTGATAAAATAATTCTGCTGGAGGGGAGGAACGGTCAGGGAGAAACATTTGAGTTTAAAGAGTGAATTCAGGAGGTCCCATTATGGCTTACAAACCTAATATTCATGAGGATGCGGGTTCAGTCCCTGGCCTCTCTAGGTGGGTTGGGGATCTGGTGTTGCTGACAGCTGCAGCTCTGATTCGACCCCTGGCCACTGAACTTCCATATGCTGCAGTGGCCCAAAAAAGGGCAAAAAAAAAAAGGGTGAGTTCAAGTGTAAAAAAGGAAGGCAAAGGCTATGAAGAGACATGAAAGGCATCGTGTGTTTGAATATTGTCATAGCAAAAAGCTGTGTGTGTTTCATGTTTAAGTTATGTACCACAGTACTATAGGAGGTATGCTGTGCACTTCATTGACTATAGGAAACTAAGGTGGTAGGATTATGGTGTATTAACTGGGAACCTAGATTTTTGTTTAGGGAGAAACTTGTCAATGTGGAGAATGGGTTGAATGAATGGGGAGAAACTAAATGAAGTTCTGTAGAACCATCTAGGACATCGTTTTTCATTAACACTAAATTTCTATTCTATAGGATTAAGTTAGGAAAAGTCATATAGTACACAATAAATACATGTATATTTTTATCATGTGCTTGTGTGACATTTGTATGTTTTCTTTAAAAGAATTCATCTAGGTTAGCAACTAAATAGTTTGATAATATATGCTGAAATATCCTTTTCTAGAAATGTGTAGGTTAGCCAAATTGGCAGATTTGGATTAATTGGACTCTTTAAATTTATATTCATTCTGCTTTGTCAGGGAAAGGAATTGAGGAAGCTAGGGTTGCATTTGTTGAATTGCCTAGAGTGGTAAAAATGATTATGGAATTAGTATTGATACTTAGCCATCCAGCTTAGTGGAGAATTAATATTTAGGAATAGGACAAAATTCTTTCCATAAAAGGGGGAAATGAGCTATTCTTAAGGAATATATTTAACGATCATATTCCTTATTCTAAGGAATAAAAAGAACATGGGCTTTGTGTTCAGTAAACCTGGATCTGAATCCAAGTTCTACCATCAGCTAGATGCCTAACTTTGAATAGATAATTGCTTTGACACTCAATTTCCTCATCTCAGAAATTTCTTATATATTTTTTTCATGTGTCTGTTACTGGGTTTTTATCTTACAGACTTTTATTATGAACTACAAGCATTTGCCATTCCAGAGATAGTCTCAGACTTCACTCATTTTTTTTGTTGTTGTTACCAGGGTGGGATCAGTCAGATAAGTTTGTGAAAATCTACATTACCTTAACTGGAGTTCATCAAGTACCCACTGAGAATGTGCAGGTGCATTTCACAGAGAGGTGAGTTCTCATAATAGGAAAGAGTGTCTTATGGATTCTGTTCTTCTCAGTGTCTAAAATTCTGCTTAAATTAAGAACTATCCTTTACACTTGCTTTAAAGGTTGAGTCTAATTATCTGGGATGGCCAAATGCACATCCTAAAATAAAACTGTGTTTTTTTTTTTCCCCGTAAGAACTGAAGAGCACCTTTCCATAGAACCGGAAAGATAATGTATTCACTATTGTGTCGTAGGTCATTTGATCTTTTGGTAAAGAATCTAAATGGGAAGAATTACTCCATGATTGTGAACAACCTCTTGAAACCGATCTCTGTGGAGGGCAGTTCAAAAAAAGTAAGTTTACTTTTTTTGTCACAATATTGTGAAACCTTATGCAGTTACCTGGCCAATTTATAATTACATGAACTAGAACTGATTTATCTATCCTGTTGCCTGTTTTGTAAATTTTTATGTGAACATACACTCATATGTTATCTGTGGCTGCTTTTGTGCTATACCATGGCATAGTCCAACAGATCATGTGGCCTATAGAGCCTAAAATATTAATTATCTACCTTTACAGGAAAAGTTTGCCAGCTACTGATCTAGAATAATAGATTATTTTAAAAATATTGCATTAAAATCAGGAGGGTATTGAATAAAATTAAAATGGTTAAGAATGAAACTTGAGGGTTTTTTTGTTTGTTTTTTGCTTTTTTAGAGCCTCACTTGTGGCATATGGAGGTTCCCAGCCTAGGGGTCTAATCAGAGCTACAGCTGCCAGCCTACGCCACAACTACAGCCATGCCATATCCGAGCCGCATCTTCGACCTACACTGGATCCTTAACCCACTGAGCAAGGCCACATCCGCATGGATACTAGTCAGATTTGTTACCGCTGAGCCAGGATGTGATCTCCCAGTTTTATCATTTACTAGTTGTGACCTTTGGGAGCTCACTTAATAACTCTATCTTGGTTTTCTCATTTGTTTTACAAAACTGAAATGATATACTCAAAATCATATATATATTTTTATAAAGAGTGCTTCAGTCAGTGGCAGTAGCTATTACTAGAAGTAGTATGTGTTTTTGCTACATAAAAGTAATTAAGCACTAGCCTAGTTGGATTAGTAGAAACTATAAAACTGTCTTTGAAAAAATATTATTCATACTTTAAACTAATTCAAATAATCCCTCTTTCCTAATTTAAATAAATGAAGTTTAATGCATCTGGTATAAAGATGTGCCATTTTTGTTTCCACATAATTATGTAGCAGCTTAAAGGTAATTAGAATATAATTTAATGATTAGCTTGTGACTCCCTGCTTCCTTCATCTGCTAATCCCATAGTTGAAAGAATATTCAGAACACTCCTAGTTATTTGGATCATTGTTGAAAGAGTTATATATTCTTGCTCTGTTTACTCACCTTCCAGACTCTTTAACCAGTGCTCCCTTCTATGATTTTCTGCCCATCTCTGCCCCTTTATATTACTCTCGCCATCAGTCATTAAAATCCAGCCATTCCTCTTTTTCCAAAATCATCCCTTCTTGGAGCCTTTCTCCTTCATATGTCAGTTGTCTAGAGGGCCCTCTTTCCTGGATCTTGGCCCATACCTTATATTTCATCTCAAAGAGGCCTTTCTAGTGAAGTTCCTCCCTCAGTCCCCATAAACACCCTCTTATCTTGGTATCACCTAGTATTTGAAGGTATTCCAGTTTTGCTTAATATGAACTTTCTCCATGAATTTTCAGACTCTGGCTTATTCATAAAAGAATTACTAGCATCTGAAACAGTCCTACACGATAGTAACTCGAGTAATTGAGTAAATAATTATTTTCTAAATATTCGTGTTTATCTCTTGTGTGTTCTAAGAAATGCCTGTTTTCCACTTTTCTTCCAGGTCAAGACAGATACAGTTCTTATCTTATGTAGAAAGAAAGCGGAAAACACACGGTGGGACTACCTGACTCAGGTTGAAAAAGAATGCAAAGAGAAAGAGTGAGTCTACTTTCATTTGTTTAAGAATTGTATTCTTTGCTAAGATTATAGATTTTCAAAGGTAATGGAGTTATAAAGCCTACAGTTTGACCCTTTTCTTAATGTCCACTGACTAATGTGATTATGTCTGCTTTTACCTGTCAGAGGGCACCTGAAGGGAGCGTGTTGTCTAGCAAATTGCCTTTTAAAGAGGTCTTTGTACTTGTTGATTCTTTGTGCTGGGTCTTAACCTTGTGCTGGTGGTGCTTCTGTAATAGATACTGTGCTTGTCATTCCAAGAGATTCCATTTCAGTAGTTCCAGAGAGGCCCAGATACCCATAAATGGATTTTTAGTTCCATAGAAGTTTCTGACAAAGTTAGAACTTCACTGTCACTAGTATAGAGTGGAAACGATGGAATATTTTAGTCCTGCTTAATAATGGCTATTCTGAAAAATGTTTATTAAAGATAACTTCTGTTCTAGGTTGAAAATTTCTCCGCTCTAAATGTTCTCCTGCAGTAGTAATGTACTGCTTTTAGTCAGCCATCCACATTTCCCTCGCGCCTCCCTCTGATAGCTAGTGTGCATTTGGGATGTGGTTGGCAAAGGTTAGGCATTGTCTGTGGGATTGATCTTAAATCTAGAATGAATTGCACAAGTATAGGAACCTCTCTTAGTGTATCTCCAGTGTCCAGTACAGAATTGGCACTTAATAAGGTGAATGAAAAATTAAGTATAAAGTTAATGGGCCCTATTTGCACACTGATTGAACTAGAGTTGCTGATTACATTGAGCTATATGTGCTTTTATACCACCAGGCCCCAGACTCATACATTTCATTAAAAGGATGACTTATTTTTATCTTATTGAAGTATAGTTGTTTTACAATGTTGTATTAATTTCTCCTGTACAGCAAAGTGATTTATTTATACATACATAAACATTCTTTATCATACTCTTTCCCATTATGGTTTATCTCAGGGTATTGAATAGTTCCATATGCTGTACAATAGGATCTTATTTATCCATCCTATATATAGCAGTTTGCATCTACTAATCCCAAACTCCCAATCATACCTCCCCCAACCCCTCCCCCTTAGCAACCATAAGTCTCTTCTGTTCTGTATAGTAAGTTCATTTGTGTCATAGTTTAGATCCACATATAAATGATATATGGTGTTTGTCTTTCTTAGTATAATGTCTCGGTCCACCCATGTTGCTATAGATGGCATTATTTCTTTTTTGTGGCTGAGTAGTATTCCATTGTGCATGTGTATATACTCACACCCCATCATCTTTAGCCAGTCATCTGTTGTTGGACACTTAGATGTTTCCATGTCTTGGCTATTGTAAAAAGTGCTGCTGTGAACATAGGGGGTGGGTGTATGTACCTTTTTGAATTATAGTTTTGTCCAAATACATACCCAGTTGTGGGTTTGTAGGATCATATAGTAGTTTTATATTTAGTTTTTTGAGAAACTACCATACTGCTTCCCATAGTGGCTGTACCAACTTACATTCCCGCCAACAGTGTAGGCAGTTTCCTTCTCACCACACAACTTCTCCAAGTTTAATATTTATGGACTTTTTGATTGGTGGGGTGGTAACCTCACTGTAGTTTTGATTTGATTTTCATTTCTCTAATAATTACCAGTGTTGAGCATCTTCTCATGTGCCTCCTGGCACTTTGGATATCACCTTTGTGAAAATGTTTACTTAGGTCTTTTGGTCATTTTTTAAATGGGTTGTTAGAGTTGTATGAAATGAGTGTATATTTTGGAAATTAAGCCCTGTAGGTTGCATTGTTAGCAAATATTTTATCCCATTCTGTAGGCTGTCTTTCTGTTTATGGTTTTCTTTGCTGTACAAAAGCATGCTCGATTAGGTCCCATTTGTTTGGTTTTGCTTTTATTTCTCTTGCCTTCAGAGACTGACCTAAAAACCATCCCACAATTTTATGTCAGAGAATGTTTTGCCTATGTTTTTTCTAGGAGTTTTAAGTCTTTGAGCCATTTCAAATTTTTGTGTGTGGTGTGAGGGTGTGTTCTAACTTCATTGATTTACATGCCACTGTCCAGTTTTCCCAATACCACTTAAGACTGTTTTCCATTATATATTCTTGCCTCCTTTGTGGAAGATTTTATCGGCCATAGGTGTGTGGTTTTATTGCTGGGTTTTTTGTGCCAATATCATGCTGCTTTGATTACTGTATCTTTGTAGTACTGTCTGAGGTCTGGGAGGGTTATGCCAAGGAAAGCTTTAACATTAGCTTCAGTATTATTTCTATACATAATACATGTTTTCTGTCAATGAAGTTGTTTTCCACATTATATGATTTCTATACATAATACATGTTTTCTGTCAATGAAATTGTTTTCCACATTATATGAGGAAACATGCTTTGAAAGAATGAAAACAGTTCAGAACAGTAAATGCTTATTTAATTGCTAAAAATCAACTAAAATCCCAGCCCCAAGAATAATCCCTTACTGTTTTTGATGATCATTTTTTTGATGCACTAAATGTGGGTGTATACTGTTTGCATTAAGATGAATTTGCACCAGAGTTCCCTCATGGCATAGCAGGTTAAGGATCTGGCGTTGTCACTGCTGTGGCTCTGGATCTCTGCTCTGGCATATGTTTGATCCCTGACCCAAGAACCTCATGTATGCTGTGGGTGCATTAAAAAAAAAAAATGATTTTGTGCATGTTATGAATTGGATACTCTCCCCCCCCATCTCCATTCCTGGCCATCTCCATTCCTGGACTTCCTACAGCCTGATTTATCTCTTTTCATATATAGTAATCATGATATACTATATATATATTTCTCTTATTTTTTATGATATATACACACACACATACACACATCTCCATCATTGTGTTTTTTTTTTTAACAGAAAGCCTTCCTATGACACTGAAACAGATCCTAGTGAGGGATTAATGAATGTTCTAAAGAAAATTTATGAAGATGGAGATGATGATATGAAGCGAACCATTAATAAAGCCTGGGTGGAATCAAGAGAGAAGCAAGCCAAAGGAGATACAGAATTCTGAGACTTCAAAGGCTTTGGGGAACTGTGATGTGGAAACATTGTTTCCAATAAGGAGATATTGGTGAGCTGCACAGATAAAATTTGACAGATAAACTTGACAGATAAGTATTTACACAGCCTTCTTCTAAGTAATGGCAAAGAATTCTCCATTTCCTATTGGAGAATTTATTTTAAAATAACACTTACTAAATACTTCCTCCAAAGATGGTTTCCTTAGTAAATGGGTCATTTCATTCAAGAAAGGGTAATGTTGCAGTCTGGTGTGAAATGTAAAAAAAGTAAGCCTTGCCTAATGAAAATGCCATATTGTGTGTATTTCTGTTCAGCTAAGAGGTAGAAAATAAGTCATTGCTTGCCTTTCAGTTCCTGACATCAGCTCCCACCAATGTAAGAATAAGTAAAAATAAAACGTGAGTTTTTTGCATAAAATGTAAGTTTGGACCTGTGTTTGAATGGTGTTATAGAAAGGTTGATCTTTTTAGTATTCACACCTTAAGTAGTAATGCATATACTGTACATTACCATGCCCTGATGATTCATCACAAATAATTACTTCCTCTAGATTTATTTATTTTTGCTTTTTAGGGCCACACCTGCAGCATATGTAAGTTCCCAGGCTAGGGGTTGAATCAGAGCTGCAGATGCCCTACCAGCACAGGATCTGAGCCATTTCTGCAACTGTACCACAGCTCACGGCAATACCAGGTCAACAACCTACTGAGCAAGGCCAGGGATCAAACCTGCATCCTCATGGATACTAGTAAGATTTGCTTACACAGCGCCACAATGGGAACTCCCAAAATACATTTGCTTTTCCTATACTACCAGTTTTTTGTGTAGTACCAATTAAGTTTTTCTCTCAGCTTAAAAAACAATAGCTATAAAGCAGAAATAAATGAGAAAATCCATCTATTCATATGCTCAGTAAAATATTTTTATTCTGTGGAGTAGCTTTACTATTTGTTTAGGAGTATGTCAAAAAAGTCAGGCTTTTGGGGGAATTATTTTGGAGGGTATACTACTGCCCCTGAAATCAGAGGCAAGGACAGTGACTATGATCTTCATAACTATGTTATATTGGAAGTATTTGCCAGTACGGTTAGATAAGAGAAAGCAAATTAAAACGCATAAAAGAAAAAATCTAAAACTACAAAAATAATTGAGAATTTGAGGTTTAAAATTAACATAGGCGTTCCCATCATGGCACAGCGGAAACAAATCTGACTAGAAGCCATGAGGCTGTGGGTTTGATCCCTGACCTCGTTCAGTGGGTTAAGGATCCAGTGTTGCTGGGAGCTGTGGTATAGGTTGCAGACACAGCTCGGATTTGGCTGTGGCATAGGCCAGCAGCTGCAGTTCCAATTAGACCCCTAGCCTGGGAACCTCTATATGCCATGGGTGCAGCCCTAAAAAGCAAAAAATAAACAAATAGCTGATATATAGGATAGGTATTACTAAATACTGAACACATTATAAAACTTTATAATTAAAGCTGTGATGTTGGCACATGAATAAGCAGATCAATGGAACAAAATAGGAAAAGACCTAAGGTTTATTAAACAGCATTTCAAAGCTTATGGGAAGGAAATGGGCTTTTGAGATAACTAAAAATCACTACATGGATACATTCCAGACAAAAGACCTAAGTGTACAAATGAAGTCATAAGTATTGGAAGACGTGGACTCCATTATAACCTAGGAAGAGCAAAAACTATACTATGTGACTTAAAATGTAGAAGTAATAAAAATAGATAATTTTAACTGCATAAAAAAATGTGTAAATGGCAAGAAAACCCCATATAACCAGAAACATGACACATTAAGAGGATTCCAGAATTACTAACAGTTCATTATAAGAAATGTGACATATAAAAAGATGCTTACCTTGTTCAGAGAGAAATAATTTTAAAAACCTGCATTTTACATTTCATTGGAAAAATTCAAAAAGTACTCATACTGTTGAGGGTATAGCGAAATACATATAAGCGAATGGAATGAAAATGCTGAGAAGCTTAAAACTTGTATAGAATAGTTGGTACTGTCTACCAGAATTAAATATGCATTTATAATCTGACTCACAATTCTGTTTCTGGGCTTTTTCCCAAAGATAATACTGGCAGAAATATTGAGTGATACCTGCAAAAGATCAGAAATACCCAAGCATGAATTCATAGGACAGATTTGGTACATCAAGACAAGAAATACCGAGTCTTGGAGTTCCCGTCATGGCTCAGTGGTTAACGAATCTGATTTAGGAACCATGAGGTTGTGGGTTCGATCCCTGGCATCGTTCAGTGGGTTAAGGATCCAGCATTGCCCTGAGCTGTGGTGCAGGTTGCAAACGCGGCTTGGATCCCACGTTGCGGTGGCTATAGCTCCGATTAGACCCCTGGCCTGGGAACCTCCATATGCCGCAAGTGTGGCCCTAGGAAAGGCAAAAAGACCAAAAAAAAAAAAGGGAAATACCGAGTCTCCAATAAATGATTATATCTGTATACTGATATAGGCACATCTGGTGGAAAAGCTAAATACAGATCATTATTTCTAGTATACATAACTTCCTTAGTGTCAGAGAAATGTGAATATGTTAATGTATTTACATGTTTGCATATACACACATATGTGTACTTGCATATATTTCAAAAAGAAACTGGAAGTGTAAACTCAAAACCAATTGAAAACATGGTTACTATTAGGGAAAGGGAAGAGGAAGGGAACTTTCTACAGTTTTGACTTTAGAACCATCTAAAATTTAACGATTTAGAAGCTAAATAAAAATCTGGGAACAGAGGTCAAGATGGTGAATAGAAGGAAGTGGAGCTCACCTCTTCACACAGATACATCAAAAAATACCAAGGCAGCCAGAAAGATCACTACACATCTGGGTAGGATGAAAAAAAGGGATCAGAATGGGACCTGCACCCCTGGGAAGGAGTTGTGAACGTATCCCTCGAATCTCCTTCACAGGCCAGGGAGGTCTGCTGGGCTGCTTGAACAGATAGGTTCTGAAGAGAGCACAGCACCCAGTGGGCAGCAGGCGGGACAGATACCAGCAGAGACAGTTCTTGCAATCTTTGCTGCATTGCCCAGCACCTGCTGATGTGCACAGTGACTGGGTGCTAAACCCTGGGCTTCAGCAGGCAGAGCTGGGGAGAGGACTCAGCTGGTCTGGGTGAAGAGAGCCTGCAGCAGCACCAGGGCTGGCACAGGCTGCAATTGAGAGTGTGCACAGGACAAAGCACAGGTCTACTATCGTGAGTCCCACTGTTGATTGCATGCATGAAAGGAGGGGGCATAGGTCTGCCACAGCAGCCTCATTCTTGGCTTGCTCATAGTGGGTGTAGCTCAGCCACTATGAGCTTTGGGAGTGCATGTCAATGGGTTGCCCACCATGGAGGTAGGGCTGAAATCTGAGCCAATTCTCAGTGTGTGCACAATTTCAGAGGATTTAAGTCAGTGGCAGCACCTGGTGGACATCTGATCTGATAACTTACCAGCACTCCTGTAGCTTAGGCAGGTCCAGCACCAGCAGCAACAGTTTTTCGGGGTGTGTACATACAGAAGCAGACTGAGGACAGTGCCAACAACAGTGTACTTTATGAGCACCCAAGTGGGTGACAAGTGGCATCACAGAGCACGTGTCCTGGTGGACAGCTCCTGGGGAGGAACAGGCAGTGGCTCTTTTTCCGAAGGAAGTACTCCAGTTCCACCGAGCTCACACTGCAGCTTAGAACAGGATCTGGAGGCTTCTACAACAACTGGGGAGCAGACCCTGCCCCTAAAGGGCTGTGACAACTACAGAGCAAAGAGGAAACCCCACTCAACATCCAGGACAGGCTCTGGTGACCACAATACCACACACCCCCTATTCAACGGGATAATGGCCAGCACACACTGAGGAAAGATGTGATAGACATTGATACAAAAGGGAGCCCTTGAACCAAAAATAATGGACTCACAATCTGCCACATAGTTCTCTACTGTGGCCTTCAAGACCACAGTAGAGAACTGTTTCCCCTAAATGTGAGTCAGAGAAATGAGTAAAATGGAAAAGCAGAGGAACTACACTCAATGAAAGGAAAAAGAAAAATCCCCTGCAATAAGAAAGCCTTATGACAGAACTGCACATCACCGTAACAAGGAACTAGAAACCATAAAGAGTCAGCTGAAATTAGACAACTGCTGAAATGAAAACTTAGCTAAAGGCAATTCACAGCAAAATAATGAAGAATAAGTGATCTAGAAGGTAATACTGGAAATCACCCAATGAAAGCAATGTAAGAAATCTAAGGGACAATATAAAGCATGCTAATCTGTGCATAATAGGGATCCCAGAAAGGACTAGAAAGAGAAAAGGGGATCAAAAATGTACTTGAAGAAATTATGGCAAAAAAACTTCTCAAACCCAAAGAAGGAAACAGACACACATGCACAGGAAGCACAGAGGATCTAAACAGACCTACTGACATGAAGACATTGCATAATTAAGATGACAAAAGTTAACAAGGATTCTAAAGGCAGCAAGAGACAAACAAAGAGTTATTTATAAGGGAACCCTCATAACACCATCACCAGATTTCTCTACAGAAACACTTCAAGCCAGAAGGGAGTGACAAGATATTTTCAAAACCCTAAAAAGGAAAGTTGTACAACCTAGGATACTCTATCCATCAAGATTATCAATTAGGAGAGAGATTTTCTCAGACAAGCAAAAACTAAAAGAATACAATTATAGTAAGCCTATCCTAAAGAAATATTGAAGTCTTCTCTAAATAGAAGAATCTACAGGAAAGGGAAAATCACAATAGGAAAAGCAAATATATAAAGGATTGTAGATCACTTAAGACAGCATATATATTAAAAAAAATCAAAATTTTTGTGAAAGCAAATTATAATTACAATGAACAGCAAAAGGATAAGCATGAAGATATAAAATAAGATGTCAGAATCATAAATGTGGGGGAGAAGAGTAAGAAAATGTAGATTTTTCTTTTTAAACGTGTTTGACCTACTATGACTACTAGTCTAAAGCACGTAGGTACGGTATGGGTTAACATACTTGAAACCCAGGTTAACCGTAAATGAAAAACATACAATAGGTGCACAAAGACCAAAAAGAACAGCACTCAAACAATACAAAAGAAAAAAAAGAGCAAAGAATAAAAACAACCTATGTAATGTACAACACCAAAAGTGAGCTCTAATGTAAACTATGGACTTTGGGAGATAATAAGTGTCAATGTAGGTTCATCAGTTGTAACAAATGTACAATCTGGTGAAGGATGTTGCTAACGGAGAAAATTACAAATTTGTCCAGAGCAGGAGGTATATGGGAAATCTCATTAACTTCCTCTTAATTTTGCTGTGAACCTAAAACAGCTCAGAAAAATAAGGCATTACAAATTAAACTATAACAGAAACTGTACATAAGTTAAATTTTAAAAGACAAAAAAAATACAAAATCTATTGGAATGCAAAGTTTAGAATGGCAGTATATACATAACTACCAATAATTACTGTCATGTCAGTGGCTAACTGCTCTAATGAAAAGACGGAGTAGCAGATTGGATAACAAAACAAGAACCTACAATGTGCTGTCTACAAGAGACCCACTTTAGGGCAAAGGACAAACACAGACTGAAATTTAAGGGATAGACAATGGTATTTCACGGAAATGGAAATACCAACAACAAAAAGGCAGGGTGGGGGAATAAGAGTCAAAATACTCTTTAAAACAAAGGCCACTGAAAACGTTAAAGAGGGACGATATATACTGATAAAAGGTCCATACAAGAGGATATTACACTCAACACATTTGCAACTAATATAGGAGTACCTAAATACACAAAACAAACACTAACAGAAGAAAAGGGAGGAAAATGATAGGAATATAGTAACAGTAGAAGACTTTAACATCTCACTGACATCAATGGACAGAACATCCAGAAAATCAATAAGGCAACAGGGACTCTAAATGACACAATAAACAGTTAAACTTAATTGATGTTTTCAGGACACTATGTCCAAACAATACCAGAATATACATTCAAGAACACACAGAAGGAGTTCCTGTCGTGGCTCAGTGGTTAACAAGTCCGACTAAGAACCATGAGGTTGTGGGTTTGATCCCTGGCCTTGCTCAGTGGATTAAGGATCCAGCGTTGCCCTGAGCTGTGGTGCAGGTTGCAGACGCAGCTTGGGTCCCGCATTGCTGTGGCTCTGGCGAAGGCCGGCAGCTACAGCTCCGATTAGACCCCTAGCCTGGGAACCTCCATATGCCACGGGTGCGGCCCTAGATAAGGAACATTCTCTAGGACAGAGCACACTATCAGGAAACAAGTCTCAACAAATTTAAGAGGCAAGAAATCCAAACATTTCTTTCAACTACTTTGGCATGAAATTAGATAAATGAGAAAAAAAGTGATTACATGGAGATTAAACAACACGCTACTAAAAAAAATGGGTCAATGATTAAATCAGAGAGGAAGTTAAAAAATACCTTGAGACATATGACAATGAAAATACAACCATACAAAATTTATGGGATCTATGCAGCAAAATTAGTCCTAAGAGGGAAATTCACAGCAATGAAGGAAGGGAGAAAATCTTAACTACCACATAAAAGAATTTAGCAAGAATAAGCAAAATCTGAAGTCAGAAGAAGGAAGGAAATAAGTACAGAGTGGAAATAGAGGTTAAAAAAAATGGAAAAAAGTCAAACTTAAAGCTAGTTGTTTTTTGTTTAATGACCGCACCTGAGGCATATGGAAGTCCCTGGGCCAGGGACTGAATCTGAGCCACAACTTGGACTTATACCTCAGTTGTGACAACACTGGATCCTTTAAGCCACTGTGCTGGGATGGAAATCAAACCTGTGCCTCAGTGACCTGAGTCACTGCACTTGGATTCGTTACCCACTGTGCCACAATGGAAACTCCAAGAATAGGGGTTTTTTTGGTCCTTTTTTTTTTTTTAATTTTAGGGCCACAGAGTTGCAGCTGCTGGCCTATGCCACAGCAATGCCAGATCCATCCTCAACCTACAGTGTGGTTTGCAGCAACATCAGATCCTTAACCTACTGATCAAGGAGGCCAGGGATCAAACCTGCATCATCATGGATACTGGTCAGGTTCTTAACCCACTGAGCCACAACTGAACTGCTAGAAAACAGTTTTTTGAAAGGACAATCAATAAACCTCTGGCCAGTCTCACAAAGAAGAAAAGAGGACTCAAACTAAACAAGAAGTGAAAGAAAGCAAATAACAGCTGATATTGTTGAAATACAAAAACCCTAACAGAAGATGAACCATTATATAACCAATAAATTGGACAAGCTAGAAGTAATGGACAAATTTCTAGAAACATATTGCCCACTAAAACTGAGTCAAGCAGGTAGTGTGAACAGACCAATCGCTAGAAGTGAAATAGAATCTGCAATAATAAAACAACCTCCCTTCCTGCCACCAAATCCTGCAAACAAAAGTCCAAGATCAGATAGCTTCACTTGGGAATTCCACTGAAACATACAAAGAACTTACACCCATCCTTTGCAAACTCTCCCAAAAGACAGAAAAGGAAGCAACACTCCCAGAGTTGTTCTATGAAGCCAATACCACCCAGATACCAAAACCAAAGACAGCAACAAAAAATATTACAGGCCAAAATCTTTGATGAATATAGATGCAAAAATCCTCAACATATTATTAGCAAACCACATGCAACAAAACATAAAAAGGATCCATACATCATGATCAAACTAGATTCATTCTAGGGTCACAAAGATGGTTAAACATACACAAATCAATCGATATATCACATCAACAAAAGATGACAAAAAATGGTCATCTCAACAGATGCAGAAAAATCATTTTATAAAATTCAACATCCATTCATGATAAAAAGCCTCATCAAAGTGGGTAGAGAGGGAATGTATCTCAAAATAATAAAAGCCATTTATGACAAACCCCACAGCCAACAAATACTCAACAGTGAAAAGCTGAAAGCCTTTCTACAAAAATCTGGAACAAGATAAGATGCCACTCTCACAACTACTACTCAATATAGTATTAGAAATCCTAGCCAAAGCAATCAGACAAGAAAAAGAAATAAAAGGTATCAGTATTGCAAAGGAAGAGGTAAAACTGTCAGTGAATGCAAATGACATGACACTCTATACAGGAAACTCTAAACACTTCATACAAAAACTATTAAAACTAGGCAGGATCAAGATGGTGGAGGAGTAGGATGTGGTGCTCACCTTCTCCTACAAATACATCAACAAAAAAACCATATAGGGAGTTCCTGTTGTGGTTCAGAGGTTTACAAACAGGATGTTGCTGCAGCTGTGGCATAGGTCACAGATGTGGATCAGATCCAGTTTTGCTGTGGTGCAGGTCAGCAGGTGCAGCTCTAACTCTAACCCTAGCACTGGGAACTTACATATGCCACAGGTGCCGCTGTAAAAAAGACAAAAAAGAAAAAAACATCTACATGTAGAACAATTTGCACAGAACATTTACTGAATGCTGGCAGAAGACCTCAGACTCCCAGACTTCCAAACAGGGCAAAGAAACCCTCTACATAACTGGGTAGAACCAAGGGGCGGGGGGGAGAGAAAAAAGAAAAATAGTACAAAAATGGCAAGTCTCAGAGGGAGCTGTGAAAAAGGAAAAGAGTCCACACCCTGGGAGGCCACCTAACAGGGAAATCAGCTGGGATGGAGGGGAAGCCTCAAAGAAATGCACACCAGGACTGTTGAGGGCCAAGAATAAAGAGCCGTATAGACCAGTGATACCACCTCCAGGAGTACCACAGCATGATATACTCGGCAGGCGCTAGGCACTGAGATCCTGGCTTCAGAGGTCAGTTCTGGGGAGAGGACTAGGGTTGGCTGCATGGAAATAGCCTGAAAGAACCAGAGAGCAGTGTGCCACAGTCTGAAGAATGGGGCACCACAGCTGAAGAGCACAGGAGGCCTGGACCTGCAGGAGAAGCAAGGTGCCATTGTTGGGTAGAACGAGAGAAGAGGGGAGCAGAACCACCACAGGAACTTTTTTTTTTTTTGCCTTTTGCCTTTTGTCATTTTAGGGCTGCACCCACAGCATGTGGAGGTTCCCAGGCTAGGGTTTGAATCGGAGATGCAGCTGCCAGCCTACGCCACAGCCACAGCAACGTGCAATTCAAGCCATGTCTGCAACCAACACCACAGCTCATGGCAACGCCGGATCCTTAACCCACTGAGTGAGGCCAGGGTTCAAACCCGCAACCTCATGGTTCCTAGTCGGATTCGTTTCTGCTGAGCCATGACGGGAACTCCCACAGGAACTTCTTTATCTCAGGCAGGCTCTCAGGTGGCAGGGTGCCTCTTGCATAAGCTATGAGGTGGGTGCAAACTGCCACAGCCTTCTTGGACTCCAGATGTGGGTGCAACCCAACACCACTGAGGGTCCCGTGACCACCTCAGAGGTTGCTGCCAAAGAGTACTCTGCAATCTAGCATTGTACATTATTTCCCTCACCTCCTAGGAACACACACACCCCTGCCATTGCCGCCAAAGGCCCACCCCCTACCTCCCTGAGGGTCACTGCCACTGCCCAGGGCCCTGCAACCAGGAGCAGCCTGTGCCCCCCCACCTCCACATGGGTCCTCATTACTGCCAAAGGCCTGGCAACCAAATGACTTGTACAAGTGCTGCCCACTGCCACAGCCCTATCAAGGGGATAAAGACCTGCACACACTGTGGAAAGAGACGGCAAGCATCCAAACCAAAAGTAGTCCTCACACCAAAACAGTAAGCCCTCACAAGGTACCCAGGGATGCTCCCACACATAAACAGCCCCTCAAGAATACAGCAGATAATTGTTTTGCCTATATTCACATAATAAGGAAAATATAAGCAAAATGAATAAACACAGGAACCATTCCCAGTTAAAAGAACAGGAGAATTTCCCCTGAAGCAGACAATGAAACAGACCTCTGCATTCTAACAGGTACAGAGTTCAAAAAGGAGGCTAATGAAGGAGTTCCCATCGTCATTTGACGGAAACAAATCTGACTACTATCCAAAAGGACATAGGTTCGATCCCTGGCCACACTCGGTGGGTTAAGGATCCAGTATTGCCGAGAGTTGTGGTGTAGGTCAGACGTGGCTCAGATCTGGTGCTGCTGTGGCTGTGGCACAGGCCAGTAGCCACAGCTCCAATTTGACCCTTAGCCTGTGAACCTCCATATGCTGCAGGTGTGGCCCTAAAAAGACCAAAAAAAAAAGTAGGTAATGAAAATACTGAAGGAATCAAGAATGGATATTAATAGTAACGCAGGTTACTTTAAAAAGGAACTAGAGGGAGTTCCTATTGTGGTACAGCAGAATTGCATCCAACTAGTATCCATGAGAATGCAGATTCACTCCTGGGCCTTGCTCAGTGGTTTGGGGATCCAGCGTTGTTGTGAGCTACAGTGTAGGTCACAGATGCAGCTCAGATCCTACACTGCTGTGGCTGTGGCATAGGCCAGTAGCCACAGCTCCAATTTGACCCCTAGACTGTGAACCTCCATATGCTGCAGGTGCGGCCCTAAAAAGGCTAAAAAAAAAAAAAGGTAATGAAAATACTGAAGGAATCACGAATGGATATCAATAGTAACTCAGGTTACTTTAAAAAGGAACTAGAGGGAGTTCCTACTGTGATACAGCAGAAATGCATCCAACTAGTATCCATGAGAATGCAGGTTCACTCCCTGGCCTTGCTCAGTGGTTTGGGGATCCACCGTTGCTGTGAGTTGCAGTGTAGGTCACAGATGCAGCTCAAATCCCACACTGCTGTGGCTGTGGTGTAGGCCAGAAGCTGTAGCTTTGATCTGCCTCTTAGCCTGGGAACTTCCATTTGCTGCATGTACGGTCCTAAAATAGCAAAAAATAAAAATAATATAAATAAAATTTTAAAAAGTAACTATAAACCATAAGGAAGAGCCAAGAAAAGTCAAAACATTCATTTGCAGAAATGAAAGCTGAGTTAAAGGCATTGAACAGCAAAATGAATAATACAGAGGAACAAGAACATGACTTGGAAGATAGAACAATGGAAATCACCCAGTCAGGACAGCAGACAGAAAGCCAAATGAAAAAAAAATGAAAACAATATAAGAGATATACGGGATAATATAATGCACCCCAATCTACACATAACAGGGACTCTAGAGGAGAAGAAAAAAGGGGATTGAAAATATAGATGAAGAAATTATGGCTGAAAACTTTCCAAAACTAAAGAAGGAAACAAATACTCAGATACAGGAAGCAGAGGGCCCTAAATAAGTTGAACCCAAACAGACATATACCAAGACATATTATTTAAAAATGGCAAAGGGAGTTCCAAATGGCAAAGGGAGCTTCCGTCATTGCTCAGTGGTTAACGAACCCGACTAGGACCCATGAGGATGTGGGTTCAATCCGTGGCCTTGCTCAATGGGTTGGGGATCGAGCTGTGGTGTAGGTTACAGACAAGGCTTGGATCTGGTGTTGCTGTGGCAATGGAAGTAGGCTGGAGACTATAGTTCCAATTCAACCCCTAGCCTAGGAACCTCCATATGCCTCAGGTGCAGCCCTAAAAAGACAAAAATAAATAAATAAAATAAGGCAAAGATTAAAGAGATGATTCTAAAGGTGGAAGAGAAAAAGAGTTAATTATAAGGGAACCCTCATGAGGCTATCAGGATTTCTCTTCAAAACTCTACAGGCCAGAAGAGAGTGGCAAGATATATAGTCAAAGTTCTAAAAGGGAGAAATATGCAACCTGGAATGCACTACCCATCAAGTTTATCATTTTAAACAGAAGAAGATTTTCTCAGACAAAAACTAAGAGAATACAGCAATACTAAACCCATTCTAAAATAAATACTGAAAGGTTTCCTCTAAATAGGAAAGAAGTAAGAAGATACAGGATGCGAGATATCACAATTGGAAAGTTATCACTTAAATAAGCCAGTATACAGATCAAAAAGAAAAAAATCTACTTGTGAAAACGACCATAAACACAAGGAACAGCAAAAGGATAAACATGAAAATGTAAAAAAGGACATTAAAATCATAAAATATGGGGAAGAAGAGTAAGAAAATCTAGACTTTTTTAAAAGAATGTGTTTGAGCCAATATGACTATCAGTCTAAAGGAAGATACAGGAAGCGGTTAACATACCTGAAAAACAGGGCAACCACCAATCAAAAACAAATACATTCACAAAAATCAAAGAGGACACAAACATAAAATAAGAGGAAATCATCCAACCAAAAAAAAGAAAAAGAAACAAAGGAGGAACATAGAATCAACTGGAAAACAGGGTTTACAATGGCAATAAATACATATTTATCAGTAATTACCTTAAATATCAATGGACTGAATGCTCCAATCAAGAGACACTGAGTGGCAGACTAGATGAAAAAAAAAAAAAAAAGCCTACAAATATGCTGCCTTGTAGTTACCAACCGCAGGGCAAAGGACACAAATAAACTGAAAGTGAGGGGATTGAAAAAGAATGAAAATAACAGGAAAGCAGGAGTCACAATACTCGTATCAGACAAAATGAACTTTAAAACAAAGGCCATAAAGGAAAAGATACACACTATTTAGTGATAAAAAGATCAATTCAAGCAGAGAATATTACACTCATTATATGTGCCCCCAATAATGGGAGTATCCAAATACATGAAACAATACTAAACAGACATAAAAGAAGAAACTGATGGGAATAGGAGGAGACTTTAATACCCACTCACATCAAGGGACAGATTCTCTAGATAGGAAATCAATAAGGCAACAGAGATCCTAAACAACACAATAGAACAGTTAGACTTAATTGATATTTTCAGGACATTACATTAAAAAAAAGAATATACATTCTTTTCAAGTACACATGGACATTCTCTAGCATTAGCCACACAATGGGGAACAGAACTAACGTCAGCATATTTAAGGATACAGAAATTCTTTCAAGCATCTTCTCTGACCACAATGCGATGAAACTAGAAATCAACCACAGGAAAAGAAATAAGAAAAAAAACTGACTATACGGAGAGTAAACAACATGTTACTAAAAAACCAGTGGGTCAAGGAGGACATCAACAAATATAATAAGACAAAAGGACAATGAACACAATCATACAAAACCTATGGGATGCCACAGAAGTACTTCTTAGAGGCAAGTTCATACAGATATAGGCCTTCCTCAAAAAACAAGAAAAATCTCATATCTACAACCCAACCTACCACCTAAAAGAATCAGCAAAAGAAGAACAAATAAAACCTAAAGCCAGGAGAAAGAAGGGAATCATAAAGATTGAGAGGAAATGAATAGAGACTCAAAAAATAATAGAAAAATTAATAAAACCAAGAGCTGGTTCTTTGAAAGGGTAAGCAATATCGACAAACATCTGGCCAGATTCACCAAGAAGAGAGAGAACACAAAGTAAGAAATGAAAAAGGAGAGACCTCAAAGAATACTACAGAAATACAAAAACCGTAAGAGAACACTATGAAAAATTATATGCCAACAAATCTGACAACCTAGAAGAAATGGACAATTTTTTAGAAACATACAGCCCACCAAAGCTGAATCAAGAAGAAACATAAAATTTGAACAAAATTATCACTAGAAATGAAACTGAATATGTAATAAAAACCCTCCCTTACAAACAAAAGTCCAGAAGCAGATGGCTTCACAGGCGAATTCTACCAAACATAAACAGAAGAAAAGAACTCTTACCCATCCTTCTTAAATACACAAATCAATCAATATAATATACCACATTAACAAAACAAAAGTAAAAAAACACATAATTCTCTTGAAAGATATAGGAAAAATATCTGACAAAATGCAACATCTATTCGTAATAAAAGCCCTTACCAAAGTGGTATATAAGGAACATACATTAACGTAATCATAGTCATTTATAACAAAAACCATACACAAGATAGTACCCACTGGAGAAAATCTGAAAACCTTCCTAATAAAATCTGTAACAAGACAGGAGTGCCCACTCGAACCACTTTTATTCAATATAGTATTGGAAGTCCTACCCACAGCAAGCAGACCAAAAAAAAAAAAAAAAAAGAAAATAAGAAATAAAAGGTATCCAAATTGGAAGAGATAAAACTGTCACCATATGCAGAGGACATAATAATTACATACAGAAAATCCTAAAGAGTTCACATAGAAACTACCCAAACTGATCAACAAATTCAGCAAAGTAGCAGAATACAAGATTAACATTCAAAAATTGGGTGCATTTCTGTATAATAACAATGAAATGTTAGAAAAGGAATATAAAGAAAACCTTTTAAAATTGCACCAAAAAAAGAAAAAAAGAAAAAGAATGAATATATGTGTTTGTGAAGAATGTATATATGTGTGACTGCATCATCTTGCTGTACAGTAGAAAACTGTAAACCAGCTATAATGGAAAAAAAAATAATTTAAACAATAATAAAATTTAAGTAACTAGGAATTTTTTTTTGGTCTTTTTGCCTTTTCTAGGTCCGCACCCACAGCATATGGAGGTTCCCAAGATAGGGGTCTAATCAGAGCTGTAGCCACATCTGCAACCTACACCACAACTCATGGCAATGCCAGATCCTTAACCCACTAAGGAAGGCCAGGGATCGAACTTGCGTCCTCGTGGTACCCAGTTGGATTCGTTAACCACTGAGCCATGACAGGAACTGCATATAACTAGGAATTAAAAAGAAAAAATTAAAATAACTAGGAATAAACCTGACCCAAGGATGTAAAAGGCTTATACGCTGATAACTATAAAACATTAATCAAGAAAATTAAAGAGGGTAGAAGGACTGGAGCTCAACTTCTCTCCCATAAAACAACAAAACTACAACCAAATGCTGAGCAACCTTCAACCAAATGGACTGTAAACTTCCAAAAAAGATATTCTACTCCAGAAGACAAAGAGGAGACCACATCAAGAGGTAGGAGGGGTGATTATGCGATAGAAGAAACCCCATACCTCCCAGGTGGGAAACCCCAAAGACTGGAAAGTAACTGTATCACAGAGACTCAGCTACAGGACTGAGAGTTCTGAGCCCCACGTCAAATCCCCACACCTGGGAATCTGGCACAGGGAGAAAGAGCCCCCGGAGCATCTGGCATTGAAGGTCAGCGGGGCTTGTGTGCAGGAGCTCCACAGGACTGGGGGAAACAGAGACCCCATTCTTGAAAGGCACACTCAGACTTTCACATGCACTGGGTCCCAGGGCAAAGCAAAGTCTCCATAGGATTCCGGGTGGAATCTGACTGCAATTCTTGGAGGATCTCCTGGGAAAACAGGGGTGACTGTGCCTTGTTGTGGGGGAAGGGCATTGGAGGCAAAGCTCTCAGGAACATTCATCAGCCTGCATTTCTCTGGAGGCGGCCATTTCTGGGAAAATCTGGTCCCTCCTATCAGTGCTGAGAAGCCCCAGGCCAAACAATAATCCAGGTGGGACCACAGCCCCACCCATCAGTAAACAGGCTGCCTAAAGACCCCTCAGGCACACAGCCAGCCTCTAATCTCACCCAGAGACAAAGCCCCAAGCACTGGAGGGATAGGAATCAACACCACCTACCAGTGGGCAGGCATCAAGTCCCTCCCATCAGGATGCCTAGAGCAAGCCCCCTCCATACCAACTTTAGCCACAAGGGAGGCAAACACCAGAACTAAAAGAGGCTTCAACTCTATTATCTACAATAAGGTGACCACACCAAAAACCTATAAAAATGAAAAGACAGAAAACTATAACTCAGATAAGGGAGAAAGAAAAAAGCCCAGAAAAACAGCTCAGTGATGATATTATCAGCCCCCCAGAAAGAGACTTTAGACTGTTGATGCTGAAGAAACTGGAAATAAACTAGAGGCAAAGATTGATAATTTACAGGAAACACTGAGCAAAAAAATACAAGATGCAAAAATTAAGAAGAGATGCAAAATACAATAACTGAAATAAAAAATTCATTAGAAGCAGCCAACAGTAGAATACAGAAGGCAGAAGAAGGAATCAGTGAGGTGGAAGACAGATTAGTGCAAATCACTAACACAGAAGAGAAAAGAGATAAAAGATTGAAAGGAAATGAGCAGAGTCTCGGAGAACTCTGGGATAATGTTAAACGCACCAACATCCATATTATAGGGGTGCCAGAGGGAGAAGACAGAGAGAAGGGGACAGAAAAAATATTTGAAGAGGTAATAGCCAAAAACTTCCCTAATATGGGAAAGGAACCACTCACTCAAATCCAGGAAGTGCAACGAGTACCATATAAAATAAACCCAAGGAGGAACACCCCGAGATACAGATTAGTCACAATGACCAAAATTAAAGACAAAGAGAAAATATTGAAAGCAGCTAGGGAAAAGAAACAAATGACATACAAGGGAACCCCAATAAGGTTATCGGCAGATTTTTCAGCTGAAACTCTGCAAGCCAGAAGGGAGTGACATGATATACTTAATGTGCTGAAAGGAAAAACTTCCAAGGTTACTTTACCCAGCAAGGCACTCATTCAGATTTGAAGGACAGATCAAAACCTTCACAGATAAGCAAAAGCTAAGAGATTTCTGCAACACTAAACCAGCTTTACAACAAATCCTAAACTAACTCCTCTAGGCAGAAAAGAGAAGGCCACAACCAGAAACAAAAACACCACAAATGACAAGGCTCACCAGGAAAGGCATACATACAGTAAAGATACTAAATCATCCATGCACAATTATGCTACCAAAATCAGAAATCATGAGAAGAGAGCACAAATGCAGGACATTGGAGACGTACTTGCAATTTAGAAACCAACAACTTAAAAGAATTTCATTTATATATAGACTCCTATGTCAGAACTTCAGGGTAACCGCAAATGAAAAATCTACAATTGATACCCAAACTAATAAGAAAAATCAACTCGAATACATTAAAGACAGTCATCTTGTGAGAAGAGGCAACAAGAGAATAAGGGAAGAAAAAAGAGCAACAAAAACCCCAAAGAGTTATTAATACAATGGCAATATGAACATATATATCAATAATTAACTTAAATGTTACTGGACTGAATGCCCCAACGAAAAGACATAGACTAGCCGAATGAATACAAAAACAAGACCCATATATATATTATCTTCAAGAAACTCATTTCACTTCTAGGGACACATACAAATTGAAAGTGAGAGGATGGAAGAAATTATTCCATGCAAACGGGAATCAAAAGAAAGCTGGAGTAGCAATACTCATAACAGACAAAATAGACTAAAATGAAGAACATTTTAAGAGACAAGGAAGGGCACTACATAATGATCAAAGGATTAATCCAAAAAGAAAATATAACAATTTTAAATATCTATGCACCCAACATAGGATCACCACAATACATAAGGCAACTGCTAACAACCTTAAAAGGAGAAATCAACAATAACACAATCATAGCGGGGCACTTTAACATCCCACTTACGGCAATGAATAGATCATCCAGACAGAAAATCAATAAGGAAACACAGCCCCTGAATGAAGCATTAGATCAGATGGACTTCATAGATATTTATAGGACATTCCAACCAAAAGCAACAGAATACACATTCTTCTCAAGTGCACACGGAACATTCTCTAAAATTGATCATATCCTGGGATACAAATCAAGCCTTGGTAACTTTAAGAAAACTGAAATCATATCAAGCATCTTTTCTGACCACAATGCTATATTACTGGAAATCAACAACAAGAAAAAAATGGCAAAAAATACAAACACGTGGAGACTCAACAACATGCTACTAAACAACCAATGGATCACTGAAGAAATCAAAGAGGAAATTAAAAAATACCTAGAAGCAAATGACAACAAAGATACGACCCTCCAAAACCTATGGGATGCAGCAAAAGCAGTTCTAAGAGGGAAGTTTATAGCAATACAAGCCTATCTCAGGAAACCAGAAAAAGTTCAGATAAGCAACCTAACTTTACATCTAAATCGGCTAGAGAGGGAAGAACAGACAAGAACTAAAGCAGAAATCAATGAAATAGCAACGAAGAAAACCACAGAAAAGATCAACGAAACAAAAAGCTGGTTCTTTGAAAAAGATCAACAAAATTGATAAACCCTTAGCCAGACTTATTAAGAAAAAGAGGACACAAATCAGTAAAATTAGAAATGAAAAAGGAGAAGTAACAACAGACATCACAGAAATAGAAAGAATCATAAGAGAATACTATATGTAACTATACGCCAATAAAATGTAAAACCTAGAAGAAATGGACAAGTTCTTAGAAAAGTACAATCTTCTAAGACTAAACCAAGATGAAATAGAAAATAGGAATAGACCAATCACAAGTTCTGAAATTGAAACTGTGATTAAAAACCTTCCAACAAACAAAAGTCCAGGACCAGATGGCCTCACAGGTGAATTCTATCAAACATTTAGAGAAGAGCTAACACATATCCTTCTGAAACTCTTCCAAAAATTGCAGAGGCAGGGACACTCCCAAACTCATTCTACGAGGCAGCCATCACTCTGATACCAAAACCAGACAAAGATACCACAAAAAAAGAAAATTACAGGCCAATCTCACTGATGAACATAGATGCAAAAATCCTCAACAAAATCCTAGCCAACCGAATCTGACAATAGGATTGTACATCACGATCAAGTGGGATTTATCCCAGAAATCAATCAGTGTGATACACCACGTTAACAAACTGAAGAATAAAAACCATATGATCCTCTCAACAGATGCAAAAAAAGCCTTTGACAAAATACAACACCCATTTCTGATAAAAACCCTTCAGAAAGCGGGCACAGGGGGAACCTACCTCAACATAATAAAGGCCATCTATGACAAACCCAGGGCTCACATCATTCTCAATGGTGAAAAGCTGAAAGAATTCTTGCTGAGATCAGGAACAAGACACGGATGTCCACTCTCACTACCACTATTCAACATAGTTTTGGAAGTCCTAGCCACAGCAATCAGAGAAGTAAAAGAAATAAAAGGAATCCAAATTGGAAAGGAAGTAAAACTATCACTATTTGCAGATGACATGAGACATGATACTATACCTAGAGAATCCGAAAGACTCTACCAGAAAACTGTTGGAGCTCATCAATGAATTTGGCAAAGTTGCAGGATACAAAATTAATACACAAAAATCAACTGCATTTCTATATACACTAACAATGAAAGATCAGAAAGAGAAATTAAGGAGCAATCCCGTTTACCATTGCATCAAAAAGAATAAAATACTTAGGAATAAACCTACCTAAAGAGACAAAAGATCTGTACTCTGAAAATTATAAGATGCTGATGAAAGCAATCAAGGATGACATGAACAGATGGAAAGACATACCATGCTCTTGGATTGGAAGAGTGAATATTATTAAAATGACTATACTACCCAAGGCAATCCCTATCAAATTACCAAGGACCTTTTTCACAGAACTAGAACAAAATAGTTTAAAGTTTGTTTGGAAACACAAAAAACCCAGAATAGCCAAAGACATCCTGAAAAAGAAAAATGGAGCTGGAGGAATCAGGTTCCCTGACTTCAGACTCTACTACAAAGCTACCGTCATCAAAACCATATGGTATGGGCACAAAGAAATATAGATCAGTGGAACAGGATAGAAAGCCCAGAATTAAACCCACACATCTATAGTCAACTAATGTATGACAAAGGAGGCAAGAATATACATTGGAGAAAAGGTAGCCTCTTCAATAAGTGGTGCTGGGAAAACTGGACAACTACATGAAAAAAAATGAAACTAGAACACTTCCTAACACCATGCAGAAAAATAAACTCAAAATGGATTAAAGATCTAGATATAAGACCAGATACTATAAAACTCTTAGAGGAAAACATAGGCCAAACACTCTGACATAAATGATAGCAACATTTCAGATCCATCTGTCAGAGTTAGGACAATAAAAAGAGAAATAAACAAATGGGACTTAATTAAACTTCAAAGTTTCTGCACAGCAAAGGAAACCCTAAACAAAACAAAAAGACAACCCACAGAATGGGAGAAAATATTTGCAAATGCACTGACTGACAAGAGATTAATCTCCAAAATTTACAAACACCTCCTACAGCTCAATACCAAAAAAACAAACAACCCCATCACAAAATGGGCGGAGGATCTAGGCAGACAATTCTCCAAAGAAGACATACAGATGGCAAATAAACACGTGAAAAGATGCTCAACATCCCTCCTTATTAGAGAAATGCAAATCAAAACCACTATGAGGTACCACCTTACACCAGCCAGAATGGCCATCATCAAAAAGTCTACAAACAGTAAGTGCTGGAGAGGGTGTGGAGAAAAAGTACCCCTATTACACTGTTGGTGGGAATGCAAACTGGTGCAGCCACTGTGGAAAACAGTGTGGAGATCCCTCAGAAAGCTAAAAATAGAATTACCATTTGATCCAGCAATGCCACTCGTAGGCATCTATCCAGAGGAAACCATGATTCGAAAAGACACATGTACTCCAGTGTTCATTGCAGCACTCTATGCAATAGCTAGGTCATGGAAACAACCTAAATGCCCACTGACAGAGGAGCGGATAGGGAAGATATGGTACATACACACAATGGAATATTACTCAGCCATTAAAAGGAACGAAACAGCAACATTTATAGCAACATGGATGGACCTAGAAATTATCATGGAAGTGAAACCAGTCAGACAATTAGACAGCAACATCCAATGCTACTGCTTACATTTGGAAACTAAAAAGACACAATGAACTTCTTTGTAGAACAGACAATGACTCACAGACTTTGGAAAACCTTCCGTTTCCAAATAAGACAATCTGTGGGGTGGGGGAATGCACTGAGGTTTTGGGACACAAATGCTACCAAACTGAGTTGTGATGATTTTTGTACACCTATAATTGTAATAAAATTCATTAAGCAATGGGAAAAAAAAAAAGAAATGTATTTCAGGAGATTAAGCTATTAAGGTAAAATTCCTTACAGAGAAGTTCTAACACAGAAAAGAATGACGGAGTTTAGAAAATAACCATTAATTGAAACCATCAGTGAAATGATAAAATTATTAGGTGACAGGTTAATAAATGATGAACTTCAAATGCATAAATTAGACTGACCCTACATGAATCCATTGATCAACCATCACTAAAAACTGGACAATAAGATATGTGCCTATGGGACAGAGTACACAGCAAACTTGAGAAAGTTCATTCCTAAAATACTGAACCTGAATCTAGTCAAGTCTCTGAATGTAGCTGCCACATCACAGGAATAGAAGACTAAGTTAAAAGGACACATGAAGAAGGAAACAGCCAAATGTTAACAGGGCAAATGACCTGGCTCCTCCAACAAATGAATGATACGAAGAAAAAAGGGAGGAGTGGGAAACGGCAACCATAACAAATACACGGATCATGCTTAGATCCTGATTCAAAGGAAAAGGTGGATTATCAGTGATGTGCCAGAGATCAGCAACCTTCATATTCGAGTTACAACCTAACTAATACTGTTTACTAGCTGGGATATTAGCTAGAGCATTCCAGTTGGTAAGCTGTAACATAAATTTAGGAAATATGAATCCAAGGGATATCATGCTGATTCCCTCTCATGACTCCACCTGATTTCCAGACTACACTTTACCACTGGGATGACACAGGCATCTCAAACACTGTATACCTGAAACCTGAACTTAGGTATGTACATATCGTGTTTCCCCCCAAATCATTCTTTTTTCCCCACAATTTTCTACTTTGGAGTTACCTTCTACCATTTATATAGTCACCCTTACCAGGAACCCAAAGAAAGCTCTTACAGCACTTAAATATAATCAGTTTCTAAGTCTTGCCCAATTTTCTTTCCTAAATAAACTTTTTAAATCTGTCCTCTCGACTACTCTGCTAATTCTGCTACCTTAGTTCAGGTCCTTGTCTTCCTAAACAATTAAAGACATATTCTCTAGTTGTTTATCTTTCTTGCAGCCACTTCTTCTCATGGCCATCTACCACACAGCTGTCATTTGTCTGAAGACCAAACTATCATGTCATCCCTTTGCTTAAAACTCTACAACAGCTGGTACTTAAGTCTCAGCTCCTTCACACATGCGACGTCTTCCTTGTGTGTGCTTCTTAGTTCTGATTGATTGACATGATGGCAGGTCACTATTTGATACCTTTGTGCCTTTGCTTCCACTGTTCCCTTTGCAAAGAGTCTTACTGCTTGCTTCCTAAGTTCGGGTTTCAGCTCCAGAAATACCTTCCAGGTTGATGTCAGGTAGGTGCTTCCATACTACTCCATGCACGTACTATCGCTGGGCTGACAACACTGCACAAGACAAACTTTTGCCATCTTTACTCATTTCTGTCACAGATGAAACAAATATGAATACCAAGAAATATACTTTTCCAGCAAAACTCTTACTCTTTGGATAGATTTTCAGGGCTTAAAGAGACATATTTTGTTCTAAGGATCCTTGAAGATGGAACAAGAAAATGATTAGTGGTTCTGCTTTTGTTCAGCTATCACACAAAGAACTTGAGCGTTAGTTAGATAACTCAAAACATCAGCTTTACCTTCCAATGTATTGCTTGCCTAACAATAAATAAAAGTAAAGTGAGCTGTGCTGGTCAGAGTACCCAGTCCAGGATTAAAAATTGCCATTGATGAGCTACATATCAATAAACTGGATTACTTGTAACGTAATATTGCTGTATGAAATAATGTTCTGAAAAAATACAGGAGCCCTTATATATTGCTAAAAGATTAAAAACTTGAAGGAAAAGACAAGCATACAGAGCATTATTTTCACAGAAATATTTTTTTAATTACTCTATCCTTTGCCCTATGCCTCGTAACAGTATGTTTATTAAGTCTGAGAGAAAAGATAATTCACAGCCAGAATTCACTGACAGAATGAAACATCCAAATTTCTTTTAAAACGTAAAAGTAATTTAACTATAGACAGCGTTTGGTAGATTAGACTCCTATTCTCCATCCTCATAAAAGCTAGGTTTTTGTCTATTAGAAAAGTGTCTTGCCAGAACTGGTTTCCCTGCAAGTTCAGTAGGTTCTGGAGCTGATTACCACATTGCTCGCTGGACCCCAGACAGCTGCCCATGGTCGGCCAAGTGACGGAAGACGATACGACTAAGCCTCCAGCGCCGCTTTACACCTCGTGGACGGGACGTCATAACACACCGATTTCTGATTCTAACAGGACAGCTATCCCGCGGAAGGGCAGCAATTTCTTCATCAGCTACTTCCTAAGGGAAGTCACAACATTATGCACACAGATCACATGTATTTATTTATTTTAGATGATCAGTCAATGCTTAGAGAATGAGAACTAAGAGCTATATTCATTAATGTAGCCAGAGTTCGGCTCAAGAACCCCAGACACCGTAGTGAACCTTACCCTCTCATGAATAGAAACAAATAGACTAGAAAAATGACAGAAATGTTTGACATGCTCTCAATACAATTTTTCAAAACTTAATGGACACTTAACATAGATACATGAGAACCCACAAACCACAGGTGTAAAAGCTCAAAAGTTTTCCCAAACAGAACATACTTATATAACCAGCCAATAGATGAAGACACATTATCAGCACCCCCAAGCCCTAGCTCTGCCTCCTTTCAGTTACTGACCTCCTGGCTAACAACTAACCTGGTTACTAATACCACAGATGAGTTTTTCTTGTTTTGATTTTATGTAAATGTAACCAGAGTACTCAGTCTTTTGTATTCACTCTGTCTGGCTTCTTTCATTCAAAAATATGCTTGTGAGATTCTTTACACTGCTGCATGTGCTATAATTTGTTCATTCTCAATGGTACTAATTTTTACTGTGGGAATATGCCATAATTCATTTAGCCATTCTACAACTGATGGACATCTAGGTACCTCCTAGTTTTGAGCTATCACAAATAGAGCTGCCACAGACATTCTCATTTCTCTTTTGGAAAATGCATCAGTGCATTTCGGATGTTTCCACAAAAGATTTTTTCCCCCAGCTTTATTGAGATATAATTGATACGTAACACTGTAAGTTTAAGGAATAAAATGGCATGTTCTTATACATACAATACAAAAAATAACTACAATAAGGTTAGTTGACACCTCCATCACCCCACATATTTTTTGTGTGTATGAGAACACAAGATTCACTCTTTTAACAACTCTCAAATAAAGAATACAGTACTGTTGACTGTATGTATAGTCACCATGTTCTACTTAATTCCAGAATTTAGTCATCTTATAATTCCAAGTCTGTACCCTTTGACCAACATCTCCCCATTTCCCTCAACACCCAGCCTCTGATAACCACCATTCCACTCTGTTTCTATGAATTTGGTAATTTAGATATCACTTCACTTAGTATTTGTCTTCCTCTGACTTACTTCATTTAGCATAGTGCCCTCAAGGTACATTCATGTTACTGTAAAAGGCAGAAGTCCCTTCTTTTTTAAGGCTAAATAGTACTATACTCTGTGTGTGTGTGGGGGGGGAATCACATTCTTTGAATGAATATCACATTCAACTGTTGATGGGTATTCAGGTTGTTTCCATGTCTTGGTTATTATGAATAATGCTGCAATGAACATAGTGGGCACAGATGTTATTTCTATCTAGTGATTTCATTTCCTTCAGATTTCTCCTCAGAAATGTAACTGTTGGATCACATACAGTAGTTTCGTTTTTAATTTTTTGAGGAATCTCATCCTGTTTTCCATAGTGGCCACACCAACCTACACTCCTACGAAGGATGCACAAGGGTTCTCTTCACATCCTTGAAAACACTTATCTCTCATCTTTGGACAGTACTCATTACGACAGGTGTGAGATAATAGCTCACTGTGATTTTGGGGGTGGGGCACACCCACTGCATGTGAAAGCTCCTGGGCCAAGGATGGAACCCACACCACAGTGGTGACCCAAGCCACTGCAGTGACAACGCCACTTAGCCACACAGGAACTACAGCTCGTTGTGATTCTGAGTTGTATTTCCCTGATGAATGATGTTGAGCATTTTCCATGGACCTGTTGGCCATCTGTGTGTCTTATTTTGAAAAATGTCTATTCAGATTCTTTTAAGATTTTATTTTTTCTGTTATAGTTGATTTACAATGTTCTGTCAAGTTCTGCTATACAGCCAAGTGACCCAGCCATAAATATATATATATACACACACACACACATACACACGCACACACAAACACACACATTCTTTTTCTCACATTATCCTACATCATATTTCATCACAAGTGACTGGATATAGTTCCCTATACAGCAGGATCTCATTGCTTATCCACTCCAAATGCAACTAACCCCAGACTACCAGTCTATCCCACCTACCCCTTCATCCTACCCCTTGGCAACCACAAGTCTATTCACTATGTCCATGAGCTTGTTTCTTTTCTATAGATAGGTTCATTTGTGCTATATATAAGATTCCAGATATAAGTGATATCATATGGTATTTGTCTTTCTCTTTCTGATTTACTTCACTTAGTAGTAGAGCTTCTAGGTCCATCCATGTTGCTGCAAATGGCATTATTTTCTTTTTATGGCTGAGTAGTCTTCCACTGTGTATACATACCACATCTTAATCCATTCATCTGTTGATGGGCATTTGGGTTGTTTCCTTGTCTTGGCTATTGTGAACAGTGCTGCAACGAACATAGAAGTGCATGTATCTTTTTCATTGAAAGTTTTGTCTGGATATATGCCCAGGAGTGGGATTGCTAGATCATATGGTAGTTCTATATTTAGTTTTCTCAGGTACCTCCATACTGTTTTCCACAGTGGTTGTACCAATTCACATTCCCACCAACAGTGAAGGAGGGTACCCTTTTCTCCGCAACCTCTCCAGCATTTGTTATTTGTTTACCTGTTAATCATGGCCATTAAGACAGGTGGTACCCCATTGTAGTTAATTTTCATTTCTCTAATAATCAGTAATGTTGAGCATTTTTTCATGTGCCTATTGGCCATCTGTTTATCTTTTGGAGAAATGTCTACTCAGGTCTTCAGCCTACTTTTCAGCTGGGTTATTAAGTTTTTTTGCTGTTGAGCTGCATAAATTGTTTGTATATTTTAGAGATTAAGCTCCTGTCAGCTGCATCATTTGAAACTATTTTCTCCCATTCCATAGGCTGTCTTTTTTTTTTTTTTTAATGGTTTCCTTTGCAATACAAAAACTTTTAAGTTTGATTGATCAGTTCAAGTAGTTTTTGTGTGTAGTCCTTAGGGTTTTCTATATATAGTATCATGTCATCTGCATAGAGTGACAATTTTACCTCTTCTCTTCCAACCTGGATACGTTTTATTTCTTTTGTTTGTCAGACTGCTATGGCTAGGACTTCCAATACTATGTTGAATAAAAGTGGTGAGAGTGGGCATCCTTGTCTTGTTCCAGATTTTAGCAGGAAGGCTTTCAGCTTTTCTCCATTGAATAGTATATTGGCTGTGGGTTTGCTAAAAATTGTTTTGATTATACTAAGGTATGTTCCCTCTATACCCACTTTGGTACCAGTTTTTATCATGAATGGATGTTGACCTTTGTCAAATGCTTTTTCTGCATCTGTTCAGTTGATGGTATAATTGTTTTTAACTTTTCTTTGGTTAATGTGGTGTATGACAATTGATTTGCAAAAGCTGAACTTTTTTTTTTTCTTTTGTCATTTTAGGGTCACACCTGCAACATGTGGAGGTTCCCAGTCTAGGGGTCTAATCGGAGCTGTAGCCACTGGCCTACACCAGGGTCACAGCAACATGGGATCCAAGCCACATCTGCAAACTATACCACAGCTCACGGCAACGCTGGATCCTTAACCCACTGAGCAAGGCCAGGGATCAAACCCGCAACCTCATGGTTCCTAGTTGGATGCATTTCCACTGAGCCATGACAGGAACTCCTGAACTGTCCTTTTGAACCTCAGATGAATCCCACTTGGTTGTGGTGTCCACTGATGTGAGTGGGGTGTTAAAAGTCTCTAACTTCTACTGTATTCCCGTCGATTTCTCCTTTTATGTCTGTTAGTATTTGCTGTATGTATCTGTCTGCTCCTATATTAGGAGCATATATTGATGATCGGAATATCCTCCTCTTGAATGCATCCTTTTATCATTAACATCCTTGTCATTATTTCCGGGCTTTGTTTTAAAGTCTATTTTGTCTGAAATGAGTACTGCAACTCCTGCTGTCCTGTTTTTTTGCCATTTGCATGAAATATCTTTTTCTATCCCCTCACTTTGTTTGTTTGTGTCCACAGCCCTAAGGTGAGTCTCTTGTAGACAGCATATTGTAGGCTCTTGCTTTTTTATCCAGCCTGCCATTCTATGTTTTTTGATTGGAGCATTCAGTCCATTGATGTTTAAAGTAATTACTGATAAATATGCATTTCTTGCCATTGTAAACCCTGTTTTCTAGTTGATTCTGTTTCTCCTTTGTTCCTTTTTTTTGGTTGGATGGTTTCCTTTTATGCGTCTCTCCTCTTAATTTTTGTGGATGTAACGTTTGGTTTTATGTAACGTTGGTTTTGATTTGTGGTTGCCCCGTTTTTCAAGTATGTTAACTCCTTCCTATACATGCTTGCTTTAGCCTGGTAGTCATATGGACTCAAATACATTCTAAAAGAGTCTAGATTTTACTTCCCTTCCCATTTTATGATTTTGAAGTCCTTTTATAACATCTCCATGTTTATCCTTTTCCTGTTCCTTGTGTTTATCATCACTTTTACAATAGGTTTTCTCCCCCCTTTGAGGTCTGATTGTTTTTCAGTTGTGATTTCCTTCAGCCTACTTCTTCTTACTTCTTTTTTTACTTAGAGGACTCCTTTCAGCATTTCTTTTAGAATGGGTTGAGTACTGCTGTGCCCTTTCAGTTTCAGTTTTTTGGAGAAATTCTTTATTTCTCCTGTTTTAAGTGATACTCTTGCTGGGTAGAGTATTCTAGGCTGATTTTTCCCTTTTAGAACTTTCAGTATATCTTGCCACTCTCTTCTGGCCTGTAGTGTTTCTGTAATGAAATCAACTGATAGCCTTATGGGGGTTCACTTATAATAACAGCTTCCTGTATCTTGATATCTATTTCCTTTAGGTTTGGAAAGTTTTCAGCCATAATTCCTCCAAATATATTTTCAGTCTCTTTTTCTTCTTTCTGGAATCCCTGCTGTGTGTAGACTTGCCTGCTTTATATTATCCCATAGATCTCTTATATTGCTTTCACGCTTTTTCATTTGGTTTTCTGTCTGCTGTCCTGACTCAGTGATTTCCATTATTCTGTCTTGCAAGTCACTAATTCATTCCTCTGCATTATCCTTTCTGCTCTTCAATGCCTTTAACTCAGCTTACGTCTCTGAAAATGAATTTTCTAATTTTTCTTAGCTCCTCTCTTTGTTATAGTTCCTTTCTAAAGTAATCTGCATTACTGTTCATATCCGCTCTTAATCCCTTCACCATCTCCTTTTTGAGATTGATGTCTTTTATTGCAGAGGTCTGTTTCATTGTTTGCTGCCTCAGGTGAGTTCTCCTATTCTTTTAACTGGGAATGGTTTCTGAACTTCTTCATTTTGCTTATATTTTTCTTATTTTGTGAGTCTTGGAGGGCTGTGAGTCTTTGAGAGTGCCCCTGGGTATTTTGTGAGAGCTTACTCTTTATTTTTATGGTGCTGTGTGTGCTTCCAGGGAATGGAGGCAACGGGCAAAGCCTGTAGCAGTGCGTGGTTGCTGGGGTCTTGACAGGGTCAAGGACCAGCAGGAAGGTGGCACAGGTTGCTCCTAGTTGCAGGGTCCTGGGAAGTGCCAGTGATCAGGGAGGTGCAGGTGACCAGGCAGAGCGTTTGGCAGTGGCAGCAGAGGGGCAGGTGCATTCCCAGGGGAGTGAGAACAGCAACAGTTGGTACTCAGTTGCAATGCCTATTTTTTTTTTTTTTTTTTGCCTTTTGTCATTTTAGGGCCGCATCCACGGCATGTGGAGGTTCCCAGGCTAGGGGTCTAATCGGAACTGTAGCCGCCGGCCTTCGCCACAGCCACAGCAACGCAGGATCCGAGCCATGTCTGCGACCTACACCACAGCTCATGGCAACACCAGATCCTTAACCCATTGAGCGAGGCCAGGGATTGAACCCACAACATCATGGTTCCTAGTCAAATTTGTTTCCACTGCACGATGACAGGAATTCCCTGGTCTGTCCATTTTTAAATCAATTTTTTTTTAAGTTATATGACTTCCTTATACTTTTTGGATATCAACCCCTTATCAGGTACATGATTTGTAAATATTTTCTCCCATGTTGTAGGTTGCCTTTTCATGTCATTTCTTTCAGTGTGATGTGGTCTACTTATTTTTCCTTTTGATGTCAAAAATCACCACAAAGGTCAATGTCAAGAACTTTTACCTTCTGCTTTTTTTCTAGAAGTTTAACACTTTCAGGTCTTACTTTTTAAGTTTTTAACCCATTTCAAGTTAATTGTTGTGAAGGGTGTAAGATAGGGATCTAGTTTCATTCTTGTGCAAGTGAATATCCAGTTTCCCCAAAACCATTTACAGAGATACTATCCATAATACCCAATGAGTATTTCTGGCTCCCTTGTCAAATATTTGTTCAACAGATATCAGGGGCTTTATTTCTGTTTCATTGGTCTATGTGTCTGTTTTACCATGAATACAATTTTGAATATTAGAGCTTTGTAAATAAAGTTTGGAATCAAGACATGTGATGCCTCCAGCTTTATCCTTTCTCAGGACTGCTTTGAGTATCTGTGGGTCTTTTGTAGTTTCTAACAAACTTTAGATTTTTTTCCTCTTTCTATGAAAAATGCTATTGGAATTTTTTTATATAGTGATTTTTTTCCATTATAGCTGGATTACAGTTTTCTGTCAATTTTTCAACTGTACAGCAAGATGACCCAATTACATATACATACATAGATTCACCACAAGTGATTAGACATAGTTCCTGGTGCTATACAGCAGGATCTCCTTATTTTTCCATCCCAAAGGCAAGAGTCTGCATCTATTAACCCCAGACTCCCAGACCATCCCACTCTCTCCCCCTCTCCCTTGGCAACCACAAGTCTGTTCTCCAACTCCATGAATTTCTTTTCTATGGAAAGGTTCAGTTGTGCAGTATATTAGATTCCAGATATAAGTGATACCATATGGTATTTGTCTTTCTCTTGCTGACTTATTTCACTCAGTATGAGAGTCTCTAGTTCCATTCATGTTGCTGCAAAGGGCAGGATTTTATTCTTTTTTTAATGGCTGCATAGTATTCCATCATGTATATATACCACATCTTCTTAAACAAATCATCTGTCGATGGACATCTGGGTTGTTTCCATGTCTTGGCTACTGTGAATAGTGCTGCCATGAACATGTGGTTGTACGTGTCTTTTCCAAAGAAAGTTTTGTCTGGATATATGGCCAAGAGTGGGATTGTTGGGTCATATGGTAGTTCTATATATAGTTTTCTAAGGTACCTCCATACTGTTTTCCATAGTGGTTGTACCAGCTTACATTCCCACCAACAGTGCAGAAGGGTTCCCTTTTCTCCACACCCTCTCCAACATTTGTTGTTTGTGGACTTAGTAATGATGGCCATTCTGACTGGTGTGAGGTGGTGTCTCGTGGTAGTTTTGATTCGCATTTCTATAATAATCAGTAATGTTGAGCATTTTTTCATGTGCTTGTTGGCTGTCTGTATATCTTCTTTAGAGAAATGTCTATTCAGGTCTTTTGCCCATTACTTTTCTGCTGTTGAATCTATCGGAATTTTGATAACAATGAAACAGAATCTACAGATGGTACTTATAATATGGACATTTTAACAATATTAATTCTTCCAATCCATGGAATATCTTTTTGTGTCTTCGAATTTTTTCATCAGTGCATTAGTTTTCAGTGTAAAGAACATTCCTCTTCTTAAATTTACTTCTAAAAGTTTTACTGGTTTTAATGCTATTGTAAATGAGATTTCAAAATTTCTTTTCCAGATAGTTTGTCAGTGTATAGAAACACAACTAAATTTTGTTGATTTGGTATCCTGCAAATTTACTGAATTTATTTATTAGTTCTAACAGTGTTCTGGTGGAGTCTTTATGGTTTGTCCTCCACAACATGTTAAGCTCTTTCTGAAGAGCCACTTCCTATTACCTGCTAAATGCAGAATAGCAGCTTAATACCATTACAGTGAAAGCCATAACAGTGTGCTCCAGGGCACTCGGTATTCTGCTCATTTGGCTTAATTTAGACAAGATTTTAAAAGAATCCATGGTAATCCATGGTAATCCATATCTGTCGATGGATATTTGGGTTGTTTCTATAAATGGAAGCTTTCAATTTCTATAAATGGAAGTTTTTTGCTTTTTTTTTTTTTACTCAGCTTCTGATAAGTTTAATGCCGATGAGTCTGAGTTAAATACTCTGTGATAAGACTTTCTGAAAAATATTTTTAAGTGTTTGTATTATAGCTGAGGTAAGGCTCTTAAATGTAGGTATTTTATGCTACTAGTTAGGTGCAGGACTTTATAAATCAGAAAGCCAAACAGAGTAGATAGGCTCTTTTCTGTGTGGTTACCCCTCAGTACTTTCCAAGTATTACCTACTTAAATGGTTAAAAGGCTAGTTAGGAATGAACAGTTCTTTTTAATTTAAAACTCACCAAAATCAGTTTACAAGGATATGTTGACTGGAAATATCTGATTATGTTATCCAGAAAATATACTAAGTGACAATAAATAGTATCAAAAGTGATGACAATGATTTTATGATAGACAGAAACTCAGTGAGCTAACCTGAAGGTCTTTAGGCAAAATGGTATTCTTCCTGAGAGAATTGATCCGAAGCCTCTCATCTGCATACTCATAGGCCATTTTTCTTCTCTTCACATCACGTAACATTTTCCAGTCTACGTAGTAACTTCGAACTTGGCCTGAGGCTGATGAAGGAACCATCTAAAAGACAGAGATGAGGAACAAGTGAAGGGTAGTCAGACCCAGGCTCTGCCAGTGTCTCTATCCTGTGATCCTCTTTAATCACTATTTATGATCTTTTTTTTCCTCAGTAATTTTGGGTCACCTTAAATAATTTAAAATAATAGACTTAATTCAGAACAGAACACCATGCATGTATGTTCATACATACATAAAGGACAAGTTAACTTTTACAGATATACATTAAGACAAAATGATGGTACTTAATACAATGCCAATAACGTGGGTTGGAAGGTGAAAATTTTTCTGATACTTTTAACATAATTCTGTTTGAGCTTTACTTAAACTGATAAGTATATGGTTCCAAAGTTTTAAAAAAATATAGAAAGGGGCAGGAGATCAAGATGGCACAGCACAGGGATGTGGAGCTCATTTCCTGCCACAAACACATCAAAAATATAGCTACACATAGATCAGTTCATACAGAATACCTACTAAAAGCTTGCCTGTCCCACACAACAAAAAGTGCAAGAAAGTTCCCAAAAAGGATGAAGGGAAAGGGAGAGGAGAAATAAGGATGGTACCTGCACCCCTTGGAGGGAGCTGTCAAAGAGGTAAGGTTCTCTCACCCTGGGAACCTCCTTCACAGGCTGGGGGGATACAGTAGAAAGGAAGTTTCAGAGTCTTGAGAGGAGAGTGCAGAAGCTGGCCTGCTGCCCCCATAGAGTGGAAAGAGACTAACACAGATAGTCCTCAGTCCTTGCCACCGTCACCACACTTCCCAGGCCAAGACGTGTGCTTGCTGGTGTGTGCAGTGACTAGGTGCTAAAACTCTGGCTTCAGTAGACAGACATGGGGAGCAGATTCAGTTTGGCTGCTTGGAGAGAGCCTGAAGGGCCTAGAATGTGGCCCAGGTCACAAGTGGGGTTGCGTGCAGGACACAGCAGGGTCTGCCACAGGGGTCCCATTGTCAACATGGGAGGGAAGGGGTGTGAGTCTGCCATAGCAGCCTCCCTGCCATGCTCACAATGGTGCGTGGCTCAACTGTAGAGGTTCTTCCAAACCTGGAGGGCACACACACATTCAGAAGTGGGGATAAAATCTACACCAATTACCACAACTACCACTGAAGGTGTTGGTTTGTAGCTTTAGCAGACCTTTTCACCCAGTTTTGTGAGTGTGCATGCATGCTTAAGAGACCTCCAAGCCGATTATAAGCACTCTGCAGCAAATGCAGCCAAGGGCGGTACTGGCAACAGTGATTTTTGTGGGTGTGCACAATGGCTGGAAGGTGGTGTTACAGAGTCACACATCACAACAAACAGCTCCTTGGGAAGAACACCCAGGGGCTCCTTTCACAGAGAGTGCTCTAGTCCCAATTAACACTGCATGCAGCTGAGAACTGGATCAGAGGCTTCTACCCCAACAACCAGGGAGCAGACTCTGCCCCCAACATGGTTGTGACAACCACAGAGAAAAGAGAAGGCACCACCCAACATCCCAAGCAAGCTCTGTCACAACACCAAAAATACCACCTATTAAGAGGACAAGGACCAGCGCACCCTAAGTTAAGAGGTGGCAAGCATCCATATGAAAAATAGCTCAAAGACCAAAAATATTGGGATCACTCGACACAAGGCCACTCCCACTAAGAAAAGCACTTTAAGACCAGGAAAGGCAACTGTTTTTCCAAAATGCATAAAGAGAAATATATGGAAAACAGAAAAGCAGAGGAATTACTGCCAATTAAGAGAACAAGAGAAATCCCTTGAAAGAGGGGGGAAAAAAGAAAGAAAACTCTCCACTCTACAAAACTCTACACACAAAAAGGAGGTAATAAAAATGCTGAATGGAGATCAACCAAGATGGTGGAGAAGGACCCTAAGCTATCTCCTCTCCTGAGCACACCAAAATCACAACAATCTGTAGGACAACCATTGCTGGAAAAAGGTTGGACCCTACCAGAAAAGATCCTTTACAGCTAAAGACATAAAAACACAAGGAGAATGGTAGGAAGGGCAGGCTCAATATAATCAAATCCCGTACCTCCACCTCCCAAGTGGGCAATCCACAAACTGGAGAAAAATTACATCATGGAAGTTATCCCACTGGAGAGTTCTGAGCACCACTGTAGGACCACCAGCCCAGGGGTCCAGCAGTGGGAAGAGAAGCACCCTAGAGTATTTGTCTTTAAGGGCCAGTGAGACTTGCTTGCAGGAACTCCACAGGATGAAAGAAAATAAACCACTCTTACAGAGCACACACAAAATCTCAACACCAAAATGTACCAGGACCAAGGACAAAATCAATAATTTGATAAAAACTTGGAATAGACCTAACTGCTGGTCTTGGAGGGTCACCTGAGGGGAGGTTGTGGCAGCTGTGGCCCACTCTGGAGATATAGAGTGGTGGTGGATAAATCATGGAGCATTCATTTGTGTGCAGGAGCTCTCAAGGAGGTTGACATTTTGGCACCAAGACCTGCCCTCCACCCCAACAGCCTCTAGGTACCAGTGCTGGGATGCTTCAGGCCAAACAACAAACTGGGCATTGACACAGACAGATCCATCATTAGACAGGCTATCTGAAGACTTACTGAGCCCACAACCAACTCTAAGACACACCATTAGACACAGCCCTGCCCACTAGAGGACCAAGACATAGCTCCACCCACAGAGGCAGACACTGGCCCCTCCCCTTGGAAGCCTGTCAAGCCTCTAGATAAGGATCACCGACCAGGGGGCAGATCCAAAAGCCTCTAGATAAGGATAACCCACCAGGGGGCAGATCTAGAAGAAAACTATACTCCTGCAGCCTACAGAATGAGTCTGCAAACGCAAGCCAGACACTACCCTAGGACCAGCAGGCCCCTGGCCTTTGGGAAACAAAGGAGGAGTGCACCAGTATGTCTCCTACAGAAAGCCAATTCTCCAAAGAAGAGTTATGAAAAACATAACTGATCACATACATAAAAACACAAATATCAGTTTAGACAAAATGAGACAGCAGAGTAATAAGCTTGGGATGAAGGGACAAGATAAAACCCCAAAAGACAAACTAAGTGATGTGAAGACAGTGAATCTACCTCAGAAAGAGTTCAGAATAATGATTGTCAAGGTGATCAAAGAACATGGCAGGAGAATGGAGAGGATGGATGCACAAAGCAAGAAATTATAAGTTTTTAACAAAGAGAGAACATAAAGAACAACCAAACAGAATTAAGAAATACGATAAGTGAAAATAAAAATACACTGAAAAAATGAAGAGTAAACTAAATAATTTAGGAGAAAGGATCAGTGAGCTAGAAGAGAGACTAGTGGAAATCACTGCCACTGACCAGAAACAGAAAGAAATGAAGACAGTAAAAGGATACCTCTGGGATAAAGTCAAGTGTGCTAATATTTGCACTACAGGGGTTTCAGAAGAAGAAAAGGCCTGAGAAAATGTCTGAAGAGGTAAGAGTTGAAAACTTTCCTAACCTAGGGAAGCACATAATCACCCAAATAGAGGAAGCACAGAGTCTAATACAGGATTAATCCACAGAGGAATACACAATGACACACTGAAATCAAAAGGACAAAAATTAAAGATAGAGAATACTAAAAATAACAAGGGAAAAACACCAAAGAACAAAAACAAGGGAAGTCCCAAAAGGCTATCAGCTGATTTTTCTGCAGAAACTCAGCAGGCCAGAAGAGATGAAAGAGAAAAACCTACAACCAAGAATACTCTACCCAGAAAGACTCTAGTTCAGATTTGTCAGAGAAATCAAAACCTTTATAGACAATCAAAAAACTACAAGAATTCAACACCACCAAACCAGCTTATAACAAATGCTAAAAAAAAAAGAAAACTTCTATACAGTATGAAAAGGCCACAATTAGAAATAAGAAAATTACAAGATGGAGAAGCTCTCCAGTAAAAGCAAGCAGGTAGGAAATCATCTATGCACAGTTAACAGGGAGGTTAAAAAAAAAGTAGTAAAAGTATTTGTATCCAAAATAAGCAGCTGAAGACTATACAAAACAATTAAATGTAAAATTTAAAATCAAAACGGTAATCACAAGGAGAGTACAAATGCAGGGTATCCAAAATGCACTTGAAATTAAGAGATTAACAACTTAAAATAAGCAATATAAATTTAAACCCCTATAAAAAAAAAAAACCTCATGATAACAGCAAAACAAAAATCCATAAGAAGACACAAAAAATAAAAGTAATAAGGAGTTCCCATTGTGGTTCAGCAGTAATGAACCCAACTAGCATCCATGAGGATTTGCGTTGATCCCTGGCCTTGCTCAGTGAGTTAAGGATCCAGCATTGCTGTGAGCTGTGGTGTATGCTGGCAGCGGCAGCTCCAATTCGAACCCTAGCCTGGGAACTTCCATATGCCATAGGTGTGGCCCTAAAAATAAACAAAAAGGAATTTTTAAAAAACACTATAAGATAGTCATCAAATCACAAGACAACAAGGAAGTGGAAAAAAGATATAAAAAACAACTCCAAAACAATTAAGAAAATGGCAATAGGAATACACACATCAACAATTATGTTATATGTAAGTGCACTAGATGGCCCATCCAAAAGACAAACTGGCTGAATGGAAACAAAAATAAGACTCACATATTTGCTACCTACAGGAGACTCTGATCAGATCTAGAGACCCATACAGACTGAAAGTGAAGGGATAGAAAAACGAATCCCATGCAAATAGAAATCAAAAGGAAGCCTAAGACACAGTATTTGTATCAGCATTACTTATAAGTAATACATATAACAAAAGGAAGCCAAAGAAGCAATATTTATTAAAATAGACTTTAAAATAAAAAAAATTACAAGAGACAAAGGACACTACATAATGATCAAAAGATGAATAAGGGAGTTCCTGTTGTGGCTCAGCAGTAACAAACCTGAGTAGTATCTGTGAGGATGCAGGTTTGACACCTGACCTTGCTCGGTGGGTTAAGGATTCAGCAGCTGCAGCTACAATTCAACCCCTAGCCTGAGAGCTTTCTTATGTTGCACTTTGGGTCCTAAAACGCAAGAAAAAAAAAAAAAGGATAACAATTATAAATATATACACACTTAACCTCCAAATACAAGGCAAATGTTAACAGACATAAAAGGAAAAACTGAGAGGAACACAGTAATAGTAGGGACTCTACAATCCCACTTACATGCATGAACAGATCATCTAGACAAAAAATCAATAAGGAAACACAAGCCTTAAGTAACAAATTAGACTTGATGAACTTAATTCGTATTTATAGAGCTTTCCATTTCAAAGCAGCAGAATACGCATTCTTTTCCAGTGTGCATGGAACATTCTCCTACAGAGTTCTCATGCTGAGCCACTTGATAAGTCTTGGTAAATCAAAGAAAAAAATTAAATCAGAAGACACAACCATACAAAATCTATGGTATGCCACAAAAGCAGTTCTTAAAGGGAGGTTCATAGATACAGGCCTTCAAGAAAAAAAAGAAAAATCTCAAATGAGCAATCTAACCTATCACCTAAAAGCATTAGGAAAAAAAGGAAAAAAAAAACCCTAAAGTTAGTAGAATGGAGGAAATACTAAAGAGAGAAAACAAAACAGAGATTTAAAAAAATAGAAAAAAATCAATAAAACCAACAGCTTGGCTCTTTGAAAGGGTAAACAAAATCAACAAACCTGTGGCCAGACTCACCAAGGAGAGAACCAAGAAGAAAGAACTCAAAAAAATAAGAAATGAAAAAGAAATCTCAACTGATAACAGAGAAACACAGAAAACATAAGATGAATACTATGAACATGCTAACAACTTTGACAACCTAGAAGAAATGGACAACTTTCTAGAAAGAGTCCACCAAAACTGAATCAAGAAGAAATGGATAAGTTTAACAGACTTATCACTAGAAGTGAAATAGAATCTGAAGTTTAAAAAATTCCCTACAAACAGGAGTCCAGGACCAGATGGTTTCACAGGCGAAATTCTACCAAACATATACAAAGAACAACTAATATTAATCCCTTCTCAAACTATTCCAAAAGATTGAAGACAGTACATTCCCAGAGTCATTCTATGAAGTCATTCTATCATCCTAATACCAAAACTAGACAAATAAACCATCAAAAAAGAAAATTATAGGCCAATATCTTTGATGAACATAGATGCAAAAATTCTTAACAAAATTCTAGCCAACCAAATCCAACAATACATAGAAAATATCATACAGCACAAAATCAGATTCATCCCAAGTTCATATGGATGGGTGAATATACAAAAATCAATCTATGTAATACACCACATGAATAAAAGTGAAAAAATGCATCATCTCAATAGATGCCAAAAAAGCATTTGATAAAACTCAATATCCATTCATGACAAAAACTCTTATTAAAAAGTGGGTATAGAGGGAACATATCTCAACAGAACACAAGCTATTTGTGAGAAACCCACAACCAACATAACACTCAACAGAAAAAAGCTGAAAGCCTTTCCACTAAATTCTGGAACAAGCTAAGAATGCTCACTCTCACCAGATGTATAGTCTCAAAAATGACTATATTTACCCAAGGCAATATACAGATTCAATGCAATCCCTATCAAATTACCAATGGCCTTTTTCACAGAATTAGAACAAAAAAATCGTTAAATCTATATGGAAACACAAAAGACCCTGAATACCCAAAGCAATCCTGAGAAAGAAAAATGGAGAGGAAGAATCAGGTGCCCTGATTTCCGACTATACTACAAAGCTACAGTCATCAAAACAGTATGGTGCTGGCACAAAAACACAAACCCATGTACTTATTATGGTCAACTAATCCATAACAAAGGGGGCAGGAATATACAATGAATAAAAGAAAGTCTCTTTAATAAGTGGGGCTGGGAAAACTGGATAGCTACATGTAAAAGAATGAAATTAAAACACTCTGATATCATACACAAAAATAAACTCAAAATGGATTAAAGACCAAAATATAAGATACTAGAAAACTCTTAGAGGAAAACGTAAGCCTCTAACTCTGACATAAACTGCAGCAATATCTTCCCAGATCTACCTCCTAGAGTAATGAAAAAACTGAAAAAGAAAAAAGAAAAACCAAACCTAATTAAGCGTAACAGTTTTTGAACAGCAAAGGAAACCATAAACAAAATGAAGACAACCCACAGAATGGGAGAAAATATTTCCAAATGAAGCAACTGACAAGAGATTAATCTCCAAAATATACAAACCCTTTCTGCAACTCAGTATCAAAAAAGAAAAGAAAAAAAACAATAAAAAAATGGGCAGAAGATCTACATGGACATTTCTCCAAAGACAAGATACAGAGGGCCAAAAAACACCTGAAAAGATGTTTAACATCACTAATTATTACAGAAATGAAAATCAAAAGTATTATGAGGTACCACCTTACACTAGCCAGAACAGCCATCATCAAAAATGTCTATAAACAGGAGTTTCCACTGTGGCTCAGCAAGTTAGGAATTCAACTAGCATCAGTGAGGATGCAGGTTAAGTGCCTGGCCTTGCTCAATGGATTAAGGATCCAGCATTGCCATGGCTGTGGCATAAGCCTGCAGCTGCAGCTCCAATTTGACCCCTAGCCTAGGAACTTCCATATGCTGCAGGTGTGGCACTGTAAAGAAAAAAAATGTCTATAAACAGTAACTGGAAAGAGTGCAGAGGAAAGGGAACCCTCTTATATGGTTGGTGGGGATGTAACCTGGTGCAATCATTATGGAGGTTCCTCAGAAAACTAAATACAGAACTACCACATGATCCAGCAATCCCACACCTAGGCATCTATCCAGAGAAATCCATGAATTCAAAAAGATACATGCATTCCAATGTTCACTGCAACACTATATACAATAGCCAAGCCATGGAAGCAACCCAAATGTCCAATGACAGAGGAATGGATAAAGAAGACGTGGTACAATGTAACTCAGCCATAAAATTGAATGAAATAATGCCATTTGCAACAACATGGATAGACCATCATACTAAGTGAAGTTAAATAGTAAAAGAGAAACATCATATGCTATCACTTACATGTGAAATCTAAGAAAAGGATACAAATGAACTTATTTGCAGAACAGATGCAGACTCACAAACTTTGAATAACTTAGGTTACTTAAGGAGACACGTTGGAGAAAGCGATGGACTGGGGCTTTGGGAACGGGATATGCACTCAGGTATATGGAATGATTGGCCAACGGGGACCTACTGTATAGCACAGAGAACTCTATCCTATATTCTGTGGTAATCAGTGTGGGAAAGAAATCTGAAAGAAAATGGATGTGTGCATATGTATAACTGAATCACTTTGTTGTACAGCAGAAATTATCACAACATTGTACATCAGGTATACTTCAATAAGACTTTAAAAACTGAAGAAAAAAAAAGACATGGAAACAACCTAAATGTGCATCAACAGATGAATGAATTAAGATGTGACATATACATATAATGTAATACTACTAAGCCATAAAAAAAACCAAAATACTGCCATTTGCAGCAACATGGATGGAACTAGAAATTCTCATTAAGTGAAATGTAGAAAGACAAATACATGATACCACTTATATGCAGAACCTAAAATATGACAAAAGTGAACATATTTACAGTACAGAAACATACTCATGGACACAGGGGACAGACCTGTGGCTGCCAAGGAGGAGGGAGATGGATTGGGGTGGACAGGGAATTTGGGGTTAGTAGATTCAAACTATTACATTTAGAAAGGAAAAATAACAAAGTTCTATTCTATAGCACAGAGAACTATATCCAATTTCCAGGACAGACCATGACAAAAAACAATATATCAAAGAATGTATATATAGGTATAATTGAGTCACTTTGTTGTAAAGCAGAAATTAGCACACGGTAAATCAACTATATTTTAATAAAAAATTAACAAGAAAACTTCAGTCATATCAATCATCTTTTCCAAACAACACTATGAAGCTAGAAATCAGCTACCCCCCTAAAAAAATGTGAAAAACACAAACACGTAGGGACTAAACAAAATGCTAATAAACAACCAATGGATCACTGAAGAAATTAAAGAGGAAATTAAAAAACACCAAGAGAAATGAAAATGCAAACATGATGATCCAAAATTTGTGGGATGCAGCAAAAGCAGTTTAAGAGGGAAGTTTATAGTGATAGATACAAGCTTACCTCAGGAAACAAGAAAAACGTCAAATAAACAATCTAATCTTACACCTAAAGCAAACAGAGAAAAATGAACAAACAAAACCCAGTTAGTAGAAGGAAAGAAATCGTAAAGATCAGAGCAGAAATAGAGGCTAGAAAAAACAAAAGATCAGGAGTTCCTGTTGTGGCTCCGCAGTAATGAACCCAACAAGTATCCATGAGGATGCAGGTTTGATCCCTTGCCTTCCTTGCTCAGTGGGTTAAGGATCCAGCATTGCCGCAGTGTGGCATAGGCCTACAGCTGCAGCTCCAATTTGACTCCTAGCCTGGAACTTCCCTTAAAAAAAAAAACAAAACAAAAAACTAACAACAACAAAAAAAAAAACAATGAAAATAAAGGCAGGTTCAATGAAAATAAAGGCAGGTTCTTTGAAAAAAGACACAAAGTTGATAAACCTTTAGCCAGACCCATGAAGAAAAAAAAAAGGGCCAAAGAGGGCTCAAACCAATAAATTAAGACATGAAAAAGGAGAAGTTACAACTGACACCACAGATATACAAAGGATAACTACTACAAGCAACTATATGCCAATGAAATGGACAACTTAGACAAAATGGACAAATTCTTAGAAAGGTAAATCTTCCAAGACTGATCAAGGAAGAAATGGAAATTATGAACAGACCAGTCACAAGCACTGAAATTGAAATTGTGGTTTAAAAGCTTCCAAGAAACAGAAGTCCAGGGCCAGATGGCTTCACAGATGAAGTCTATCAAATATTTAGAGTTATGATACCAAAATCAGAAAAATATACCACAAAAAAGGAAAACTACAGGCCAATATCGGTGATGAGAAAAGATGCAAAAATCCTCAACAAAAATACCAGCAAACTAAATCCAACAATACACTAAAAGGATCATACACCATGATCAAGTGAGATTTATCCCAGGGAAGCAACGATTCTTCAATATCTGAAAATCAACCAGTGAGATTCACCACTTCACCAAGTGGAAGAATAAAAACTAAATAATCAACTCAATAGGTTCAGAAAAAGCTTTTAACAAAATCCAACATCCATTTATGACTTAAAAACCCTCCAGAAAGTAAGCACAGAGGGTAAATACCTCAATATACTAAAGGGCATGTATGACAAACCCACAGCTAACAGCATCCTCAACAGTGTAAAGCTGAAAGCATTTCTTCTAAGAAATGGAACAAGACAAGGATGTCCACTCTTGCCACTTTTATTCAACACAGCTTAGGAAGTCCTTGCCATGGCAATCAGAGAAGAATACAAGGAACCCAAACAGGAAAAAAGAAGTAACGCTGTCACCGTCTGCAGATGACATGACGCTATACATAGAAAATCCTAAAGACATCACCAGAAAACTGCTAAAACTCATCAATGAATTTGGTAAAGTTGCAGGATATAAAATTATTACACAGAAATCTCTCACATTTCTATACACTAACAACAAAAGACCAAAGTGAGAAATTAAGGAAACAATCTGATTTACCATCTCATTAGAAAAAATAAAGCACCTAAAGAATAAAACTTACCTCAAGAGGCAAAAGACCTGTATTCTAAAAATCTCTAATTTGACACAGAAATAAAGATACACCATGTTCTTGGAAGAATCATTTTTATTAAAATGACCATATTATCCAAGGCAACCTACAGGTTCAATGCGATCTCTATCAAATTACTAATGGCATTTTTCACAGAACTAGAACACAAAATTTTTAACTTCTATGGAAACATAGAAGACCCCAAATAACCAGAAAAATCTTGAGAAAAAAGAACAAAGCTGGAGGAATAACATTTGCTGACTTCAGACAGTACTACAAAGCTACAGTAGTCAGAACAGCATGGTACTGGGACAAAAACAGAAATACAGATCGATAGAACAGGATGGAAAACCCAGATATAAATCCATGGTCTTAAAATCAATTAATTTCTAAAGGAAGGAAGCAAGAATATATAATCAGAAAAAGTCTCTTCAACAAGTGGTGATGGGAAAACTGGACAGCTACATTTTAAAAAAAGTAAATTTACACAAAAATAAACTCACAGAAACACTCTTTGGCATAAATCACAGCCATATTTTTGGGAACCATATCACAGGGTAATGGAAATAGAAACAAAAATTAATAAATGGGACCTAATTAAACTTAAAAGCTTTTGCACAAAGGAAACCATAAGCAAAAGAAAAAGACAACCAATGTACTGTGAGAAAATATTTGCAAATGATGCTTCCAACAAGGGATTAATTTCCAAAATATACAAACAGCTCATACAGCTTAATATCAAAAAAGCAAAGAACCCAATCAAAGCATGAGTTAAAGACCTAAATGAACATTTCACCAAAGATAAAATACAGATGAACAACAGGCACAGGAACAGATGCTAAACATCATTAATTATTAGAGAAATGCAAATCAAAAGTATAATGACATATCACCTCACACAGGTCAGAATAGTTATTACCGAAAAAGTCTACAAATGAGTTCCCATCATGGCTTAGCAGAAATGAATCAGACTAGGAACCATGAGGTTGTGGGTTTGATCCCTGGCCTTGCTCAGTGGGTTAAGGATCTGGCATTGCCATGAGCTGTGGTGTAGGTTGCAGACAGGGCTCGGATCCCATGTTGCTGTGGCTGTGGCATAGGCTGGCAGCTGTAGCTCTGATTAGACCCTTAGCCTGGGAAGCTCCACATGCCATGGTGCGGCCCTAAAATGACAAAAGACAAAAAAAAGTCTGCAAATAATAAATGCTGGAGAGAGTGTAGAGAAAAGGGAACCGTCCTAGACTGTTGGTGGGAATGTAACTTGGTATATCCGCTATGGGAAAAAAATATAGAGGTTCTGCAGAAAACTGAATATAGAACTACCATATGATCCAGCAATCCCACTCCTAGGCATATACCTAGACAAAACTACAATTCAAAAAAATACATGCAGGTGTATGTTCACAGAAGCACCGTTCACAATAGCCAGGACGTGGAAATAATCTAAATGTTCACCAACAGATGAATGGATTAAGAAGATGTGGTATATATACACAATGGAATACTATTCATCCAGAAGAATGAAATAATGCCACTTGCAGCAACATGGATGGATCTAGATATTAAATGAAGTGAAAGAGAGACAAATATATGCTATCATTTCTATGTAGATTCTTAAAAAATGATACAAATGAACTTATTTAGAAAACAGAAACAGACTCATAGGCATAGAAAACAAACGTGTGGTTACCAAAGTGGATAGCAGTGGAAGAGGGTAGATAAGTTAGGAGTTTGGAATTAACACATACAAGTTATTATATATAAAATAGATAAGTGACAAGGACCTACTGTATAGCACAGGAAACTATCCTCTATATCTTATAATAACTTAAAATGGAAAAGAATCTGGAAGAAAAAAATATATATATATACATACATACATATACACACACACACATACACATAAACACACACACATATATGTATACATATATACATATACACATATACACACAGATATCTGGAATGGTAATAGCAATACCTTCTTGAATATGGTCATCTTTTAGAAGTTGAATAGTTTTATTGGTATGTTTTGTAAACAAAGTTATTGAAGGAAATTTCCAATCTTTCCATGTATACACAAACTTATACATTTTTATTAGTTATGCACATATGAACTTGAGAACTCCAAAGCATAATTCACAAATATAAAGCATCACTTACATGTATTTAACCAAATAACTTTGCTTTTCACTTTGAAACACGATAGTGTAAGTTAACTATATTTCAACTAAAAAATAGATAAAATACTGAACAAATTAAAGCCTATAGAGGGCAATACAGATTATAACAAGGGACTAGAATCTATGAAGAGAAGCCAATAAAAATTAGACAACTCAACTCCAAGATGAAAACCAAGCTAAAACTAATACATAGCCAAATAAATAACGCAGAAGAATGCATAAGTGATCTGGAAGACAGAATAATGGAAACCACCTAACTGAAAAGAGAAAAATAAAAAAAAAATGAAAACATGAGACCTACGGGATAATATAAAGCATGCCACAATCTATGCATGATAGGGATCCCAGATAGAAAAGAAAGAGAAAAGGGGATTTAAAATATATTTGTAGAAATTTTGGCTGAAAACCTCAAAACTAAAAAGGGAAACAGATATCCAGGTATAGGAAACAAAGGATCCCAAACAAGATGAACTCAAACAGATCTACACTAAGATGTATTATATTAAAATGGCAAACGTTACAGAAAGGATTCAAAGGAATACTCCTAAGGCAGTCAGCTAATTCTTCTACACAAATGTTGCAGGACAGAGGGAGTGGCAATTCATAGTCGAAGTCCTGAAGGGAAAAACTTGCAACCAAGGATACGCTACCCAGCAAAATTATCATTTAGGATAGAAGAAAATGCTTCTCTAAATAGAAAAGAAGAAATAATCTATAGTAACCAGAAAATTACAATTGGATAATAAATCACTTAAATAAGCCAGTACACAAATTAAAAAAAAAAACTTTCTGTGGAAGGGATTATAATTCAAACGAACATTTGATGTTGATTGAATAAACATGAAGATGTCAAAGAGGACATCAAAATCACAAAATATGAGGGAGGAGAGTAAGAAACCAGATTTTCTTTTAAAGACTATCTAAAGCACAAAGACTAAACAATATGCTACTAAAAAAACCAATGGGTTGGGAGGGCGTGGGGAAAGGATCAAGATAGCAGAAAAGTAAGACGTGTTACTCACCTTCTCCCAGAAACACATCAAAAAAAAAAAAAATCTACATGTAGAACGATTCACACAGAACATATACTGAACACTGGCAGGAGAACCTAAACCTTCAAAAAGGGCAAGAAACTCTCCACATAACTGGGTAGAACAAAAGGAAAAAAAAAGAGAGAGAGGGCAAAGGAATCTGGACAGAACTAGCACTCCTGAGAGGCAACTGTTAAAGAGGAAAGGAACCCACACCCTGGGAAGCCACCTAACCAATGGGGAGATCAGTTGAGACAGAGGGACTTCACAGTCGCAGAGAAAAGCGCAGCAGCTGGACTGAGGAGGACAAAGAAGAGTGAGAGCTGAGCAGACCATCTATACCACTGGCCCCAGACAACAAAGCCTGAGATGTTCTGACAGGGGCTAGACGCCAAGACTCAGGCTCTGGAGGTGAGTTCCGGGGAGAGAACTAGGGTTGGCTGTATGGAGACAGCCTGATGGGCTAGGAAGCAGTGAGCCATGGGCTGGGGAGCAGAACAGCACACCCAAGGGAACCAGGGAGGTCTGGGCCTGCGGGAGAGGCAAGTCACCACTGCTGGGGAGAGCAAGAGGAGGAGGGGAGGACCACCATGGGAATACCTTCCCTGTGCAGGCATGGACTATCAGAGGACAAGGCACCTCTGGCACAGGCTATGGGTAGCTGGGAACCTCTTGTGTGGGCTAAGCGCACTAGGGGGCTAAGTGTGATGTGGCACGTCTTGCATGATCTACAGGCTGCAGGGAAAAACCACAGCAGTCATCTCACACACCAGAGGGGGAGTGTGGCCCGCCACTGCTAGGGATCTATGAACAGGCACCACCTGGGCCCCAGTCAACTTAGAGGTTGGCAAAGAACAGGACAATGCAGCTGAGCACCACCTGTTGTTGCTCTCACTCCCCAGGAACTCACTGGCTCTGCTGCTGCCACTGTCAAATGCTCCAGGCACTTCCTACACATGGCTGATCACTGTCACTTCCCAGGGTCCTGCAACCAGGAGCAGCTTGCACCACCTTCCAAGGACCCTTGCCCCTGTCAAGGGCCCAGCAACCAGGCACTGGCAGCAGGCTTTGCCCATTGCCTCCATCTCCCTGGAAGCACACACAGCACCATAAAAATAGAGTAAGCTCTCACAAAATACCCAGGGGCACTCTGCATATAAATAGCCCTCCAAGACTACAGTAGTTGCTTTCCCTAGACCCACAGAATAAGAAAAATATAAGCAAAACGAAGATGCTCAGGAACCATTCCCACTTAAAAGAATAGGAGAATTCACCTGGAGCAGCAAACAATGAAACAGACCTCTGCATTCTAAAGACATCACGTTCAAAAAGGAGATGGTGAAAATACTGAAGGAATTAAGTACAAATATGAACAGAAATGCAGATTACTTTAGAAAGGAACTAGAAAATATAAGAAGGAGCCAAGAAAAATTGGAAAATTTATCTGCAGAGATGTAAACTGAATTAAAGGCATTGAAGAGCAGAATGGATAATGCAGAGGAATGAATTCGTGACTTGCAAGACAGAATAATGGAAATCACCGAGTCAGGACAGCAGACAGAAAACCAAATGAAAAAGCATGAAAGCAATATAAGAGATCTATGGGATAATATAAAGCGGGCAAATCTACAAACAGGGATTCCAGAAGGAGAAGAAAAAGAAAAGGAGACTGAAAATATATTTGGAGGAATTATGGCTGAAAACTTTCCAAATCTAAAGGAAATAGATATCAAGATACAGGAAGCACAGAGGGCCCAGACAAGTTGAACTCAAGCAGGCCAACACCAAGACATAATAAAAATTGCAAAAGATAAAGAGAGGATTCTAAAGGCAGCAGCAGAAAAACAAGGAGATTATTACAAGTGAATCCCCATAAGGCTATCCAGTTGATTTCATTACAGTAACACTACAGGCCAGAAAAGACTGGCAAGATATATTCAAAGTTCTAAAAGGGAGAAATCTACATCCTAGAATACTCTACCCAGCAAGAATATCATTTAAAACAGGAGAGACAAAGAGTTTCTCCAAAAGGGAGTTCCCGTTGTGGCACTGGGGAAATAATCTGACTAGGAACCATGAGGTTATTTACAGGTTTGATCCCTGGCCTGGCTCAGTGGATTAAGGATCTGGTATGGCTGTGGCTGTGGTGCAGGCCAGCAGCTGTAGTTCTGAATGGATCCTTAGCCTGGAACCTCCATATGCTGCAGGTGCAGCCCCTCCAACACCCCCAAAAAAGAATCTCACCAACAAACAAAAACAAAAACTAAAAGAGTACAGCAATAATAAAGCCATTCTAAAATAAATACTGAGAAAAAAAGGAGAAAAGGATGGAGGAAATCACAATTGGAAAGCAATCACCTAAGCCAAAAAGAAGAAGAAAAAAAAAAACGTATTGTAAAAGTGGTAATAAACACAAGGAACAGGAAAAGGACAAACAGGAAGGTGTCAAAGGATTTAAAAATCATAAAATGTGGGGAAGGGAAGTATGAAAATCTAGACTTTTTTTAGAATGTGTTTGAGCCTATATGACTATCAGCCTAAAGCAAGAGTATATAGGAAGGAGTCAACATACTTGAAAAACAGGGCAACCACAAATCAAAACCAAACATTACACCCACAAAAACTAAAGCGGAGACAAGCATAAAATACAAGGAAATCATCCAACCAAAAAGAAAGGAACAAAGGAGAAACATAGAGTCAACTGGAAAACAGGGTTTACAATGGCAATAAATACATTTTTATCAATAAATACTTTAAACATCAATGGATTAAATGCTCCAATCAAAACACATGGAATGGCAGGCTGGATAAAAAAGCAAGAACCTACAATATGCTGTCTACAAGACACTCTCCTTAGGGCAATGGACACATACAAACTGAAAGTGAGGGGATGGAAAAATATATTTCATGCAAATGGAAAAAACAGGAAAGCAGGAGTTGCAATACTCATACCAGACAAAATACTTTCAAATGAAGGCCATAAAGAAAGACAAAGAAGGACACTATTTAATGATAAAAAGGTCTATTCAAGAGGAGGATATTCCAGTCATCAATACATACGCCCCTAATATAGAAGGAGATACCTACAACAAGTACTAACAGATATAAAAGGAGAAGTTGATGAGAATACAATAACAGTAGGAGACTTTAACCTCCCACTCACATTAATGGACAGATCCCCTAGACAGAAAATCAAAAAGGACACAGAGATCCTAAATGACACAATAGAAAACACAAACTTAACTGACATTTTCAGGACATTACATCCAAAAAAACCCCCCAAAAATCAGAATATACATTCAAGTGCACATGGAACTTTGTCAAGGACTGACTATATCCTGGGGCACAAAACTTTACCTCAACAAATTTAAGAGTACAGAAATTATTTCAAGTTTCTTCTCTGACCACAATGTCATGAAAGTAGAAATCAACCTCAAAAAAAGAAATGAGAACAAACTGACTACACAGACTAAACAAAGTGCTACTAAGAAAACCAATGGGTCAATGAGAAAATCAAAATGCAAATTAAAAAACACGAGACAAATGATAACGAACACACAACCACTCAAAATCTATGGGATGCCACAAAAGTAGTGACCACTTAAAGAGTCAAGTTAATGGCAATACAGGTGTTTCTAAAAAAAAGAAAAGAAAAGAAAAAAAACCAAAACAACAAGAAAAACCTCAAATCGACCACTTAACTTACTACCTAAAAGAACTGGAAAAAGAGCAACAAACAAAACCTAGTCAGCAGAAGGAAGGAAATCATAAAGATCAGAGAGGAAATCAGTAAAGCAGATATTCAAAAAACAATAGGAAAAAAAATCAATAAAACCAAGACCTGGGGGATGGATTAAGATGACGGAATAGAAGGACTGGAGCTTAACTTCTCTCATAAAAGAGGTAAAATTACAACCAAATGCTGAGCAACCTTCAACCAAATGGCCTGGAAACTTTCAAAAAGACATTCTACTCCAGAAGACAAAGAGGAGACCACATCAAGAAATAGGAGGGGCGATTACACAATATAAGCAACCCCATACCTCCAGGGTGGGAAGCCCCACAGACTGGAAAGTAACTGTATCACAGAGACTTACCTACAGGACTGAGAGTTCTGAGCCCCACGTCAAATCCCCATGCCTGGGGATCTGGCACACAGAAAAAGAGCCACTGGAGCATGTGGCATCGAAGGCCAGTGGGGCTTGTGTGCAGGAGCTCCACAGGACTGGGGAAAAGGAGACCCCATTCTTGAAAGGCACACTCAGACTGTCACGTGCACTGGGTCCCAGGGCAAAGCAGTCTCCATAGGAATCCGGGTGGAACCTGACTGCAATTCTTGGAGGATCTCCTGGGAAAACAGGGGTGACTGTGCCTTGTTGTGGGGGAAGGGCATTGGAGGCGAAGCTCTTGGGAACATTTATCAGGTTGCATTTCTCTGGAGGGGGCCGTTTCTGGGAAAATCTGGTCCCTCCCATCAGCGCTGAGAAGCCCCAGGCCAAACAATAATCCAGGTGGGATCTCAGCCCCACCCAACAGTAAACAGGCTGCCTAAAGACCCCTCAGGCACACAGCCAGCCTCCAATCTTACTCAGAGACAAAGCCCCACCCACCAGAGGGAGAGGAATCAGCCTCACCTACCAGTGGGCAGACCAGTCCCTCCTATCAGGAAGCCTACAGCAAGCCCTCCCATACCAACTTCAGCCACAGGGGAGGCAACCACCAGAAGTGACAGAGGATACAACTCTATTGTCTGCAAAAAGGTCATCACACCAAAAACCTATGAAAATGAAAAGACAGAAAACTATAACTCAGATAAGGGAGAAAGAAAAAAGCCCAGAAAAACAGTTCAGTGATGAGGATATTATTAGCCTCCAGGAAAAAGACTTTAGACTGTTGATGCTGAAGATGATGCAAGACATTGGAAATAAACTGGAGGCAAAGACTGATAATTTACAAGAAACACTGAGCAAAGAAATACAAGATGTAAAAATTAAGAAGAGATGCATAATACAATTACTGAAATAAAAAATTCTTTAGAAGCAGCCAACAGTAGAACACAGGAGGCAGAAGGACGACTCAGAGAGGTGGAGGATAGATTAGTGGAAATCACTAATGCAGAAGAGAAAAGAGATAAAAGATTGAAAGGAAATGAGGAGGGTCTCAGAGAACTCTGGGATAACGTTAAGTGCACCAACATCCATATTATAGGGGTACTAGAGGGAGAAGAGAGAGAGAAGGCGACAGAAAAAATATTTGAAGAGATAATAGCCGAAAACATCCCTAAAATGGGAAGAACTATTCACTCAAATCAGGAAGCAGAATGAGTACCACATAAAATAAACCCAAGGAGGAACACCCCTGAGACACGTATTAATCACAATGACCAAAATTGAAGACAAAGAAAAAATATTGAAAGCAGCTGGGGAAAAGAAACAACATACAAGGCAACCCCAATAAGGTTATCAGCAGATTTTTCAGCTGAAACTCTGCAGGCCAGAAGGGAGTGGAATGATATACTTAACATGATGAAAGGAAAAAACCTCCAACCAAGATTACTTTACCCAACAAGGCTCTCATTCAGATTTAAAGGAGAAATCAAAACCTTTACAGATAAGCAAAAGCTAAGAGAATTCTGCAACGCTACCAGCTTTACAACAAATCCTAAAGGAACTTCTCTAGGCAGAAAAGAAAAGGCCACAGGCAGAAACAAAACCACCACAAATGACAAGGCTCACCAGGAAAGGCATATATACAGTAAAAATACACAGTCATCCATGCACAATTATGCTACCAAAATTAGAAATTGTGAGAAGACAGCACAAATGCAGGACATTGGAGACGCATTTGCAATAAAGAAACCAACATATTAAAACAATCTCATTTATATATAGACTCCTATGTCAAAACTTCAGGGTAACTGCAAACCAAAAATCTACAACTGAAACACAAATAAATAAGAAAAATCGACTAAAATACAGCATTAAAGATAGTCATCAAACAAGAGGAGACAACAAGAGAACAAGGGAAGAAAAAAGAACAACAAAAATCCAAAACAGTTAATAAACTGGCAATAAGAACATACATATCAATAATTACCTTAAACGTTAATGGACTAAATGCCCCAACCAAAAGACATAGACTGGCTGAATGGATACAAAAACAAGACCCATATATATGTTGTCTTCAAGAGACTCACTTCACTTCTAGGGACACATACAAATTGAAAGTGAGAGGATGGAAGAAAATATTGCATGCAAATGGGAATCAAAAGAAAGCCGGAGTAGCAATACTCATAACAGACAAAATAGACCTTAAAATGAAGAACATTTTAGGAGAGAAGGAAGGATCAGAGGATCAATCCAAGAAGATATAACAATTTAAAATATCTATGCACACGACACAGGATTACCACAATATATAAGGGAACTGTTAACAACCTTAAAAGGAGAAACCAACAATAACATAATCATAGTGGGGGACTTTAACACCCCACTCAGAGCAATGGATAGATCATCCAGACAGAAAATCAATAAGGAAACACAGACCCTGAATGAAGCATTAGATCAGATGGACTTCATAGATATTTATAGGACATTCCATCCTAAAGCAACAGAATACACATTCTTCTCAAGTGCGCACGGAACATTCTCTAAAATTGATCACATCCTGGGATACAAATCAAGCCTCAGTAACTTTAAGAAAATTGAAATCATATCAAGCATCTTTTCTGACCACAATGCTATACGTCTGGAAATCAACAAGAAAAATATGGCAAAAAATATGAACATGTGGAGACTAAACAACATGCTACTGAACAACCAATGGATCACTGAAGAAATCAAAGAGGAAATTAAAAAAAGACCTAGAAGCAACTGACAACAAAGATACGACCCTCCAAAACCTCTGGGATGCAGCAAAAGCAATTCTAAGAGGGAAGTTTATAGCAATACAAGCCTACCTCAGGAAACAAGAAAAAGTTCAGATAAGCAACCTAACTTTACATCTAAAGCAGCTAGAGAGGGAAGAACAGACAAGACCTAAAGTTAGAAGAAAAGAAATCATAAAGATCAAAGCAGAAATCAATGAAATAGAAACGAAGAAAACCACAGAAAAGATCAATGAAACTAAAAGCTGGTTCTTTGAAAAGATCAACAAAATTGATAAACCCTTAGACAGTCTTATCAAGAAAAAAAGAGAGAGAACACAAATCAGTAAAATTTGAAATGGAAAAGGAGCAGTAACAACGGACATCACAGAAATACAAAGGATCATAAGAGACTACTACATGCAACTATACTCCAATAAAATGGAAAACCTAGAATGGACAAGTTCTTAGAAAAGTACAATCTTCCAAGACTAAACCAAGATGAAATAGAAAAGACGAAAAGACCAATCACAAGTTCTAAAACTGAACCTGTGATTTAAAAACTTCCAACAAACAAAAGTCCAGGACCAGATGGCTTCACAGGAGAATTCTACCAAACATTTAGAGAAGAGCTAACACCTATCCTTCTGAAACTCTTCCAAAAAATTGCAGAGGAAGGGACACTCCCAAACTCATTTTATGAGGCAACCATCACCCTGATATCAAAACCAGACAAAGATACCACAAAAAAGGAAAATTACAGGCCAATCTCACTGATGAACATAGATGCAAAAATCATCAACAGAATACTAGCCAACTGAATCCAACAATACATTAAAAGGACTGTACGTCATGATCAAGTGGGATTTATCCCAGGGACGCAAGGATTCTTCAATAGCTGCAAATCAATTAGTGTGACGCACCATATTAAAAACTGAAGAATGAAAACCATATGATCCTCTCAATAGATGAAGAGAAAGCCTTTGACAAAACCCGACACCCATTTCTGATAAAAACCCTTCAGAAAGCGGGCACAGGGGGAACCTACCTCAACATAATAAAGGCCATCTATGACAAACCCAGGGCTCACATCATTCTCAATGGTGAAAAGCTGAAAGAATTCCTGCTGAGATCAGGAACAAGACAGGGATGTCCATTCTCACCACTACTATTCAACATAGTTTCAGAAGTTCTACCCACAGCAATCAGAGAAGAAAAAGAAATAAAAGGAATCTAAATTGGAAAGAAAGAAGTAAAACTATCACTATTTGCAGATGACATGATACCATACCTACAGAATCCTAAAGACTCTACCAGAAAACTATTAGAGCTCATCAATGAATTTGGCAAAGTCGCAGGATACAAAATTAATACACAGAAATCAACTGCATTTCTGTATACTAACAATGAAAGATCAGAAAAAGAAATTAGGGAAGCAATCCTGTTTACCATCACATCAAAAAGAATCAAATACTGAGGAATAAACCTACCTAAAGAGACAAAAGACCTGTACTCTGAAAACTATAAGACACTGATGAAAGAAATCAAGGATGACATGAACAGATGGAAAGACATATCGTGCTCTTGGATTGGAAGAGTTAGTATTATCAAAATGACTATACTGTCCAAGCAATCTACACATTCCATGCAATCCCTATCAAATTATCAAGGACATTCTTCACAGAACTAGAAGTTTAGGTTTGTTTGGAAGTACAAAAGACCCAGAATAGCCAAAGACATCCTGAAAAAGAAAAATGGAGCTGGAGGAATCAGGTTCCCTGACTTCAGACTATACTACAAAGCTACAGTCATCAAAACCATATGCCACTGGCACAGAGACAGAAATATAGATCAGTGGAACAGGATAGAAAGCCCAGCATTAAACCCACACAAATCTAGTCAACTAACGTTATGACAAAGGAGGCAAGAATGTACAATGGAGAAAAGGCAGCCTCTTCAATAAGTGGTGCTGGGGAAACTGGACAATACATGTAAAAAAATGAAACTAGAACACTTCCTAACACCATACACAAAAATAAACTCAAAATGGATTAAAGACCTAGATATAAGACCAGAGACTATAAAACTCTTAGAGGAAAACATAGGCCAAACATTCTCTGACATAAATGATAGCAACAACTTCTCAGATCCATCTGTCAGAGTAAGGACAATAAAAAGAGAAATAAACAAATGGGACCTAATTAAACTTCAAAGTTTCTGCACAGCAAAGGAAATCCTAAACAAAACAAAAAGACAACCCACAGAATGGGAGAAAATATTTGCAAATGAATCGACTGACAAGGGATTCATCTCCAGAATTTACGAACACCTCAATACCAAAAAAACAAACAACCCCATCACAAAATGGGCGGAGGATCTAGGCAGACAGTTCTCCAAAGAAGACATGCAGATGGCAAATAAACACATGAAAAGATGGTCAACATCTCGTTATTAGAGAAATGCAAATCAAAACCACTATGAGGTACCACATTATACTGGCCAGAATGGCCATCATCAAAAAGTCTACAAACAATAAGTGCTGGTAAGGGTATGGAGAAAAAGGAACCCTATTACACTGTTGGCAGGAATGTAAATTGGTGCAACCACTGTGGAAAACAGTATGGAGATTCTTCAGAAAACTAAAAACAGAATTGCCATTTGATCCAGTAACCCCACTCCTGGACATCTATTCAGAGAAAACCATGACTCAAAAAGACACATGTACTCCAATGTGCATTGTAGCACTCTACACAATAGCCGAGACATGCAAACAATAAATGTCCATCGACAGAGGAGTGTATAAAGAAGATGTGGTACATATACATAATGGAATATTACTCAGCCATTATAAAATGAAATAGCAGCATTTATAGCAACATGGATGGACCTAGAAATTATGGTGCTAAGTGAAGTCCGTCACATAATGAGACACCAGAATCAAATGCTACCACTTATACGTGGAATCTAAAAAAAAGGACACAATGAACTTCTTTTCAGAACAGATACTCACACAGACTTTGGAAAACTTATGGTTTCCAAATGAGACAAGCTGTGGGGTGGGATGATGCACTGAGGGTTTGATATGGAAATGCTATAAAATTTGGTTGTGATGACTTTTGTACACCTATAAATGTAATAAAATTCATGAAGTAATTAAGAAAAAAAAAAAAAAAAACCAAGACCCGGTTCTTTGAAAGGGTAAACGAAACTGATAAACCTCTGGCCAGACTCACCAAGAAGAGGAGACAAAGAACTCAAATAAACAAAATAAGAAACGAAAAAGGAAAAAAATCTTAATGGATACTGCAGAAATACAAAAAACCATAAGAGAATACTATGAATAATTATATGACAACAAATTTGACAACACAGAAGAAATGAACAACCTTCTAGAGACCACATTAACAAAAGAAAAGTCAAAAACCACATGATCAATCTCCATTGTTGCAGAAAAAGCATTTGACAAAGTCCAACATGAATTCATGATAAAAAATCTTAGCAAAGTGGGTACAGAGGGAACATACCTTAACATAACAAGTCATTTATGACAAACCCACACCCAATATAATACTCACTGGAGAAAAGCTGAAAGCCTTCCTGCTAAAATCTGGAACAAGACAAGGATGCCCACTCTCACCACTTTTATTCAACATAGTACTGGAAGTCCTAGCCACAGCAATCTGACAAACAAAAGAAATAAAAAGTAGTCAAATTGGAAGAGAAAAGGTGAAACTGTCACTCTATGCAGATGACATACTATATATAGGAAACCATAAGGACTCCACACAAACTACTGGAACTGATCAACACATTCAGCAAAGCAGCAGGATATAAAATTAACATTCAGAAATCGGTTGATCTAAGGTGACTTCCTGAAATCATGCTTACAAATGACCTTAAAAAGAAAAAAAAATGTAAGTGGCTGAAGAACACGTATGTGAAATAAAATAATGATTCACTAATGTATATTTTATGTAAATCTAGACATGCCTACACTAGATGTGCTAAGTTAAGTGGTTCTAATGTATTCTATCGTAAATGCTATTCCTGTACATTAAAAAGAATTTCAGTAAGTAACTACATAGGAGAAAAACCCTGAGAAGGTTTTTGCTAGGGCAGCAATACCATTTTTAAAGTAGATTATTAGAAACTTTTACAAGTAGTTTTTCATGCACACAATAACATTCCATAGTCTCTTCTGTGCTAATGGAAAACCAGTTGGTGTATTTTCAAGAGAATTAAATAACTAAAGCTCCCACACAAGCTGCCCTCTTCTGAAGCTAAAGACAAAATAGGAACATAAAACTTTGCTTAGTCAATATATAGTAGTATAAAAATAAAATAAAGATAGAGTTTAGAATGTCAAGTTCAAATTATATAATATGCTAAATTTCATTACAGTTTGAACACATTGTAGTGGCTGTTTAGACTCAATATTGAGTAATTTTAAGGTTACTGAATTTCTTAGATTTATATTTCTAAAATTGTCTCTTTCCTATGTGACATTTTGGGGATGAATGTTTCACTCAATAAATTTTGCCAAAATCTAAAAAAAAAAAAGTCAATGAGGAAGTCAAAGAGAAAATTAAAAAATACTTTGAGACAAAGGAAAATATCACCATGCAAATCTATGAGATGCTGCAAAAAGCTCTAAAGTTAAATTTATAGCAATACAAGCGTTCCAAAAAACAAACCTCAAACAGCCTAACCTGTCACCTAAAAAAATTAGAAAAAGAACAAACAAAACCAAAAGTTAGAAGAAAAGGCAATAATAAAGATCAGAGAACAAATTAAAAAAGAATTTTAAAAAAGTCCATCAAACCAAGAGTTGTTTTTTGAAAGGACAGACAAAAATCAACATACATCTGGCCAGGAGCACCAAGAATAAAGAGGGCCCAGATAAACTAAACAAGATATCAAAGAGAATAAATAACAACTGATACCACAGAAATCCAAAAAAAAAAAAAAAAAAAAACCCTAGGAGAATCACTAGGAACAATTATATGTCAACAAATCGGACAACCTAGAAGAAATGGACAACTTTCTAGAAACATATAGCCCACCAAAACTGAATCAAGAAGAAATAGATAACCTGAATAGGTTGATCACTATAAAGGAAATGCACACTATTAATTTAAAAAACTCCCTGCAGACAGAAGTCCAAGACCAGATGGCTTCACTTAGGAATTCTACCAAATACACAAAGAACTTATAGTGATCCTTCACAAACTCTTCCAAAAGACTGAAGATGATGGAACACTCCGAAAGACATTCTATGAAGCCACCATCATGTTGATAATAAAATCAGACAGACATTACCAAAAACAGAAAATTATAGGCCAATATCTTTGGTGAATATAGATGCAAAGATTCTTAAGAAAATATTAGCCAACCAAATCAAACAACACATAAAAAGGATCATATACCATAGTCAAACTGATTCCAGGATCACCAGGATAGTTCAACATATGCAAATCAATGTGACAAACCACACTGATGAAAGAAAAGACCAAAAAAAAAAAAAAAGTCACCTCAATAGATGCAGAAAAAGCATTTGATAAATCTTACCAAAGTGGGTATAGAAGGAACATACCTCAACATAATAAAAACTATTTATGACAAACTCACAGCAAGCACAATACTCAACAGTAAAATGCTAAAAGCCTTTCTGCTAAATTCTGGAACAAGAAAAGGATATCCTCTCACCACTTCTACTCAACATGTCCTAGCCACAACAATCCAACAAGAAAAAGAAATAAAAAGTATCCAAGTTGGAAGGGAACAGGTAAAACTGTTATTACAGGCAAAAAAAACTCTATATAGAAAATTCTAAAGACTCCACACAAAAACTCTAAGACCTGATGAATAAATTCAGCAAGGTGGCAGGATACAAGATTAATATTCAGAAATCGACTGCATTTCTTTAACAATAAAGTATCAGAAAGTTTTAAAAAACCTGTAAAAATCACATAAAAAAATATGAGTTCCCTAGCAGATCCACGGATTAACTATCTGGCATTGTCACTGCGGTGGTATGGGCTCAATCCCTGGCCATGGAAATTCTGCATGTCACAGAAATGGCCAAAAGAATAACAACCACCACCACCACAACCAGGAACAAATCTAACGAAGGAAGCAAAAGACTTACACACCAAGAACTATAAAATGTTGATAAGAAAACTAAAGATGATTCAAAAAATGGAAAGCCATCCCATGTTCTTGGACTGGAAGAATTACTGTAACAAAAATGGATATACTACCCAAAACACTCTACAGACTAAACGGGATCCCCTATTAACTTCCTCATAGCATTTTTCACAGAACCAAAACAACTAATCCTAACATTTATATGGAATCATAAAAGACCCAGAGTTGCCACAGCAATCCTGAGGAAAAAGAACAAAGCTGAAGCCATAGCCCCCCAGACATCAGACAACACTACACAGCTACAGTAATCAAAACAGCATGGTACTGGCACAAAAAAAAAGACACAGAGCAATGGAATAGGACAGAGGACCCAGAAAAAAACCCACACACGTACAGTCAATCTTTGACAAAAAAGCAAAGAATACATACAATGGAGAAAAGATAGCCTCTTCAGCACCTGTGTTGGTAAAGCTGGAAAGCCACATCTGAACCAGTGAAAAAAGAAAACTTCCTCATACCCCACAAAAAAATAAACTTGAAATGGATCAAAGACTTAAGTATAAGACATGAAACCATAAAATTCCTGGAAGAGAACATAGGCATAACAGTTTCCAACATAAATTGAAACAATATTATTTTTAGCTCAGTCTCCCAAAGGAACAGAAGCAAAAATAAATGGGACTAAGTCAAAGGTATAAACTTCCACAAAGCAAAGAAAACTTTTAAATAAAAGACAACCTAAGGACTGGAAGAAAATATTAACAGCGTGACAGACAAGAGCTTAATTTCCAAAATATATAAACAGCTCATACAACTCAATAACAAACAACCCAATCAAAAAGTGAGCAGTTCCTCTAAAAAGAAAAATCTCAAATCAACAACTGAACCCACCACCTAAATGACTAAGAAAAAGAGGAACAAAACCTAAAGTCAGCAGAAGGATGGAAATCATAAAGATCAGGGAAGAAATCAATACAATACAGATTCAAAGAACAATATAAAAAAAATCAATAAAACCAAGATCTCGTTTTTTCAAAGGGTAAACAAAATTGACAAACTTCTGACCAGACTCAGCAAGAAGAGAGAAAGAACTCAAACAAAATAAGTGAAAAAGGAGAAATCTCAATGGATACTGTAGAAATACAGAAAACCATAAGAGAGTACTATGAACAATTATATGTAAACAAATTTGACAACCTAGAAGAAATGGACGACTTTCTAGATTCTTACAGCCCACCAAAACTCAATCAAGAACAGATCAAATGAGCAGACTGATCATTAGAAATGAAACTGAATATGTAATAAAAACACTCCCTACAAACAAAAGTCTAGGACCAGATGGCGTCACAAGCGAATTATAGCAAACATACAAAGAACTTATACCCATTCTTCTTAAACTTTTCCAAAAGGTTGAAGAAGGAATACTCTCAAAGACATTCCATGAAGCCACCATCACCCTAATACCAAAACCAGACAAAGATACTACCCAAAAGAGAAAATTATAAACCAGTATCTTTGATGAATATAGACACAAAAATTTGCAACAAAATTTTAGCCAACTGAAACCAATGACATATAAAAAAGATCATACACCACCACCAAGTGGGATTCACTCCAGGTTCACAAGGATGGTTCAACATTCGGAAATCAGTCAACGTCATACACCACATTAACAAAAGTCAAAAACCACACAATCATCTGAACAGATGCAGAAAAAGCATTTGACAAAGTCCAATACCCATTCATGATAAAAACTCTTACCAAAGTGGGTATAGAGGGAACATGTCTTAATGTAGTAAACGCCATTTATGACAAACCCACAGCCAATATAATACTCAATGGAGAAAAGCTGAAAGCCTTCCTGCTAAAATCTGAAACAAGACAAAGATGCCCACTCTCACCACTTTTATTCAACATAGTATTGGAAGTCCTAGCCACAGCAATCTGACAAACAAAAGAAATAAAAGGTAGCCAAACTGGAAGAGAAGAGGTGAAACTGTCACTCTATGCAGTATAGAAAACCGTAAGGACTACACACAAAACCTACTCGAACTGATCAACAAACTCAGCAGAGTAGCAGGATACAAGACTGACATTCAGAAATTGGTTGCATTTCTGTATACTAACAATGAAATATTAGAAAAGGAATTTAAAAACACAATACCTTTTAAAATCACACCCCAAAAAATTAAATACCTAGGAATAAACCTAAGGAGGTGAAAGATTTACATGCTGAAAACTATAAAACATTAATCAAGTAAATTAAAGAGGATTCAAAGAAATGGAAAAATATTCCATGCTCCTGGACCAGAAGAATTAATATCATGAAAATGGCCATACTACCCAAAACAATCTACAGATTCAATATGATCCCTATCAAATTACCCATGACATTTTTCACAGAATCTGAATAAACAATCCAAAAATGTATATAGAACCATAAAAGACCCAGAACTGCCAAAGCAATCCCGAGGAATAAAAACCAAGCAGGAAGCATAACTCTCCCAAACTTCAGGCAATATTACAAAGCTACAGTAATCAAGACAGTGTGATACAGGTACCAAAACAGACATACAGACCAATGGAACAGAAGAGAGAACCCAGAAATAAACCCAGACACCCGCAGTCAATCAATCTTTGACAAAGTGGGCAAGAAAATAAAATAGGAAAATGGGAGTTCCCGTTGTGGCACAACAGAAACAAATCCAACTAGGAACCATGAGGTTGCAGGTTTGATCCCTGGTCTCGCTCAGTGGGTTAATGATCCGGTGTTGCTGTGACCTGTGTGTAGGTCACAGACTTGGCTCGAATCTGGCGTGGCTGTGGCTGTGGTGTAAACAGGCAGATGTATAACTCTGATTAGACCCCTAGCCTGAGAACTTTCATGTACCGCAGGTGCAGCCCTAAAAAATAAAAATAAAATGGGAAAAAGATAGTCTTTTAAAAAGTGGTGCTGGGAATACTGGAGAGCCTCATGTAAATCAATGAAACTAGAACACAGCCTCACACCACACACAAAAATAAACTCAAAATGGCTTAAAGACTTAAACATAAGACACCATCAAACTCCTAGAAGAAAACATAGGCAAAACATTGTCTGACAACCACACAAATGTTTTCTTAGGTCAGTCTCCCCAGGCAACAGAAATAAAAACAAAAATAAACCAATGTGACCTAATCAAACTGACAAGCTTTTGCACAGCAAAGGAAACCATTTAAAACAAAAAAAGACGACCTAAAGAATGGGAAAGAATAGTTTCAAAGGGGGGTGCAACCAACAAGGGCTTAATCTCTAAAATATACAACTTATACAACTCAACAGCAAAAAAACCAACCCAACTGAAAAATGGGCAGCAGACCTGAATAGACATTTCTCCAAAGAAGATAAACAGATGGCCAACAGGCACATGAAAAAATGCTCAACATCACTAATTATCAGAGAAATGCAAATCAAAACTACAATGAGATACCACCTCACACCAGTCAGAATGGCCATCATTAACAAGTCAACAAATAACAAATGCTGGAGAGGGTGTGGAGAAAAGGGAACCCTCCTACACTGTTGGTGGGAATGTAAATTGGTACAACCACTATGGATAACAGTTTGGAGGTACATCAGAACACTAAATACAGAACTACCATATGACCCAGCAATCCCACTCCTGGGCATATATCTGAATACAACTTGGTCACTGAAAAACATACATGCAACTGTATGTTCACTGCAGCACTATTCACAACAGCCAAGACATGGAAACATCCCAAATGTCCGTTGACAGATGAATGGATTAAGACGATGTGGTATATATACATAATGGAGTACTACTCAGCCATAAAAACAAACTAATACCATCTGCAGCAATAGGAATGGAATTGGAGACTCTCATACTAAGTGAAGTAAATCAGAATAAGAAAAAGACCATATAACTTATATCTGGAATCTAATTTGTGGCACAACTGAACCTATCTACAGAAAAGAAATGAACTCATGGACTTGGGGAACAGACTTGCGGTCGCCAAGGAAGAGGGGGAGGGAGAGGGATGGACTGGGAGTCTGGGGTTAGTAGATGCAAACTATTGCATTTGGAGTGGATAAGCAACAAGGTCCTGCTGTATAGCACAGGGAACTATACCTAGTCACTTGTGATGGAACATGATAGAGGATAATGTGAGAAAAAGAATGTGTGTGTGTATATACATACTGACTGGGTCTCTTCGCTGTACAGCAGAAATTGACATAGCATTGTAAATCAACCATAATAAAAAATCTTTAAAAAATTATATATATGTACATTTTTATACACAAAAATCACGTTGTTGCACACCTGAAACAGTATCATAAACAAAAAAATTTACTTAAATCCTTAAAAAATAAAAAATTAAAAGTATATATATGTACATATATATATGTACATATATATATATACATATATATATATGTACATATATATATATATGTGTGTGTGTGTACACACACATATATATATATATGTACACACACACAAACACCGGAAACAGTATCATGGTTCAATAAATTTTTTTTTTAAGTTTTGAAAGACATACAGTGGATTCAGCCTCCCACCTCATCCCTCACCTGTCCAGTGATCATGTCCCCACCTCTAGAGATGTCCAGTTACTAGTTTCCTGTTTAGCCTTCCAGAGATTTTTGTCTATAAAATACATGTACACACTCCCCCTCCCGTGTTTTTTCCTTATCCCCCTTTTTTATATTTAACCATATATCTTGGAGATCATATGTTAAAAAGCTTCCCTGTTTTTTTGGCTGCATAATATTCCACTGTATGGATGTGACAGGGTTCAAGAGACACTACCTCAAAATATGGCTCCTTGCCATATTGGTTATTTCAAGCAAAAGGACTTTGAAAAATAGCAAGTACAGGAAGGACCTTCTGACCTTCCTTGGAAATAGGTCCTAAGATCCTCAGGTGAGAGATGCCCTCCCTATACCCATGCTGGAAGAATCTGAATTACAAATCTTGCTAGTCTCCCTTAGTTTTCTACACTTAGCTTATACCTTTTATCTTATCACATTTTCCCACGACTTTCCAGGCTTCATCAACCTAGTAAAAAAACACAGGTTTAACTGCTTCTCTAGGTCTTCATTTCCTTAGGAAAGGTCCTTTGCAAAACTTACAAATTTGTACCCTTTTCTCTTGTTTCAAGTGCCCCAGCTGAGAACTCAGAAGGGGATAAAGAAGTTACTTTTTCCTGGCCACAGATGCTTCAAGATTTATTAACCTGTTGGTGGACAGCTAAACCATATTTCACCAGTTATAAAAACAATGCTACAGTGAATAACATCCTATGTAGATCATTTCATATATATTTCTATATATCAGCAGGATAAATTCTTGGAAGCAGAACTGCTGGGTCAAAGGGTACTTTGAAATGATCACTGACCTAATTTTTTTCAGCATGAGTGGTCCAGTAATAAGACAGCAGGCTCTTCATTGTCACATGTTTACATGGTGATAGTTTACAGTTCTGACAATATAGGCACAGAGTATACAGGCCACTAGAAACTCAAGTCTCTCCCAAACCAGAGCAAATATAATATGTTACTTAAATTCCAGCTATGGAAAATGATGGCCTCTTATAAGTGCTTTTTAGAAAAAAATTTATATATACACACAGCATTATACAGAATATAAAACTGAAAATGAGAATACTAGACTGGAAAGATAATGTTTTTTTCAATCTATTTTTTTAAAAAAGATAAACTAAGCATCTTCAATACTCATGGGGAAATACAACAACTCTATTATCTTTTTGGAAATAAGACAGCATGAATGAAATTTCAATATTGGTTTGACACATGACTGGGTCAGATGAATACCACAGTCACTGGGGCTGGAAATGAACATCATGCAAAGGGGACTTTGACAAGGGTTTGAAGGACTGACAGAATTTTGATGCAGATGGGAGGCGGGGAAATGGAGAGAAGGGGATGTCTGTCCAAGGCCAAAGAAAAAATGAACAAGATATAGTTGTAAGGTCAGGGGACATTGCTCTGGTTTTCCCCAGTAGCTCTTTTTCTCCCACAACTGGGAGAAAACTTCCTTGCTCTTCACTGCAGCTCCTCGCTGAAAGGAAGCTTTGACTCGTGCCACTGAGGTATCCCACTGCCCTTCATCTACCACAGCCCCCACCATTCCCTTTCATTTTTCACTCACTGTATCCTGACCCACTGTCATTCTCTCCAATATTCTTCCTGTCTTAATTCCTGGTGATTCCAATATATACGAACTTATACCCTGATCTCACCATTCCCTGAACTCTTTCCCTCCAGTGATTTATTTATTGATTTGTTTGCATTTTAGGGCTACAAATGCAGCGGGAGGTTCCCAGGCTAGAGGTCGAATCGGAGCTAGAGCTGCCAGCCTACGCAATAGCCAAGGCAACTTCAAATCCGAGCTGTGTCTGCGACCAGCTCAGCTCACTACAGCTCAAGGCAACGCCGGATCGTTAACCCACTGAGCAAGGCCAGGGATCGAACCCGCAACCTCATGGTTCCTAGTGGAATTCGTTAACCACTGCGCCACTACAGGAACTCCCATCCCTCCAGCGATTTTTTTTTTTTGGCCCATTCTTCTTCACCTATTCACTTTCATGCCCCAGATCTTTTATTACCAGTAAGCACAAGCTTTCTATCATCATCATTAGCACCAGAGGCACACGGAAGTTCCCAGGCTAGGAAGCTGTGGCAACACCAGATCCTTTAACTCGCTGGCCAGGGCTCGAACTCATGCCTCGGCAGCGACCCAACACACTATAGTTGGATTTTTTTTTTTTTTTTTGGTCATTTTAGAGCCGCGCCCGTGGCATGTGGAAGTTCCCAGGCTAGGGGTCGAATTGGAGCTAGAGCTGCCAGCCTACACCACAACCACAGCCACAGCTACGCGGAATCCGAGCAGCGTCTGCAACCTACACCACAGCTCACAGCAACACCAGATCCTTAACCCACTGAGCAAGGCCAGGGATCGAACCCGCAACCTCATGGTTCCTAGTCGGATTCATTGCCACTGCGCCACGACGGGAACTCCCACAGCTGAATTCTTAACCAACTGCATCACAGCGAGAACACCAACCTTTCTATTTTAATAACTGTGTTAATTCTCTTCTTCTTTCCAGCTTGCTCCTTCTAACACCCAAATAACAGACCCTCCGGGACTTTTAATCCATTGCTCTTACCGCCTTTTCACTGTCTCTCAGCTTTTGTTATTTCCTATCTCTCAATTATCCAGACTGAATTCCGTGGTCCGTAAATACAATGTCTTTCATACGCCTTTAACTCCCTGTTCCTTCTCTCACCTCACTGTACTGGCTCCAATTCTTATCCCTATTCTCTTGGTTTACTCTTGACTATTTTAAACCATCTCCTCTTTCCTTAAATCCCTGACACCCACTCCCACATCCCCACATTCAGCTGATAACTTCTCTAATTATGAGATTAAAAGCATCTGTAATTAGCAAGAACAGACTTGAGATTGCTGAGGGGGAGGGGGGACAGGAGGGATGGATCGGTAGCTCAGGATTAACAGATGCAAACTATTATATTCAAAATGGATAAACAACATGGTTCTACTGTATAGCACAGGGAACCATATTCAGTATCCTGCAATAAACCGTAATGGAAAAGAATATGAAAAAGAAAAAAATGTACATGTATAACTGAATCACTTGGCTGAATATCGGAAATTAACATATTTATAAATCTACTTCAATAAAGTTTTTTTTAAAAAAGCATCTGTAATCATATTCACTACATTCCCCCGTTATTAAAAGATATTCTTTGTCCAACATAGTAGCCACTAGCCACACATGGCTGGTGAGCACTTCAAGTTAGCACTTGAAATTAACTAGAAGAACATAATTCATAATTTTACTTAATTTTAAAATTTAAACTGAACCAAGGTAAATATTAAGTAACTTTGTTTGGGTAGGACTACATTTTCCATTTTAATGGTGGAAAATTTAGCATTCAAACGAAGATGTACTGTAAATTTAAAATACATACTTCATTTTGAAGATCTAGTATGAAAAAAAAGTAAACATATCACTTTACAGATTACACGTTGAAGTAACCGTATTTTGGATACACCTATTTAAACATTTCAATTAATTTCATCTTTTAATTTTTAAACGTGACTACTAGAAAATTTTAAATTACATATGTGGTTGGCATTTTATTTCTAATGAACAACGGTATTACAGCTAACTCAAGTTGCTGAGACCAAAAGAACCCAACACTGAAGTCACCACCTCTTGCCTACACAGCTCCAGCAATTCTTCCCTCTCCTACACCACCCATTTTTACCATTCTACAAAATTTTTCCCTTTAACACAAAAACATGCAGTTACTTCTACCACGTTAAAAATACACGCACACAAAGCACCTGCTCTTAACTCATCTCCTCCCCAGCTACGGACTCCCTTTTTTGCTCCCCTTTGCAGCAAAACATCTTCAAATGCTCATCTCCAATTTCTTTCCTCCCACTGCCTTGAACGGTTTCGCCCCTACTACGCAAAATAAACAACTATGATCAAGGTCCCATCAACTTCCTTACTGCTAAACCCAACAGGCAACTCTCGGTCCTTTTTAAAACTGACTTTGAGCAGAGAGTTGCCTACTGCCCGCTCCTGGAATGCTTCCAGGCCACCACGCTCCTCCCTCGCTCTGCTTCTTTCAAATCTCCTTTGCTCCGTTCTCTTAACACTGGGGTCCCCAGGGCCTCATTCCTCGGACTACTTCTCTCTCCACCTACATTCCTTAAAAACTGGAGTCGATCTGCAGCTTTGAAGGCCGCTCGGTTATAAGCGAATACCAAATTTACAATTGCAGCTCAGCCCTCCCCTGAATCAGACAAGAGAAGGGAAGTGGGCAAAGGGAGAACCTTGATACGGGTCTGCACTGGACGCTACAGGAGGCAGAATGGTGGGCGACTCGCCGGCTTGGAGGTTCAGGGGAGAGTGGGGAGAGGGTATAAGCGCATGAGCCAGACCTGCCGGACGGTCCGCAGCAGAGAACCCAGCACGGACGCCGCCATGTTGTCCGCCGCAGAAGGCAAATCGCTGCAACTTTATTAACACCGCCGGAAACTGCGGACACGAGGGGCGGGGTCTGGGCCGCAGGGGGCGGTGCGATGCGGTGGGCGGGCCTTTAGCGAGCCAGCAGAAGGGAGGTCATTGGTTGGGAGTTCTCGCGGTATTCAAACGCAATTTGGAAATTAACAATCTCGGAGCTGAGTTGTGATACTGACAAAGGGGTCTGACGCTCATCACCTGTTCCTCTTAGGCGCCTTACACACCCTCTTAAATTAACTTTGTCCCCGCCCACCTTCATTTCTTTCCCCCACCCCCACCTTCCGGGTCATTATCACTAATTTCTGTTTCTCAATCTCTCCTCTCCTTCAACTTGCTTCTCCTGTACCCGCCATTAGTTTATTTGCCAGAAACCTAGAATTGGCCAGCTCCTCCTTCTCTGTTATCCCTTGCGTAGATTTTGCAGGTCTCTCTGCTATAGTGATGATAATGATCAAGTTGATAATGGCAATGCTACAGTTCCCATTTATATGTCTAAGGTTTAGAAAATATTTTAAAAATGTATTTTGCGTATTGGAGCTTTACGTGAAAAGGGCTTAAAACATTTTGGGGTTTTTCAGGTGGAGGGGAGCATTGGCATTTAAAAACTGCTGTTTTCAGTCTGTAGGTCAGAGAACTTTGAGTTCTGTTTCATAGCAAATGTCCTTTGTAATAAACTCTTTGAGGTGCCCCTTAACTTTGTGTGGATGAAGGCAAGTACCACCCACCTACCGTCCTGGTAGAAGAATATTAAGGAGCGTATCTTAGCTTAGCAAGGACCTGTATTTTATTTTATTTTTA
>PVHT020000175.1:9382024-9455344 GCA_004024745.2 Catagonus wagneri
AGGAACCTTCTGGAAAGGGAAGCTGAGTACATACTCCTTTTTTTCTTTTGGAAGATCAAGTTTATTGGGACATATCTAATGGACTGGGGAGAGACTGACTGAGATCAGCAGTCAGGAAAGGATAACATGAGCCCCTGTCATAGTAGAATCAGAAAATTCTTGAACCAGTGACAGGCAGCCATCTATTCCTAATCATAGCCTTTCTCTCTCCTTCCCACAGTTAAGGGCCTGTTTTCTGCAACTGTAATAGGGAAGAACCTCTGTATTCTATTAAAGGTTAATCAGTATAGGGATGTCACTTATAAGCTTAAATTACACATAATGGCCTATCTCTGGTGACCCTGCCTCCCAGTAATGAGGATTAAGCTAAAATACCTTTGTTTAGCCCACAGGAAACATCCTGACCAGGTCCAACTATGAATGCCTGCAGGAAGGAAGAAATTAGCACATGCCATCTGGAGTTGGCCTGGAACTGGGGCTTTATCCCTTCCCCTTTTAGTATAAAAAAAGCCAGAATTCTAACTCTGGGAAGATGGTTTTTTGGGACACCAGTGCCCCATCTTGTTGGTCTGCTGACTTTTGGAATAAAGTCACTATTCCTTGCCCCAACAACATGTCTCCAGTTTACTGGCCTGCCTTGTAGCAAGCAGTATGTGCTTGGACTCAGTAACACAATCAACTCATGAAATGGGTGAGCCAGCTTTATACACAGTGTCCTTTTGCTTTCTTTCTGTAAAACTAATTCTGAAAGCATCGTTACACAGCATTAGTAAATATTTAAAAATTATGGCAAAATACATATAACATAATTTTTACCATATTTAACCATTTTAAGTGTACAGCTCAATGGCTTTAAGTACATTCACATTGTTGTACAACCATCACCACTGTCCATCCTCAGAACTTTATCTTCCCAGACTGAAACTCTGTACCTATTAAACATTCCCCCTGTACCCCAGCCTCTGGTGAGCACCATTCTGCTTTCTGTCTCTGTGAATTTGAGTACTCTACGTACCCTATACAAGTAGAACCACACACTTGTTCTTTTGTGTCTGGCTTCTTTCACTTAATATTACATCTTCAAAATTTATGCACGTTATATCATGTGTCAATACTCTCCTACTTTTTGTGACTGAATAATACTCCATTGTTTAGATATATGACATTTTATTTCTCTGTTCATCTGTTGATATTCACTTGTTCTGCTTCCACCTTTTGGCTATTGTGAATAATACTATCGTGAACATTTATGTACAAATAGCTTAAACAATATTAATATGTTATTGGGTTGTTTTTCACTTTAAGAAGAGAGTAAAGCAATTTAATGGCTGGTAAAATAGGATGCTGTGAGATAGTAAGAGAAGACTCCAGGGTCTTCTTTAACTGTGCTGGTTTTAAAAAAAAACCTAAGAAGTTCCCCTCATTGCAAACTCCTTTGCTGGTGTGTGGGGAAGTCTGGCAAAGCCTAAAGAATGCTCCGTTTACCTTGTGTTCTGCAAAAGAGTCTGTGATTCTCCCTCTGCCCCTTTAACAGAAAGTGAGGAAGGCCGTTGGCCTTACTGTCCTGGAATTCTAACATCAGGAGAACCAACATCATTCATTTTGTTTATTCGTTCAGCAAACATCATGTACCACTGCGTATGTGTGTAAGTAGGGTGACGAAAAAAAAAAAAAATCCCTGCCCTTCTGATGCATTAAATTGCATTACGCTCTTCTTCAAGTGAAAAACAGCTCAATAGCATACAAATATAGTTTAAGCCATTTGTACATAAATGTTCAATTGGGCATTTAGATTTAAAAGTAGGTATGAATAAACACCATTGCCAGTATATTGCCTTTTTTTTTTTTTTTTTTTTTTTACTATATAGTCTTTCCCTTGGAAACTTAAAAGTTATTTTTGGGCAGACGAATAAAAATTTTAATTGTTAGCTATTTTGAGATTTGATCGGGAGAGACTGTTCTATGTACCATATTGATTCTGGGTTTAATAAATTAATGAGAGCCATTGGACAGATGACGAATTTGAAGCACAGAGAGGTTAGATGACTTGCCAAGCTCATAAAGCTAGTTCCAGGTTAATGCCTAGGATCTCAATCCACACGCCAACACTGTTCTCTGGAGAAGAAACAGCTTAAGGACAAAGGTCTGACTGCTGTCATGGAATGCTTACTTATAAAACATATTAATTGGTTAAAGTATAGATTTTGTGCCATTTCAATCAAAACTCCCAATGCAAAATTTCTTAAAATAGTTCTTAAATGTGTATAAAAGCATAAGCAGAATGGGAGAGAGGTAGAAAGCTGTGAAAACATTTTTGTCTGTTTTTTTAGGGCCTTACCTGTGACATATGGAGGTTACCAGGCTACAGGTCAAATTGGAGCTGTAGCTGCTGGCCTGCAACTAGGCACAGCAACGTCAGATCCGAGCTGGGTCTGTGACTTACAGCACAGCTCACTTCAGTGCTGGATCCTTAATCCACTGAGCAAGGCCAGGGATCAAACCTACATCCTCACGGATGATAGTCAGATTTATTTCTGCTGAGCCACAACGGGAACTCCAGAAAGCTGTGAAATTTTTGAAAAGGAAAAACAACGGATAGGTTTGCTCTACCAGATATTAAAATGCCATATGTTATAAAGCTATAGTGGGGAGTTCGTTGTGGCTCAGTAGTAACGAATCTGACAAGTATCCATGAGGACTTGGGTTTAATCCCTGGCCCTGCTCAGGACCCGGTGTTGCCATGAACTGCAGTGTAAGTCACAGACTCAGCTCGGATCTGGTGTTACTGTGGCTGTGGTGTAGGCTGGCAACTGCAGCTTGGATTTGACCTCAGCCTGGGAACTTCCATATGCCGCATGTGTGGCCCTAAAAAATAAATAAGTAACGTCATAATAATGTACCGATGCCAAAATTGACAGATAAATGAATTAGATTAAGATAGTTCAGAAAGAAACCCCAGTGTAATTACAAGTTGTTATGCATTAAAGAAAGCATAAAAATCATACAAAAAAGTGGTACTGAAACAACTGGATATATATATGGGGAAAATGTTTAATTATATCTTTACCTTTTACTATTTATCAAAATAAATTTTAGAGGAATTAAAGAGTTAAATACTGGGAGTTCCCATCATGGCTCAGTGGTTAACGAACCCGACTGGTATCCATGAAGACTTGTGTTTGATCCCTGGCCTCGATCAGTAGGTTAGGGATCCAGTGTTGCCGTGAGTTGTGGTGTAGGCTGGCAGCTGCAGTTCTGATTCCATCCCTAGCCTGGGAATTTCCATATGCCACAGGTGCGCCCAACCCACCCAAAAAAAGAGTTAAATGCTAAAAAAGCCTGAAAAGAGGAAGAAAGAATAAGTGAATATATATTTAAACTTAAATCCCAGTAGACAATTCTCAGAATGTCTAGTAACATTCAAGTATCCAACCTCATTAGTTTCCAAGAGAATGCAAATTAAAACAATGACAATTTAATCTAGCAAATTAAAATTAAAAAAGAAGTTCAGTGTTGTTACAGGTGTGGGGAAATGAATGATTTCATATCCTAGTGGTATAAATAAATTGGTATAACTTGTCTACAAAGCAATTTGGCAAGAGTCTTTTCAAAGTTTTTATCTGTTGTTCCAGTTACATTACGTTTAGGAATCTATTCCAAGGACATACTGAGGCTGTAAAATTTGTATATAAGGATGCATAACCTGCAATTATTTATAATAAGAACAAATAAATAATTTAAATGTCTACAGGTGGGTTCCAAAATTTTAAATACATATATATATATATATATATATATATATATGCATATTTAAAGATACAGGTATATTTACAGGTTAGGTAGATAGAAAAAGATTAAGATGGAAATATACTCAAATACGAAGAGTAATAAGTGAGTGAGCAGATTACTGGTTATATTTATGTTTTAAAATTTTTCCAATTTCCTTATCATTTATGTTTTCCTTTTAGACTCACAAAAATGTTGATTTTAAAATACTAAACTGTCGTTGTCTTTTTATGCCTGTGTTACTTCAAGCAAAATATTTGAAAAAATGTGTTTCTCAGAAGTTGTGAAGGAAAAAGCCATGATCTAGTCCCAGTTAGTAGCCTGTGCTAACCTTTGGGAACAGAGACAATCAGAAGCCTGGACAAAGTAAGAAAAAAATGAGTAACTCAGGGGCACATGCTCCCTTCCAATTTAGTGCTCGTCATTCACTCTCCCTCTGGGCTTCATTTCTCTGGCTCCTCTGTGTCCACCAACAAATAATTTTTTTCCTTTGGCATTTAGTCTAGACCGAGTCTACACAGGATTGATCATTTCCTTAACTTCTCTCTTTGGGGGGAGGATTATTTAATTATTCCTTTTTATTGCTTTGTAATTGGTAAGTAACAGGGTTAATTTGACTGCAGCACTGAGAGTCATGCAGTAAGAATATTTACTTGGTTTTTGCCTGTCCCCAAAGATTTTGTCTGGCCCAGGCTGGCTTATCAACTTCCTAGGACCCAGAACCCTTCCTGCTTCACCCCTTCAGTGCTTCCCAATCCAGGTGTTCTCCTGGAGGGGCCTCCAGGGCCAGGCCGCCCCCATGGGGACAGCTGGGTGTGGTTTGATGCAAAAGAACTAGACTCCTTGGGCTTTCCATTGTCTGCGTGTCGGGACAGCCAAGAGGAGCTCTAAAGAGGAGAAAGGAGTTCCCACTGTGGCTCAGTGGGTTAAGGACCTGAAGTTGTTTCTCTGAGGATGCGGGTTCCATCCCTGGCCTTGCTTAGTGGGTTAAGGATCTGGTGGTGTTGCCGCAAGCTGCAGTGTAGGTGGCAGATGTGGCTTGGATCTGGCATTGCTGTGGCTGTGGTGTAGGCCGGCAGCTACAGCTCTGATTCATCCCCTAGCCTTGTAAGTTCTATATGCCGCGGGTGTGGCCCTAAAAAGAAAAAAATAAAGAAAAAAAGAAAATACTGGGTCGGAGGGAGAAAGAAAGGCACACACATAAGCATTTTCTACCCTGGCTCTAAAATGGTGTGTGTGGATAGTCTGCCTCTATTAAACACCACCAGTAACCTTACTGGTGTACCAGCTTGGCTATGGAGTGTGGGTGGCCTTAGCATGTCCTTGTGGAAGCAGCTGCTTGTGAGTGTCCTCTTGGGCTGTGTGTCGTACATTGAACACAAGGTGGCAGTAATAGCACGCCTAAGTTCCAAGCCCGCTGGCAAACTGGAAAACTGCTCACGCACAGCTGTTCTCCAAATAAGATGATGACATGTTGCCTGTCACCAGGTAGGACCTGTGTTTGCAGTTGAGTTTGCCTCATTTGTAGGACTAACCAGCAGGTCAGGCCACATGATTTGCAAAATAAAATTGTAGGACCCTTGTTCAGCAGATCAAGGTTGTAAAATATAAAGCAGAGCTCAGGCGCAGTGAGACAGCACCTTGGGCTTACCTTAGGCACCTCTCATTTTTGCTCTGGGGTTTCTCTGAGGTTGATATGGGACCCCTGGGGAACCAGGTGACAGTGCAGCATCCACACATGCATGGCCACCAAGTGTAGGAACGTGGATGCCTGTGGGGACACACTAAACCAATGGATGATGGAAGACTGCGGATGTCATGCTTCCTAGGACTCCTGGAAGGTCTCAGTGATAGAGTGTACCTGTGGCTACCTTAGTAACGCATCTTTGTGTTGCTTTTTCCCCCTTTCCTGTCCATGGTCCTGAGCCCTCACTCCTGCTCCCTGGGGTTGCTGCCCAAATCTACTAATTGCACATAAACCTTTGTTATGGAGTCTGTTTTTGCGGGGGGGGGGGGGGAATTGCAGGGGAAATCCAGTGAATACAAAAATATTCCATCCAACAGCTCATTCAAATCTTGTCGAGGTCTCCTCCTGGCTTTTTAGCTTTCTCCCTCCTTGCTTCTGCTCACACCTTCATCTCTTGCCTGAACTAGTATTAACTGGATTCCTAATTCTCTTTTGTCTCTCATTTTATTTGTTTGTTTGTTTACCTAACACATCACCTTCCCCCCCAAAAAAAACCTCCACCCTTTTCTGCTGCCAGAGTGAACTTTCTAACACATTACGACTACTCACTTTTGGTAGCTCCCTTTTTCCTACAGAATAACATCTAGCCCTCTACAGTGTCCTTTCTTTTCCCCCCAAGCACCCCTAACTACACCAGGTTCTCCCCCTCGTAAGGTTCCTCCAGTGGTTCTTCCTTGTGAAGACTATTTCTGGCAACCTTTCCATCCAGTTCAATTTAGTTCACTAAATAGTTAAGTAAACGCCTGGCACATGGTAGTTTCTGCCCTCCAAGGGGATGAGAAACAGGTGACGGGGGTGAGGAAGATACTACAAGTTAATGGGGTTAGAACAAAATATGTCATATGTCAGCACAATTCTATTAAAAGCTTCTAGCTAGTCTGCCCCAACGGAGGGAGCTGAAAATACTTTTCCTTACCTTTTCTTTTTTTGCTGCACCTGTGGCATGCAAAAGTTCTCAGGCCAGGAATCGAACCTGAGCTACAGTAGCGACCCTAGTCACTTCATTGACCATGCTGGATCCTTAACCTGTTGCGTCCCAAGGGAACTCCTGAAAATGCTTTTCACCAGGTCAGAACCACTGCTTGGGTTTTGGTAGAGAGAGAGGAAAATTTTTGCCCTTGCAGAACTTGACATTTTGTAGGAAAACAAAGCTCTGAGTGGGGATAAATATATGAAAAATCTTTTCATCCTTAATCCTAAGGACTGAAGTCTAAATAAAGGCAAAGCCACTGACATCTTGCACATTTTAAATCAGTAATAGCAAATGTGATACTCAATTTCCACTAACCATCCCTGACTCACAAAAATGTGTTATATTTTCTTCCCAGCAGTTCCAAGGAGATGCCTGCATATTTGTTTTGATTTGTTGCAGATAATATGCATACAAAGAGGTTTTTCTTTTCCGAGTCTCATGTTCCATCCACATATTCAGTACCTTCCTGACTTGAGGTCTTGGAACTGTTGATTTTCCGCCTCTCTTGTTCTGCCTTCAGGCCCTGGATATGGTATGCTGGTTGGCACTGGTTAAGGAGGCGACGGCCTGATGTCTGCCCACTCGTTTTGCCAGGCCTGGCTCCTTGGCCCACAGCTGCCTTACTTTCCTTTCTGCTATGATTCAGAGATGTCAGTAGAGTTGGTGCTTGAGACAGAAATGGGGTAGGATAATCTTAAGCAACAAGGCACGGCTCAGGAGGTCATTTTCAAGCCTTCCATCCAGCTCTAGGATTTATCATCTCAGTCACAGCCTTGGTATCTATATGCAGGAACACCTACTACCACTCCTCTTTCAATCTTAGCTAACTCCCTCCTTCCTCTCAAGCTAATTCCCCATCCTAAGGACCTGGTTTACTTTTCCTCATTGTATTCATTTCCTGTCCCAACAAATTGCCACAAACTGGGGGACTTAAACAAATAGAAATGTATTCTCTTACAGGTCTGGAGGCTGGAAGTCCAAAGTCAAAGTGTTAAGAGGGCCACACTCTTTCCCAAGGCTCTAGGGGAGGGTCCTTTCTCTTCTGGCTTCTGGTGGTCCCCAGCCTTCCTTGGCTCGTGGTGTCATTATTCCAACCTCTGCTCCCGTGGTGTCATTATTCCAACCTCCTGCTCCTCTGCTCCTGACTTCCCCTGGCCGTCTTCCCTGTGTGTGTTTGAGTTCTTTCTGCCTCTTAAAAGAACATTCTCATTTGAATTTAGGTCATTTGAATGATCTCACTCGGTCCTCATCTCACTTAGCTCGATAACGAAGACCTTATTGTCAAATACCATCACCATCAAAGGTTGTGGGTAGATATGAATTTAGGGGGACACTATCCAACCCACGACAGTCATCTACTTCAACTTGACCAAGATGGCAACGCCAGCATGTCTCCTACCCAGGCTCTTGCTAGTCCCATTTCCAAGTTCCTCTTTTCCTGACTCCGTTAGAAGTGACTCATAACTTGTGTACTTAAGACTTTGCCACCCTAGCTTTCTAAAGAGATATCCAAAGGTAAACACATATTTACTAGAACTTCTCACAGGGGGAGTCAAGGTTAGGGAAGGTGGGGGACTGGTATATTCACATACACTTCTTTCACTATTGTACTTGGTCGGCATGTTTTCCATGCTCTGTATGTATGTGTGTGTGTATATATACGCGCACACACATATATAGTATATATAGTATACAGTATATAACATATGCAGTATTTATATTAATTTATTCAACTTATTTGAAAATTCCTTAAGGCAATGTGTTGTTTTCAACTCAACACCCAGGTTCCTCGTGGAATGTCTGTAATACAGGAGGTGCTCATAAATATATTTGGACTGAAATGATTCAGACTCTCTCCTTTGACCGTGTCCTAATCAGACACTGTTGATCTGAATGGGAAAGGAGAGGACTGGTGCAAAATTCTCTCTTCATGGCTCATGGATTTCCCTTCAAGTCTGGCCTCTAAGGATACAATCTGCTTTTGCAAAAAAGTGCCCTTCTGTCTCTCCCTTTCCAGACATGGTAAACACTATGCTTGCAAGGCTGATGGGGTAACCCCGACGTTTAGTCTCTGCCAGAGGAGAGGGACCGGAATTGCCTCAAGAGGACGAGGTGGTAGTGAAGGGCTCACACAGGCCTCTTTAAAACACAGTGGTACAGTGTGTGTCTTATCCTCCTGATAAGAAAGAGAAGTCCATGAGGACAGAGATGAGGCTTGGCCCCTTATTCCTAGGATCCAGCATGTTGCCCAGCCCAGAGCCAGACCCAGCAACCTTAGATGGGGATGACAATGCTTATGCCCCAGGTGGAGCCCGAGCAGGTGGAGTCACTCTGCTCTCCCCTGGAATGCCCAAGACAGCCTTGCTTGCTACCTGGAGAGACAGCACCCCCAGAGCCCCCTGACCATCGAGGATTCCAGACCCCCTACCTCAGCAGAATTCCAGGACGCCGACGGCATCCTCTCCCCTGTGGCTTCCAGGCCCAAGGCCAGGGTCCTTTAGATAGTCAGGCTGATTCTGTTACTTGCTCCTGCCTCTCCAGCTGTGTGGGTGCTTCTCTGTCCTCTTACCAGAGCGAAGCTGACACTTACTGTGAAGTTTTGGAGCCAATTCAGGGACCTCCATGGCGCTCTCTTCCAGCTGCCTGTGGCCCAGGCAGAAACAAAATGTTTCATGTGGTTTCAGGGATGAGGTCACACCTGTTTTCTTTTGCCATATTCTTAACCGATTTTCATTTGGGGCAATAAACAGTCGATAGGAAAGCAGCCTCTTCTTTCTTTCATGTCATTTCCCCTTTTTCTCTTCTCTTCTTCCTCCTCTTCCTAGTTTTTCTAAATTTCAAACCCTGGTGAAAAGGCAAAAATGTTAGCCATTTAGCTGAAATGTTAGCCATTTAGCTGAAATGCATTGCTCTTGGTAACTATAGGGTCAAAAATACCAAAGTCGTAAGTTAATGGCATTCAAAGGTAGAAAACCTCTGCAAAGCCACAGGGCAAGTTCTGATGATCCATACCAGCACAAAGCATAGGGCCCCTTTTCTAGAAGGTGTGACCTTGCAGGCCACCCAGCAGCCCTGGAGCAGAAATGTGCATCATGTCCTCATGTCCATGGTCCGTGTTGGGCCTGGGAGGGAGTAAGAAGAGAGAAGACTCCTTTTACGTGTCTAACCAACAGCCATCTCCTGGGCTTCCTCCCAGAAACCCAAAGGTCCTAAAGTTCTATCCCATCCCCACCTCCAGGCAAACATAGTTAGACCAGGAAAGATGTTTCTGGATATGCCTCGTCTCCTGCTGAGTTTATCAGTTGTCAGGCAAATCAGGTAAATTTGAATGTTGTCCTGATTTACTAAAATTAGAAGAAGAAATTAAAATTGTGTTTCTACAAAACAGAAACCGACTCAAAGACACAGAAAACAAACTTATGGTTGCTAAAGGGGAAGGGGGAGGAAGGATAAAATAGGAGTTTGGGATTAAAAGATAAACCTTGCTTTATATAAAATAGATAACACAAGGTCCTACTGTATAACACAGGGAACTATATTCAACATCTTGTAATAGCCTATAATGAAAAAGAATATGAAATACAATATATATATATTTATTATTTATGACATATATAAAATGTATGTATTGTTTCATATTCTTTGTCATTATAGGCTATTACAATATGCTGAATATAGTGATACATATATAACTACAATCCCTTGCTGTACAGCAGAAACAAACAACCCTGTAAATCAACTATATTTCAAATAGAAATTTAAAAACCCAAATTTGCATTTCTAAATACGTTTTTCATTCTCTGCTCTTTGCTGTCATGATACAACGTTTGGTGTTATTTGCTAATTGTTTCATGTCTAGTCTCTCTGAAGGTAGGATTCACGTCATAACACTTCCTCGGATTTCTCACAATGCCCTAGTGGGCACTCAGTCCTCAGTAAATGCCTTTTTATCAAGTGAGTAAGTTACTGGATTGAGTTTGACTTGCTGGGCATCTGCTTTCAGGATTCCATTTGGGGTTTTATTGTTTTCTTTCTCGGGGGCAACTCATGGTGACCTAATAGCCTTGACTTCTCTGCTCAGGGAAGAGATGAGAGAAAAAAGGCACAACAGTAACCACCTAAATTGCTCTGTCTCCATAGGATGCAAGCTGTAGGGTCCTTAGTATCCTGTACGGCACTGGGAAATGTGTGTGTTCCCTAAGAGATACAGGAAGAACACAAACTGCCATATATTCATTTACTTCTTTCATAGAACCGCAGGGCAAGACTTCACTAATATTGATCCCCTTCTGCTACAGGGAAAGCTGGTCTGTCTTTCCCTCTAGAAATGTAACCTCCAGAGGGCAGTGACAATGAGGAGGAGGGGTCTATTTTGTTCAACTCTCCATCCCCTAGGCAGTCCCTAGCACATAGAACACATGCAGAATTCCATTTGAATGAGTGGAGTTCAGGTTCTATTTGGTCTAAACTTTACAAATGATGGTAAGCTGCAAAGTGGAGATCAGACTTGTCCTCTCAGACACTGGAAAGTCTGTCCTGAGGTCTGACTCAGGCTGAGTGTCTCCCACTCTGATTTGATCTGGGATTCCGTACAAAACCTCAGCCCCATGCTTCCAGTAACCGCTGGGGTCTGCATCTGGAAGGGGAGAGGCATCTGCTGTCATGAAGGGGAGTGGCGACCCAGTAGGAAAAGCTGATGTAATGGAGAGGCCTGCCCTGGTGGGCCCCTCGCTGGAGAATGCCATTGTCTGGGTGAGATATCGTGGTTACCAAAACCTTTTCACAAGATTCTCTTTCTTCCTTTTGCCTTATTCAGTTGCCCTTCACCCCTCAATAGTAATAGGCTGGGTTCTGATTAATGTCGATTTCTATACTGGGGAAGAATCAAAGAGGATTGTCACCAGCTAGTCACTGTTGGTATTATTTGTTTGTTTTTATAAATATTTTAGTAAGTTATATCATATCTTTTTTTTAACTCAATGAGTTTTATTACATTTATCGTTGTACAACGATGATCAAAACCCAGTTTTATAGCATTTCTATCTCAACCCCCCCAGCCCATCCCCCACCCCCCTGTTGGTATTATTTGGATTCATTAATCTTGGGAATCATTGTTTCCTCTGAGAAGACCCAGGCTTCTCAGATACAGACATGAATTTCTTCATCTCACAGTGCTCTAACGAGGCCCAAGTATCACTAGCTCCACTTTTTTTTGGCTGCACCCATGGCATGCTAAAGTTCCTGAGCCAGGGGTCGAAACTGCGCCACAGCAGCAACCTGAGCTGCAGCCCTGACAATGCTGGACCCTTAACCTGCTGAGCTACCAGGGAACTCCTAGTTCCATTTTTCAGGTGACACCAAAGCAAGGACACTAACCTGAGGTCAGGAACTCCAGTTCTGCCCTTGTGGTCCTTTTCCCAGGTCCCCAGGCCCTCCTGAGCTCCTATTACCAGGAAGCAGTAGCACCTTGGTTTGTCACTATTATCTGATGGAGAAAATGATGTGCTCCATGATTCTAATATCATCTTTTTTATGGTTTATTTTTTTTTTAACCACTGGAATAAAAGCCCAGGTAAAAGGAATTGTCTATAAATTTCTTTGAATTCAGGATCTACTCATTTCTGCAGGGAAAGAGAAGAAATTAGGGGAAATGAACTGGTGTCTATTATGTAACTTTAAAAAGTTTAAAAATAATTAGGGGTCTCTGGCCTGTACACTGGCAGCAAGCTCAAGTTGCTTTTGCCCTTAGTTTTTGGTCCTGGGGGTGGGACGCAGCTGGAATTGCAGCCCTGGAGCCAGATGGCATTGGCTCCACCATCTGCTCTCTCTGGCTCACCCAGCAACTTACGTGACCTCTCTGTGTATGGACTGAAGTCCTTAGCTGTAATAACATCCACTCTTTGGGTTATTGTGAGGATAAAATGATCTAGCACATGGTTTAAAAACTCTCAAAACAGCACCTGTGTGACTGTGTTTAATAAATGCTCCATGATGATTATGATGACAATGACTTTCCTTCTAACTGTAAGCCATGGGTATCCTCTCCTCCAGTATTTCCTCACGTCATGAAATGGCAATTTCCATATCTTGTTGGCAGCCACTGGATATATATCCCTAAGTGGGATTGCTGGATCATAAGGCAGCTCTAATTTTAGTTTTTAAAGGAACCTCCATACTGTTTTCCATGGTGGCTGCACCAATTTACATTTCCACTAACAGTGTAAAAGGGTTCCCTTTTCTCCACACCGTCTTGAGCATTTATTCCTTATAGGCTGTTTGATGATGGCCATTCTGACCAGTATGTGGTGATACCTTGTTGCAATTTTGATTGGCATTTCTCTAATAATTAGCGATGTTGAGCATCCTTTCATGTGTCTGTTGGCCATCTGTTTGTCTTCTTAGGAGAAATGTCTGTTTAGGTCTTTTGTTCATTTTTAAATTGGATTGTTTGCTTTTTTCCGATTGAGTTGTATGAGCTGCGAGTATATTTTAGAGATTAACCCCTTGTCTGATGAAGCCTTTGCAAATATTTTCTCCTATTTTTGTGTTGTTGATGGTTTCCTTTGCTGGGCAAAAGTTTTAGAGTTTGATTTGTTCCCATTTGTTTATATTTGCTTTTATTTCTATTGTTTCAACAAGGCAGGTCTTGATGATACTTAAAGGGACCAGCCACGGGCTACTTTTGCTTCACAACATCAGCCACTCAGGCTCTGGCTTTTGTGTCCCTCAGAGGTGGCCTCTCTCCTTAAAAGACTTCTTTGCCTACTCACTCACCTTCCCCTAAAAGTGAAACTGGAGGCTGAGGGGAGAGTTGACCCAAAGCTTGGATCAAAGAGCCCCCTAAGGTAACTGGACTTACCTTGCTCTTTCTTCCCTATTTTCCCCAACCTGGCTCTCTAGCAGAGTTCTCAAGGCCAGCCTATTCTCCCAAGGGCAGCAGACCTGTCCAGCTCATCTCCCGGTCAAATCTCTCCAGCTGCTGGCTTCTGTCTGTGGCTGGAGCCTTGGGCTTTTCTGAAAGTAACCGCACAATGTGTGTCTGCAACGTGTTTATGCCAAGTGCGGTCTCATGCAGACTTTCATAAACACTGCCAGTTACTAACCATCTTTGGTACTCTTTCCATTGGTCTGAACTGCTGTTCATTTTTCCAGGCCACACGGAAAGGCACAGCCTCCTGTGACATGCATGCTCCCTAATACACATTGCCTACCAAGGCATCTGCTGAGGTGCCTTCCAGCATGTTCAGGTTCACAGACTCACCATGCCCTCTGATGTCTTCTGCAAAGATCCAACTCATTTTTCTCTCCTTCTGTGCTTATGTTTAGCCAGATCCTTCATTTGTAATTGTTTTTGAAGCGTAGCTTCAAACTTCTACACAAACCACAGTGGTGTGGTAGAAGGTACGCCTGCCAGGGTTAGAAGAGTCACGGTGCCTATCCTCTCTTTGCCTCAGGCCATCTTCTTCGTCTTCTGGAACATTGTAATGGAAAGGAGGACAAGCATTTTCCTGCACTTGTCTGATGGCTCCTTCCGGAACATAAACTAACACATGAGACTTTCAGTTTAACACATAAACTAACACTAAAGAGACTTTTAGCACCAAAAAGTCTCTTCTTAGAGGCTATTGAATGAGCTGGGGTTGGCTTTGGAGTTGGCTAGACTAGATTCCTGGGGGATGCTTTTTGTCCTTTGTCATTTCTGAGGGCCTGACTATAAGAACCAAGCAAAAATAATGATGGTCTTTGAAAGTATGCGTTTTATTCTCCACTTAGGTCGATGGTGACCTGGGTTAGATGACATACTGATTGATAAGAAATATATTCTTAATGAGCTACTCTCTACCTCCTATCTCAAACTCTTGACCATGTGGGTTGAGACTTTTGGACCCTTAACCCACCAATGTTTCTCAATTTCCTTCCAGGGATGGGAGGCTCAGTCAGGTGCAGCCAAAACATACACATTTTCATCACCACTAATTATGAAGGCACTGGATAAAGAGTCAACTTCTTTGCCTTGCATTTAGGCCCCCCAAATCTGGCTCCTATGTACCACTCCAGTGTACTACTCTTTTATTTTAACTCTTGCTTCGATCAAAATGGCACTCCTTGTTGGTGGGAGTGTAAGTTTGTGTGGTCGCTATAGAGAACAGTATGGAGGTTCCTTAAAAAACTAAAAATAGAGCTGCCATGTGATCTACCAATCCCACTCCTGGGCATATATCCAGACAAAATTATAACTCAAAGAGATACATTCACACCAATGTTCATAGAAGCACTATTTATAATAGCCAAGACATGGAAGCAACCTAAGTGTCCATTGACAGAGGAATGAATAAAGAAGACGTGGCACACATACACAATAGAATATTACTTAGCCATAAAAAAGAATGAAATAATAAAACAGAAAGGCAAGTACCATATGATATCACTTATATGTGGAATCTAAAATATGGCACAGATGAAACTATCTAAAAAATAGAAACAGACTCATAGATAGAGAACAGACTTGTGGCGGCCAAAGAGAAGGGGGAAGAAAGTAGGGTGGACTGGGAGTTTGGGGGTTGTAGATTCAAACCATTACATTTAGAATGGATAAGCAAAGAGCTCCTACTGAATAGCACAGGGAAATATATTCAGTCTCTTGGGATAAACCATGATGAAAGATAACATAAGAAAGGGAATGTAGGAAGTTCCCTTGTGGCTCAGCAGTAATGAACCCGACTAGTAACCATGAGGACATGGGTTTGATCCCTGGCCTTGCTCAGTGGGTTAATGATCTGGCATTGCTGTGAGCTATGGTATAGGTTGCAGACATGGCTTAGATCTGGTGTTGCTGTGGCCGTGGCCAGCAGCTACAGTTCTGATTGGACCCCTAGCCTGGGAATTTCCATGTGCCTTGGGTATAGCCCTAAAAAGACAAAAAAAAAAAAAAAAAAAAAAAAAAAAAAAAAAGGAAAGAAAAGGAATAGATAGATAGATAGATAACAGATAGCTGGGTCACTTTGCTATACAGCAGTAATGGGCACAACATTGTAAATCAATTATATTTTGATTTAAAAAATAAATGGGGAAATTAAAAAAGAGTGAAATAATAATACTATCTGCAGCAACGTGGAATGTGTCCAGATATTATCATATTAAGTGAAGTGAGACAGAGAAAGACAATTATCCTATGATATCCCTTATATGAGGAATCTAAAAAAATTAATGCAAATGAACTTATTTACAAAACAGAAACAGACTCATAGACATAGAAAACAAACTTATGGTTACCAAAGGGGAAAGTGGGGGAGGGATAAATTAGGAGTTTGAGATTAAAAGATATATACTACGCTATACAAAATGAATAACCAAAAAGAACCTACTGTGTAGCATAAGGAACTATACTCAATATCTTATAATAATCTATGAGGGAAAAGAATCTGAAAAAGAATATATATATATATGTGTGTGTGTGTATATATGTATATATAAAGTGAATCACTTTGGTGTAAACCTGAAACTAATACAATATCGTGAATCAACTATATTTTTTTTAAATTGCACTCCTTGTTTCATGTAATCTGATGTTTTTACTCCTCTGAAAGTTCCCTCTAGAGGAAGGGTATCCTAGTCAAAAAAACATCAGATGACAAATACATGATGAATTTCTTCCACCCCGTTATGAGTTTGATCTTTCTATCTTCTTTCTTAAGAGATTTTTTTTTTCTGGTAAAAACTCATAAACATTTACTGTGGGATATTTGGAAAATATTGAAAGATTTAGAAAATATTTATTCACAATCTCACCATCCAGTGGACAAGCACTGATTACCCTGAAGTGTGAGTCCTTTCAGTGGTGTCTGTGCACATAAGCATTTTCAGAACGATCTCCTTACACTAGAAATCTCATCATATTATTTCCTTTCTTGAGAACAATTAGTGGCTCCTCACTGTCTGGAAGCCTAAGTGCCTGGCCCAATGCTTAGCAAAAAATATTTGCTGAATGGCTGACTACATGTATGAGTCAGTGAGTGAATTAATGTATGTCTGCTCGCTGCCATGTGCTCTTCCTCTTTTTCATTATCTGTTTGACAAAGTCTTATCTTGGGGTATGACTATCCAAGGCCTTCTTCAAGGCTCCAACTCTTATGACAATCCCTATCTTTTTTTTTTTTTGTCTTTTGTCTTTTTTAGGGCCGCACCCATGGCATATGGAGGTTCCCAGGCGAGGGGTCGAATCGGAGCTGTAGCTGCGGGCCTAGCCACAGCCACAGCAACATGGGATCCAAGCTGTGTCTGTGACCTACACCACAGCTCACAGCAATGTCAGATCCTTAACCCACTGAGTAAGACCGGGGATCAAACCCGCAACCTCATGTTTCCTAGTCGGATTTGTTAACCACTGAGCCATGACGGGAACTCCCTGATAATCCTTATCTTTTTTAAAATTTATTTTTAATTTTAAAATATTTTGACTTCTAGTTACCTCATTGTTCTATTACAATATTAGTTTCAGGTGTACAATATAGTGATTCAAAATTTTTAGAGATTATACCCCATTTGTAGTTATTATAAAGTATTGACTCTAATTCCTGTGCTGTAAAATAATCCTTGCAGCTTATTTATTTTGTACATAGTTGTTTGTAACTCTTAATGACAATGCTTGTCTTTAAGCACAGATTGTGTTGCTTCTCGGGTCCTTAGCACAGGTTAACTGCCTTTGAATGTTGTTTTTCTATATTTACACTTAGAAGCCTTTCATGCTGAATTGTCTGTTGACAACGCAGCATCATTCCATCCCTTTTCCATATTCCACCCTTATCTCAGGGTTTAGAAGCCTGAGAATCACACACCCCAGAATCCTTTAGTGCCAGGGTTCCCAGTAGGATTCCACCAATTTAAGGCGTTTGCCTAAGATCTGGCATGAGAAAGAGAAACAGAAGTGTTTTTATTGTTCCCCTGGCTGTGGAAGCAACTTGTGGCTGGATGGTCCCCAGAAAATTTCCTACCTTGGCGCTGGAGGCAGTTGAAATCATCAACAGCAGTTTCTCGAAGTTCCGGAAGCTCCTCGTTTTCTAAAGCGTAGAGACGAACCTGAGAGCCAGCCTTTGCTTTTCTGTCCCTTCCTATCACCTTCTGTATTAAGGCTTCCGTTTTTTGGATCAAAGCCTCACTGAGTTCCCTCCTGGGCCAGCGTCTGGTCCCTCTCTGTACCCTCTTAACCTGAAGACTGCGTGACCTGACTTAGTTCCTTAACACACACTTGCTGCTGCTGAGAATGACAGTAACACCTGATACTTCATCACTGCGGGCAAAACAGCTCACTTAGCGGATACAGCTGTATTTGTTTAGTGATTTAATTTGCTCCTCTACAGCTCATTGAGGATGTGTGTGTGCCCTTGCACAAATATAACCTAAAAGTATTATAAGACAGGTGAGTACCTGTCAGTGACTCCGTCACTGAGGCTACATTCAATTTTGCAACATCATTGTCATTCAAAGCACCTACCAATATTTATTAACTATGCATTGTGTATTGAGAGCCTGCATGAGGCCTAACCGGGGGTGGTGGCAGGAAAAATTCAAGCAAACTAGTATCTATTTGATAAGCACCTGTATGGACCAGGCAGGGTGCCGGGGGTTGGAATTACACTTTCAGCAAGAGTGGCAGCTGTCTGGCCTTTCAGAAATTACAGTCTAGCAATTCCATTGCTTGATGAAAATAATAAATAAATAATCAATAATAAGAATAGAATAGGGTTTTATTCGAACTAGACTGAGGATTAGCCCGGAAGCCAGTTTCTAGGTTACTCTGAGAAGCAGGGATTTCAGCACAATTTTATATCTTGTAAGAGCAAAGAAGATTAAAGAAGTCAGGGACACATTTCTGCAAGGTCTCGAGAAAACATACCAGCAAGTACACGTCCAGCACGTACAGCATGGCCTTGGCACCTAGGAAGGGAGTCTTATCATCAAAGGAGGACCGGCATTGGTGTCCGTTGAAGAAGGGCATTTAATCATTTTTTTTTTCTTTTTCTTTTTAGGACCACGTGTGTGTCATATGGAAATTCCCAGGCTAGGAATTGAATTGGAGCTGCAACTGCCTGCCAGCCTACCCCACAGCTGCATCTGCGACCTACACCACAGCTCACAGAAATGCCGGATTCTTAACCCACTGAGCAAGGCCAGGGATGGAACCCGCATCCTCATGTATACTAGTTGGGTTCATTACTGCTCAGTGACTATACAGCTCAATAAATAAAAACCTTTATTTTTAACATGGATTTTCTTTACTTCTGATAAATGTGCCCTTTTCTTTAATAATTAAAGAATTAAAGAATTTGATAGGCTACAACCAGGCTGTTTTAGGTAGCATAAAATTCAGTTAAATCATATATAAACCAAAATGACTTCCCTATATCTCAGTATATGAAATTTTCTTTTAGCAGTGGGTATTACTGAAAAGAAATGGGGTCTGTCACTCACTATTCCCATCCCCACTCCCTGTGACCTTGGCATGAACGTCATCAAGTTTTCCAAACCGACTGAAACCCCAGCATAGCACCAGACTTTCTAGGAGAATGCGGCTGCAAACCAGGCCCGGCCTGGGGTTCCCCCAGCTGTGCCAGCGTCAATATGGTCAGGTTCGGCTTGGTTCTTTCAGGATTGCTTGCTTCATTCATTGTGGAAAGCTGGCCTGAAAGCCAGTGGCATTCAATCCTAAACACTAGCAAAAAAGGCAAGGAGAGTAGTAATGTGATTGTCTCCCGGCAGGGTTGGATGTACTTTTACAAATGAACTAGAGTGGTGCTTTGTGCCAGGCCGCAGGGTGGAATACAGGGGATAGGGTAACACTTAAATACCACATTTTGAATTTTTTTTAAGGAAAAAGAAAAAAAAATGTAAAAGTCCGCTAAGTAACTGAATGGCAGGGCAAAGGTAGCCATCCCGTGGGTTTAGGGTTTAGCAAATGTTTATTGAGTGCTTACTATGTACCAATCACTGTTCCCAATAAGTTACACCAATGGTTCCTTTAATTCTGCTCATGCTACCGTGAACCTCATCTGACAGGTCAGGCCACTAGGGCAGGAGAGAGGAAGCACCTTGCCCAAGGCCATTTAAGTTAGTGGGGTGTGAACCCAGATAGTTTGATTAAAATAAGGAGACACAACCAGTCCCCATCCTGTGATATTTCTCCTGGTTCCATCTGAGCTCATCTGATCTGGAGGCCAGAGAGAAGTGCTATTTTTCAAAGGAAGGTGTAAGGGGGCTAGGGATGTTTCTGATGACTGTTGTGATCTGAGACGGTGTTGATGCTCAGGCCCCAATGGTCACATTTATTCCTTGGGTCTCGAGTTTCCGTCTTAAAACGGGAAGGTGCCATCTGATCGATAATCAGCTCTCAGCATCTCAGTGTGAATTGTCACATTACCTCACTCTATTTTCAAGACTCGGGGCTCAGAACAGATAGGTTGTAATGGAGGGAGAGGAGTGAGAAGGGGCCAGAGGAGGAGGGGAAGGAGAGGGATTTACTGAGCTTGTGCTCCAGAAAAATATCCACTATATCCTTGCAATAAAGAAGCTCACCTTGAAGATCAAGGTCAAAACAAGGTCACCAGGTTTCGGTGCTTCTATTCAGTTATGTCAAAAATTACAAAGAGAAAGAAGGAAATGAAACCGTCACTATTTAGATTACATAAGAACTTATACAGAAACTTGTTAAAATCTATGAAAAATTATTGGAATTAATAAGAGAATTAAAAACAAAAGCATAAGGTAGCTTAGAGTAAATCTAACAACAGATCTATAAGATCCTTGGGGAGAAAATTGAAAAACTTTCTTAACAGAAGATCTGAATAAGGAGTTCCCACTGTGGCTCAGCAGGTTAAGGACACACTATGTGTCCCTGAGGATGTAGGTTTGATCCCTGGCCTCGCTCAGTGGGTTAAGTATCCAGCGTTGCCACGAACTGGATTGCAGATGCAGTTTGGGTCTGGCGTTGCTGGGGCTGTGGTATAGGCTAGCAGCTGCAGCTCCGATTTGACCCCTAACCCTGGAATTTCTATATGCTGCAGGTGCGGCATTAAAGAAAAAGGAAGAAGATCCAGGGAGTTCCCGTCGTGGCTCAGTGGTTAATGAATCCGACTAGGAACCATGCAGCTCGGATCTGGTGTTGCTGTGGCTGTGGCGTAGGCCGGCGGCTACACCTCTGATTAGACCCCTAGCCTGAAAACCTCCATACGCCGCGAGTGTGGCCCTAGAAAAGGCAAATAGACAAAAAAAAAAAGAAGAAGAAGAAGATCCAGATAAGCTCTATCAAAGTTCTCTGTATTATTTGGATAGAGCTACTATAAAAACCATAGGATACTATAGACTAGGTCCTTAACAGGATACCACGGACTAAGTCCTGAAACAACAGAAAATTAACTTTTTCATAATTCTGGAGACTAGAAGAGATCAAGGGGTCGTCAGGGTTGGTTTCCTCCGAGGACTCTCTCCTTGGCTTGGATGGTCATCTTTTCTCTGTGTTTCCATATGGTCATGCTTGTTCGTGTCCTAATCTCCTCTTCCCACAAGGATACCAGTCACATCAGATTAGGGCCCCACCCCATGACCTCATTTAAATTTACCTCTGTAAAAATTCCTCCCTGAATGTACTCACATTCTGAGGTAATGGGTGTAAGCACTTCAACATATAAAATTTGAGGGGGACAGTATTCAGTCTACAACATTCCCTAAATTAACCTACAAATCGAAGATGACTCCAATCAAATTCGAAGAGGGCTTTTCATGGAACTAAGTTTGATCTTCTGAATCTGAGTTTATTTGAAAGAGCAAAGGTCCCCTATAGACTAAAATTTCTTTGAAGAAAAGAATGTGATGGGGAGTTCCCATAGTGGCGCAGCAAGTTAAGAACCGACTAGTATTCATGAAGACGTGGGTTCAGTTCCTGGCTTCACTCAGTGGGTTAAGTATCCAGTGTTGCTGTGAGCTGTGGTGTAGGTTGCAGATGAGTCTCAGATCTGGCCGTGGCTGTGGCTGTGGGGTAGGCTGGCAGTTACAACTCCAATTCGACCCCTAGCCTGGGAACTTCCATCTGTTGTGGGTGTGGCTTCCCTCCCCACAAAAAAAAAAAAAAAAAAAAAAAGGAATGTGGTGGTAGGGAATGCCCTACTGAGTATTAAAACCTATAAAATTATAATAACTAAGGCAGAGTGTATCAGTGTAGGAATAAAGAAGGAGTCAAAGGAATAGAAGAGAGAATCCAGAACAAGCCCACATATATATAATAACTTGATAAATGAGAGATGACATAGCATATTAGAGAGACTAACATGGCCCATTAAATAAATGATGCTAAAACAACTAGGTATCTACATAGACAAATAAAATAAAATTGGATGCTTTCTTTATACCCTGGAAAAAAATGAATTCCAAGTATGCTATAAACCTAAATGTCTTAAAGCAAAACTTTAAAAGCCTTATAGGAAAATATTTCTTAAATAAGCCATAAAAAGAAGAAATCATAAAGGGAAAGGCTGACAAATTTGACCAAATTAAAATGAAAAAACTCTGCACATAAAAAAACCAGAAAAAAAGTTAATGGAAAATCATAATAAGGAGAAAATATCAGTAGTGCAGCAATACAGACAAAGAATTAGGAACCAGGATAAATAAAGAACTACAAATCAATAAGAAAAACACACAAAATCCAGGACAGTTCCCAAGAGAAGCAAAGATAACGTACAAAAAGACATTCAACCTCATTAGTAATTAGGGAAATAAAAATAAGAACCAGTGGATACTATTTCACACCCACCAGACTGACCATAACATAAAAAAATAAAAATAATTCTGTCAGTTTCAAGGGTAGGAGAGTCACATACTTCCGTGTGTAAAATGGAAGTAGGTATGACTCTGCAGAGGGTACTTTAGCCATAACTAGTACAGCTGAAGACATGTATGCTTCAAGGTCTAGAAACCTTTTCCCATGCATTGAAGGGACCTATTAAGATTATTAAGCACAAGATATTTATAATAGCAAGTAATTGGAATCACCCTAATATAATTATCGATAACAAAATGTGTAGATTTTGTGGTATAGTCATACAATGCAATTGTGCATAACAACTGAAATAAATGGACCAGAGTACCACGTATCAACATTGTGGTGGACAGATCCTAGGCAGACAAAGAGACCCTGATAATTCCCATCTACTGGTGTTCATGCCTCTGTGCAATCCCCTCCCCTTGAGTGCAGACAGAACCTGCAACTAAACTCTCATTAACAGCATATAGCAACACTGATGGGATAAATCTTATACACATAGGACACCATTTTAGCAGACTGGAGTGAGAGATTCTGCTGGCCTTGAAGAAGCAAGCTGCTATGGTGTGACCTGCCAAGGGAGAGGACCACATGGCAGGGAAGCAGGTGTCTGCTAGGATCCGGGGTGCTCAGCTGCACACATGCAAGGAAATGAATCACGCAAACAATCTGAGTGAGCTTGGGAGTAGATTCTTCCCCAGTCAGGCCACCAGATGAGAATGTAGCATGGGCAACTCCCTGACTGCAGCCTCATAAGACACTGAGCAGAGGATCCAGTTAAGACACACCTGGCGACTGACCCATAGAAACTATGAGATAAGAAGTGTGTGTTGTTTTAAGCCACTACATTTGGGGATAGTTTGTTACACAGCAGTAGAAACTAAAACAAATATGGATAAAAACAATATCAACAGAAATAAAGCATGTTTCAGGAAGAGACCCAAAATATATATGATACCATTGACAACACACAAAGACTAACAGCACACGAACCAATTCTACATACTGTTTTTTTTGGCTTACATGTATACATATACAGTAAAAGTATAAAGACATTCACTGGAATCATAGTCCCAATTTCAGGAAAGTGGTTCTTTCTTACAGGGAGGGGTATATGATCAGAGAGGCACACGGAGGGACTTCAACAGTATTTATAATGGTTTATTTCCTAAGCTGGGTAGAGGTACAAGAGTGTTTATAATACTCTTTCCTATACCTTTTTGTATATCTGAAATATTCCATAATTCAACAAAAATTCTGTCTTCAACCTTGGGCTCCAGTGGGAATGATGTTGTGATGACAACAAATTTTGCCCACTTTCCCCAAACCTGTAATTGGGAAGAGGGAGTGGGAGAAAGAGGTGCCTATAAGGCCTGGATATATGGGATGACTGAGATGGAAGAAGAGAGGACTACAGAGAGGGCACTCTATAGAGGTACCCTCAGTCACTCAGGGAGCCACCCATAGACCCACCTCCCAGAGACCACAGATGGCCTCAAATGGGTGACCTCAGCAGTTCCACAGTAAGACCTTGTCATTAGTTGTGGCTTTGACCGGGGTTGCAATGGAACAGTTACCACACAGCAGCCTTGCTGTAATACTACACTCTGAGAAGACAACAATTAAAAAAATAAATGAATATGTTGGCAGTAAAGTTATTAGAGAGAAATCAAAGTTGTGCTAAAAATAAAAATCGTAAGACAAAAGCCTAAACAGCCTGGCCTTAGGAGGAAAATTTGAAGTAGGAGGCTATGACTCAGTTTGCAAAGGAACTGATTGAATTTTCCTATCGTATTTCAGCAGTTAGTCACCTTCAGGGAGGTTCCGTGGGGTCTCTCTTCTCTTTGATTTACCGCCATGGAGCTTGGAGGATGTGATGCCTTGGTTGTGTAAAGGAGCCTCTAATCCCCAGAATGACCAAGAGAGGAATTTCCAGTGGTGTGCTGGTAATGCTGATTATCAGGCTCTCCAGAGAGAGAGAGAAAAAAAACCCAAAAAACTCTTTGCAAGTCACTGAGTGTGGACCTGGGAAGAGTTAGGAGGCTCTCAAAAACCCAGACATGCTGGTTGCAACATACAACTGAAATTTCCTTCCTACTAGGGTGGCGAGCAGCTCTGGCTGGAAGTTTCAGGCCTAGGGAGGATAGCTACTGTCAGGGAGGAGAATCCATAGGTGTGGCTTCTCCTGGCTCCCTCTCAAGTCACAGATGTTGAGATTTCATTGTTCTGCTTAGCATGTAAAAGCACTTCCTTCAGAGCCAAACATTTTTAGAGGCTAAGACTGTATTAAACACAGGAATACCAAAACTCTATTCCACTTTAAAAAAGCAGTAGAGTGATGTCTCTCCCAAGGAAGTCGGGGACTCAGTGCTGGGGATGGAGTTCAACATAGGTGCAATACTTAGTCACCATCATTAGCCCAGAGGGCAGGTCTCCTCGCAGGTCTCAGGGAAGCTCCCTGAGGCCAAGTTTGGGAACTCCCCTTGGAAAATTTCAAGTCCCTGTGTCACTGTGCTCAGGTTCACAGTCCCCTTAAAATTTTGCTGTCTGAGGTGCACTTCCTGTGAAAAGTCAGGAGGTCTGTGTGGGTTAGAATGATTTGAGTACGAGTCAAAAAACACTCTGGCTCCAATCGGCTTAAAGTAATGAAGAAATATGTTATCTCAGATAATAAGACGTCCTGAAGTAGGCAAGCACCAAGGTGGGTTAATTCAGGGGTTCAAGAAGGTCATTGAGGACCCTGATTCTTCTCATGGTTCTGTTCTGTCATCTTGTGTCCCGTTGAGCTTGCCTCATGGTTTCAGGATGGCTGCCACATTCCAGGCAAGTGTGGCAACAGCCCCTGGAAAGAGAAGGATCAACCCTTCTATTATAGGAAAAATTTTTCAGAAGCCCCACTTGACGGAAGTGGGTCAAATATTCATTCCTAACTCAAGCCATTTCAAAGAGACTGAAATTCTTATGATTAGCTTGGAATTAATCAGAATTTAACCATGAGTCACATGGGAGAGAGCTAAACAGAAAAAATTGCAGGTTGGCTTGGTTAGCAACTGCCATCCCAAGGATTCCTCCACTCTTCTGATCCTAAGACTCTGGACTTGGGCAGATCAGTTTGGTCCATTTGGCTGATCAGAGAGAGCCACTTGAATCAGGCTAATCAACGCGATCAGAAACAAATTATGGAGTTCCCGTCGTGGTACAGCAGAAACGAATCTGACTAGCAACCATGAGGTTGCGGGTTCGATCCCTGGCCTAGCTCTGTGGGTTAAGGATCCAGCATTGCCGTGAACTGTGGTGTAGGTTGCAGACGCGGCTCGGATCCCACATTGCTGTGGCTGTGGCACAGGCCAGCAGCTGTAGCTCTGATTCGACACCTAGCCTGGGAACCTCCACATGCCATGGGTGTGGCCCTAAAATGACAAAAAGACAAAAAAAAGAAACAAATTATGCTATGTTTATTAAACTGATTAACTTCAAGGATGGCTTTTTTTTGTTGTTGTTGTTGTTGTTTGCTTTTTGCCTTATCTAGGGCCGCACCTGCGGCATATGGAGGTTCCCAGGCTAGGGATCTAACAGGAGCTGTGGCCACCGGCCTTCGCTACAGCCACAGCAACGCGGGATCCGAGCCGTGTCTGCAACCTACACCACAGCTCACGGCAACGCCGGATCCTTAACCCACTGAGCGAGGCCAGGGATCGAACCCGCAACCTCATGGTTCCTAGTCGGATTCGTTAACCACTGAGCCACGACGGGAACTCCAAGGATGGCTTGTTAAAAACACTTTGTTAAGGACATAATTCGAATCTGGCACTTAAAAGTCACAACTCTTAGGCACCCATTGATGTGTGGCCATGGACAATTGAACCGAGAGCTCCTAATCAACAGAAAAAAATAAGTGAAAATTTCTTCCAGGTGAGAAGAGGTAAATACTTTAAAAATACATAATTCTGATTTTCAGCAGGAGAGCCAGAACAATTCAATCAGGGAAAGAATAGTCTTTCTAACAAATGGTGCTGGGATGACTGGATATGCACATGCAAAAAAAAAAGGAAATATGGAATGGACCCTAATAACCTCATACTGTGTACCAAAATTAACTCAAAATGGGTCACTGACCTAGATGTAAGCACCAAAACTATAAAAAAAACTTATAAGAAGGCTTGAAATTTCATTAATTTGCACTAGTCATGTTTTCTTATATATGACATTTAAAACGTAAGCCACCAAGGGAAAAAAAATAAATTGGACTTCATCAAAATTTAAAAGCGTTCTGCTTCAAAGGACACTATCAAGAAATTTAAAAGATAATCCAAAGGATAAGAGAAACTATTTGCAAATCATGTATTTATTAAGAGTCTAGAAGTTCTCTTGTGGCTCAGGAGTAACAGATCCGACTAGTACCCATGAGGACGCAGGTTCTATCCCTGGCTTCACTCAGTGGGTTAAGGATCTGGCATTGCCATGAGCTGTGGTCTAGGTCACAGACATGGCTTGGATCCGACATTGCTGTGGCTGTGATGTAGGCTGGCAGCTGTAACTTAGTGGGTTAAGGATCTGGCATTGCCCTGAGCCGTGGTGTAGTTTGCAGAGGCGGCTCGGATCTGGTGTTGCTGTGGCTGTGGTGTAGGCTGGCAGCTCCTATATGGCCCCTAGCCTGGGAAGTTCCATATGCTGCAGGTATGGGTATGTCTTTTTGCCCTAAAAAGACAAAAAAAAAAAAAAAGAGTCTAGTGTGTATATATAATAAACACAGCTTGACAATAAAATTGCAAATAATTCAATTAAAAGTGGACAAATGATTTGAACAGACGCTTCTCTAAAGAAGATATACAAATAGCCGATAGGCACTTAAAAAAGACGCTCCACATCATTACTCATTGATAAAGTGCAAAGCAAAACCTCAAGCTATTACTTCACACACTATGATGACTATAACAAAGAAGACAGATGATAACAAATGTTGGAGAGGACACAGAGAGACTGGAACTCCTGTACATCACTGGTGAGAATGTAAAACGGTGTAGCCACTTTCAAAAGCCATTTGATAGTTCCTCAAAAAGTTAAAGTCACCACACGGCCCAGGAATCAAGTCCTCTCCTAAGTAAATACCAAAAGAAACGAAAACATATATCCACACAAAAACTCGTACACGGAATGTTTTTATCAGTAATGTTCCTAATAGGCAACAAGTGGAAATAACCCAAGTTTTTTTCCAGTGGATGAGTGGATGAAAAAATGTGGATTTTGTTTGGAATATTTTTGGCCAGGAAAATGAATGAAGTACTGATAACCTTAGAAACACTATCTTATGTGAAAGAAGTCAGTCACAAAAGGTCATATATCGCCTGATTCTGTTTATACGAAATGTCCAAAATAGGCAAATTGACGGAGATAGCAAGCAGATTAGTGGTTGTCATGGTCTGGGGGAGGCGGAAATGAGAAGTAATGGATATGGGGTTTGCTTTTAGTTGAAGGAAAGGTTCTCAAAGTAACTCATGGTGATGGCTACATAACCTTGAGAATATGCTAACAATCGTTGAATTTTACCCTGTAAAAGGATGAATTCTCTAGTATTTGAATTACATTACAACAAAAATATCCATATGACTATCTCAGGTCTTGCGGGGCTGGAGAGAGAAATAGGACACACACGAAAAAATCAGTGGGCTAGTAAATGTTTAATATGCAAAAGTTAAAAAACTCTTCTACAATTCTAAAATTTACGTGTGATATTTTATCTTCTACACTTTGGTCCAAATGAATTATCGCATAGACCACTGGTTCTCAAACCTGGCTGCACATTTTGGAATCACCATGGGAACTTTCAGAAAATATAATGCCTTGGCCTGACCCATGGCCAATTAAATCAGAGTCTCTGGTGTTCCTCCCCAGCACCCCTGGCATTTTATTTTATTAAAAACTCCCAGGTAATTCTCATGTGCTCTCAGACTGAGAAACTGAAGCATAGACCAAGATCTAGGCAGCACCGGTTCATATTATGAGGTGATTTTTTTTAGAAATTGTTCTCTCTCTTAGGTTTATTGAGATGCCATTTATATACATTAAAAGTTACCCTTTAAAGTGTAGAGTTCAATGCATCGTGACAAACGTGTACAGTCCTATGGCAACCATCATAATCAAGATAGAGAAAATTTCTATTATTCCCCCAAATGCCTTGGTTTCCCTTTTCAATCAGTCCCTTCCCCCATGGGTTAGATGCACACACTAGAATACTAGGCAACACTAAAAAGCATGTCCTTGAAAGCACATACAAAAATAGAGAAAACATTTACTATATAAGGTTAGGAATAAAGAGCAGAAAAATATGTAACATCATAATTGGCTTTTTTGTTTGTTTCGTCTTTTAGGTCTGCACCCACGGCACATGGAGGTTCCCAGGCTAGGGATCGAATCAAAGCTGCAGCAGGCGGCCTACACCACAGCCACGTGGGATCCAAGCCGCTTCTGTGACCTACACCATAGCTCACGGCAATGCCTGATCCTTAACTCACTGAGCGAGGCCAGGGATTGAACCTGTGTCCTCATGGATGCTAGTCAGATTCATTTCCACTGAGCCACGATGGGGACTCCTATAATTGTAATTGTTTAGCCTTATTTTACACATGTGCACAGACACACACACCTCTTCATCTACGTATACATTTGTAGGAAAAAAAAAATTAGTGGTTATCTCCGGTCGTGGAAATTATAGGGAATATTCTTTTTTCTTTATATTTTTCTACATGTTCTAGTTAGCTTATAATAATGTCACTGTACAATGAAAATAGTGATGATAGCTACAAAACAATGATCTATGGACAAGCGATGCATGAAGAGCCTCTTAAAGATCAAACTGCCCTCCCCTACAAGGTTTCAGGCCCCTGTAGCTGCAAATCTAGCCTTCTGACCCCACGCATTTCAGATCATTAGCTCAAAGCAACAGTTACAGGCGAAAGAGATTAATAAGAAGTTACCGACTTCTACTGAAATAGATATCAAAAAATATTGACCCAGAGAAGAAAATATTGATGGAAGAAGAATCAAGGCGATCCATTGCCTTGAAGGGAGTAATAAACCTTCCTGTCTGTTTATTTTTGTAAGCACCTGTACATTTAAAGTCAAAGATGGCACCTCTTTGTAAACACTATTAGAAGTCTGAATTCAGAATCTACCACAAAGGGAAAGTGTCCCTGTGGGTACAGAATAGGTATAATTTATAGCAGAGAGAGTGAGCAAGCGAGCTGAGACAAGATCTTGACAGAGGAGGATTATTCAGGTTCGGTTTTAGTTCCTTTAGATCCAGCAGAATCCTAATTAATGATACTCAGACACATCTTTCAACCAGCTCAAACTGGCCCAAACCAGCTGAAACCAGCTCCAGTTATCCAAACTAGACACAGCGGATTCAGGCTCCCTCAGAGCCAGCACACTGGTCTTCTGGGTTTAGGGTGATTTCTTAGGACAAATAAAATTGGACATGACTACAGTTGGGATGCTTTTTCCTACATTTTTCTCAAATAAAAGAAGATGATATAATAATAGGTTGGTTGAACCACCAACTTTGTTTTTTTTCCAGGTTGTTCTGGAATAGGTTATACTCTTTGGGCAAAATAATGGGTTGAAATTAGTTTCAAGTTAAACTATTCCCCTGGTTTATGCATAGGCGCTGTATCATTTTTCCGTTGTTGCATAGCAAACCTCTCCAAAATACAGTGACTTAAAGTAATTACTTATTTGCTCATAATTCTGTGGGTTGGCAGTCTGGGGCAAAAGGGGTTAGTGTGGCTGGGCGCATTCATGTGTCCGTGGCCTTAGCTTGGATGGCAAGGCCTCTTTCTCTTTGTGCTCTTTCATCCTCAGAAGGTGCTTGTATTCCAAGAGAGTGAGAGCAGAAGCTGCAAAGGCCCTTGCGGCTCAAGCTCAGGTTCAATGTGTCACTTAGCCACATTCTGTTGGGCAAAGGAAATCACAAAGGTGGGCCAGGTTCAAGCAGTGAGGAAACAGACTCAACTTCTTGGGGGGAGAAGCTGCAAAGAATCTATGACAATTTAAAATCTGTCATAGGTGTTCCCATTGTGGCTCAGTGGTAATGAAACTGACTGGTATCCATGAGGACACGGGTTCCATCCCTGACCTCGCTCACTGGGTTAAGGATCTGGCATTGCCATGAACTGTGGTGTAGGTCACAAATGTGGCTCAGACCTGTGTTGCTGTGCCTATGGCATAGGCCAGCAGCTGTAGCTCCAACTTGACCCCCAGCCTGGAACTTCCATATGCCGCAGGTGCGGTCCTAAAAAGACAATACAAACATGCACACATACATATGTACAGCCCATCATAGCTCCCAACCTAAAGGCAACACAGCTCGGCTAAAAGAACAGAAAGCTGTGGAAACTGACTTCACTGTCTTCAGGTCCTGTCCCTGGCTCTGATTTTTTTTCCTGGAGTTCCCTACATCTATGTTCTAAGCAGGTTGTTGATAAGTCACTTTGCTACCAAGAAATTAACTGAGCAATGTGGAATCCCCTAGAATGCTTTCAATTTAAAAAAATAAAATCCTGACTCAGGAAAGTCCTGAAGTAGAAAAATTTGAGGGGCACTTAATTCTGCAGCTTAGTAATATCATAAATGGGAGATTCCTCCCATTTTTCTGCTTGGCCATCCTGGATATGTTTTCATCGTTTTTGGCTAGGACCCATTATGTTTGGTTGCAAGGTGTCTGACAGAGTTTCAGGTGTTATATAACGTGAAAATGTCTATCTCCTCTTCGGGTCATTTATCTATTTATTTTAGTGAAAGCATTTCCTTGAAGCCTCACCAGCAGCCTCTCCCTGCCTCTCCCTGATCCCATTGCACGTTGCATATTCTCACTGGATCAGTCAGTGGCAAGGACAGTGGGGTCACCCTGGTTGGCTTAGGTCAGTCAGAACCCATCTCCTGGAGCAGGGAATGGGCCTAGGCACCCCCGAAGCCCAAGATCAGGAAGAGTAAAGTTGGGGTTCTCTTGGGAAAGAGGAAGGGCGAGGCTGTTCCAGAGGCAGACCAAACAGTGCTTGCTCCAATGGATTGGGCCTGATATGTTTGGGGAATTTACTTTTGCCTTGGGCATCTTGAGGCATAAATGATGGAATTTAAGGGAATTATTATGCACTTCACAATACCATAGGCAGTGAGGGGAAAAGAAGCAAAGTCCTTATTCTCCAGGTGCTCATATTGAATTTGAAGAGCTGCTGCACAAACACCTGGAAAAGCCAGTCCACACAAAGGGTCTTGAAATGAAAGCTCCTGAGAAGAAATCCTGTAACTCAGGTGCCAGCTGAAGTCGTCTTCCTTAGAGGGTTAAATCAAATCAGATCCAGCATCCACCTACAACCCGTGGGAAATCCAAAGCAACCCCCCCTGCCCCCTGCCTCTATTTCCACCACCAATTTCAGTGAATTCTGTCTTGGACAAGGTGAAGGGACTTTGGGTCTGTGGTCACATCTGCCTCTGGATTCTTGCTTCCTCTGAACTCCATTGCACTGTGTCTTACATCTTATGGCTGCTTCCCCCTCTTTGTGCAGTGCTGACCCAGATGTATGGCCCAACTCCTCTCCTTTGATTTTTTTTTCCCCTCCCAGTTCAGGTCAGTCAAAAACAATATGTGTGTGTGTGTGTGTGTGTGTGTGTGTGTGTGTGTGTGTGTGTGCATGCGCGTGCGCGCGCGCGCAGAGCACTCAACCTAAGTTTTAACCATGAAGGGGGATTTACATAAAGCAAAGCAAATACTTTAATATCTAACAGATATCCTTGTTCTTTAAAGTAATTCATCTCCGGAGTTCCCTTCTTGGCACAGCGGAAACGAATCTGTCTGGGAACCATGAGGTTGCAGGTTCGATCCCAGGCCTCACTCAGTGGTTTAAGGATCCAGCATCGTTGTGAGCTGTGGTGTAGGTCGCAGATGTGGCTTGGATCCCATGTTGCTGTGGCTCTGGTGTAGGTCAGCGGCTACAGCTCCGATTGGACCCCTAGCCTGGGAACCCCCATATGCCTTGGGTGCGACCCCAAAAAGACAAAAAAAAAAAAAAGTAATTCATCTCCTAAGGAATATCTTACCCACCCCACTCCTCCCTAGCCCCCAGCCTCTGCCCTCATGCCTCACAACCTCCACGATCTTTTCTATTCTCTTACTCCCAATTCCTATTCATTCTGTGCAGTGCTGTTTCCCTTTTATTGGTTTGTTTCTTTGTTTTATTGCAAGGCTGCCTTTAGGGTCCCAAGTAGTTTCCTAGGCAAAGAGTTACCTCTCCCTGAGAGACATGCTGGGGCCAGCTGTTAGAAAAGTAAAAATTTCACCTTGATTCAGGCCCTTATAGGAGGAGAAGACCTCATGGAGTGGACCTGGACTTGACCTCGGAAAGTGGGGACTACGGGGAAGGGGCACCATGTGACCCAAGGACTGGGAGGGAGCTGAGTGGCAGAAGCTGACCTTTTTTATTTACAAACAGTGGGAGACGAGTTTGGATAACGAGTGTATAGGAGGTGATGTGACAATTACATAAAATTTTAGAAGCTTGATCCTGTTAGTGATGAATGCTCTGAAAGGATTGGGACAGATGAGTGACATGATGTGATTTTATGATTCAGGGGAAGCATTTTGCCAGTGTTGTACAGGTGGGCTCTAAGGTAGAAGTCAAACTGTCCATCAGTGCCCATTCCCCCTTGCTTTCTTTTACTGTCAGAGCTCCTACACTTTAGTTGAACACATGAACACCCATCCAGAGAAATGCCAGGCTCTCTAACAGCTATGTGTGATTACGTGACTAAATTCTGGAGGTGAAGTGTGTCCTTATCCAAAATGTGCATTATTTTCCAATAAAAGGAAGTGGGGCTCTTTGAAAAACAGCCGATCCTAGGGCAAGGACAGAAGAAATACAAGATGACCTTGGGTTATCTTGCTATCCAAAAGTAAGGAAGAGCTCTGAGAATGATGGGGGTATGTTAAAAAGACACAGGAACCAGTGAGAAGAGCTCCTTGTGGCCAAATTTTGGACAATTTGAGCAACAAAATAAGTAATAACAGTAAAGGAAATATAACCCGTAGAATAAAAAATAAGCATACAAGAATGAGTTGGACAAATAAGTAATTATTAATGAATAAAATGAGAGGAGGGGAAGAAAAATCTCTTCTTTATAGTAGAATTCCATCTACTAAGCATTCAAGGAGCAATGGAATTAGAAGAATCACCATTTGATAGACATCATTTTAGTAGATATTTCAACAATCGGTGTTAAAACTAGTGGGTGAATAAGAAGCAGGATATTTACTTGGTCTCAAAATACCTTCCCAGAGACATTTACTAATTACAAAGGGGGCAAATATTTATGGTGGAGAAACTTAGCGGACACCACCTTAACATCACCAACATTAGGGCAGACGAGTATCAAGTGTCTCCTGATAAAATACACAGAGGGTACACTGCCTCTGCAGTATCTTGCCCTAAATGCACAGCTTAAATCTAGTTGTGAAGAAACCTCAGACAATCCCAAACTGAAAGCATTCTAACGAATAAGTGACCCTCACTTTTCAAAAGTATCAGGGTCATGAAAGGCAAAAGAAGGACAGAAGAACTGTTCCAGGTTAAAGGACTCGTGGCTCAGTGGTTAACGAATCCAACTAGGAACCATGAGGTTGCTGGTTCGATCCCTGGCCTTGCTCAGTTAAGGATCCAGCGTTGCCATGAGCTGTGGTGTAGGTTGCAGATGTGGCTCAGATCCTGCATTGCTGTGGCTGTGGCGTATGCCAGAGGCTACAGCTGTGATTAGACCCCTAGTCTGGGAATCTCCATATGCCGTGGGTATGGCCCTAGAAAAGGCAAAAAAAAAAAAAAAAGAATTCTTTCCGTGTATCAACTCATTAAATCCTCACCATAACCATATTATTCCTCTTTTAGAGATACGTAAATGGAATCAGGAAGAGGTTAAGTCAAAGGTCACTTGCAAGCAGACACAAGCTTCAGGTACAGGCAGTCTGGCTCGGGATGTACCCTCACACCTCCAGGGGCAACACCTTGATCCTCAAGTCCCCTGTCCCCTTCCTTCTCCTACTCTCCCTCCAACAGCATTTGATGTCTACGGAGGCGACCTGAAAATGCATGGGCTTCTTCCATTATGTTGTAGATTTTGCACTCCAGCATCTTCCTCAGGCAAGGCAGGAGGGTACCTATGGGAACAGCCTTGATTCACAGAAAGAAAGGCCCGGCCATCTGATGGCAAAAGGGGAATGGTGGCATGAAAGGGCACTGCTATGCTTTCCTGGGGATGGGGGTTCTCTGCAGCTGTGTGTGTTGGGGGGGGCTGGGAAAAGGTAGGGGTTAGGGTGCACTGTGGAATGGCCTCCCTGGGTCTGCTGTTACTCTCAAGTACCCTTGAGCCCTGCCACTCACGGCTGAGAGCTGATGGAGGTAGGAGGGTGGAGGAGGGTTCTTAGGCAGTAAATCCCAGAGCTCCTGAAACAGGAAAAAAAAGAGAGAGAGAGAAAGAGACTTTATGAATGCACTTTAAAACCCTGAGACCCAACTCTTGGCCAGGAGACATGCAAACTCATTTAACAGCCTTTTGGATTTACTTAAATGGAAACAGCCTCCAGTATTTTCAGCTGCTCTGTAATCGAAGTAAAAACTAAGGGGACATGTGTATATATTTTTTCCTTTCCTAGTTAGAATAAGAAAGAGTTGCTCATTATCTCTTAACTGAATCTTTGCCTTGGAGAGAGGGGAACACCCACAAGGCCCTCTCAGCCCCTCCCCTGGTCTGGATGGTTTTAAACCCAGGGAGGGAAGCCGAGGAAAGGAGACAGCGAGGGACAGACAAGCACCAAGGTCTGCAGCCCAAGGGGCCCAGCTCCCAGGTGGCAGAAGCGCTGAACGTGGACCAGCAGCCTCTGAGGTAAGGGTGCCAATCTCTGAAGGGGCTTTACCTGCGGGAGGGAGGATGGTGGCCAGGTGGGTATGAACTCACGTGTTCCCCAGCCTGAATACCTAGGCAGTGTAACTAGTCTCTTATCATCACTTCTATGAGGAGTGAAAACCCAGTTAGGAAATATTTCCCAAGACACGAGTAACTTAACTGGTAGTGTACTTGTTTTCCTAACTGGGTGAAGTATAATCTTACCTGGCCAAATGCAGTCTGTGTTGTAGGGGAAATTTCTACCTGGAGTCGTAGACTTTTTTTATATTAAATGTTTCTTTTAAGTCTAGCATGTTCTCCTCATCTTTAGTTTTTTTGTTGGCTTCTTGACAATGTCAAAGGCTTTTTTTTTTTTTTTTGGTAATTTATCTGCTTTGTCTCACTTTTAATAAAAGGCCTAAAATGGAACTTTATTATGGTCAGGAAACTATGATAACTTTTTTCTGGATGTCGTGTCTACCAATGAAGATGATGTTTGTGAATGTACTTGAAGAGCTTTGAAGTTTATTCAGACATTTAATTTTATTGGTTTTGATTCTTTTTTAGTAAGAGAACAACATCTTTTCTCAAAATTCCTATGTTTTTACCCTCATAATGTGGCGAAGATGACTTTTTGAAACATTTCAAGAAATGATGTGGTGAGCCAGGTTTTGGCAGTCTTTTTATTTTTTTTTATCTATTTATTTTTGTATTCGGGACAGAGAAGTAATGATTGAGAATAGTCACTTAAAAGCACAAAACTTGAGTTGCTGATGCAAGCATTAAAAAGAGAACAAGTCCTGACATAAAAACAAGAAACTGCCCACATCTGGACATAGGTTAATCACAGTGCCCAAAGTCTTGGAGAAGCCAAAGTATCACCAAGGTATCAGGTGACACCTGCTCGGCCAGACTATAGATTGGTGGCTGGCAGAGCACTGGCTTTATGTGGGGAAAATCAATGATTTTTGGCATTTGGGCATTTGTTGGAGACTCAGAGTCAAGGTGTTGGGATAAGGGACTCAGGAAAGAATAGACAGTACCAACATTAGCATCACTTTCCCAAGGAGGAGGGAAAATACCCTACCTGACATCCTTTTTATGTAATTTTGAATCCTTTTCTGTCCCCAAGTTTGTGGGCTGCAACTGACTTCTGGAGGAGGGAAAATAGGACAGCATGACTTCAAATCATCTTGTGGCTTCTGTTTTCCATTCCAGCCCCTTCTGTGGTTTGAAATGAAGGGTAGACTGAGATCTGTTCCCAAGAAGATGCCTGAGGAAATCATGCCCAGACCCAGTGGAAACTCTTGTCCACCCACCACTCGTTCCAGAACCTTGGCTCCTATAAGGGCTGGACACAGACATGAGATCATGGTTTAGGTTCTGTAGCAGCATCTGGAGCCACTGGTCCATGAGCTGATGATGCTAAGGTCTCAGGCCTGATCCCTGGCTGGGAAGGGTCTTTGCTGGGTTTTACCACAGTAGACTTACTGCTAATGCCAACCAGATGCCATCTGAATATGCGCTGTTAGTGTCAAAAAGAGACCCAGAGAGGGTGGGCAGAATAGTCCAAGTCCTTGGAAACCAGCAAGGAAAAGCTTCTCCTCTTTGATAGAAAACTTTCAAGTTATTTCAATATGTAGAAAACCACATGTTAGACTAAAGAAAGGAACTGCATCTTTTCATCAAGTGCCTCTCTTCATTATCATTCAGTTGAAGTAGAGTTTGTCATCAGACGCCCCTCATGCCCACGGGAAATAAGGCTAATTGTATGTAAGGTCATACTTAGTTATTCTGGAGATCGCGTGTTTGGTTTGATGTGTTTTGCAGTCCCTGAATTTTTGCGCTTGTGTTCATTTTATCTGCCTCTCGTGCATGAGCCTATGCGTGCCCATGAAAGCAAAAGGAAGGTCTTTTTGTGAGCAAGGGACTCATTCCTGTGGGGGTAAATGAACATCTTTGCCTGATGTTCAGGAAGAGCTTCTAAAAGTGCTGAGCACAGGGGCTGGCACATAATAAAGTGCTTGGAAAATGGTAGCCACCATTCTCCTCAACCTTTTGAGCCCTTGCAAGATGGATTAAGATTTGGTTGATAGAAGAAAGCAATCACACGAGCCTGTGATCACCCATGAAAAAGTTATTGAGTGCTGAGGCTGGGTCGGGGAATGCCATCTTTTATCTTTTCCAGCCTATGGCTTGTGGGCAGACTTGATGGAAAGAGTTCTTTGGGAGAAGGGGTATTTCACGGTGGTGAATCTCTACAAGGATTTCTTCAGCACTTACTGGGTGTATTCCACCAAAGGAGAAAGGGGTGTTTGTTGCAGAATGATGCCTGGAATGTGACCATATTAAGCCTTATCACATAAAACCAATTTCCCCAGCTGTCTCGTGCCTCATAGTGTATGGTTACGCAGAGAGGCCAATGCCACAGAGACTCGAAATAAAAATACTGGTACATACCTGGTTTGTCTGGAGATAGATCCGGCAGAAACAGTATTGCCTTGTGCAACATATGTACTCACAAACTGGAGGAGAAAGAGATCAGAGGTGAAATCCATTGCCTAAGGTCTCTAATCCAGGATGAGTTGAATCAGGGCAGTTTCTCGGCTGTAAGAGAACTTTTTCTCCTAGATTGAGAATTTGGGTCAAAAGACCCTGGAGTCGCCCAGGGTCCAGGTTGAAGATCACTGGTAGAGTAGGCCCACAAGAGTTTGGGGAAGGAGTAAATCTGCTAGGTGACGTTTGTGACATAGATGCAGCCCTATTTACACGCCCCTTTTACTTTTCTTCATGATTGAATGGTGTCCACCCTGTCATTTAGGGACAGAATATCTTTTTAAGTGATTCCACTGGAAGTCCAAGATAATACGGTGCTTCTAAAACCCAAAGCAGCGCTCTTATGTGCTTGTGGTTAACTGTAAGGGCAAGATGAGGTAACGAGGGAAACAGAGAAAGCCCTAAATTTAAGTAGAAGGGTCTCTAATGGTGGCTAAGAAATTGGCTGCCACTCTCTTTGGTCTAAGTAGTATATTTTATTCCTGACCAGGGCGTGTGCCCTTCTTTGGAGAAAATGAGGGGACACGAAGACCATCAGCCCTAGGATTAGAGGGGCTCTGGAACCAGATTCCACCCTCCTCCTCTGGTCAAAAGCTTGGTCAGCATCTGTCCCCAACAGACGGAAGTCTTGGTCTGCATTGTGTTTTCCAGTGAGGGAGTTTTCCAGCCTGTCGTGAGCTGTGACCAGAATTCAACCTCCCTATGGGACAAACACTAATTTATCTTTCTGAGGGATCATCCTTGGAACTGCTCAGAGAAAGTGCAGACATAGGATTTAGTTGCTGAACAATGAATGTTTTACTGAGCGCTCAGCATGCTTGGGTTTCTTTTACTTTCAGAAGAACCCTCTCTTAAATAGGACAGGAAGGAGGACACGTGGTCTCTTTTTCACATGTAGTAATTTTCTCCTTGGATTTTTTTCACATAAGGCAGTACATTCAGCCGAGTGATGAACACAGATAACAGGGAGTGGAAAGAACTGGTGTTGATCCCAGATTTGCTGCTTATTAGTCGTGTGTCCTTAGGCAAGTTACGTAAACTCTTTGAGCACCTGGAAAAAAGAATGACATCAACGGACTCCGGGGATTTTGCAAATTAAATAAGAATAATGTTTATAAAGTGTTTGGCACAACACTCATCATTGAATAAACCCACGTGCAAAAAACGCAGTAACTATTATTATCTAACACATAAAATATTACTTTCGCGTGCTATCAGGCTGTGGCTAGAGAGATCAACCCAGTCATGGTCACTGTCATCCCTAAGTTTCCAGGGACATCTGGGCTAGGAACTCACACACACATTTGGGAGTTGGCAGTGTATGGCTGGAAATTAAAATCACAGGTGTAGATGTGGCCACCAAGAAAGAAGGAATGGGGCACAAATGTGGAGCCCTGTGACATCTGCCTACCTCTAGGGGCCAATTTAGGGGGACCATCCATCCAGGTCATGGTGAGCAGGACCCACCCCAAAGAGACTTTGCAGGCAGCTTCTGAGTCTTAACGTGCCACTGCCCCTCAACTGCCCACACCACCCACCACCCCTCCTGAAGTCAAAGTTAAAGATAAGTTCAGTCACTGAGACTGAAGCCTATGGACGCCTGGTTTCCTGCATAGGTATCCCCAGCATGTGAACCCGCTTTGCTTGATACATTCCTACAGCACCTCCCCCTCTTTCCATGAGAAACTACTCCTCGATAGAGTAATCATCCCCACTCGGAAATGTATCATTCCGCATTTCTCTGGGTGACATCTGCTGCCCTCCCCGCCCCCTCCCCATCCTTGTGGAGCTGGGTCTGTGGTCGCTGTGCAGAAAAGACTTGGTGAAGTCACCCCTTCCTTATGCTGATCCTCCTGCCACACGTCAGAGAGAGAGCCAGAAGCCTCCTCCTCCGGCTCATGACCCTGGACGCAAGTCCTAGGTTGAGGACCTCCCCGCTCTCATCTTCTTTGGAGCAATCACCCTGCCCGGGAACATCTGTGCTCAACGTGTGGCATCGAGAGGGTGAAATTAGCAAGGACATCATGCTACACCTCAGGAGGATGGGTGACGGGGAACACTCCTACAGGGGCTTCTGAGGTTTCTCCTATTCCGGGCTTCAAAGACAAACACTGTGAGACTGGGCTGTATGCAGCCCCGCTGCGGTTTATGGCAAAAAGTTCGTGGCTTTTTTTGCCTTCGTTCGGAACTTCAGAAAACCATCTGCATTCCATTTATGTCTTGGAGAATAGTGAGCCAACGGCTGGGTTTGCGGGGGGGTGTGTGTAGATGACCATAGTGGGTACAGAGGTCTGAAGCCTGCCTTTTAGCTCTATTGTTACCTCGGAAAGGGATTTTGCACAGTGGATAACGGGACTTTTCTGATCCGTCTGTGTGGTTACTGGGGATGGCGGAGTGCCCAGGGGTTAATGGCTCAGTTAGGGGACACCGTGTGCCTGGGTTTAAACCTGCAGTCTTATACTCTCATCGCAGAAGCAGAGGCATGTTGATTTTTTGCCCCCGAGCCTCAGTTTCCATCCTGAGGAGTAAGCAGAGAATATGCAAGTAACTTTTATCATTAGGCTGAACTTTTAAAGATAGCAGTTGTGAAACACCCTAATCTTTTTTCTTTTCTTTTCTTCTTCTCCTTTTTTTTGGGGGAGGGGCCACACCTGCAGCATATGGAAATTCCCAGCCTAGGGGTCCAATCGGAGCTGCATCTGTGGGCCTATGCCACAGCCACAGCAACGCCAGATCTGGGTTGCATCTGCTAACTACACCACAACTCACAGCAACACTGGATCCTTAACCCACTGATCGAGGCCAGGGATCCATCCGGCATCCTCATGGATACTAGGCGGGTTCCTGAGCCACTACTTGAACTCCTAACTTTTATTATACACCTGCCTTCCAGCTTACTCTCATCAGTGCCCCTCACCTCCCCCATCCTCTGACAAAAATCTCAAGCAGATTCCAGCACCTTTCTGGTCACTTTTGGGGTTGCAAGGGAACCCTTTTGTGAATGGCAGTTCCATTCCCAGTGTCAGCGCCTCAGTCTCCCATCCAGCCCACTTCTTTACTTTTCACCCAGTTCAGGCCCGTGCGATGCTGAAATCCACAGATGAGGGGGAGGGCAGGGGACTGTGGCTGGCCTGGTGCTTCCTCTTCTCTGGCTACACAGCTGTTTCTGGCTGCTGACTATTTCTATGGCGTGGATTTGACCAATGGCAGGACTTAACTATCCTTGTCTCCCCAAACTCTGGGTGCAAGCCCCTCCCCCCGTGGCCTCCCTCCAATATCTGCTATGCAGCTATTCCAGGCAAACTGCCATCTCTAAATTCCTCTGGGCAAGAGGCAGGCAGTCTTCCCCCCTACCTGCTAGTCCCAAGAGCCTTCTGTCCCTAGAAAGTCCCCAGCAGAGAAGCTTTCTTTAAAATATGTGGGCACTTACTACCCACGTCCAAATCACCTGACAACAAGACACGTCTCACTGACCATTCTATTACCTCTACAAGGTGTTGGGCCCAGTGCCTGGAATGTAGTAAACGCTCAGAAAAGGTGAGCTATTATTATTACTATTATCAATAATACATGCTTCAGATAATTCAAAGTGCCAAGAATGAGGGAGCGGACCAAAGGGGTAATATGAAGAAGAAATTTCCTTCTGTTTAGTTCATAGTGGTGACACGACCTTTGGACATCTGCCTAAAGGAGGGGATTGCCTAGATATGGTATATACTGAATTTATTTATTTATTTATTTATTTACTTATTTATTTTTGTCTTTTTAGGGCTGCACCCTCGACATATGGAGGTTCCCAGGCTAGGGGTCGAATTGGAGCTGTGGTTGCTGGCCTACACCACAGCCACAGCACACAAGATCTGAACCACCTCTGTGATCTACACCACAGCTCACGGCAATGCCGGATCCTTAACCCACTGAGCGAGGCCAGGGATCAAACCTGCAACCTCATGGCTCCTACCTAGTCGGATTCATTTGCCGCTGCGCCACGAAGGGAACTCCACCGCTTTTTTTTTAAATCGCTCTTTTAAAGAATAATTCTGCCAGAGCCCTTCAGCCTCTATTTCCTCCACTTCCTGATACTAAATAAACAGTGATTATTAACAATTGCGAATTTTACAGAGTATTAGAATTTGGTTTAATGACTAGGAGGATTTCCTCTTTTTCTGACCAACAGTGTTATCTGTCCAGGTTAATTCTTTTAATGGTATTCTGACTTCAACCACCGATCTGGACAAGAGGCAGCATCACGTGAGGGCATATGGCGGACTTCTAGGATGCCAGCAAATATTGATTAAAATCTCCCTGCTATAACTTATATCTTCGTAACACGTATTTTATTTTACTTCAGCCACACCTGCGGCATTGTGGAAATTCTCAGGCCAGGAATGGAAACCGTGCCACAGCAGTGACCCAAGCCACAGCAGTGGCAATGCTGGATCCTTGACCTGCTGAGCCACCAGGGAACTCCAGTAACATACATTTTACACCTAGTCGTATGTACCTCTTAATCCAAGTCACCTGTTTTGCCCCACCCCCATCCCACCCCTTTCTGGTAACCACTAGTTTGTTCTCTGTATCTGTGAATCTGTTTCTGCTTCGTTATATTTATTTATTTATTTTATATTTTATATTCCATATATAAGTGAAAACATGCAGTATTCCTCTATCTCTGTCTGACTTATTTCGCTATGCATACCTTCCAGGTCCACAATATTCTAGCTCCTAACCTGGGTGGTGGATCCATGGCTCTTGCCTTTATAAGAGTTCATTAAAACTATATAATTTCTGTTGTAGATCGCTTTCAATATTGATATCACCTCTCCCAATACAAAAAGATAAGAAAAGGAAATCATATACTTCCTCTGAGATTAAAAACACAAACCTCAGAGCACTTATCGAGCCCTTGCTATGTTCTTGGCATGGCACAAAGTGCTTTTTACATACAATGCAGTCAGGCAGGCATTGTCATTCCTACTTCACGGATGAGGAGACAGAAGCTCAGGTTGAGTAGCCTTCGCAAGGCTAGGCACCCAGGACCTGCTTGATCTCTCCTTTCGGCACCGTGTAAACCGCCTTGCACAATGGGCAGGCGGAGCCACCCCTTGTGGGACACAGCCACCAGGAGAGGACTAGGCTTCCTGACTTCTTCAGTCTCTGGTACAAACGCTTCTGAGCTGGTCACAGAAACCCATTGTCCAGAGGCAGCTCTGCAGACTGGTTTCTGGATGACAGTCGGACTGAGGGGTGTCTTGCTGATGGAGGGTCTGTGAGTCACTGTGAGGTCCGTGATGTTCGGTCCCTGTGATCTGCCCGGACTCAACTTATTAGTGGTCAAGAATGTGCCACCCCCAGATGGGGGCTGGGGACACTAGAGGAGAGGGGTCCTCCTGCACACTGATGGTGCGGGAGGTCTACACCCGCTGCTGGCGGCAGAGGCGGTGAACCCAACGGCCAGCTCTGGTCCGGGTGGCCTGGCTCTACTGACTAAGCATCAGAGCGCAGGAGGATTTGAGGCTGACTGAACCCCTCGGTGCTGGTGACTCTGCTCCTGCCTCGGGGAGGTGTCCACAGGGGTCCTGTCCTTGAAAGCCTTACAGCCTCACCTCAGGTGGAAACAGGCTGCATACAAGAGTAACTGCAAGAATAAATGCCAACAGATGCACAGAAGGACCAATGCATTTCTCTGAATGCTCAGCAGAAGGAGAGCTGGTTTCCAGCTGGGGTGAGGGAGAGAGGGGTGAGAGAAGACTTCGTGGAGAAGGTATTTTTATTAGAAATTCTGCTCTTTTGCTGGTTGGTGGGCAGAGGTGGTGAGTGGGACACTGACCTGGGGTCTGAGTACAGGCTTGGCCCTTCCTGGCCCTGGTACCCAAGTCGGCATGCTCCATCTCTTGAACCTCTGCTTCCTCATCTGTGCCAGGCAGCATGACATTGTGGTGACCAGAACTCACTCTGGAGCCAGATGGCCCTGGTTCAAATTCTGCCACCCTCGGCCAGGTGCTTGTGGGCAAGTCATTTGAGGTAGCTGTGCCCTGGTTTCACTATCTGTAAGAGTACATTCCAAGAAGGGTTGTTGTGATGATTGAGTGAAGTTGTAAATGTGGAACACTTAGAACAGTACCTGACACCCAGCCTGTGCTCCACCTGCAGCTATGATTGTTGGTGTTTTTAGTGGGGAAGTTGATATTAGGGTTGTTGTACAGATCAGGGATTAGGGTGAGCTAAGCCTGACACCCAGTAGGTCTTCAATATAAGAAGTTGTTCTCCTTGTTATTAAAGTGCAGGGGAAATAAAGAATTAGAAATGAAGAGAAGGGGAGTTCCTGTCTTGGCTCAGTGGTTAACAAACCCAACTAGTATCCATGAGGATGAGGGTTCGATCCCTAGCCTTGCTCAGTGAGTTAGGGAATCTGGCATTGTCATGAGTTGTGGTGTAGGTTGCAGATGCGGCTCGAATCCTGTGTTGCTGTGGCTGTGGTGTAGGCCGGCAGCTACAGCTCCGATTCAACCCCTAGCCTGGGAACCTCCATATGCTGCAGGTGTGGCCCTAAAAAGACCCCCCAAAAAAAAAAGCAAAATAAAAAAAAAGGAAATGAAATGAAGAAAGGACCTCCCAGGGAGGGGGAACAGTGTCATCAAGGCAGGAGGCAGGGACGTGCAATGTATGAAGAAACAAAAAAATCTAGCTGGGATCCTCAGGAGCTAGAGAATGAAATCTTCCTGCTGGCTTCTCAGCTTCCTGCAGACTCTTAGAACACCTTAAAAAGGTCAGTTTCCATCAGCAAATATCCACGGCTTTCTTTTGCATGTTTTTCTGGATGCAGGCCTCCTGGAGTGTCTGCTCCCCGTATCCCCAAGGATGGGTCTCCAGGGGACGTCCTGCTTCCTCCTGGGGCTCCTGTTTGGCTCTGTGCTCTTGGCGGCCTCGGCCCCGGCCACTCTCGAGGCTCCTGGCTGCAGCAACAAGGAACAACAGGTCACCGTCAGCCACACCTACAAGATTGACGTGCCCAAGTCCGCCCTGGTCCAGGTGGAGGCGGACCCTCAGCCCCTCAGTGATGACGGGACCTCACTCCTGGCTCCAGGGGAAACTGAGGAACAGAACATCATCTTCAGACACAACATCCGCCTGCAGACGCCACAGAAGGACTGCGAGCTGGCAGGCAGTGTCCAGGACCTCCTGGCTCGGGTGAAGAAGCTGGAGGAAGAGATGGCGGAGGTGAAGGAGCAGTGTAGTGCCCAGCGGTGCTGCCCACAAGCTGCCGGTGAGCTTACCATCTGGTATTCATTCAACAAACACTGAATGAACACCTTCCCTGTGACAGGTGTTCTGCTAGCCTCATGAGCACTCCACCTCTCACTCTGGGTTTTCTTTGGGGGGTTGTCATCATTGGCATTAGCTCCAAGAGCTTTCTGCAAGTCTGAGCAGGGAGAGACCAGCAACCCTTAAAGTGAGTCTTGGACTTGGGTTAATACTTCCGGATGAAAACTGAGTGCAGTTTTACTTGTGGATCCAATCTCTATTGTAAGGGAAAGCAATGGGCTAGAGAGGAAAGATAGATGGCCTTGGAACTAGACAAGACTGGATCCGCATCCCAATTCTGCCATTCTTTAGCTGTGTGACTTTGGGCAAATTCCTTCAGTTTCCTCAACTGTCCATGGAGGAAAATTCTATCAACTAGTCTAGTTCTGAAAACTATAGTTGTTGTACGGAAGATTTCTTGGCCCACTATTCAGCACTCTTTTACTGGTAATAAAGTACCACAATTTGACTTTACAAATAGTAAGTCCCCCCCAGCCACTTTTTTCCCCAACACGGAGTGTCCAGGCTGATCCGAATAATAACAACCACCAGGGATACTTTGGCATACATTTTAATGCCTGAAGAAATTGATACCATCAAGAGCACCTCCTATAGGCCAGATGCAGAACTAGGCCCTGGGAATGTTGCCCAGAATAAAAATAGCATGGAACTGCCCTTAAGGGGCCTCCACATCAAAAGTTTTTAGGATGGGGAGTTCCCATGTGGCTCAGCATAAACAAATCTGACTAGCATCCATGAGGACCCAGGTTCAATCCCTGGCCTCGTTCAGTGGGTTAAGGATCCAGCATTGCTGTGAGCTGCAGTGAGGTTGAAGACGTGGCTCGGGTCTGGCTTTGCTGTGGCTATGCTGTAGGCTGGAAGCTACAGCTTTGATTTGCCCCCTAGCCTGGGAACCTCCATATGCCATGGGTGTGGCCCTTAAAAAACACACCAGAAAAGTTTTTAGGAAGGAAAGAGGGTGTTTTGAGAATCAGGAGCTGGGGCCGCTCAAGAGACAGAGCTTGACTGAACCTTCCCTCTGAAAGTCTTTTGCTGTCTTGGGTTCAAGAGGAGAGCTGGATTAATCCTTCTTCTCCCATCTCTCACCCCTATAATGGAGCTGGGCTATTTTAGCTTCTGCAGGTCTACTTCTCCAGACTTCAGTTTGGGTTCATTTCCCAAGGACCTAGGTGCCTAAGTCCAGCCTCCTCAGAACAAGACAAGCTCCCACACAGCCTGGGTCTCCAGGAGCGCTGCTCCTTAGATTAAGTTGCCTCACTGGTGTCCAGGTTGCAGCATTAAAGGCCCAGCCTCACAGGCGTTCCTGCCTTGGCGCAGAGGTTAACAAATCCGACTAGGAACCATGAGGTTGCGGTTCGATTCCTGGCCTTGCTCAGTGGGTTAATGATCCCGCGTCTGTGAGCTGTGTTGTGGGTCACAGACGTGGCTCTCGCATCTGTCGTTGCTGTGGCTGTGGTGTAGGCCAGCAGTTGTAGGTCCGATTTGACCCCTCGCCTGGGAAACCCTCACAAGAGCCCTTGGGACGAAAAGGAAAAGGAAAAGGGAAAGGGTGGGAGGGCTCCTGTAGAAAGCACCGTGCAGGACCCTGAAGGCTCCAGTTTGCTCTTATGTGTCCCCAGGGAAGGGCACCACTCAACAGCCCTCAATCCCGCGCTGTTTTTCTTCTCTCCGGCAGGTCTGAGTCACCACTGCAGCGGCCACGGGACCTTCTCCCCGGTCACCTGCAGCTGCCACTGCGAGCACGGCTGGGAGGGCACCGACTGCGAGCGGCCCGCCTGCCCCAGGGCGTGCAGCGGCCACGGGCAGTGCGTGGACGGCAGATGCCTGTGCGAGCAGCCCTACGTGGGGGCGGACTGCGCCTACCCCGCCTGCCCCGAGAACTGCAGCGGGCACGGCGCATGCGTGCGCGGCGTCTGCCAGTGTCACGAGGACTTCACGTCGGAGGACTGCAGCGAGCGCCGCTGCCCGGGTGACTGCAGCGGCCACGGCTTCTGCGACACGGGCGAGTGCTACTGCGAGGAGGGCTTCACCGGCCTTGACTGCTCACAGGGTGAGAGCAGAGACGTGCCTTGCTTGTCTCTCTTTTTAACCTGAGCCCATGGCCCCCGGGGCACCATTTAACCATCAATTAATCACATTTTGCCCTTTGCCAGGGACTCTCCCCTTAGCCTACATCAGAATCACCTGGAGGGCGCTTTGAAACGGTTTTCTGGGCCCCTCGCGGAGTTTTTGATTCAGCGGGTCTGAGGTGGAGCAGGAGAACTTTTCTAATAAGTTCCAGGGTGATGCTCATACTGCTGGTTTGAGGACCTGCAGTCTTAACGTGATCTAAGCGTGCGTGTGGGTGTTGCTGAATTAAGTCTTCGGGACCCTGCTGCGGCCCTAGCTCTGTTCAGGCTTTCTGCCTCTTTGGGGAAGGGTTCCGTTTTGAGCGCTTAACAGAGAAGCTTAAGCGGAGATCCACACAGCACAAACTTCAGTGGCCAAATGGAGAAGAGAAGCGGGAAATAAGTGCACAGGGTAAACACCAAGAGAGGACTGAGGCTAGTGACCGGAGGCATATGCAAGGAAGGGGCAGTGCTTTTTCCGAGGGAGTGGGGAGCCACCCCCTTTTTATCCTTTTGTGGACTTTAATGGCCAGTCATGGCTGCCGTAGCTATGTCATTTAATATGCTAATGTAGTAAAATCAACATATCATGAGACTCAGGGTCTGTTGGAAGTCAGATTCACCATCTTGGCCCCAGCTAGTTCCTTCTGATTTTTTTTTTTTTTTTTTCCATTTGTGGCTTCCTTTATCTCTGGCCCCTTTAAATTTTTTTGGGGGGGCAGGTGTCTTTTTAGGGCTGAGTAGCATATGGAAGTTTCCAGATTAGGGAGCTACAGCCATTGGTTTACGTGGCAGCCACAGCAATGCCAGATCCGAGCCGCATCTGCAACGTACACCACAGCTTACGGCAACACCAGATCGTTAACCCACTGAGCCAGGCTCGGGAATAAACCCGCCTTCTCGTGGATACTGGTTGGGTTCGATATAGCTGAGCCAGGCCGGGAACTCCTGGACCTTTTAATTTAAAGGTCTACTTCAACTCCTGATAAAGGTGGGGGCTGGAGGATTTTGAGACTTGGAGCAGCTCTGGCAACATAGGGCTTACTATTAACTCTTAAGCAGATAATAACTTTTGGAGGTCCACAATGGTGCCTCACACGGGCTCTGTGTCCTCTGCACCCACCATCCTAGTGGTCGGTAGAAAGTAGGTGCTCAGTGGATACTACTGGCTCCGGTTTCTCACGCCTCTTTCCTCTCTGTCTCCACTTCTGTCCCGTTCCTGTTCTGTGCGCAGTGGTCGCCCCCCAAGGCCTGCAGTTGCTCAAGAGTACGGAGGATTCCTTGCTGGTGAGCTGGGAGCCCTCCAGCCAGGTGGACCACTACCTCCTCAGCTACTACCCCCTGGGGAAGGAGCTCTCTGTGAAGCAGATCAAAGTGCCTAAGGAGCAGCATAGCTACGAAATCCTCGGTTTGCTGCCTGGAACCAAGTACATCGTCACCCTGCGCAACGTGAAGAAAGAGATTTCTAGTAGCCCACAGCACCTACTCGCCACCACAGGTGAGGAAGCAGCCGGATGCCCCAGGTTTCCCAGGGGAGGCCCAATTTTAAGCCTTTTCTTCTCTTGTCCTCACGAGTGTTCCTCTACTTAGCCCATTGCCCTGATTGGGGTTTGAAAAACATAGCTGCTGGAGTCCTAGGTTGTGAGGAAAAGTCTCTGTCCTCGTTCCTCTCTCTTTGCTCTGTGATTATTGGGTCCTCTAAGCCAGAGATGGAGCCTGCTGGGTTGGAGATTATGCGGGTCTTCTCCATCCCTGATATTAGTGCGGTCTGACTGCCCTCCACCCACCGACAAGCAGCCATGGAGTACACCTGCATCCCCAGGCCTTCACTCAAGGGCATGGTCAAGGTCAAGCTGGCATGGATGGGGGTCTGCTGAAGGAATTAGATTCATCTCAGCAGGAAACGGGGTTGGGGGGGGGGACTGGGTAGTTGAAGGGAGTTTATTGAAGAGGTTGTTTACAAAGGCGTAAGTAGGGTTTGGATGCTGAAACACTCTTAAGACCACCATCAGTGGGAATCCACCCCAGCCTGAAGGAGCAGGGGATGGGAGTTGGTACAGGGACCCAGAGAAAGCTGTAGGAGGGGGCTGCCTGATGAGTGCCCTTGGTAGAGCACAGTCCACTGTGTCCCCACCAGGAGGGGGTAAAGGAGTTCAGTTGCCCAAACCCTTTCTCCTGCTCTCTGGTCTTCTCATGACTCAAACTGGCTGGGCATGACCAAAAACCAGAGGACAAGGGAACCTGGCTAACACGCTACATAGGAGTCATAATCTGGGTACAGAGCAGCAGAGAAAATAGATCTTCAGAGCACCCTTAAATGCTCCCACAGTGTTTGGAAGGACCAGCATCATTGCTTACTCTTTAGAAAGTCTTGTCTCCTCGTGAACGTTCTGGTGGAAGCTTAGATCTTCAAGGGTTTGGAAAAACCTAGTTGTTTGAGTGATTCTTTTTCACCCCTCACTCAGCCTATTTTATTGAGCATTTACTATATGTGGGGCACTGTTCTAGATGCTGATAAAAATGATCTGCCTCCATCCTGCCCTAAACTCCTGGGGAAAATCCCGGGCCATGGATGGGCCTTTGGTGCAGAGTGTCTTTGCAGAACCCTCAGGCTGCCTGTTCCTTTTGGGGATGAGGATAGAGCCGGGTAGGGATGGCTCAGTGTTGGAAGGAGTCTGGAGGGCCTTACCATCCCGGGAGCACACTTTGTGATTGCCTTCGTCAACACCCTCCAGCCACAGACCCCTCAGAACACCCCTGTTCGACACCCTGTCATTGAACAAGTTGGTTTATTGAGTGTGGCAGCGTGGGAGCCTCAGGAAGACAGGGTTAGAAAGGACTGGAATAGCATTTGGGCTTAGGGGGAGAGTTAAGGAAGTGGGGATTTGCTTTGGGACTGCACGCTGTCAGGGACTGGGGGTAACCCTATGATTGGTGAATCTTAGCTAGAAAGAGAGCAGACCAGAGGGAGGCTAAGGCCGCTGTTGGTAAAGAAGGAATGGTCCCTCATAGGAGTCGGAAAGGAGGATGTTTAGTCATTTGTGTGATTGGACAATGTTTGGTTCATGTTTTGCCTGTGTGCAGACATGATCTTGGAATGGTCTTGTTTCGTCTTCATCGGTCATGGACACAGAGCGTGCTCCATGATAGTCTGTGAAACTGCTGATGTTCAACAGAACATGCAGGCCAACCTACTGTGAGATCCAGGCCAGCCCCCAGTGTCGAGCTGCTTTTTTCTCCCCCCGTTTTTGTCTGTGGCTGCCTCTGCCTTCAGAGGGGACAGTGTGAAGAGCAGAGATGTCTGTTCTGAGAGTTTGAGCTACACGCCCCCACCCCCAGCTTTTTGCTCTCAGGAGGGACTTGTCAAATCCTGAGGCTGTGAGGCCGTCTTTCTGTCTAATCTGATTCAAGTGAAACCCATTCTGCTTTGCTCCTCCAGGGAGCCTCGGCCGGAAAGACACTTATCCCCATAATAATCTCGAACATTTTCATTAAGTTCCTGCTTTTGTCACTTGCAAGCCATGTAGAACCCCTTCTGTGATCCTTGAGTCACTCTCATTATGCGTCTCTTGACCTGGTCCCTCAGGGAATTCTCCTCTTTGAGGGAAGAAGCTGGGGGCTGGCAGGTGGAAGCCAGCACGTGGGAGGAAGTTCTTCAGAGAAAAGGCTCTGTGGAGGAGTTCCCCTCGTGGCTCAGCAGTGACAAACTCGACTAGGATGCATGAGGATGCGGGTTCGATCCCTGGCCTCGCTCAGTGGGTTAAAGGATCCAGCGTTGCTGTGAGCTGTGGTGAGCATTGCAGGTGTGGCTTGGATCTTGTCTTGCTGTGGCTGTGGTGTAGGCTGGCAGCGTAGCTCCAATCCAACCCCTAGCCTGGAAACCTCCATATGCCTCGGGTGTGGCCCAAAAAGACGAAAAAGAAAAAAGAAAAACAAAAAGAAGAGGCTCCATGAGGCTCTTTATCCATAACACAGGGAATCAGAGACATTCAGAGCCGGGGGACCTTGAGAGCACTGAGGCCACCCCTTGCCTGATACACGAGGTCCCTGTCCTGTGTTGTGATAAGGGATCATTCAGGCTGGTGGGAACACCTTTGGAACCAAGGCACTGGAGGTGAGGAAAGGGGTGAGGCTGAGCGTCTGGGGGCTTGTCTTTTCTGTTTCAAGCTTTGGGCCAAAGTGACATCAGCCTAGAATATGCCTTTGGAATTCAAAGTTCCCCTAGAGAGCTCAGTCCCTGCTCCAACAACACTGGAAAGTTGTTTCCACAGAGCCACAGCAGCGATCCACTCCTTTAAATAATCATTACATTTTCATTTTTTTTCTGAATGGAGGGGTGAACATTTAGCTTATTGATGCTTCACTATGAATAAATATGCACAGTAACTCTCCTCCTTCACAAGATGGTCAGGTATGGCTGCTAAGGACACCAGGAACCTGGTGGAGGTGCTCAAATTTGGTAGAAGGTGCAAGAAAGATACTCAGAAGGATCAAGCTAAAATTCCTCTTCTTTTCTTCCTTCCTTCCTTCTTCCTTCCTCCCTCCCTCCCTTTCCTCCTTCCATCTATTTTTCTTGGGCTGCGCCTGAGGCATTTGGAAGTTCCTAGGCTTCTGGTTGAATCTCAGAGCTGCAGCTGCTGGCCTGTGCCACGGCCACAGCAACACCAGATCAGAGCCACAAACGCGACCTGTGCCACAGCTTGTAGCAACACCGGATCCTTCACCCACTGAGTGAGACCAGGGATTGAACCTGCATCCTCATGGACACTATGTTGGATTCTTAACCCACTGATCCACAACAGGGAACTCCCCAAACTCTCCTACTTTATAGTTTTGCCTGTGTTTAACTCTTGTAGGAGAATTTGAGAGAAGAGGAAGGAGCTATAATTTGGGAGACTGAGGAAGGAGCTGTTTGTATTATCAGGTAGACTCCAGAAAATTTGAAATGCATTTCCTGAATGCTCCATGGAGGGGCCTTGAGCATCTCCTCCTGGGGCTGAGTCTCTGAGGGAAGGGGCTGTCAGCTAGAGAGCAGGTGTTTAGTTCAGAGGGAGTGACCCGGAGGGCTGGCCGGCCGGCCCCCACTGCAGTGTGGACAGGGAGGGCTGCAGGGCATGCTGGGAGAGGGAGTGGGTGAGGAAGAGGCTTTCCCAAGCAACAGGCTGCCCTCTGTGGACAGTGTGGAAACCCACAGTTCTTTGCTACCTCGGTAGTCCTACGGCACCTGTCACGGACTGGGTCCTGAGAATGAAGCCTGCTCTCCGTATGTCAAGAAAAGAAGCTGACTTGCTAGCCAGGCGTGCAGGTGTCCTTGCTCTCACTGCCTTCTCTCAGCCTCCCTGACCTCTGCCCTAGACCTTGCTGTGCTCGGCGCCGCCTGGGTGACAGACGAGACCGAGAACTCCCTCGACGTGGAGTGGGAGAACCCCTCAACCGAAGTGGATTACTACAAGCTGCAGTATGGCCCCCTGACAGGCCAAGAGGTGGCTGAGGTCACCGTGCCCAAGAGCAGTGACCCCAAAAGCCGATATGACATCACAGGTAAGAACCGGCACGGGGGATGTGGGCTGTTCGCTGTGGATGCTGAGGTGACGACAGTGTGTGCGGAGGGGACCAGCATCTGCACCGCTCAGGTGTGCACAGCGGGTCCTGGGGCCTTAGGAATCACTTGAACCCTGACCCCGAGAGCTCCCAGGGCTCAGCTCGCCCTGGAAGCCTGCGGACTCTGCTCCAGCATCCCAGAGCTGCCTCTGGAGTCTTGGGTGACAGGTTCCACATCCTCAATCTTCTCCCAAGTCAGCTAACCCTCTGGAAGCCCCTGTCTGTATCTCAGGGTGGATTCGGTGGCACACAGACATTCCTTTTGGAAGAACCTTGTGTGTTGGGGGGGTGGGGGAGGGAGAGGGAGAGAGAGAGAGAAAGAGAGAGAAAAGAAGGAGAAGGAGGAGGAGGAGAAGGGAGGAGGGGGGGGAGATTGGGAGACTGGTTGGCTGAGGTTGGCGTGTTTGGCACTTTTTTTTTTTTTTTTTTTGTCTTTTTGCCTGTTTTTATGTAGAGCCGCATCCGCGGCATATGGAGGTTCCCAGGCTAGGGGTCTAACAGGAGCTGTAGCCGCCGGCCTTCGCCACAGCCAGAGCAAAGCTGGATCCGAGCCGCGTCTACAGCCTACACCACAGCTCACGGCAACGCCGGATCCTTAACCCACTGAGCAAGGCCAGGGATCGAACCCGCAACCTCATAGTTCTTAGTCAGATTTGTTAACCACTGAGCCATGAAGGTAACTCTGGCATGTTTGGTACTTTATGTGGAAGGAGTGGAGCTAGGAGCACCCTGGGGTGGGGTGCTCCTTGACCCAAGTGACCCAGGGGACCCAGTGAGAGCTGGAAATCAGGTGGCTGCAAAGAAAACAGAGCCATACATGGCTGGGCTGTATTTTGTGACACCTGAAGCTTGTCCAATTTTCAGGGCCCTCTTTAAGAAAAGTAATACACAATCATGAAGACCCAGTTTGGCACATGGCCTTGGAAGGGGCCGGTGCCAGGCGAGGGGCCCTGAGGCTTTTTGGCTCCACGGTGAGTCCTCCTCTGGGGCCTTGTCCTGCCATCCACTCCCTAAATTCCGTCTCAGGAGGTCATGTTGGGCTTCTCAGTGTTTTGTGGGGCGACTGATGGTGTGTGTGCCTCATCCTTGCCGCTCTTTGCCTGCATTTTGCCACCGCAGTCTGCAAATTTGTGCCATGAGGAACAGTCATTCAAGTGGCCACCCCTGAGAAATAACAAACAAAAAAAGAAAGAAAAAAAGCAAAAAAGGAAAAGGAAAGCAAAGGGAAAAAAGAAAGTAAAAGGGAAAAATGAGAAGGAAGAGAAACTTTTGAGGTAAAACGATTGTTGGGGGCCGAAAAACATTTGGGCTGTAAATAAAAATTGGAAAATGAGTGCCCAGTGGTCCAAGGAGGGACCAGGAGTTCCATCAGCTTCATCTCATCCACTCTGGCCTGCGCTCCCCCACCCCGCCACCATGACAATTAAGCCCCTCGGTGATGCCCCGTATTCCACTGGTCCTGCAGCTCTTTATCTCCCTTAGATCGATGGCAGTCTTGAGGTGAGAAGCACAGCCCCTTCCCCCACACAGGAGAAAGCCCCCGGGAAGAGCAGTGCTAGGGGCCAGGGGTCTGGAGCCTGCACTCACCCCCAGCACTGGCTGCTTGTTTCCAGGTCTGCAGCCAGGGACGGAGTATAAGATCACAGTTGTCCCCATGAGGGGGGACCTCGAGGGCAAGCCGATCCTCTTGAATGGCAGGACAGGTAAGAGCCACGCGGAGGCACTGGGAACGCATCCCGTGTTTGCATTCTGATGTCTTTCTGGGCTGACTCCTCTTGGATGGTAATTCTGGGATTTGTGTGTAGAGAGCGCCTGTCTCTTTGTGACTGACATCTTTTGGAAGCCAGGAGACGGGAAGGAGGCTCCTTCTATGTCACATGTTTCTTGCCATTGAAAATCTCTGCTGGGATCTTGGAGTCAAGGGGAAAGGCCCTTTCCAACATCTTTCTGCTTATTTTAATAGCTTCAGTCACTGGGTTACTTATTTATTTATTTTTGGGCTTTTGTCTTTATAGGGCCACACCTGCGGCATATGGAGGTTCCCAGGCTAGGTGTCTAATTGGAGCTGTAGCCGCCGGCTTACGCCACAGCCACAGCCACGCCAGACCTGAGCCGTGTCTGCGACCTACACCACAGCTCACGGCAATGCCGGATCCTTAACCCACTGAGCAAGGCCAGGGATCGAATCCGCAACCTCGTGCTTCCTCATCAGATTAGTTTCTGCTGTGCCATAATGGGAACTCCCCTGGGTTATTTTTTAAGATGTTTATTATCTTGGACCTAGGCACACAGCTCCATACTCCCTAAAGCAGGTGATTTATAACTTTTTCTTGGCATTCTTCTATTTTTTATTTTCAGGGCCACAAGTGCAGCATATGGAAGTTCCCGGGAGGATAGGAGTCAAATTGGAGTTGCAGCTGCTGGCCTACACCACAGCCACAGCAGCGTGGGATCTAAGCGGTGTCTGCAACCTACACCACAGATGCCAGATCCTTAACCCACTGAGTGAGACCAGGGATTGAACCCGCATCCTCATGGGATACTAGTCGGGTTAGTAACCTGCTGAGCCACAACGGGAACTCCTTATTCCTGTCTTTCTTTTCCCGACAAACACACTCAGGGATTTTGCTTCAAAATGGCAACAGATATTAAAGACTTTCACATGGGAGTAGCAGTATATTTTGCATCTGTGGATGGGGAAAATATATAATGACAAACGTTGCTATACATCAGTAACATCTGATAGGAAGTTAATAATTTATTCATCAGAAAAAGAAGCTGAAAATCATTGTATCTGTAGATGCAGGATATCCTGTGTAATTTTTAGTTTTCAGGCAATGCTGGAGCTGCCACTGAGTTGCGAGCCTCTTGTAATCATTCCGTGCTCCTGACAGCTGTCCTGAATTTGGGACACGGTGATCTAGAACAAAAGGCTGCCGGGTAGAGGCTGATCCTTGCAGCCAGCAAAGAAAGGGGATCCTTGAATGCTGAGACCTCTTTGAAAAGTTTTTAATTCTTTACAGTTCAGTCCTGGCAGGAGCTGGTGGGGTGGTGAGAATAAGGGCGAGATGGTGCAAGAATTGAATTCACCATGCAGTGTAGACTGTGCAGCCAGCCTGAACGGTGGACTAGTGAACCACGTTAGTGAGTTGGACAACGGCACTCCTTCCTTGCTTCCAGCGGCTTTCTCTTTAGCTGTGAAGTCATTGAGAGCTTCCTAGGTGCCAGCCATTATACTATGAATAAATGATCTCATTTCGTTCTGATCCTAATCCTATGTGGTAGGTCTTATCATTATTTCTAAGTCACGTATAAGAAAACTGAGACTTGGAGAATTAAGCTCAAGATTGCTCAGCCAGGGGAATTCCCGTTGTGGCTCAGCGGGTTGAGAACCTAGCATAGTCTCTGTAAGGATGCAGGTTCGATCCCTGCCTCTGCTCAGTGAGTTAAGGATCCAGTGTGGTGCAGTCCTCAGCTGCAGCAGCTCTGATTCGACCCCTAGCAAAGAAAAAAACAAAAAAGATTCTCAGCCAGGAAATGACAGAGCTGAGATTCGAACCCCAGGTGTCCACTTTGGTGGATGAAAAACTGAAATCCCTCCTGCTTTTACTTTCTTATCCATTATTTCTGGTTAATTTTGATCCATTTACTTCCTAATTAAGAAGATTTCTGTGACCCCCTCATTGTCTTTGCATAACATAGAACTATAGAACTGTTTTATCTTGACCTCTGTGTGACCCTTCAACCTGGGCCATTGTTGTTCTCGAAACTTCCCAACGGGAAGCCCCTTTTTGCAACTGGACTGTTCTTTGGGTTCACAGAAGGCTTATCTCTACCACGTGGGTTTGTTTGTATGGTTATCCCTGCCTAAAAAATTCTCCAGTTATCTCTAGCTTATCCATTCATTCGGTTCCACAGACATTAATTTCAGAGTACCCTTGAGCCCTAGAGACAAGTCCCTTTAGATAGTCCCAAAGGAGATGAGCCCTGGTCCCTGTCCTTCAGGGCCTCACAGCAGTGACATCACTCATCTTTCCAGGGTCAGCTCCGACGTTAGCCACTCCCCTGAGGCCTTCTAGGACCGTATTAAATGACAGCCATCTTTGCCCCTGAATTCCTGGAGCATTTAATCACATACGACCTTGACTTGCGAGTTAACCTTTCAAGTATATTACCCCAACTGGAAGATGAGCATTTCAGAACTATTTTTATTGTCAATTATATTCTCAAAAGCAGAATGGGATCTTTCATCGGACTGCAGATAAAGTTGTGTTGTGTGTCTTAGCAACACGAAGGAAAACAGGCACAGTAATTTCTAAGGTCAGGAAACACTCTCAAACCTGGCTAGACTGTTAATTCATATAGGGGAAAAAAAAAAGGAATCTCTCTTTTCTCCAGATGTTTTGTATTTCATGAGTTGGGAAAACACACTGGAATATAAGAGCAGCTTCAGCATGTACAGGGAGGAACTGGCACAGATCAGGTGTTTTCCATTTAACAAGTCACTCTGTGGAACTAATACCGTGAAAGAGAAAGGGTCGTTTGAAAACCTTCACCCCGTAAACACACTCAAAATGCGCTGAAATGCCTGCTAGAAAGGTGAGGTTTTCAAAACAGGTCAGCTTCCAGAGAAGCAAGCACAGCCAGGCCAGTGTCTCTAGAAAAGTCCCTGGACCCCTCCGTCAGACCCTCCCAGCCACTCACATCAGATGACAAAAGAGGTGGGCCCCTCCCTAAGAGGTGACGCTATTCCTTTTCCCTTCCTTTCTCCATCTGTAAAATGAAGGGCTGGACTAAATGAGTTTCAGGTCCGTTCTCTTGTTTTTCTATTCTTTTTTATGATTATGACGCTTTTAATAATGTCTATGATTCGTGCCTTTCCACAGTGAGTCTAAAACAAGGACAGCTCGCCTTGTTATAATCTCACACATGCTCACACACAACAGAGCGTACGGCCCGACATACTCACTTGTTAACTGTTTTCTCAGAACTTCTCTTAGACTATGAGACAGAAGTTTGGGCAACTCTTATCATTTTCACTTTTTTTTTTTTCCTTCTTACAGCCACCCCTGTGGCATATGGAAGTTCCCAGGCTCGGGTTTGAATTAGGGCCCCATCTGCGACCTATGCTGCAGCCCGTGGCAACACCGGATTCTCAATCCCTGAATGAGACCCAGAGATGGAACTCACATCCTCACAGAGACAACATCTGGTCCTTAACTCGCTGAGCCACAACCAGAGCTCCATCCTTTACACTTTTTATTATTTCCAAATGCAGTGCTTCATGTGAAATCGCCCAGCCCCTAAAACTTTCCTTCTCAACCTCCTTCATGTTTCAAGATGAGCTCCTGTCAACATTCCGAGCTCCTGTCAACATTCCGAGCTCCTGTCTCTCATAGCCACCCCTACGCATACATCCCCCGTAGCTGAAAAAATAATGATCTAGCCCTGAGGACTCACTGTGTTCTAGGTACTGTGGGGCTTCATACACATTGTCTTTGGTCCCTATGATAGCTTTGTAAGCATTATTGTTCCCATTTTACAGATGAGAAAATTGAAGCCTACAGAGTTTAGGAGATTCAGAGTAAACTAGTGAATGGCATTTGAATTGAGGTGTGCTTTCCAGAAGCAAAGCTAGAGGACAGCAGGAAGATGGGTTTATCTCTCTAGTACATTCTCTATAAACGGTGCCTTTTGAATGATTTCCTTGCCACAATGAAAAGCAGTAGAGAAGACCTGAGCAAGCATAGCCCTTGTGGTCCAGAAGTGCCTCTTCTGTGAACCCACCTCCAAACCAGTGGCTTAGGCCCTGTCCCCCATCCCTTCTCTCAAGCTCGCATCCCCATAGATTTTAGACCCTGGTGGTGTCATTTTCCACTCTGACACCTGAGTAACTCACAAGTGGCTGTTGTGACTGGAGAAGGCTGTCCGTCACGCCTGTGGCCCTGGGTTAGAGTGTGGGCCCAAGCTGTCGGGTGTGTCAGCATAGACCAAGGACAGCCGTACCCTACCCAGCCCTGCGGGGAATCTTGTTATAAAGTGGAATGAACTTTTCTCATGTGCCTAGAGCTCTTCATTAGCCTTTTCTGTATCCTCAGTCTTGTAAGTTAGATCTTCTTGAAGTAGGGCTCACCTTTATTCTCATATATGTGCTCACAAGTGAGTCTACCTAAATTGCCTTATAAGTCCTTTTTTTTTTTTGGAGCCACATCTGTGGCATATGGAAGTTCCCAGCCTAGGGGTTGAATCGAAGCTCCAGCTGCAGGCCTAGACCACAGCCACAGCAACGCAGGATCTGAGCTGCATCTACAACCTACACCATAGCTCAGGGCAACGCCAGATCCTTAACCCACTGAGCAAGGCCAGGAATTGAACCTGCATCCCCATGAATGCTAGTCGGGTTCATTACCACCGAGCCCCAACGGAAAGTCCATAAGTCATGTTTTAAATCTCCCTACCCCTGAATGGCCCTGGGAAAGGTCCCACCAGGGCTGCTAGTGTCCAGCAGGTATGAAGTTGCAGCCCGAGGAGGGAGTTGGGGCCTGTGTGGGAGGGCCTGTCTCCTAGCTGAGGCTGCTGCTGTGACTCATCTAAGATTTGGCCAGTTCTACAGCCACTAAAAGGCTTTGTTCCATGGAAAAAAACTGTTTATGATTCCCACATTGCTTCTTGGCAGAGAGGGAGGTTTTGGTCCTGCTAAGCTGGCTTCCACCAGCAGTGTGGCCTAGTGTGGGGGGTCCCATCCCTGAGGCTCTCCTCTTCCATCTGTATCGCGGTGTCTGATTCCCGTCCTGAAATTTATCAAGGAGGAGAGCAGCTCCTTCTGGCTGAAGTTGTTGTTAGGGCATTGAGAGGAAGAGAGTGGGAGTCCTGAGTTCTAGGCTGGTCCAGCCTCACACTGGCTTTATGAGTTTGGAGAAGTCACTTCTCCTCTTTGGGATGGATCTCTGTAATTCTGACGTGGTGTGATTCTCTTCCCTTCCTGCCTTCCTACTCTTTGTAACCAAGATACCTTCTCCCAGTTCTCCTCTCCTGAGGGCTCTGAGACTCCTGGGGGGGGGGGGAAGGAGCTTCAGGGCTGGTTACTGCTTCCTCCATCCACCCTTGTGGACGTGACGCATCTTGAGAGGGGTGTACACACAGGCAGCCCTGTCCCTAAAAAGCCACGGGCCTGTGCCATGGGTCCTGGCAGTCATGGTGGAAGGCATTGATCTGGGGCAGGGAGAGGCGGCAGGAGGCACTTCTGGGACGGTGGGTTGTACAGCTGCGGGTCACAGTGGAGAGGATGAAGGCCAAGGACTTCAAGAGGCAGGACTGTCCAGGTGTTCCTCATCCTCGTTTGTCCAGTCTGAATGTCCGCGTTCCCAACTCAGCACTGACTGCCCCAGTCTGACGGCTCATCTCTCCCTTCCGCCTGTCATGTGCAGAGTCATACTTTGTACTGAAAGGGGCAACGGGGCCAGGAGCGAGTCCTGTCTCTGGCTGTGCGCCCTTTCTCCCGATCACCCTCTGCGTGAGCCCCCAGCGGCCCAGGACCTGGTCGTGTTGGTGTCTGTGTCCTGACTGCACTGCCCTTTTATTCCTAGAGGCCCACCTGCCGGGCGGTATGGGGTACGCCAGCCCCTGTCTTCCAGAGGCAACAGTCTGGGATCATTTCCTCTCTCTGTTACTCTACGTTCCGATCTACTAGTGCTGCCGGATTTCAGATTGCGGGAAACTTTCAGATCATACTTTATTTATTTCCTTTGCAGTTTATTATTCTCATCCTCAGTAGTCACAGTAGTAGTTCCATAAGAAAAGGCTGATGGTGGTGCCACTTAGCCAATAGTGCTATAAAGTGGAGAAGGGTAGTCTTTAGTAGACAGGACTGGGTTCAGATCTTGGCTTTATTAGTTAATATGTCCAAAAGCAGACTCTTGGTCCCATTCCTCTCCCAGACCTCGACAGCAAAATCTCCCTGTCTCTGTCTATGGTCACCCCATTCTACACATTGCTCAAGACCCAAACCAACACGTTGTTATAGCCTACGTCACATTCATCAGCAGATTCTGGCAGCTCTGTCTTTGATACCTCCCCAGTCCACCCTTTCTCATGCCTTCCATCTCCCACAGTTGTCACCATTCCTGCCATCTTGCACATAAACTGCTCTAGCAGCCTCCTAGCTGACCTTCACTCTCCAGCAGCTGGAGGGATCCTTTTATAACCCAAGTCAGATCATGCCATTCTTCTGTGAAAACCCCTCAGAAGCTTCTCATCTCATTCAGTGCAAAAGCCAAGTCATTACAATGACTTTCAAAGCCTTCTTCTTGCCCCCTCACCTCACTGGCCTCACCTCCAGCCCCCTGGCCCCCTCACTTATCTGTCCAGTTGCCCTGGCCTGCTTGCTCTTCCCTGTACACGTGGAGCAAAGCCCTTGATCTTGCTTCTCCCTCTGCCTGGAATGAGGTTCCCCAGATTGCACCTGGCCTGCTGCCTCATTTCATTTCGGTCTTTGCCCAGATGTTACTTCCTCACTAACACACATCTTTCCTGATCTCTTTTTTTTCTCAAATCACAGATAATTTTTGTTCTCATTTTCTAGTTCCTTTACCTTGTCCTGTTGGGCTTCCTAAAGCTATCACTATGTGTTTGTTATCAGCTCCACTAGGAGAATGTGAGCTCCGTGGTAGAGAGTATTTAGGCTCTTCATTGCTTATATTAGTTTCCTAGGGCTGCCGTAACCAAGTTCCAAAAACTGGACGGCTTAAAATGGAAATCGATTGTCTTCTGGTTGTGGAAGCTAGAAGTCTGAAATCAGGGTGTCAGCAGGGCCACATTCCCCCTGGAAGTTCAAGGGGAGAATCCTTCCTCGTCTCTTCCAGCTTCTGGTGTTTGTTGTCAGTCCTTGGCACTCCCCGTCTTATTGAGGAAGCACTGCAGTCACATGGCCGTCTCCTCCCTGTGTGTCTTCGTCTCGTCTTCCCTCTGTAGGTGTATGTCTGTGTCCACATTTTCCCCTTTCATAAGGACAGCAGTCATATTGCATCAGGCCCACCCTAATGGCCTCATTTTAACTTGATTATCTCTAGAAATGCCCTATGTGTAAATAAGGTCACATTTTGAGGTACTGGGAGTTAGCCATTTAGGTATATCTGTTTTTTGGGAATGGGGGAGGAACACGGTTTAACTCAAAACACTGCTGAGTCTCCAGCTCCAAGTAAGCACTCAGTGATTGTTCAAAGAATGAGTCAATGACTACCATTCACTCTCTGTGTGACCTTTGCCAAATTATCTAATCTGAGTCTTGCATATAGTCAGTGATCTACAAATGGCAACCATATTAATTTTCTAAACTAGTACGTGGAGAATCTGCTAAATGCCTTATGTTGTTTCCATGAGGTCTGATAAAGTAATGTACGAAACGCACCTGGCACTTAATAGACTGCTTCATAAATGGCAGTCTCTGCTGATGGAACCTATTTCATTTCCTTGGACACAAATGAAACACAGCCATTGTGCTCAGGAAAGGTGCACTGTAGTTTGCTGGAAAACCCTTGGCCAAGAGAACTAGAGCAACATAGAGAACTAGGAAGAAAAATGCTTAGACTTCTGGGAGTAAGAGGCTGTTTTGTGTATCTCTACCCAAAGGATACCAATCTGTATGCAAGGAGGTTTCTCAGGGCAAGCTTGGTTGTGTGCAGCATCTTTATCAGTGACCTTGATGGATGCAGACAGATGACTCACTTATAAGTTTGCAAATGGGAAGAAGCTGGAATGGAAAATGGACGTGTTAGATAAAAGGTCAAATTATAAGTGAAAGACTAAATCCGTAAGATAAAATATAATGAGGATAAACTGGGTCCAGGACATATATTATATGCCTAAAATGGGGAAAGATATGGCTTGCTGGGCAGGTTCTCAACCTTTGATGGGCATCAGAATCACCTGTGGAGTGATTTGCTTACTTCTTTTTTAGGTAGAGATGTCAGGGCTTATCTAAGACCTTCTGAAGTAGACCTTCTGGGGGTGGTACTTAGCGGGTATCCGACGCTGACAGAAGTTAAGAACCCCTGGGTTAACAAGGACATATATGAAAAAACAGGGATTTTCTGAGGCTGTGGGCTGAGGGTATGTTATTGGGGGGTAAATCGTTTGGGACATGGAGGGCATATTGTTCTGGATTGGTCCTTCCAGAATATAAACTCTACATGGGCAGGGACTCCTGACCATTCTGTTGATTGGTGACTTCTGAGCACCATTACATTCCATGGCATGGGACAGACGCTCAATGAACTGTTAAATGCATGAACCAAGCTTGGGAATTTTTCTCCAAAAAGGGAAAGACAGGAGCGTGTCTAGATGCATGTGTCAAGTGTGGCAACTATAAATTGGAAGTTGGAAATCTGAAACTGTAAGTTGATAATATAATATGATTTAATAATTTTTTTCATAAGTTGGAAGCTGGGAATTAGATAATATAGGTTTATGATTAATATAATATCATAGTTTTTAACTTACAAGTCCATACATTAGAGAGGTGTAGCTGTTTTGATTAGAGAATTAGGAAGGGGAATGAACTATTCTTGAATACTTGCTGGATTGTCTTGTGGAAGAGGAACTAGGTGTATTCTAAATGCCCACAGAGGGTGGCTGTACTTGAAGGGGTTATACTTCAAGTGGCCACGCTTGGAGGGGTTTTCTCCAATGTGCTCAGTGGTCTGATAGTGAAAGTCCCCCCAGAAGGGCTTTCTCAGCTTGGGGTTCAAGCAGAGGCCAGTTGGCCACCCGTCACAGATGATGATGGGAGCCTCTTGCATTGCATGGACTGTGGACCCAAGTCATCTAGATGAACCAGATCTTGAAACATCTGTGATCTCAACCAGCCGGATGCCTTTAATTTTTCTTTCCTGTGTGTTTTTATAAAGAAATCGATAGTCCAACCAATGTAGTCACTGATCAAGTGACAGAAGACACAGCGGTGGTCTCCTGGGACCCAGTCCGGGCTGTCATTGATAAGTATGTGGTGCGCTACGTCTCTGCGGATGGGGACACTAAGGACACGGCGGTACCCAAGGAGCAGAGCAGCACCGTCCTGACGGGCCTGAAGCCAGGAGAGGCTTACGAAGTCTACGTGTGGGCCGAGAGGGGCAGCCAGGAGAGCAAGAAGGCCGACACCAGCGCCCTCACAGGTAATGAGAGAACGGGAGCGTTATTTCATTTTTACTCTCTCTCATCTCCAAATAAATAGACATCTCCATGGGATGGAGACTGATTTTTTTTTTTTTTTTTTTTTGGCTGTGCCTGCAGCATGTGGAAGTTCCCTGGGTCAGGGATCGAACCTGCACCACAGCAGTGACCTGAGCTGCTGCAGTGACACTGCCAGATCCTTAACCTGCTGCACCACAAGGGAACTCCTAGAAGACTGACATTTGAATCAGGAGGCCAGTGGCCACCTAGCATCCGCTTTTTTGTCTGCAGGTGTCGTGGAGGGGCTTGCAAAAGCAATTTCAAATTTCATAATTATGATTTTTTTTCCTATGAACCTCAAGCCAAAGAGACCATCCTTTTTACTGGATACAGAAGGTCATACTTTTTTGGTTGAAATTCCATACGCAACGCCCTTCGAATAGTGGACCACTTTCTAATTTTCATTTTTTTGGGTGTTAAAATTCAAAACGTTTGGCTGATAGTGACCTGAAGGCTTATCTTCGTTTGCAGTGAGTGTATGTCACGTTGCCTATAATCTGGGCTCTCAGACTATGGAAATGGTTTGCCTCCTGAGTCGACATTTCGTAGCTGTCCCAATTTCGACTTTAAGCTTCCCGAGACTGGAAGGGCTCCCATGCTCCCTCCAGCTGTTCTGCTCAGCCTGGGCCTGCAGGCCTCCTGAGGCCGGTGTATCTGAGATATTCCTCCTCTGGCACTGTCCCTGAGTTCACACAAGCCTAATCCTGGAGTTTGCTTGAGGTTCCAAACACTTGACAGGAATTGTAGAAAAGGTTTCACTTGGCATTCCCTGTGCGTTGTGACACAGTGGAAATGAATTCAACTGGTAACCATGAGGTTGCAGGTTTGATCCCTGGCCTTGCTCAGTGGGTTAAGGATCTGGCATTGCTGTGAGCTGTGGTATAGGTTGCAGATGTGGCTCTGATCCCACATTGCTGTGGCTGTGGTGTGGGCCGGCAGCTGTGGCTCTGATTTGACCCCTAGCCTAGGACTCTCCATATGCAGTGGATGCGGCCCTAAAAAGCCAAAAAAAAAAAAAGGGGATTCACATGCTGAGTGGCCTCTGTTTGGGACACAGTACAGAGACTCTCAGAGAAGCTGAAGATTAGTTAGGAATGTGCTTTCAGAAACTCAAGTGTCCATGTCTTATTTTTATTTTTTTGGTCTTTTTTTAGGGCCACACCCACAGCATATGGAAGTTCTCAGACTAGGGGTCGAATTAGAGCTACAGCTGCTGGCCTACACTGCAGCCACAGCCACTCAGGATCCAAGCCGTGTCTGCGACCTACAGCACAACTCACAGCCACGCTGGATCCTTAACCCACTGAGCGAGGCCAGGGATCAAACCCACATCCTCATGGATACTAGTCGGGCTTGTTACCATTGAGCCACAACGGGAACTCCGACTGGCCACATTTTAATCACAGCTCTACCATTCACTGACTGAGTGATTTGGGGCGGGTTACTTCACCTCTCTTTAGATTCTTTCCTGTAAAATGAGGCATCTGAATGTCTACATCACTGGATTAGTGTGAGAGTTATCTGAGTTAATTCAGGTAGGTGCCTGACGTAGAAAGTGCTGCCTAAGTGCTAGTCATGCTTATTTCTTAAAGTGTGTCTTAGGCTGCTCAGACTGCCATAGCAAAATACCACAGACCGAGTGGCTTAAACAACAGAAATTTACTTCCTGCAGTTCTGGAGCCTGGAAAGTCTCACGATCTAGGTGCAGACTGATTGAGTTCCTGCTGGGAACCCTATTCTTGGCTTACAGATGGCCGCCTTCTTCCTTACACGATGGAGAGAGGAGGCTCTGGTCTCTTCTTCATAGGAGGCACCGATGCCATCATGAGTGGGGTGATGTTGCTCCACCCTCCTCATCTCGTCTAAACCCAGTGACCTCCTAGAGGTCCCACCTCCACATACTGTCAACTTGGGGCGTAAGGCTTCAAAATGTAAATCGCGAGGGGATGTGAGCATGCAGCCCATGGAAATGTTAACTTGCATTTGGCCTTGAATAGCCAGGGTGCAGAGCCTCCTGGGGCCAGGTGGGCCTTGTCTTCTCCAGGGGAAGGAGAAGCAGACAATAAGGATGGTGAGATCTAGGTTTGGTTAAAATCAGGGTTGCAGACTTCTGTAAAAGGCCAGGGAGTAAATGTTTTCTGCTTTGGAATACCAAAATCTAAAAAAAAGAAAAGGATTCACATGCTGAGTGGCCTCTATTTGGGACACAGTACAGAGACTCTCAGAGAAGCTGATGATTAGTTAGGAATGTGCTAAAACTGAGTAGTGTTGAAACTGCTCAACTCTGCCTTTGAAATGAGACAACAGCCACCGGCAGTGTGTAAAGGAACTGGCATGATTGTGTTCCAAATAAAACTTGGTTCATAAAAACAGTCAGTGGGTCAGATTTGGCCCATGGGCTGTAGATTACCATGTCCTGGTTTACATTACATGTGGCCTCCCCTTTACTAGGCTTTTGGGAGTTGTGAAAAGAAAGAGCCTGGGAGTTAGTCTTTCTCAGACAGTGGAAGTTGGAATAGAGGAGAGACTTACCCTCTTGTAGGCGAGGGTGGTGAGAGTAAGCACCCCAGATCATGGGGAGCCACTGGGGTGGGGTATTGCCATGGTCTCAGGCACGGAGCAAGGCTCTGAAGGTACACAAGTGAAAGACACACTTCATGCTCCTATGACGTTCACATCCTCTGGATAGAGAAGACAAGTGAAGAAGATAACGTGCAGTGAGTTAACGTTCCACTGCAAACAAATAACTCTGGAACTTTGGGCACCTGAAAAAATGGTACCTACCACAGCCTAGTGTGGGAGAGGGTCATGGCAGCTTGAAGAAAGAGGTGATGCCTGGACGGAGCCTAGATGGGTGGACAGTCATCAGCAGTGGGGACAGCATGTTCCGAGGTGTGGGAATATAACGGCTGGTTTTCTGTCATGTCTTAATATGCACTTATCGTGCGGATGTCATCTCAGTGGTGTTTATGGTGGGCAGGTCGGTGAGAGGGGTGGAGTAGGGGAGACTGAGGCCGGAGTATTGAAGGCTGCTCAGAATTCCAGGATAAACTGTCTTTACATGTCAGCTGTCTGTGGTGCATTCTGAGCGTCTCACTGAGCTGGCCTGGCTGTTCTGTCAAGTGACAGTGAGCAGGTTTTTTTTTTTTTGTTTGTTTTTTGTTTTTTTTTGTCTTTTAGGGCCTCACTCATGGCATATGGAGGTTCCCAGGCTAGAGTCTGAATTGGAGCTCTAGCCGCAGGCCTACGCCACAGTCACAGCAATGCTGGATCTGAGTTGCATCTACGACCTACACCACAGCTCATGGCAACGCCAGATCCTTAACCCACTGAGAATGGCCAGGGATCGAACCTGCATCCTCATGGATACTAGTTGGGTTCATTAACCGCTGAGCCACGATGGGAACTCTGATAGCGAGCAGGTTTGAAATGTATCTGCCATCACAGGAAGCTCTGCCTTTTAAGGAGGTGGTTTTTGAAACAGGATAATAAAGGCAAGGTCATCATTGCACCTAACTCCTTGGATTTTTGACTTTTTAAAGATTTACATTCTGAGAGAAAGTAATATTTCATATCTCAAGCGACATTCGTGGTAACAGAGAACTCATATTTAAGCATTTACTGTGCAATATCTCATTTACTGTTCACCGTAAGTAAATGAGGTGGTTACTGCTATTTCCTTCTTTGTTGAGATAGGGAGACCAAGACATAGAAAGTTTGTCCAAAGTTAACAACCAAGAAACAGGGGGTTCCAAGTTTCAATCCAGTTTAACTGCATCAAAATTCAGGCAGATTATACAAGTAGGATTATTTTTATCAGCCTAGACTGCAAATATTTTCTTTTTAAATGTCTCCCAGTTCTCTGGCCTCAGACATAATGTGGAAAGAGCTGACAGCTCCTACTTCTGGCATACTTTTTTTCCAAAAGAAAATATTAGAGCTGGTGCAAAGATTTATTGAAGTGTAGTTGTTTTCAGGTGCAAGTAGTCAGAAACTAAAATGGCGCATTATCTAAATCCAGGGTGAAGGAGAAATTTGTGTATGAACACTAATTCTTTTTCTCCAAAGGCCACTTGTGGAAAAAGCTTATAGAGTTGAGACTTTATGTTGGCTTTGTCTGAAAACCCTGCTTCTCATTAAATGCAGATAACTCCTTCTTGGTAATTTCAGACCACTTGCTTAATTAAACCCTGAAGTTATCCCAACCATTGGCATATAACAGACTCTGAAATTTGTTGAGGTCATCCTTTTGATTGCTTATGGGCTGGCCTTTCATGAATTAGAGGGCTGGCAGATGCTAGTGTCTTTCATCTCTCTTAAAGAAATCGATAGTCCCAAAAACCTGGTGACCGACCTGGTGACAGAGAACACGGCCACCGTCTCCTGGGACCCGGTGCAGGCCGACATCGACAGGTACCTGGTGCGCTACACCTCTGCTGATGGAGACGCCGGGGAGGTGCCAGTGGGCAAGGAGCAGAGCAGCGCCGTCCTGACGGGCCTGAGGCCGGGCGTGGAGTACACGGTGCACGTGTGGGCCCAGAAGGGGGACCGGGAGAGCGGGAAGGCCGACACCACGGCCCCGACAGGTAACAGGAGAAAGATGGTCTGTTGGAATCAAATTTTGAGGATGTGGACTGGGTGAGCATGATGCCAAAAGTTGTGGCTTGGGTTGAGAGACTTTGCAAAGAAAGTCTTAAAGATCAAGAAAGACAGTGAATGGGGATTCCCATTATGGCACAGCAAAAACAAATCCAACTTGTATTCCTGAGGATGCAGGTTCAATCCCTGGCCTCACTCAGTGGGTCAGAGATCCAGCGTTGCTGTGGCTGTGGTGTAGGCCTGCAGCTGTAGCTCCGATTAGACCCCTAACCTGGGAATTTCCATATGCCTCGGAGGTAGCCCTAAAAAGCAAACAAAATAGAACAAAACAAAAAGCATTGAATTCTAGTGGTGATCTCAATGTGCTGCTCTCCCCTGACAGCGACAGCTGCTCATGGAGCCACTCAACCAACTAGGAGACAGAAGTAAAGTTGTGCGGTGGCCATGTTTTTGTTGGCCTTAGCAAAGACACTGATAGGATCTGGCCATTGCAATCTTGTGATAATACTTTTAGAATGATTGTTTGGGAAGTAGCTCTCGATAAAATGATAGATACCCTGAAGTCATGTCAGATGTTGAATTGATGGCTTTGATGTGCCCTGATGTTGCTAAGAAGACTTTGGTCCTCCCACATCTTAGGGAGCAGAAAGCCCGGAAAGTCTGTCAAGTTTATCATGAGTAGTCTTTTGAAATGGAGAACGGGGGTTACTTTCTCCCTCACCTCCCACCAGCGACCCTGGATGGGAATACCATTGCCTTGTGCTAAGAGGGCTGTAGGAGGTGAACGTCAAGGTGGGAGGGTGGTGGGTGTCTCTTACGTGACTTCAAAGCTTAAGTTTTCCCATTTTCTTAAAGACATCGACAGCCCCAAAAACCTGGTGACCACCCAGGTGACAGAGAGCAGCGCCACCGTCTCCTGGGACCCGGTCCAGGCCATCATCGACAGGTACCTGGTGCGCTACACCTCTGCTGACGGAGACGCTGGGGAGGTGCCGGTGGGCAAGGAGCAGAGCAGCGCCGTCCTGACGGGCCTGAGGCCGGGCGTGGAGTACACGGTGCACGTGTGGGCCCAGAAGGGGGACCGGGAGAGCGGGAAGGCCGACACCACGGCCCCGACAGGTAAGGGGATATGCATCATCGCTGTATCACGGCTTAGTCCAGGTTGCTTTTGCTTCTCTGACCTTGGCAGAAAGGGAGGCTTAAGGATGAGCAGGCTGGTATCGTTGCATAGCACAAGCATCCTTACTTCCATGGAAAATCTTCTCTTGGAATGCACAGCTTGTCTTGCTTGGTTAAAGACCAAAATTTGGTCTTTAAACATTGGCATTATTGCTCACTGTCCTTCGTTCTGTGCCCATGCACCTGCTTAACACCTAAAGGCTTCACCTTCATAAAGAATAAATATGAAGAAAGCAGAAGTAACTCTCATGCTGAGGGATGCTTGATTCAGAACTGACCTTTTTTTCCCCCCACCTCACCTGTTTAAACCCTTTCTGTGATGCTAATCTTTGTTTCTGCCCTTTGGGCGAATGCTTTAGGTGGAAATAATATTAATGTTTTATTAGCTCAAAGTAAGCAAATATCTAGTTTCTCTTAACCTCCAACCTGTCTCATTTTGATAATTAAGATGTCTACATCCCTGTAATTGTGCATCATTTAGAGTTAAATCCGCTTCTGTCCATCAGCTTGGCCCATGTGCAGGTTAACCTCATGCCACGGAAAGGGGCGTGCTCGGCTTCTCTTGCATTTCCCTTCTATTCTTCAAGCACTGTCCTTCAGGAGTACTAACTAGAGTTCCTCACCCATTTGTGTTTGGTACAGCTGGGAGTGAGGGAGGTCAGGGGTCAGGAGGAGGAGAGGTGCGGGTCTTGCTTGAAGGTAACGTTCGCATCTGGCTGTGGTCTGTCGTGGGGCCTGACAAGGGTTAAAGCTAATTTTCTCCTCCTGGAACACTTCCTTGGGTTCTTCAGGACACCTCCTCTGTCCTCTTTCCCTCAGATCTTTCCTCTAGCGATCCTGTGGGCACATGCAGCTGTCCTACTGGGCCCCTATGCCCCTTCCTCTCCCCACACATCTGGGGGTGCACTGACCCCTCCCACTGGAGTCACTTCAACCCTCAGGTGACCCTCTTAGACAGCTTCTAAAACAAACCTAAATGGGCTATCCTTTCCTCGGCCCCCGTCTGGTCCTTGGGGAACACACATGCATCCTTTGTCCACACCACCGGCTGTGTGGGTCTTTTGCTGCAGCCCCTCTCATTGCTCTGAAGCAGGGCAACCAGCCAGTTCCTCACCTCTCAGCTATTTCAGGCACCTGTCACACACCAGCCCATGGTGTTCCCCAAGCTTTGGACAGGGTTTCTCAACCTTGACACAGTTGATACTGTGGATAAGTCTTTGTTGCGGGGGTCTGACTTGTGCATGTAGGATGTTTAGCAGCATCCCTGGCCTCTACCCATAAGACATCAGGAGCCCCCCATCCCACATTGACTACCAAAGACGTCTCCAGACATCACCGATCACCCCTGGTTGAGAACCGTTGCTCTGGATTATCCTTAAGCAGCTCTGTAAGGGATCCCATTGCAACTGCCCATTCGAGGCTTGGATCTCACCCACGGGACTCACGGTGTAACTCCTTCCAAAGAAATCTACTCTTCGAGTCCCACCTCTTTGTACCCCTTTCATAGTCTGGAGTTGGTTGGTCAATCAGGGGCCATAAAACTCTTGGTCTTACCTTGGCTGTGGGGCCTCAGTTTGGCATGTAGATACCAGTTTTCTCAGGGTCACAGCCTAAGCCAAGATAAGAATAGTCCCACACTGCCTATGTATGATAGGACCTTAGAGTAATGGCTTTTTCAGTGAGCTACAGGCGTACCTCAAGAGAATTTTGGGTATGTTTCCCTGCAGTAGAGTGAATGTTACAATAAAGAAAGCCACCTGAATTTTGTTTCCCAGTGCATATAAAAGTTATGTTTACACTAGAGTGTAAACATAACTTATTGCACACTAAGAAGCGTGCAATAGCATTGTTCTAAAAAAAGTAAATAGCTTATTTTAAAAATACTTCATTGCTGAAGAATACTAATCATGTGAACCTTCAGCGAATTACAGTAACGTTGAAGATCAGTGATCCTAGATCATCATAACAAAAATCACAATACTTAAAAAGTATGAAATATTATGAGAATTACCAAAACATGACATAGACACGAAGTGAGCAAATGTTGTTGGAAAAATGGTGCCAACAGACTTGCTGGAGGCAGAGCTGCCACAAACCTTCACTTTTTACTATAAAGAGTGCAGTATCTGTGATGCACAGTAAAGCAAAGCACAATAGAACAAGGTAGGTGGAACAAAGAAGCATTATTATTTTCATGGTAAATAACATTTTTTTAATACCTTCTCTGTGTGTGGTATGAAGGAACATAATCTTGCACGTTTCATAAAATATCAACAAATTGGTATCACTTAAAATAGCTTATGATCATTAGGCATCCACTCTGTGCCAGGAATTGTCATAAGGGGCATGTTATTAACTCAGATAATACTCAGGACAATTCTAAAGAGTATACACTAATAGTATATCCCCCTGCTTTTTTTTTTTTTTCCCTGTAAACACTATAATCCTTTAGTAGTAACAAGGCCCCTTTGTTATAATATCTTTGTCCTGGTTTTCAGAACTGCCTGGAGAGGTATGTATAATAACTATTAACAATCCCATTTTACAAATGCTGGAAAGCGAAGTGACTTGCCCAGAGTCACAAAGCAAACTAGTCATTTACCGAATTAGATACATACGTGAACAACAGTGCTTGAAGAAACCTTCCAATCCATCCAGACTGAAAGCCCAGATTCACAAATGAAGGAGGCCCAGCGCGGGCCACGACTCTCTGCCTCCAGGTCTGCTGCTCTTTCTGCTGTCCCGTGCTGCCTCCCTGAGAATCCACAGGTCCAGATGCGGAAAGAGGCCTCTGTCCATGAAACAACTGAAAACTGACATACGAGAGAGAAAAATTATGAGAACAGGAAGCTGGCTCACCCCAGCAACAAGGCCACACGATCTCACTCTGTTAATAGTGTTTATTGATCATCCTTTTCCTTTCAGACATCGACAGCCCCAAAAACCTGGTGACCACCCAGGTGACAGAGAGCACAGCCACCGTCTCCTGGGACCCGGTGCAGGCCATCATCGACAGGTACCTGGTGCGCTACACCTCTGCTGACGGAGACGCCGGGGAGGTGCCGGTGGGCAAGGAGCAGAGCAGCGCCGTCCTGACGGACCTGAGGCCGGGCGTGGAGTACACGGTGCACGTGTGGGCCCAGAAGGGGGACCGGGAGAGCCGGAAGGCTGACACCACGGCCCCGACAGGTAAGGGAGCATCGTTCTTCCAGAATGTAAGCCTGGTCATGCTAAGGCTGTGGCTGGTCAAGTTCTGTTTTCCTGCTCCGACTGTGGCAGAACTGATGATGTGTGGAAGACCAGGGTGGTGTTCCTTCATAATCGAAATACACAGGGGGCGTTTGACATGTGCTTATAAATGATTAAAGAATCCGACTGCAGTGGCTCTGGTTGGTGTAGACGTACGGGTTTGATCTCCAGCCCGGCAAAGTGGGTTAAAGAATCTGGTGTTGCCACAGCTGCGGTATAGGTTGCAGCTGTG
>PVHT020000175.1:9466858-9518181 GCA_004024745.2 Catagonus wagneri
TCCTGGGACCCGGTGCAGGCCGTCATCGACAGGTACCTGGTGCGCTACACCTCTGCTGACGGAGACGCCGGGGAGGTGCCGGTGGGCAAGGAGCAGAGCAGCGCCGTCCTGACGGGCCTGAGGCCGGGCGTGGAGTACACGGTGCACGTGTGGGCCCAGAAGGGGGACCGGGAGAGCGGGAAGGCCGACACCACGGCCCTGACAGGTACTGTGGGGGCTGACAGGTACTATGGGGGACGAGGACATTGAACTCTTCGCACCTATCAGGAGACTGTCTTCCTCCACATAAGGGCGGGGAGCAGAGAAAACAGTTTATTCACCTGAGGGCATTCATTCTTCAAACCCGCTCCCTCTCCACCTTTTGGAGGTAATACGTTGACATGACAGTTCAGATGAGGATGAAAGAGTGTAGAGGAGTGCTGTGAAATAAGACTCGAGTGGCTCTTCAAGCTGGTTTGGCAAAGGGAGCCCCCCGTACCACCCCGTCCCCCAGCCCAGCTCCCAGGCCCTGGAGGTGAGATCCTGCCTGGGCCTCAGCTCCACTTTGGAGAAGAGGAAAGCAAGGAGCCTCTTCTGCTTCTGTCAGCAGACTGGGGACAGTGGTAGAGCATCTCCCGCCCCTCGCTGTCCCTCTCCAGCGGATGACCCAAAGGGCCTGGACCACTTGTGTTGTATGTGTGTGATGAGGCCTCTGGCCTCGGAGAGCATCATGAGCCTCAGGCCTCAGGGGGACCTGAGAGCATCTCTGAGCCCATCCTGATGTCTGTGGGCCTCTTTAGACAGTCTGGGCAAGACCTGGCCATCTGCTGTGTGGCTGATTACACCAAGTGTGGCCCCTAGAGTTAGAGGTACCTTGCATGTCTTTATTATTTTTATTAGCTCCAGTTAACAGAAGTTTTTGATCAACAAAGTAATACATGCTTATGGTAAAAATTTCCAAACTAAATGAAGATGTGTAGAAAGGAACGCTGTTTTCCACATCCCAAGCTCCCGAATACCCAGTGCTGCTCTCCCAAGGCAACCAGCATCTTCTTCCTCCCTTCTCCCCCTTTCTCCCTCCCTTTCTTTTTCTCGTATTCCTTTCTTTTGTCTTTATCTTCTCTTTGCTTCACTTTCTCCACTTTTAAAGCCCATAGTATTTTATCTTTCAACTTTGTAGAAATGTGGAAATGACTAAGGTAGACATCGCAAGTCCATAACCCGGGGATGGGTGGGCAGTCCAAGAGGTGGCAGAAGCCAGCTTAAAATACTTAAAGAGTTAAAGTTTTGCTTTGATTTTGAAGGCAGGAAATCCAGTTTTTCCATGTGATGGATGGAATACAATCCATACCAGATGTTACGCTTTAGAAAGTCACACCAAGCTGATATTACAGAAACCCAAAATTTGTCAAAACATCCTAATTCAAAACAACAGCTGCCTGATTCCTATTAAAATATTGCAATTCAGTTCTCAGTTGAAATGCTACTGGGTGGAAAAAGCTTGGAGACATCTTTTTTGGAAACTTCTAAATTAAAATCACCTTCTACGATAATGATTTTTTTCAAAATGGAAATTTTCATTCATATCTTGTTTGGTTACAAAAAATGAGCCGTCTGACCAGTTATTGTGGTGTAGGGTAGAATTTTTGCTGAGCTTTAGTTTTCCTGGTCTACGGTATACACGCATACCCACACTTTCCCTCTGGTGTTTAGTGGGAAAGTGCATAGGAACCAGAAGAAATCTCTGCTTTTCCCACACCTCTACTACCCTTTTATCCTTTCTCTCCTCCTTTGCACAAACACTCCCCCACTCCCCTGTTCTGTACAGGGTATGCATCTAAGGCTGCATACTTAGTTATGTAAGAAAGAGAACTTTATATTTCTATACTAACCTAATTGGCCCCCATTTTCTCTGAATATTTCAGTGAATTCGGGGTCATGCTCTTTCCCAAGGGCTGTATGTAAAGTCTTGGGTGGTTCCCCGAGGCCAGGCATAGGGGTGGTGCCCATCCAGTATTTCTGTTATCTTTCTGGATAAATGTGTGCTGAGTACCCCTGGTTTCTGAGTGTACTTACCTCACTTCCTTAGAAATAATAATGACTTGATGTTTTATATACAGACATTGACCCGCCCCAAAATCTTCGTCCATCTGCTGTAACACAGTCTAGTGGGCTGTTGACCTGGAAACCCCCATCTGCTCAGATCGATGGCTATATTCTGACCTACCAGTTCCCAGATGGCACTGTCAAGGTACTGGACAGATACTCCTTGTCTCTTCCTTTGTGCCCCCGCCCGCCACTCCCTCGGACCAGCCAGCTCAATAACCGGCCCCATGGCAACCTGCTGATAAATGCATTGACCCTTATTGATCATCTGCTGTGTTCAAGGGACAAAGCTGAACACCATCATTTGTGGACAGTGTATACATAGTCTCATTTTGTAGGACTGACCTATGTGTCTGCTCCTTCCTAGCTGACCGTCACAGTTTTTTGTTTTGTCTTTGTTTATCTTTTTAGGGCTGCACCTGCGGCATATGGAGGTTCCCAGGCTAGGGGGTCTAATCGGAGCTACAGCCACCGGCCTGTGCCACAGCCGCAGCAATGCCAGATCTGAGCCGCATCTGCAACGTACACTGCAGCTTACGGCAGTGCTGGATCCTTAACCCACTGAGCAGGGCCAGGGATTGAACCCGCATCCTCATAGGTACTAGTTGGGTTCATTACTGCTGAGCCACAACGGGAACTCCCTGCCCCATGTTATTTTATTGTCTGTCTTTTCCAATGAATGTTAGCTCCATGAGGACAGGTAATTTTTGTCTGTTTTGCCTATCCTTGACTCTAAAGTGCTTGGAATTTAGCACATGGTTGGTGTTCAATAAACATTTATTGGATGCACTGATTAACCCTTATTTTAAGAGTTATACTCCCTGCCTGGAATCTGAAGGCCAGCACATTTTTATAACTTACACCAGTGGAAAATTATTACTCTCTCTTCTCGGCAAGGAGGGAAGAAGGGAGGAAGGAAAAAAGGGAGGGTCCTTTGACTTATTCATTATCTCAGTTAATGCTTATGGCAGTCTTGCTAGGAAGGTTGGCCCTGTGTTTACGGAAAGAGTAAGACAGATCCAGAAGAAAGGTTATTGAAAAACCAACCATCTTTCTTTGATATCACCGATATCAATGGTCAGCTTTCCCTATTAACTTTCCCTATTAACTTCTTAGCCTGGTGTCGCCAGCCTGTTGCTGCCAGTGGTGGGTGTGGTTGGTGCCCCAGCATGTGTCACCAGGAGGCCCATTGGATGCTCCCCCAGCAGCAGTGCTGGTTCCCAGCTAGAGCTCCCAGTAGTGCCAAATCTCCATGAGGAGAGGCCGGGACCTGCTAGGGTTCTGGATTGCCACCAAGCCCTCAAAGAAACCAAACTCTGCCCTCCCAGAAATCTTCTGTTGTTAGTTCCCAGGAATGCCAGGATGCAGGCGGTGATACATGAATGACGGTCTACTGTCTCCTTTGTTTGGTAGGAGGTGCAGCTTGGACGAGGGGACCAGAGGTTTGAGTTGCAAGGCCTTGAGCAGGGTGTCACCCTCCCTGTCTCCTTGGTTGCCTTTAAGGGTGATCGCCGTAGCAGGAGTGTATCCACCACCCTTTCCACAGGTAACGTGGGCTCCTGCGGTCTGAACCAGAATGCAGTGGAGGACATGCATTGGAGGAGCCACAAAAGCTCCCCAAGGAAGAGCAAGTGTTTTAGGGTTATGGATTTCTTTAGACATGGGGAAATGGAAGTGGGGTTATGGTTCAGAAGCAATCCATCTTATAGTAGAGAGACTGCAGAAGGGAATGAAATAGAGGGGTTGGAGGGGGATCGGGTTGGAGGAGGAAGTGATGTGAACTTGACCTTGTTTCTAGTACATTTGGAGGGTTTGATGAGAGCAGAGTGAGAGAAAAACAAGATGTGAGTGAAGAATTGGAAGAAGCCAAGTGGTAGGAGGTTCCGAAATAATTTCTCAACAAAATAAATTATCTTAAAGTGGGGGGCTAGCCCCACTCCCCTCCTCCCTGTCCCTAATGACATTATCCCTCTGCTTGGCCCCCAGCTGGTGCCCGTTTTCCACACCCTTCAGACTGCAGTCAAGTTCAGCAGAACAGCAACGTCGCCAGTGGCCTCTACACCATCTACCTGCACGGGGACACTGGCCGGCCCCTGCAGGTGTACTGTGACATGGACACGGATGGAGGTGGCTGGATTGTGAGTCATGCGGAGCCCTGGGTGGTGTCTTGCTTCTGAGCCCAGGGAGCTCTGTTTCTTCTTTACCTATGGGAAGGTGGCTTTTTTGGGAGAGATCCCGCCCCATTGTAAGAATGGGGCCCCAAGAACTTCATTCCTGGGATAGAGCAGGCCTCATAAACTAAGGCTGATGATTGGGAAGGCATGTGGATTTATCACTGTCTATTAATGCCCTTTATGCATGTGTTACCTGCATTTCACTCTCATAATCATGACCTTCACAATAAGCTATAGAATAAAATCGAGGGATTCCTACTTTATAGCTAAGTAAGTCGAAGCCCAGAAGGAGAAGTGCCTTGGCTAAGTCACATGAGTTAATAACAAAGTTGGGACCAGATTTTAGGACTCCAGCCTCCTGGGTCATTGGTCTCCCCAGTGGGTCATCTCAGGCCATCCAAGATGGAAGCACACGACCTCTTTGGGGGCTCAGTCCTCTGAATTGGAGGCGATTGTCCAAATTCTGCATCCTGGCTCCACAGTACAGAGACGAGGCCCTTGGAACTTTGAGATGAAGGGCTAAAACCTGAAAGAAGGAAGTTTGGCAATGTTCTGACTGTCCATCTGTGCAGAAATTTTATTCTCTTGGGCCATTGTCTGCTTAAACCACCTGGTACCTTCTTTGATTGCATCTGCCTGATCCAATTATATGAGAGTTTCAATCTTAACTTTCCATCTCCTCCCCCCCCACCCCGCTCCGCCCCCTCCTCCCCACCTGTGCCTGAACAGAGGGAGGCTCTCCACGCCCCAAACCAGCCTGCAGCCCTGCCCGCTGTGCTTCCACCACGCACTGCGGGGAGGAGAAAGCGTGATCTCATAGAGCTGAGACTCTTCATTTACACATTCGCTCAGGGGCCTGCGAAACCAAAGACTCTTGAGCAGCCACGAATAAAATGATACCATCTGAGAAGCAGCAAAGAAGAAAAAAAACATATTATCCACACAGCTGCAGCTGATGGCTGAAAGGCAGGAATGGGATCGGATGGGGAAAATTCTTGATTGATTTATGAAAACAGTGGACCAGAATGTAATAAGGGAGGCCTTTTCCCTTGACCGGTCTCATGAGGCAGCTTCTCATCAGCACCATTGTAACTCCAGGCATCCCAGCATCTGTCCCTTCAGGCTTGAAGCTAGTTCCCTGCCTTTGGGCCCATCGTTGACCACAGGCTGGATGTTTGTACTTTTTGAAAGCTGGCCTCACACGGGGAAGGAAATGGGGGTCAAGGACAACCTTTATCTTTTTCCTCTTTTTTTTTTTTGCCTTATCTAGGTCCGCACCCGCGGCATATGGAGGTTCCCAGGCTAGGGGTCTAACAGGAGCTGTAGCTGCCGGCCTACACCACAGCCACAGCAACGTGGGATCCGAGCTGCGTCTGCAACCTACACCACAGCTCACGGCAACGCCAGATCCTTAACCCACTGAGCAAGGCCGGGGATCGAACCCACAACCTCATGGTTCCTAGTCGGATTCGTTAACCACTGAGCCACGATGGGAACTCCCCAAGGACAACTTTTAGAAAGAGACCTGCTAGTCTGTCGGCCTGGGAATACACATGATTTTTTTTCCCACAAATATTTACTGAGTGCCTACTAGGTGTCAGGTGGGCCCAAGAACCAGTGGTGAACCAGACGCAAATCCCTGACCTCAAGGAGCATGCCTTCTATGTGTTGTCCGCTTGCCAGAGCACAGAGGTTACTGCAGAAATAACAGAATCACTCTGGGTTCTAACCATCGCCAGCCCCCCACCCCTTCCAAGTCATGTTTTCTGACCCAGATCCCTGAAGATAGTACATGACCAGAGATTCTGCAGGGTTCTCCTCAAAGTCCCCACACGCCAGAAAACAGAAGGAGTCCTGAAAACCGACAAGTTCCATGTTGTGGGGGGGGGGGTTCGAGAGTCTTCTGTCACTGAAAGATGATATTAGGTATGTTGCTCTTGTAAATCGAGCTTCTGAAATCCTGTTAAGGAAGTGTTTCTCCATCCCAAGCAGCAAGAACCTGATTTGATTGCCAGGCCAGAAGAACTCTGCCCAGAGACCGGAATAAAGCCCGTCAGGGAACACTTGGGTGTCTCAGATATTTCCATCTTTGTTTTCCAACTCGCACATCTTAAGGACTATATTAGAGGCTCTTTCCACAGGCATTTAAAGGAGCTTTTCATTTTTCACTCCTGATTTAGTCATTCAGGACTGAGGAAGCTCTCCAGTGCAGTGAAGCTCTATACTGTAGAACCAGACAGAAAGAGATTTTTTTTTCTCCTTTGAGACTTTTTTGCTAAGGGGCTTCTGTTTTCCTATATAGTTCATTATGAAGTATTTTTACCTCTTAGAAGGGAATGGACTAAATTCTGAGTTAATTAAGACATACAAATAATCTGATCAAGACATACAAATGATCCCCCTGGGTCAGTTCATTTGGAATTCGATATAATAAAATGCACACTAACATTTCTTGTGTTATAATAATAACTTACTCTATCTGTACATGCCAGACTCTGTCCTCCATACTTTGTGATTTATCATGATTAATGACCTTGCTAAAGCCTCGAGTTAAGAGAATGACACATGGGCTATTAATATCTTGATCTAATGGTTTAGAGAAGTGAGGCTTGTCAAGGTTAACTAACTTGCCCAAGGACACCACTAGAAGGCATGAAGCTGGGTCTAAATAGTCATACAAAAAGCGTCAGAATCATTTTTTTTTGGGGGGGGGGATTTCCCCAGCCAAGCTGAAGCATTCACAAGACAAACTAATTAAAAATGCCTGGGGAGTTCCCTTTGCGGCTCAGTGGTTAACGAATCCGACTAAGAACCATGAGGTTGTGGGTTCGATCCCTGGCCTTGCTCAGTCGGTTAAGGATCCGGCGTTGCCGTGAGCTGTGGTGTAGGTTGCAGACGCGGCTCGGATCCCGCGTTGCTGTGGCTGTGGTAAAGGCCGGCGGCTACAGCTCCTGTTAGACCCCTAGCCTGGGAATCTCCATATGCCACGGGTGCGGCCCTAAATAAAGCATAAAAAAAAAAAAAATGCCTGGGCACTTGGTTTATTGACTGGAGATGGAGACCAAATGCCTTTGTAAAGCTTCTGTCCTAGGTGAGCAGGGTCAGGTCTGAGCTGACCCTAGAGTGTAACTAATTACTTTAGTGGGGGTGGAGCTTGACGCAGTGCGTGCGGAACCAAACACTGGTGCTCACGGCTGCCCTAGGGTTCCGCTGTCCGCCATCCAGGAGTAGTCCCAGGGAAGGGACTGGAACTGGCGTCATCCTAGGCAGTTAGCTCAGCCTCGGAATCTTAAGACATGCTTTTTGACCAACAGGCTCTGCAGAGCTGCTGTTTTATAACTCAAAATGATTGTTACATAAGTGAATAAATGTCCCTTGACTTCTCACCAGCTATCGAGCACACCTTCCTCTCCTGGCCTTGGTGGCTCCACAGTTTCCTCGTTGTCCATCGCATCACTAGTTGCTCCTTTCCCTCCCGGATGAACTCATCCTGCTCCGTGTGGCTCATATATCTTGGGGGCCACTTTCTCTTTTCGGTTCCTGTTTTCCTCCTGGACAGTCTCATCCTTTCCAGTGGCTTCATCTTCCTCTCAGTGTCCCCATGGCTCTCTATGTTCATTAGGATGGAAAGGGCTACGTTGCAGGAGCGAATCAACACCAAATTCAGATGATGTAACCCGTAAAAGGTTTTGTTTTTGTTTTTGCCGCGTTGTGGTGTGGGAGCTCTGTCCCCAGACCAGGGATCGAACCGGGGCCTCGGCCGTGAAAGGGCCGAGTCCTAACTGCTAGAATCAGAGAACTCCGCATAAAAGGTTTTGTTCTCACATGTGCAGAGGCTTCTGTGTATTTGGCAGTCACTTCTAAGTGGTGACTCAGAGATTTAGGCTGATTCCAGCTTGTGGCTCTGCCGTGTCAACATGTGGCCTTCACGGTGGCACTGTGGCCCAGGGCAGTGGGAGAGCATAGAGTCCCCCACCCCGCACCTGTGCTCCTGCTTACAGCCTTTTGGCTCTAGAACAAGTCGCATGGCTCCAGCTTCACAGCAAGAAAGGCTGAGAAAGAAGGTCTTTCTGTGTTCCAGGAGAGAGGAAAGTGGAATGGGACTTACTGAATGCCTAGATCCTTTCTAAGTCCAGTCTGGCTGTCTCCTGAGAACTCCAGCCCTTACCATTCAGCTGCTCCGATGGTGTCTTCCTTCACCAGGATACCTCGGAGTCACTCACACTTACCAGGTCCCCGGATGACCTGGCACTCATTGAGCCTGTCTCTCTCAGAGCTCCTTGCTCAGCCAGCGGCTGAGCAGATAGCCATCAGCGCTGCTGGCCCAAACCACAAGAGGCAGTCTTGACTTCCTCCTCTCTCTCGGTTCCACTTCCAATCCATCACCACCTCTGTCAGCGTTACCTTCTGTCTTCAGGGCAGCCCCTGGTCCACGCCGCTGTCCTCTTTCACCCCGTCATGCTGTTCAGGTGTGTCTGTGACACGTCCATCTCCCTCCTTAGGTCTTCCAGAGGCGGAACACGGGGCAGCTGGATTTCTTCAAGCGCTGGCGGACCTACGTGGAAGGCTTCGGGGACCCCATGAAGGAGTTCTGGCTTGGTAGGACCTTTGAGCATCCATGAAGGCAGGGTTGTAGAGGGGAGATTTTCCCCTGAAAAGGTGGTCAGGCAGCTTGAGGGGGCTCACCACATTCAGAAGAGCTCTAAGTTGCCCTCCAAGGAACCTGCCAACCAGGGTGTTAGCAAAGCTGGGTCACTGGGAAGATCGTTGTGTGCTCTACGCGTGTAAGAGGGCAGGGCTGTCACAGGCAGGTGGGCTTTATGATGCAGCTAAACCCCACACAATCTGCCTGGAGCCTGAGCTTCTTAGAAACCACGGAAGAAGAAAAGTAGTTGAATGACTGGGATTCTGGGCTCTCATTGGGAGGTCACACCAGAACCTGAAATTCTGCCAGTCATGCCAGTCGTTATGGCATTGTCCCCCCGCCCTCCCCGTTTCCTTCTGCTCTTTTGGAGCAGATATTCAAAGACGATGAAATGGCCCAAAGCATCAACTGGGAAATGAAGAATTAAAAAATCATAGTCTGAATACTCAGCGTCTGGTGGAGTAGATGATGCTTGTGGTTTGCTTGGAACAAAACTCCCTTCAGTGACCGGAGCGCTGGTCGCTGGTCCCCCTTCCCAACTGGGGAGGTCAGTGGATGGTAACTGGACTTGCTCTGCTTGAGAGGGAGGAGTCAGTGGGGTACATTCATCCCACGATGCCTCCCCCCCACTGCTCCCTCCCAGAGGACATAGTCTCCACACTCCTAAGCATGACTGTGCCCAAGAAATAAGGAAGGAGAAAATGAGCTGTCCCTCAAAGAGACAGTGTGGGTGGGGAGGCCCCCCCTTAGCAGAGGAGGTAAAGGCTAAGGCAGCTATGGGGGCCGAAAGTCTCAGATGCCACGGGGGGTGCACCTACACACACTGGCAGGTGGATTACCAGAATTCCGTCTCTTACTTAGGACTTGACAAGCTGCACAACCTCACGACGGGCACGCCCACCCGGTACGAGGTGAGAGTGGATCTCCAGACGGCCAATGAATCAGCCTTTGCTGTATATGACTTCTTCCAAGTGGCCTCCAGCAAGGAGCGGTACCGGCTCACGGTCGGGAAATACCGAGGCACCGCAGGTAGAGACAACACGTTCCCTGCCTGCCAGGTCCTCCTGCAGGGGGTGTCTGAGGATCCGTCCGCCACCTGCCACGGGCCTGGGGGATGGAGCAGTGTTCTGAGAAGGTGGATGTCCGCGGAGTCAGCTGGGGCCCCCGCTCCCTGCAGAGGGCTGGGGGTAAACAGAGTCGTTACCGCAGTCTTTGACCATCATAAAACCGGAACTTTATATCCGGACCCCTTACCAGTCAAATCTCCTCATATTACACCCCCTCCCCCATTCGGGCTGTTGTGCATTAGCTGATGAATCCACATTCTGGGTGATTTCCTGGTGTCTGCTCACCTCTCATTTGGCTTCAGCAGTGTGACTGCCTTTCTTGTACAGCAGTGTGTGTGTGTGTGTTTGTGGGTGTGGCTTCTTTCTTTTTTCTTTTTTCTTTTGCTTTTTAGGGTGGCACCTGCGCCATATGGAAGTTCCCAAACTGGCCCACGTCACAGCCTCAGCAACGCCAGATCTGAGCCACATCTGCCACCTATACCACAGCTCACGGCAGTGCCAGATCCTTAATCCACTGAGCGAGGTCACGTATCAAACTCACGTCCTCATGGATACTGGTCAGGTTCATTACCCCTGAACCACACTGGGAACTCCTGTGGGCGTGTATTATTTAAATATTCTGCAATGCTTTGCTGTAAATAAAGACAGAAGAAAGTGCTGATTCAAACCATAGGAAGTATAGGTCTCATTAATGCCACACAACTGTGACAAAACAGAAACGAGCAGTTCAGCTGGAAGTGGGGGAATGTTCGCCTGGATTAGCTGCTTGTTGGATTTAAGCCAGCTAGTGGTGTGCTCAGCTGTAAAGGAAAGTACAGAATTAAGCAATGTACAGAAATGCTGGAATTATATTGCTGAGTATTTTATTTGAGGCGATACGGGTTATTGTTTTAAATACTGTATCTTAAACCTATATTTATGGTCTTTAAATCCTAACAGGTTGCTGTGGTTGACTTTGCATGTTTCTGACTTTGCTGGAACTGTGTAGGAATGTGTTACCAGCCACATTAACTGTGTAAGACACGATCGCTCCCCTTAGACTGACATGTAAAGAGATAAATGGTAATATAACTTCTGCAAAGAGTCAAATAAGTGGTAAGGAGAAGAAGGAGCTACAGGACTGTGGAGAGATGGGTACACCGAAGACCTAGGCAATGGAGCTGGGGTCAGCTCTGAAAAGGTGCAGCTTGGATGGGAGGAAAGGGAGGGGCACTCCCTAGGCCTGGGGGAGTCCAGGGGTGAGCAGAGGCAAGGAAATTGGGGTGTACCCTTGAAGCCTTGCAGGCCTTCTCAAAATTGTTCATTCGAGAACCCCCTGATGGCAGAAGACTATGAAGAGACACACCTGAGTGTCTGGGGGCCTTGACTGGAAGTGGCCAACTGCCAACACAAGATTTCTTGCAGGTCTTAATTTTTAAAAAAAATCACGTGAGTTTTGCGTTTGCTGTTTTTTTCCCACTGCTTAGCGTGGAGCCTGGTGCAGAGTAGGTGAATTTAAAAGGTGTTATTGTAGGAGTTCCCTGGTGGTACAGCAGGTTAAGGACCTGCTGTTGTCACTGCAGTGGCCTGGGTCGCTGCTGTGGCTCAGGTTCGATCCCTGGCCTGGGAGCTTCCACATGCTGTGGGCGCAGCCAAATAACAATAAAAATAAAAGGTGATATTGCTAGTATGACCTTTCTCTATAGTCTTATGGATGTTTTATATTGTAAAGAATAGCCTCTGAGACCCAATTAGCTTTCAGAAGTTCAGTAAAAGGGTGAGTTTGGTGACATGGAGGAGATGAACCTACCAGAGTATGAAGGGTTAACTCTTCAGGGGTTCGGAGTAGGGTTTGGGGGTGGAGAAGACTGTGTAAAAATTTTTTTTTTTTTGGTCTTTTTAGGGATGAATCCCAGCATATGGAAGTTCCCAGGCTAGGGGTCAAATCAGAGCTGCCGCTGCCAGCCTACACCACAGCCACAGCAACACCAGATCCAAGCTGTGTCTGCAAACTACACTGCAGCTCATGGCAACACTGGATCATTTAACACACTGAGCGAGGCCAGGGATTGAACTCGAGTCTTCATGGATACTTGTCGGGTTCGTTATCACTAAGCCATGACAGGAACTACCCCCTCCCCTTTTTTGATTTAGGGGAAAACAATCCTTAGGAAAAAAGCTACTGCAGCTCCAAGAGCCTGCACTGCTTTGGGTACTGTTCCTTCTTTCCTCACTGGTCCTGGTCTTCATAGGCTGGAACAGGCTGGGCAGCTATTTTCTACTGTACAAAATATAATATAAAACACAAAAAGTCAGCCAGAGGAAAAAGCCAGTTAAAATACAATTGGGAGGAGTTCCCTGGTGGCTTGATGGGTTAAGGACCTGGCATTGTCACTTCTGTGGTGTGGGTTTGATTTCTGGCCTGAGAACTTCCACATGCCATGGCACATACATGGCAACTGAGAAACACAGATGGACTTTCAGATGGTTATAAGGATATTAACTGGATGAAGGGAATTTCAAGATGTCCTTTTGTAGGATTCAGCACACCGCCTACCCTCGTCCTTCCCTGAGGTCAGGCTAAAATAAGGTGGCTTTGGATCTCCTGGCCTGTAGGTGCAAGGGGTATGTGCATCGCAATCTCCCTTAGATTTGTCAGTGGAAAAAAGCTCATCAATGGTCAATCTAAAAGGAAAAGAAAAATTTTCTTCAAGCCAGCCCGAGGATTATAGGCCCCATTGCAGTCTTTCGGAAAGCTCTGAGGACTGTTCTGCCTGTTAGAGGACAAAGCACAGTTATGTAAGTTTTTGAAACAAAGAATCAGGCATCAAATGATGTATTATTGACAGTTTACACAATCCAGAGCTACACATAATGAGATTAAGAGGGAGCGTTACCTCTGAAGGAGGTTTGGTTAGTGTGGGTGCCTAGTACATACTAAAGGGGAGAGAGGAGGCCTGATTATTTAAAAATTATTTTTAAAAAATTACTTAAAATTTTTTCTTGGAGTTCCCATCGTGGCTTAGCAGGTTAAGAACCTGAGTATCCATATGGATGTGGGTTTGATCCCAGGCCCTGGTCAGTGGGTTAAGGATCCATCATTGCTGCGAGCTGTGGCATAGGTTGCAGATGCTGCTCTGATTCAACCCCGAGCCTGGGAACTTCCATGTGCCACAGGTGCCTCCCTAAAAAGAAAAAAAACTTTTTTTTTTTTGGCTTGCCATAAAACATGACCTTTATCACTAGACCCCTTGGGCCCCCTCCTGCTCTCGTTTCGGTCCACATGGCAAATACCTAGTCATCCATACCTGGTCACATGACCGTACCTGGTCATTCCTTTTCTTTCCAATACCCTGTTCACTCTTGACCGTGGCCATCAGTCAGTCTTCCTTTCTCAGGCTGAGGAACACCGGTCTTCAGAGACTCGACCGCCTCAGCCAAGATAGGGGGGTCAGCTGTTTCCTGTGCCCACCTCTCTCCCTGAAACCCCGTGCCCTCACCAGCCGGCTGCGGGGTCCCCACTCAGGCCTGCCCTCTCAGGCTGCCTGGCCCCCTTCCCTTTTCTATTATTCAAAGGTACCTTTTCTGAGGCCCATCTTAATCCAGTAAATGGACTGATGCTAATGGGAAAATGAGTGAAAAGGAGTCAACATCTTCGTGAATTACTGTGATTCTCCTCCCGGGGACTCGATTTGCATTTTAACTGTGGTTAGGGGGTAATTCCCATTCTAAGGTGCTTCAGGCCAGTGGTGCTGGTCAGTGGAGGAGGTATTTTTTAACAGGAAGCTTTGGGAGACTTTGAATTCACGCAGCATTTAGGCTGCCGTCTAGTCTTCCCCTGTGTACTATCATTTTCACTTTTAAATTCTGAATTACGGTGGTGGGGTGAGTGGAGTTTTAGCTTTCCTGCTATATGCCGATTGGTCCCTGAGGAGGATTTTAAAATTTAGGAAGCTTCTAGCTACTCATGTCCTCGATGATGAGGTACGGTTTAGAGGACATGGCATTCACATAGAAGGTGAACGTTTTGATAACTCTGGGCACATGCTGGCTCTCCCCAGCATTTAACTCTGTTGCAGCTCTGATTAGAACTAGGGACGTACAGCTCTGGTGGAGAATCACGGTTTTAGATTCTGCCCCAACTCACACTCTGTCCAGGTGGGCTCTCTCAGCTTTTGCTTCTACCAGCGTCAAATCAGAAAGTCCATTGTTGCTCCCTGCAGGAAACTCCTGCAAGGAACTGCCTTGAAACATGAACATTTCTGAGTCTGAATCTGGGAGAGAGACAGGTCGGACATTCTGTGAACTCTCACCTTCCAGATGCTGCTCTTAACCTATTTGGTGATTCTAATGGGAACATAAACAGGTAGACGTTCGGAGCGTTTGTGGAAGGATTTGTGGGCTAACCCATCATTGACAGCTGATTTCAGGTCCCATCTGCTGGAGACTCAGAGCTGCTCAAGCCAGGCTGGGTCCACTCCCTGGGGGCACTTGGAAATGTGACTGAGAAATGCTACCGGCATTCAGGGACCATGGATGCCAAATATCTAGGTGAAGAGTTATTCCAAATGCCAGGGCCTTCCTACTTTGGAGTGGATTTTTAAGTACTGGTACTTAAAAAAAAGAGAGAGAAAACACTGTTGAGCGCCTGGACAAAGGAGAAAGCTAGAGGTGGCACAGGTCATTCTTTCACTGGCTCACTTGTGGTCCCAGGGCAGGAGACGTTCAAGGTCTAGACAGGTGGTCCCATGCCTCCGCACCATTTATAGGAGGTTGTGATGTTCATGGCTTCCTCTGGCCTGAGATGCCTCAGCTGGATCATCTTTCCTGTCTCAGGAAGTGCTAGAGAAGAAGAATTGGTCCCAGAGTGAATATGTTGATGAGACGCGTGCTGACCAGCTCAGCGGCCCCACCCTTGGGGCTTGGAGCCAGGTCTTGTTAGGGATCTGCCACCAGCCCCTCCCACCCACTACCCGCCCCTGGAGAATGAACTTCCCACCCCAAGCCATTATCCTAGAAGGGCACTTATCTCTCATCGTGTGTTCTCCTAAAACTCCCAAGAGAAGGGAGGGAGCCTAACCACCTTTTCTACTTTATCTTCCTTAAGGAGATAAGCTTAATAAATCAGAACACTGTCTCAGCCAGGGCCTGATGACCAAAGAAAAGTTCGTTTTGATTTATGAGAACACTTACTATCTAGACTCTGAACATTAGTGTGGCTTCAGTTTCCAGAAAGTAGAAAATCTATCTGCAGGGGGAAAAACTCCTGCACTCAGGCCACAGCCTGCCTCACCTCTCTTTATCCCAATGCCCAAGGTTAGACAACCACCAACAGATCTTTAAGAGCCTCTGTGCAGATTCTTAGACAACAGCTCTGGGAACTACACGTGCCCATTGAACGTGTTACTGAGCGAGCCATTGTGCGTTATTTTGAGCTGTAGGGGTCTGTCTGCAGGAAATCGGAAGAGAGGGGGAAATGTATGTGAATGAAGTGACAATTTGCCCTTCTTTGATTGGAGAAAATTACTGGGGGCAGAGCGGTCTTGCTGTGTCTCAGGTGAGGCGTGAAGAAGCCACTGTCTGTGCCCCCAAGTCAGAGGGACACGCTGGGATCTTCCCTTTACACAGTGTGTTGTCAGCCCTTTATGTATCTGTCCCCAGCCACCCGCAACTAAGCTCTTGAGAGCAAGGACCTCTGCCTGTCTTCCCAGAGCCTAGCGTGGTGCCAGGCCATAGCAGGTGTGCCTGATGTTTCCTGACTGAATGAATGAAGTTGCAGGACAGAAATTCTCAAACATTAGCTGGCATCAGAAGGCCTTGTTAAAGCACAGACTACAGGGTACCACCCAAGAGTTTCTGATTCAGCAGGTCTGAGGTGGGCCCGAGAATGTGCATGTCTAACAAGTTCCCAGGTGATGCTGATGATGCCGGTCCAGGGACCACACTTGGAAAACCATTGCTGTAGATGGATGGAGACGGCTCAGTCCCACCAGCATAATGGAAGCCAGCTGTTGAAATAAGGAAGCCACAGGGGAATTGGTGTCTCGGAAAGAACTCTGGACTTGGAATCTCAGGTCGGAGATTTGAGCCCTGGCTCTGCTACTTGTGAACTGTGGGACCATGACAAGCCCCTGGAGTCTTAACCTCTGTGCGTTTGTTTCCTCATGGGATTGAGAGCTGCCTGACCCACCCATCAGGCTTGTTGTGGGCATCAGACAAGAATGCAGATGCGAATGTGATGGGTAACTCAGAGATCAGATTAAATGGAAGGATTGTTATTGTAGGAGCCAAACTTGATTGAGCTTGGGATTGCCGTGAGTCCTAATTGCCTTTTATGAGCTGAATTTAAAAGTCAGCTTATAAAAGGATGACAAATATGGTAGAGAAATAATAGAATAATTAAAGCCGATTTCTAGAGAGGATGTAATGAAGCACTTAATTGCACCTATGTGCCCAGATGGGCTGTGCTAAGAGGGTGTGTGGGGGGATTAATAAGGGGATTCTTCCTCAGGAGTGGGGTCTGAGCTGGGCCTTGAGAAATGGTGAAGATTCGGATTGATGAAGGGCAGAGAGAAACCGGTGAGCAGAGGCGTGGAAGGTGGACCCTCCTACACCAGATGGGGAGGGTCCCCATGGGGACAGTGGGCTATGAGATTGGGCAAAGAGTACAGCCAAGTCACAGGCCAGCAAAGCCAGGAGGAGAAATTCGCCCCTGCGTGGGAGGAAGTAGGATGTTAGGTCTGAGATGATGACATGAATGCACAGGCTCTGGAAGGGCCAGGAAGGCTATTGCGTTCGCAGAGGCCCGGAGAGATGACAGCAGGCCCAGGTGGCCGCCGTGGGAGTGATCTGCAAGGGAAGGGCTCCGTGACGGGTACAGCAGGAACGTCAGACGTGTCTCCCAGGTCCCCAGGCTGGGTGACCAGGAAGATGCTCAGCGGAGACGCGGTGCGGGACGGGCATGAGTTGTGTGAAAGGGTCAGCGGCTGTGGACCTGTCAAGATGTCTGATTTCGGATACTTGGATATTTTACTGCGAAGCCTCTAAGTGCAGATGCTATTAAAGCTATTTGGAGAGACGGGCCTGAAGTTTGGGTGACAGGCCAGGAAAGAGAAATGGTTCATCTGTATCATGTTCTCGTCTCGGTGATCTTGAGAAGGGGGTGCCTCCTGCTGGATCCCTGGCATTCTCATGCCCGGAGATTTTCCCGGGCGTCCTCTTTCGGGCTACAGTGTGATCACGCCCTCCGGGGTGAAACTTGGGTTCACCCCTCTCCCCTCTTTTCTCTCACAGGCGATGCGCTTACCTACCATAACGGATGGAAGTTTACAACCTTTGACAGAGACAACGATATCGCCCTCAGCAACTGTGCGCTGACGCATCATGGAGGCTGGTGGTACAAGAACTGCCACTTGGCCAACCCCAATGGCAGATATGGGGAGACCAAGCATAGCGAGGTAGGTGACGGGTGGACGTCTGTCTTTGTCCCAGACTCTCTGCCCATGTTGCGTTCCCAGGATGCCACCCTCCAGGCTGGTTTGGCTGCCTCACCCCTCCCGATGCCAGCAGTCAGCAGGAGGGCTGCTCCTCCCAGGCTTCTTGGCCTTGAGTTCAAGGCCCTCCTGGTCCGTTTGCGAAAGCCCCTCTCCACTCTGCCTTCCCACCGGTGCTGCACCTTTACTCAGTGCAGGCCTGAGACTCAGGCTGCCCACTGCTTCAGAGAGATGATTCGGGTCACCCACCAGCTCCCTTTACAGGTTCATACACGGACTGTCTAGGTCAGCTCGAGCTGCTCTATTTTTTAAGACAGGCTGGGTGGCTTAAAAAACAGACCTTTATTTGTCATGGTTCTAGAGGCTGGGAAGTCCAAGATCAAGTTCCCAGCAGATTCAGTTCCTGATGAGGGCTCTCTTTCTGGCTTGTGGATGGGCCCCTTTTGACCGTGTCCTCACTTGGTGGAGAGAGAGGGCTCCGGCCTCTCTTCCTCTTCTTATAAGGGCCGTAATCCAGCGTGGGTGGCCTAAGCTCATGGTGGCATCTCACCCTAGTTACCTCCAAACACCCCACCTCCAGATACCATGAAGTTGGGGGTGAGGGCTTTAATATATGCATTTGGGGAGGGTGGGGGGGACACAGACACTTCAGAATTCTTTCTCGTTGTTCTCCCAGGAAAACCAGAGCTATTCTTCTCAGTCCTTTGATCGCAGGGAAAACAAAGTTTTCTGCCTTAGGTCAGACCCACCCTTGGAGCCGCATCAGCCAGAGCCACCCAAAGTCTGCCCGGGAGGCTGAGCTAAACCGCGTGCTCCATTTCAGGAGTGCGCACAAGGGCCAAAAGTTCCTGAGGGCTCCTCATCCCTCCTTGCTCTGAACTCTCCTATCAGTGATTTCTCAAACCTCCACACCCTGCGGACATCGTCTCGACTCCTCACCAGCCATCGGGCATGTCCTGAGCTGCCTGCTCCCTCACAGCTTCTTGAAAATTGCATCTTTGCTCCCACTCGGCATTAATTCATCCCTCCCATGAACTCTCAGAGTTTCCTTCTTGGGGTTCTAATTTCCTATCTGGGTCTAGATCCTAGCCTTCAGGAAGTGACCTCTTCCCCAGCACCCATCTGGCACCAACACGACTGTAAATATTAGTACATCTGAAGTCCAGGTACGTTCTGATTCCTTGGGTCCTGACCAGGCGGCAGGGACTCCCCATCCTTATGTGATGTTTTTTTCAAAGGGAAGAAGAAATTTGCCCCCAGGGAAGCCAAGGAGGGTGGGCCCATGAATCACGGTGGCAGCATGTGGGCTGACTCAGGGAAGCCTGTGATCAGAGATCAGATATTTGAAATGAGCAGCCAGCGTGCCCTAAACCATCCCCCTATTTGCTAATAAAAGACATTCATCTGGTTAATGTGCTTTTCACAGTCTGCAAGGCATTTAGCTTCTTGTTTATTATTTACCTCACAAATTAAAATACATAAAATTGGTCACTTGGGCTCGTTATTGGCCAGGTTGCAAGGTTATTAAGTGAATTAAATATTATTGCGCTCACCAGTCAAAAGTCATAAAATGAAATTTAGTTTTCAGCAGGCTATTTGTTACCCCAGAGCTAATATCTAAACAGTCTAAATTGAAAATGATTTTACACAATTGGCCAATTAATATGTTTATTTTTGCCTTTAATTTTTGGGAAAGGAAGAAGAGTGAGGCGAAGATAATTTGATCATTGCTGGCCAGGTTGACTCGATGTTATCCTCGCTGCTGCTCTGGCCACACCCACCTCTCGGGCTAACATCCTCTTCCTCCAACCACAGGGGCTTCCTATACATCAGCCTGTCTAACCTCACCTGCCCAGCAGAGGGCGCACGCTTCTAGATTCCACCCTCACTTCCCTGCTATAACTACCCCAGTCACGGTCTCTTTTTGTCTCCCCTAAGCAAAGAGGGCGTGGTTTCCTTTGCAATGAAACATCCTTTTGTACCACGACGTACCCCGCCCTCCCCCAAGTATCTCTTCTTGATGTTCGCTTGTTTGTTTATTTAATCTAGGGGGTGAACTGGGAGCCCTGGAAAGGACATGAATTCTCCATTCCTTTTGTGGAGCTGAAGATTCGCCCCCATGGCTACGGCGGCGGGGAGCATGTCCCAGGCAGAAAGAAGCGGACACTTGGAGAAAGTTCGAGAACGTTTTGACGGCCCATTTGTGCACTCATAGCAGGAGAGGAGAGTAGAGGAGAGCAGCCTGGAGTTGGGACCGCATAAGCACGGGGTGGGGTGGTAGTGGTGACTGGTTAATGGAAGTGTGAGAGAGGCTCACAGCCTCTGGCTTCTGAGATGACTAGATAATCTGCAGGACAAAGCATGTCACCCAGCTTCCAAGAGCTTACTTTGCTGTCACTGGCAATTTTGTCCACCTATATTGGGGGCCTGGAAACACAAAAGTAGTTGCACAGTGTTATGGGCAAGACAGCACTGGAACTGCAAGGTTTTCTGGCCTGTCTTCAATAACAAATATATGGGGTTAGGGGAAAAAGTGAAAAAAATTATCTATTTCACTCGGAAATCTCTGGAAATCCTTACATATATATATGTAATTTCAAGCTCTAATAATACAAATCTTCTGTCTAAAAAGAAGCATCAAAGAACCTTTGATGACAAGGGGCTGACGTAGCCTGAAGTTTACCTGCCACTACCACTGGGTTATGAAGAAAAGGGCATAAATCTTCCCTTAGAAAAAAGTTGCTGGTATTAATGAGGAAGGATAAAGGGAACCAAGAGGAGCCAAGAGGGGGTTCGAACTTTGCTAAGTTCTGACGGGTGACCGGTGTGCTGAACCCCAGCTTCCAAGTTACTGCTGTTTTCCCCTGCCCCCTCTCCAGCCATCTGCATAATCACTTTCATGGGTCTGCATATGTTGTGAATAAATTCTCACTTATTTCAACTTTACATAGTTGGACTCTCTTGGTCATTGCTCCCTCCCCAAGACTCATTTCTGTGACTCCCCTTCATGTCCCCAAGTCTTCAGCCTCTCTCTCCTCCCCGGCCCCCACTCTCCTCAGACCCTGGAAATGCTCAGCACCAGGGGCTTATTGTTTGAACGGACACTTGAGAAGTTCAGATCCTTTTGGCTTATTTTCCCATCCCTCTGGAGGGCCTTTTCTGTAGCAAAGTCAGGGACCATTGAAGTAACTTAAATTCCTATTCAAGAAAAAGAAAATAAACCACTTGATTAAAAAAATTTGTCTTGTATTATTTTCCCCACCTAAGTGCACTTGAATTCTAAATTTAACCTAAGTGCAAGCGAATGTACAATGTGTGCATTGTTGGAATTTGGTTGGCTGAGACCCCCTTACTGGCATGATGGCAAATAGTGGTATTTGGAACCAGGAGAAGGGAGTGAATGGGGAGGAAGATAAATAATCCTAAAAATCTGCGGTCCTCCTCCAGGAGGTGGGTTCTCTAGGTTTTAACCTGTGGCGGAATGCCAAGCCATACTCTCAAAACAGTGTTTGCCTACCTTTAAAATTTTCAGCATCCCTGTGGCCCCCTACACACTTGCACCGAGCAATGCCTTGGTAACCGCTCAGTCTGATAAGGGGTGGTCCGGATGGAGTGGGGTGTCAGTGTCGGGGCTGAGCGTCTCATTGATTGAATGAGAATTTAAGTGTCTGTCTGCTTCCCAGGCCGTGTCTGGGCACTGAAGAGACAGAGGTGAGCTCCCAGAGGTGAGCAAGCCAGAGTCCTTGCACTACTGGAGTGTGTGTGCTGTCATTCATTCACTCATTCATTCACCAAATATTAAGTCCTATTATGTGCTGGGTTCTACTCTAAGCCCCGCTGCTGTGGACGTGAACCACACACAAGCTTCCTGCCCTTGTGTTTACGGTCTGTTGGTGAAGACTGACAATAAGACCACAGATAGACGGTCAATTCTTAAAAGTGCTAAGTGCTACTGAAGAAAAATACAGTATGATTAAGATGGAGATAGAGATTGGTGGCAGAGGTGGGGGACTCCATGGGCCTCTCTGAGAAGCGGATATTTGCAGAGACCAGCCAGATGCCTTTAGTCTTGATCCGGCTTCCTCAGGGCCAGAGCCAGGCTAATTTCCTTGGGCGTTTTAAACGTCCTTTTGCACAGCTTCTCAGCTCCGAGGCTTCTCGTCCACTGTTTGCACGTAGGGTCCTCACCTTGGTGGCTCGAGAGCCGAAAGGCCTCCTTTGCAAAGTGGCTCAGACCCGGGAATGATTTTGAGGGGGTGGGGGTGGGGGTGGGAGTGATGGTGGGCGGTGCTTGCCTCGTGGAACCCTATTTGTGTGTCAGTCCTGCCTGGTGAAGCTGGATCCTGGTGACTCAGCAGGTCTGGGCCAGGGGCTGCCGCTGGCCGGGTGACCGCTCACTCTCTGAATAGCTCTGGCAGAGGGGGCAGAGGAGGCCACCCACCGATGGCTGTTTGCTCAGGAGGCGTCTGTGATGGCAGCAGCACAGCTCTGTGTTCACCGACCCTGGTGTTTTTCCACCGCGGGCCAAGGAGAGGGCCTGTGGAAAGCTGGAGTCATTTCCTGCATTCTTTCACCTGTGAGATTCTTTCTGCCCTGAAGGGACAGGGCAGAAAAAAAGCCTCAGTTGACCCTTCAAGGATTCCACTGGGGCAGAGAAGGAAGTGGGGAGAAGTTCATTTTCCAAGGATGTTTATCTGACTGAAGAAAACATTCCAGACCTAAATCTCCATGCCTAACCTCATTTTAACATGAGCAGCTCTGGCTGCTGCTGCTCTGGTTGCTGAATATAAGACCTGGGAATAGATTTCTGGATAGACCTGCTTTTCTGAAGGACACTTTTCTTAGACCCAGGTTATGAGCTGTCAGTGTTTTTTTTTTTTTTTTTTGCCATACCTGTGATACGTAGAAGGTTCCAGGCCGGGAATCCAAGCCCCGCAACAGCCTCTACCTGAGCATCAGCAGTGACAACGCCAGATCCTTAACCCCCTGTGCCACAAGAGAACTCAGAGCCATCAGGGTTTTGAAGCTTAAGGGACAATTCCTACCTGTTAGGACAAACCAAAGGAAACAAAAGCTGTCATGGAAGGGACGGGCTGCAAAGCCAGCCACCAGGGTAAAACCAGGACAGAAATACCACAGCAGCTGAGGAGGTCTCCGAGCCACTGCCAGTTCCCTGCCAGTGAAGCCAGCATGAGAATACGGCCCCTGCCTGCGACGCAGTGGGGCGGCCGCGGGGACAGACCAGGACAGTGGGCACTGTGATGCAGACGGTGCTGTGAGCAGGGCCAGAGGCGGCCGAGAAGGAATCCAGCTGTGATGTCAGCCTGACATCTGGAAGTATGAACCCGAGTTTCCCCTGGGGACACACGAGAGGCCTGGGAGGAGGCAGGGCACCTCGGAACGAGGCCACTTCAGGGCAAAGGGTGGAGTGTGGTGGGTTTGAGGGAGGAGGCCGGTTTCTGGGTGGGGTGAGGAGTGTTTGGTGGGGAGCCACGGCAGAGGGATGGGCTGGGACTCCAGTCCTGTTATCTGAGCTCCCACCGCGCACCAGAATCCGCTGTTAGGTAGATGGAGCCCACTTCACCTCCAGAGACGCTGCTTCGATAGGACTTAGCTGAGCGCTGGGCAGCTGAGCTTTTTAAAGTTCCGGGGGCTTCTAACGTGCAACCGGGGTTGAGAACGACGGCTAAGATGAAAAAGAGGGCGGTGGAGAACTCTTGGGGGTGTATAGACCCAGGAGTGACACACAAAGTGAGGCTTGTATTTTGGAAACGTCAGTCTGGTGATAGCATAGAGATTGGAGCGAGGCATGGAAGTTCTGGGGAAAGGATGGGGATTCATGGACAAGTGTTATTGCAACAGGCACTATACACTGACTTCCTTGGCCTTGGCAGAAATGGTGGGAAAGGAGCAGACGAGAAAATATTTAGGAGGAAGAATGAACAGGATTTGAGGTGGATGGGTGGTAAAGGGAGGGGGAGGGGTTCTCTGGCGGCTGAGTTTAGAATTGGTTGTTCTTAACAGTAGCTTCCTCGGGGAAGAGGGTCCCGGCGATTGTATTTGTCACAGGACGTCAATAGCTCTGCTTTTTAGCTTGGAATTCTCAGGGATTCAAGGGCCCTTAAAGCCAGAGAATGCTGAAAGAGCCAGGGAGAAAGATTAAGAATGACTCGAATCAGCTGTGGATCAGAGGGTTGCTGTGAAGGCAAAGGGCCAGGTGAGGTGCATCGAGGGCCTGTGGCCGGGGTTGGAGTGTCATGGGGGCACAGCACGGCAGTAGGAAAGCAAGTATAAACAATGAAAGGCTCTCGGCAAAACGTAGTCATTTACTGGATGAAGTCTTCCGTTAAAAAAACTCCTAAGTCTTTCCCTTAAGCCCTTCAGGACGCCGGAGGAGAGGATAAGAAAGGCGTTTGTCAATAGAGAGCACGGATCAATCAATAGGTTTGCGGCGAGCGGCGCGGCGCAGGGGCGCGCTGTACGCAGCCGGGCCAGCAGGTGGCAGTGTGGTCCTACCGGGAACCTCTAGCCTCAGCTCCACTTTCCTCTTCTCCCTGAGGGGAAGTTCTGGGGGGACCTCACTTTTCTTCCTTCCCGGGCAAAATGACCTGGAGAGTCAGTCAGCCTGTGGGGTACGACTCGGCATCCAGCCAGTGCTTGGCGGTTGCGCAGGCAGTGTTGCCGCATGAAACAGGTAACTCGAAGAGATCCCCTGTGTGACCGGAGTCTCTCCCCGCACCTGGTCTACACGGCTGGTGGTCAGGCCAGGGGCGGGGTGCGGGGGGGAGGCCCGGGGGGCCCTGCACGATGAAAGGTGAAATGGTAGACCCCTGGAAGGGGTTTTAGGGCAAATGAAGCCACTTCCCAAAGTTCTGTTACTTGGTTGTTTCTAACGGGGGATATGGGTTGAGTTCCGATTCCAATGGTATATAAAGAAGCCAGGCCCTCAGGTTAGCCCACAAAAGCCTGTTCATTCTGTAATACAGAGAAATTGCAGTGCACTAATAATGACAGAGGTAGAAAACGAAGGTATTGTAGAATTGCAGTTTAAATAAAAGCAGGAAACAAAGTGGAATGAAAACAGTTCTTTATTTCGGCAAGTGAAGCAAATTAGGTTTGATTAGAGAGGGCTAAGGAGGCAGATGAGGCTGGCTGTGTGTTCTGTGCTGATCTCAGCCTGTCAGTAATCAGTGTTGTAGTTAGACGGGCCCTTGTGCCTCTTATTATAAGACACCCTTCAGCAATAACCATCAGGAATCTTTGAAAAAAAAAAAAAAGCTTATTACTTACAAGACCTGGAAATTACACTGCACACCTGGGGCCACATAGTAAGGTTGGGGTGGCAGTGGGGGAGAGAGAAAACCAGCACAAGAGAGGGAGTGAGCCTGGCATTCTGCTTTTATTGGGGTCTGCTGTGGGGGCCTAGGATTTCAAGGGCTCACTCTTTACTGGTGAATTTAAAAGCGGGAATTTAAAGTGCAGGAAAAGAAAACCACAACAAGGGGCCCCAATGGTCAGTTACTGAAATCAACCTAGGTCTCAAAGGAGCCCCTGGGGGAGGTGGCCTGGGTCTTTGTCTAGTTGTGTGGCCGACAATGTGTGTATCCCACACCGTGGTGTTTGAAGTGGGTGTCTCTTTGAAGCGGAAGCCTCTGCTTAAGTCCTGCACTTGGATTATGAAAGAGAAAAAAAACAACTGTCAGGGCTCACACCATACAGTGGAACATCTGAAGGAGACGTTTGGGTGTTTAAAGGCTTGTGGGCGGAGCCCTTTATTGGACGCTATGAGTTTCTGACCCGGAGGAGATGCTCCTGCAAGTCGATGGTCCCTGAGGATCCTGGGATCTCAGACTGGCCCGGGTCACGGTGCCTGGTGTGCAGAAGGGGTGCTAGGACAGGTGTCTGAAGTCTTCGGTTTCCATTCCTGGTTTGGGTGAGTTGCTGACCTTCTCTGGCCTTAGCTTCTTCCTTTATAAAATGGGGATGGTGCCAATCTCGCGTTTACTTCCTGTGGCAGTCGCTGCAGGAATCAAATGAGATCAGAAAGTGCTCTTCTGCGCTGTGTTAGAAAAACACTCCGGAATGGTCAGAGGGAGGCCTCACCTCTTTAGTATTCAGCACTTTACTCAAAATCTTTGGATTTTTTTTTTTTCCTTGATAGAGGTGTATCTCTAGTCAGCGCTAAGGTATCTTTACTACGAATAGTCACTAATGGGATTATCATGGCTCACAAACAGAAGAAAGAGAAAGGGCAGAATGAGAAAGAAAGGTTAGTAAAGGGAAGGGAGAATCTCTCTGTATTTTGGAAAGGGTTTCCCTGGGGATGATATGAATTGAGGAATAAGCGGTAAAAGACAGGAACGGATGAAGCCCAGGATCACCCTCGGAAGCATTTCCCAAACGATATTCCTTGGAAGCCTTGTTCCTCCAGATGTGCTAAAAAAAAAATAAAAAAGTTTTATGGTTAAATAAACTTGGGAAAACTGAAGTAGAAAACTTAAGTAGAGTTACACCAGTTTCTTTATGTCAGTACCCTTAAAAAAAAAAAAAATTAAGGAGTTCTCATTGTGGCTCAGCAGCAATGAATCTGACTGGCATCCATGAGGACGCAGTTTTGATCCCTGGCCTCGGTCAGAGGGTTAAGGATCTGGGGTTGCCATGAGCTGTGGTATGGGTTGTAGATGCGGCTCAGATCCTGAATTGCCGTGGCTGTGGCGTAGGCCAGCAGCTGTAGCTCCGATTTGACCCCTAGCCTGGGAACCTCCATACACAACCCTAAAAAAAATAATAATAAAATCAAGACTCATTTATTTATTGGTCACTTCTATGGCATGAAGAAGTTCCTGGGCCAGGGTTGGAACCTGAGCCACAGCAGTGACAATGCCGAATCCTTAACCACTAGGCTACCAGGGAACTCCCTCATTAGGACCTTTCATGTGGTACCTGCATTGCAGATTCCAAGGAGGAGTGGGAAAGTCATAGTCGCAGTGCTTTGCAGACTTATTGAACCATCAAATGCTTTTGGTTTCTGAATATCTAGGTAGTATTTCTCAAGATGTGGTTCAGAGACCACAGCCATTTACCTAGAGTGCTTGTTAGAAGAGCAGGCTGTCTGGCCCCGTTCAACATAAATCCAGCAGAAGGGCAGAAAGGCACTGGGGATCTGCACTCTTAAGAGACACTCGGTGCTGCTTTTTCTTTTTTCCTCTAATCAGTTCATTTATTTAGCATATAGTGTGTGCCAGCTCCATGCTAGGTGTCGGGGTTACAGTGGTGGGTAAGGCCGTGGCAGTTCTGGCCTCCTAAAGGCCAACTCTGATGCACGTGAGAATGCGGGTGGAGGGCTGGGAACACAGGAGCACGACTGCCAGTAGTCTGATCCTGTGATGGAAAAGATTTGTGTGGTTAGGGCACCTCTCCTAGGCACTGGTGTTAAATCTGGAATACTTCACCAGAAATGCATTTGTAACAGCAATTAACAGGTTAATTAAAGGGTTGTGAAAATCCCGTATCTGGCAGATGAACGTGGCATCATTGGCCCCGGCAGGTTTGTGACAATCACATAAAACCCTGTGAGTCTTTAGCACATTTAGTCTGAGGATCAGTGACATAGCTGGATTGATGTTCTGAGTGTTGTAAGGCGGAAAGGATGTTGACTCAAACTCTCTCCTGATGTGGACCCCAGGGGGCGCTGTGACCCTAGGGTGGCTTGGTTGCAGGCAGAGGGGCTTGAGGCCAGCCAGGATAGGTACTTCAGTTGCCCGTCACATATTGCAAACTGGGGAGCCCTTAATTCATGGAGTACTGATAATCCTGTAGACAGTGCAGTGTGTTATAGTGTGACAGGAGGTTCTATGTACAGGGAATTATTGTGTGAAATTAGGAATTTATTACACCGGCGGGAATAGAAAATGTACGTTATTTTCTATCCGTATCTCGTTTGACTTGTCTGCACCATTTGACTCCATGGACTCCGGCTTTCTTCTGGAGAGCTTCTTCTGCTTTGACTTCTAGGACCCACCTCTCTCACGATCTTCCTTCTGCCCTTCATAAGGAAGATTTATTTACCGAGCACTTAACAATAGTTCAGGCCCTGTGCTACATGTTCTGGATGCATTATCTCATTTAATCCTCTCATCCCTGCCATAGGTACTGTTGTTAATTTCACACAGAAGTCATGGGCCTCAATCACACAACCCAAGGGAGCTAGGCGAGCCTCAGAACGGGCACAGCCAGGTCCCGAGTTCTAGCCTGCCACACTTAGCTGGTCCTCACCAGACTGTGCCCGCATCACTGCTCCAGGCTGTACTTTCAGGTGGCAGGCAGTGCTGATGGTGCAGTCTTTTCTCAGTTTCCTCCTCTGGAACTCTCTCCTGGGTGACAGCTTCTGGGTGACTCCCCTCCCCCCGCTCCTAGTCTGTCCTACTCCAGCTTTGGAGCAGTGACCACACCGTGCTATAGTAGTCTCTTTGCTTCTCTGTCCCCTCGGCCATATAACTCCATATCGGTGCCACCTGGTGTGCTTGGCATGTACCAGAGTCACACACGTGAATGGAATAAATAGTCTCAAGAGGGAGTTATATACTTGCATGCGTGTCCATTCCCGAATGCAGTGTCACAGATATTTGAAAACATCCCTTTGAACCTATAACAGAGACTGCAAGCTAGCTTAAAGGGACTCTTCTTTGCTGTCATGCAATCCTGTGGCTTTGAATTTGGGACTCATACTAAGGCAAAGGGCAGGGGGCCAGTGCGGAGTGTTCTGGTGCATTGAGGAGGCTCTTAGCATTGTCCAAATTTACACGCACACCCCCAAGGTCAGAGCAGAGCCTGGGCAGGCGGAGTGGAGGGCGCTGAGCTCTGGCAGCCCCTCTGGTGTGCAGCGGCTACCTGTCCCCAGGTGGTGTCTGGGTGGCGTTCCCTCCTCTGCAGTGGGAAGTCTTGGAAGACCCGGAGGATAGGACAGAGGACCGAGTGCAGGGTCTCTGTCCTCAGTCTGTCATGGAATGTGTGATGATGGGGAAGCGGACCAGGGATCAACAGTGGCCACCAAAACACCAGCCCGCTGGGGATGATGAAGCAGAGGCTCTTGAAGAGCAGTAAACGTGGTGTTTTCCTGGCCTGTGTGGCCGCTCCCCTCACCAACTTCCAGGCCCGTGCTCTCCAGGATGATAGCTATCAGCCACGTGTGGCTATTGAGCAATTGAAATATTGGCTGGTGTAACTCAGCTACTGGACCTTTAACTTTACTTTAAATAGCCGTATACGCAAATGAACTTGTTTGCAGAACAGAAACAGACTTAGAGACTTTGCAAAGTTTCTGGTTACCGAAGGGGACAGGTTGTGGGGAGAGGGGTGGACTGGGGCTTTGCGATTAGCATATGCATACCGAGGTGTATGGCGTGACTGGCCAATGGGGAGCTGCTGTATAGCACGGAGAATTCTGGGATGGTCTATGGGGCATAAGAATCTGAAAGAGAATGGATGAGTGTACATGCATCACAGAATCACTCTGTCGTACAGCAGAAATGATCACAACCCCGTACAACCGTTAAATTTGAAAAAATGGGAAACAAATCGCTATACGTGGCTAGCGGTACCATATTGGAAGGCTATGAACCTTTTCGCCATTCCAAGTTCTGATGGACAGTGCTGCTCTGGACAGTTTCTGCTTAACGACGGCCTGGCATCGTCAAGGGAGAAATCGGGAGTGTCTGACTCATGACATTTCTTTGCCAACGCAAAGCCAAGGCCAACTTGAAAAAAAAGACATGCACTTTATACGTTCACACCCTTGTGAATGTCTGTCTCTATCATCTATCTACTCTCCCCCTTCTGTTTGTGTTCCTTTGCTGCTACTATAGGGGCTTTTGAATTCTCCCCATCCCCGCACCAGATTTAACTCAGAGGTCTATTTTTACTTGGTTTTTGCTCTCTCCCCGTTTTTCCTTTAAGAAGACATTGAGCGACCTCATTGAAGGAAAGTTTCTCCGAGTGTTGCCAAGGAACATCCGTGCGTTGTCCTGTAGCTGGCACCTCTGAGGGTGCCTAGTCTCCGAGGTGTCTGCTCTGCAGGCAGTGGTCCTATGACCTTGAGATGGCTGAGCCTTTGGTGCCCCAGAGGGAGCTGCTGCCTCCATCATTCTGAGTGATGTCAGGGGGAGGGTAATATAGAATGCCAAGAAAATAACTGTCTGATTCCACAAGTAAGGAAGCCAGGCAAGGTTTTTATTTTCAAAGTATTTAATTTAAATAAGTTTTTTTCTTGATGTATTTGAAGTTTCCAGAAAAAAAAACACTGACAAATACTATACAATTTGGACTGTTTATATTCTTGAAAAGGAGACTTTATCTTCATCTTCCCCTCCCCCCTCCCCACCCTCCCCATCCCTCCTCCCTGAAACCCTAAGCAAATCCATTGAGCAGCAGGGGAAAGACCTGACCGTTCAGAAGTCCTGAGCCTGGAGGCTTCTTCTCCAAGCCTGTGCTGATTGAGGAAGCCTCTTCTCCACCATCCTTTTTACCCTGTTAGCGTAACCATCTCCCCACAACAGCCACCCCAAGATTGGCTAAGCAGACTCAGCCCTGCCCTCCTCCCACCCTGCTCACCCCCCCCCCCCCCCCCCTTGGCTGCCTGCGGCAGTTCTGGGACAAAGGCTGTGAAGAAGGAAAAATGGAGAAGGGTAGAGGGATGGATCCAGCCAGGGTGGTGCCCAGAGAGGCGGGGAGAAAGAAAGGAAAAGAGAGGAAAGTTGAGAAGGAAGTGGCAAGAAAAGGAAGTAGACTCCAGTGATTGCTTTGAGTTCCTTTTATGCACCCACTCATTCAACAAAAAATGTGAGAGCCTGTCACATGCCAGGCACTGTGCTGGGTGCTCCAGTGAAGGTTGTCAGGGGAGGTAGGCTGGGGAGGAGATAAGCCTCTTTCAGGGTGTCAGGTCTGCAAACTCAGCTGTGGAAGCTACGGAGAAGTGAGTTTCTGGGTGTTTCATACCCGGAGGTAGAGCACATCCACGCATTCAGGAGACGGCAGGGCCCCGCACCTGGAGACAGAGGCCTGGTCACGGCCACGACCACGGACTGCTGTCTTCGTTCAAACTAGCACCCGGTTGCCATGGCAACCACGATACTTGTGTGATCCCAGAGATCTGCTTTTCTGGGTCATATCTGACAGCAGTCTCGGCCATCAGCGTCCACACGTTCCCCCAAGTCACCCACTTTAGGGGGGCTGAGGGTGGGAGACAGACAGGGGCAACTCAGCCTGCTGGGCAGCAGGAGGCGTGGGGAGGCACGTGTGTGTTGTGTGGGGAGATGACGAGTCATCCTGGTATGGAAGGGGACAGCCAGGTACTCTGTGACAAGTTCTCCAGAAGACCAGGGGACACGGCATCAGAGGGTTGCCTCTTTCTGTGGTCAGAGGGGTTTATGCATGAGGGACCTGAGTGCCTGGGGTTTTTAGAGCCACTTAGGGTGGAAGGATGAGCGTGACTGGTTTTAAAATGTAAGCTGACTGAATTATGATTCACAGGGTCACCTGTCGGGAGACTTGGTGTCGCAGTCACCACCAGACACCCGCTCTGCAGGACCAGGGCTGGACTGTACCTGGGGGGCAGGTGAGCACTCGCTGGCCCAAGTGAGCAAGCAGAGCCCATTTTTCCATGAACACCATCTTACAGAATTTAGTTGTTACCTCTATAAATATCCTAGTTTAGCTCCATTGTTAATTAAATCTCAGTTTCACCACCATTTAGAAGTGCTTCCAAATGGGAGAATATTTTAAGACCGCTACCCAGCAGATTTGCAAATGAACTTTTAGAGCACAACCTGCTCTCAAGTTGGCAATTATCTTTCTCTGTGATATGGTCACAGTATAGTCAAAATATCAACCAGTTCATCCTATGAATGGATTAACTTGGGCTCCCAACCTCACCCCGGTAAGGGGACATCTCCTTAACTGACCACAGATCTAGCTTATATGTCCTCATGGATCTCGGGGCACACCCATGACTGGACCCTTGGCCCTGCATGCACGTCCTCCTGCAGAATTCAATACCCAACCTCTGTTCACTGCAGCCGTTAGTGGGCTCACTTAGAAGAGAAGGTCCCTTGGAGGAATTGGCGAGGTATTACAGTTTTCCCTTGACATCACACATCCAACAGCATCCACAGACACTTGTGAGTACCGGCTGCATGCAAAGCACTTGCCTGAGCTTCAAGATAAATATTAATAAACCTCTGTAGAGCTTGATCCTACTTTCATCAAAACTCCGTAACTTCTGCATCCCACACGAATGTCCCATGAGTCCGTGACAACCAATGAAGTCGTTTCCAGGGTGCCTGCTATGGGACTGTACCAGCAATTGTCTTCATTCCTTCCCTGCTGAAAACCTTTGGCTTATACACAGGAAGTCCCCAGCTCCTGGGGACCATCTCCTTTCCATCTGTGAACAGGCACTGCACAGGTGCACAACAGCAGGCCACAGGCTTCCAGTGGTTGCTCCCAGGAGCCATGTGTTCTGGCTTGGAGAAGGGAGCCTTGCTGAGTGGCCCTGGGGGTGGCATCTCAAAGAGAGGTCTCGGACAACATCTAACACCCATCAGTGGTAACGAGGACCCTGTCAGGGGTTGCAGGACAGTAGCTTTCGATGAAGTTTGATCCATCACCCTTTAAACTTCTCCTCCCAAGTGAGAGGTCAGAAGCCCAGGAATTTGTTCCCACGTCAGTGTCAACATACAGGAAGGGGGACTGTACCAGGCTGCTGGAATGTCCAAAAAAGAGGATTTCCAGTAAAAGCTTATGTAGGGATGGGAACAGGAAAGCCTACATCTCTAACCTGAGTGATGTGTGGAACTGACAGTGCATAGGCTTCTTGCCTGGTGATGTAATTGTGCATATGCGCCCAGATTAGGTCTTGCTATGAGATGTTTTTCCAAGAGCAGATAATGTACTGCATGTTTAGGGCCTCGCACAGAGTAGACATTCAGTGGCCATTTGATAAACATGAATATACTTGCTTGGGTACCCGTTGCCTGGATGTGTGTGCCTGTGTGTGTATGTGTGGTGTGTGCAGGGTGTATGCTTGTGTACACTGGGGAGATATGTCGAGATGTATGGATAAATGTTCTTTGCGCTTCTGCATATGGAATATACTAGAGATGTGTGGAAGGCATGCCTGAGTCTGCAGTAAAGAGCATTGCTATTGGATATGCAGATGCCGAGACAGAGCCCGCGACTGGTCCTCTTGCTCCCTGGGCGTGCCCTCCATGGGCCACTGAGTCTGAGGTTTGCTCCTTGATTGACATGAGTGCATCACTTCCGGGATTTCTGCTCCCTACCCCTGTGTGTGGTTGGAAGGCAGCTGAGTCCCCAGAGGAGGACACTTCTGCCTCCTGCCTAACTAGACTGGCAGTGACGGCCTCTTTTCCAGCTGGAGGAGCTTGGGCTGCGCGGAGATCCAGAGGTCTTGTTCAGCCTTCTTCTTTTTCTTCTTCTTCTTGCCCTTGTTTTGCTCTGGCTGTTGGCCACTTTTGCTTGGCCGGTTCCAACAGCAGTGGCAACAGATGAAGAGGAATGTGATGATCACCAGTAGGGGCAGCCCCAGGAGGATGCCCAGACAGACGCTGTTGAAGAGGCCCTCTTGGTGTTTGGTCGAGACGGTGTCCCAGATGGCGCTGAAGAAGGCGCTGATTTTCTCCATGGTGCTCGGCTAGGCCAGGCCAGAGGCACCTCTCAGCTCCACTGGCAAAGCCTGGGCTCAAGAAGATGCAGAGTTTTCCCCTTGTAACTTATTCCTCCTCTTCCAGCTTTGGGTTTGGGCGTGCCACAGGGAGCACCTAAAGAGAGAGAAACAAATAGCTTAAGGGAGATGCAGTGGGAATGGGCTATAATTTTTAATAACATCATTGATCTTAGGCTTAGGAAAGGGGAGGACATCAAAGATTTGCAGAGTTCACCGAAACCGTATTGAGACTCAATAAACAAGATAAATGCATCATTTAGTCAATTAACTAATTCTTGCTGTATGCACACTACATGGGGCTTAGGATATAAAAATTAGAAATGTATCAGACCTGGCACTTAGTAAATGCTCAGCAGTTGTTGGATAAATAAGTCAACGAGCGTATTCAGTGTTCCCGTGAGGGGGTCAGCCCCCTGGACCCCCCGAGGAGTAGTTCTGCCCACAGGACAGCTCCATATCTGACCTTCAGTGAACACAGTGTGCCATTTTCAACATGAATGAAAGCTTAAGCACAAGAGAGAAAGTCCAAGGCCTTCTGGGAAGGCTTGCATCCTTGCTTTGAGTCTCCTCCCTCCTGACACCCTCTCGCGTGCCTGGCCAGGAACCATCGTGCTTTGGGTGGGAAACCAGTTCTCTCTGTTTCTACCTTATTTGCCCCTCATTACTCTTGTCTCTGCTTTCTGACCCCAACTAAATATTACCAAGTCTCCTTTCCTGCCTGGTCCTTTCTCTGCAGTGGGAAGAGATTGTAGGCCAATAAGTGATGGGGTCCCTGGATATTGCTCTCCTCCTGTCCTGAGAGCAGCTCTTTTTTTGTTGTTGTTGTTGTTTTTTGTTGTTTTTGTTGTTGTTGTTTGCTTTTGTTTAGGGCTGCACCGGCCGCATGTGGAAGCTCCCAGTGTAGGAGGTGAATTGGAGCTGTAGGTGTCAGCCTACACCACAGCCACAGCAGCTCAGGCTCTGAGCTGCATTTGTGACTTACACCACCGATCACAGCAATGCCGGATCCTTAACCCACTGAGCAAGGCTAGGGATCAAACCCACAACCTCATGGATACTAGTCAGATTCGTATACACTGCACCACAATGGGAACTTCCCCTGAGCTCAGCTTTACCTGAGCTGGCGCAGTTCTGGTTGCTTTTCCAAAGGGGCCCCTCTTCCTTCTCCAATTCTCCAGATAGATCTTAGGTCTCAGCTAAGTCTAAGGTCTAAGGTCTGAGAGGTACGTATAGTTCTGGAATCCACAGTTCTCAGGTCTAAACAAGACTTGAGGGACAGGCATGATTCAAAGAAGTTTAAGAGACCTCTTGGCATAAGACATTGCCCGGGACCCATAGATCAAAGAGTCACTGGTTTTCAGGCTGGAGATGTTAGAGATCATCCTAACTTCCTCACCTGAAGATGAAGGATATGAGGCCCAGAGTGTTGAGATGACAAGTCTAAGGACATGCAGAGCTGTGATGAGCAGCCAGACCCCTGAACAATGGGTCCTGTGCTCTCTCAAGGCTGCTGAGCAAGCAAGAGAACTAAAGATAACATTATATTCGTATTCCCTGGCCATTATTAACAAGTCAACAAAAGGCAAATGCTGGAGAGGGTATGGAGAAAAGGGTACCCTCCTTCACTGTTGGTGGGAATGTAAATTGGTACAAGTACTATGGAAAACATTATGGAGGTACCTCAGAAAACGAAATATGGAAATATCCTATGATCCAGCAATCCCACTCCTGGGCATATATCTGGACAAAACTTTCCTTGAAAAAGATACACGCACCCACATGTTCATTACAGCACTATTCACAATAGCCAAGAAATGCAAACAATCTAAATGTCCATTGACAGATGAATGGATTAAGAAGATGTGGCATATATACACAATGGAATACTACTTAGCCATAAAAAAGACCAAAATAATGCCATTTGCAGCAACATGGATGGAACTAGAGACTGTCATACTAAGTGAAATACGTCAGAAAGAGAAAGACAATTACCATGTGATATCACTTATATCTGGAATCTAATATAGGTCACAAATGAACCTTTCCACAGGAAAGAAACCCATGGACTTGGAGAACAGACTTGTGGTTGCCAAGGGGCAAGGGCAGGAAGTGAGATGGACTGGGAGCTTAGGGTTAATAGATGCAAAGTATTGCATTTGGAGTGGATAAGCAATGAGATTCTGCTATACAGCACAGGGAACTATATCTAGTCACTTGTGATGGAACATGATGGAGGATAATGTGAGAAAAAGAATATATATATATGTATGTGTGTGAGACTGGTTCACTTTGCTGTATAGTAGAAAATTGATAGCACACTGTAAACCAACTAGAATGGAGAAAAAAAATCATTAAAATATTCATATTCCACTTAGTTCGTTTCTAAATCACCTTCGTGTGCATTATAACTTTTAAATGAGCAGCAGGGCAGGGTACTGTGAATTGAAGAAAGCACTGGGGGACCTGGGTCCAGAGTAATTTTGAAGTCCAGGCTTCAAAGGATTGCCTGGCACTGGAGCATAAATCTGTGTTACATACCCAGGTGGTGTGTTCTACATGGTGTCCCAGCGGCTGTCCTTGGAGGTCTGAGTCCTTGGATAACACACTCTATAAATGTCCCATGTACCCAGTGCCCGTGTGACAAGCCAGGCCCTACCTGATCTCGTCCTGGTCTACAGGTCCAGGAACCCATCCCCATAACACTATTTATACATTTATGCAATTGTATAAATTGGCACCTCCTGCTGTGCCAACTGGCCCCTGGAGCCTGGATGCTCTCAGATGGCACTTATTATACGCCAGGCACTGATCTCAGCACGTTTCACCCGTGGACTCATTTATTCTTTACTACAACCTTGGGAAGTAACAATAGTTACTTCTCCCCTTCCCCCCATCCTACAGCGGAAGAGATGGGGGCCCAGATCACACAGTGAGTGAATGGCAGAGCTGGCCTTGAGGATTTTGGGATCCCCAAAGGGTGAGCCTTTCACAGGTGTTGCTCTAGCCTCCTGTTCCTTCGTGTGGAATTAACCCATTTTTGGCAAGTAGCCCAGGATATACAGAGTCTTACAATCCTTTGCTATCCCCCAGATTGACTTAAACCTTTATCCCAACCTGTTGTAGAGAAAGACTGCAAAGAGATTTATTTCCCATGGTCAGATGCCTCACAAATGCACTAAGATACTTGCAGTAAAAAAAACCAGTCCTGCCCAAGTGGAGGTTTATAGGAAGCATATGGTGCCTGGACTTAAACTCAACATGCAACAAAGAAAAGCGTCCTGTGAAGTACTGTCTCCTTGCTGGAGGCTTTGCCTGAGCCCCTCTGAGTGTCTGGGAACCTGGCACACCATAGATCTGCTTGCACACCATCGAAACCCAAGCTCTTAATAAAGAAAAACCAACCTTGGTCTCCCCGCAGCCCCTCAGCAGAGACACTCCACTGCCTGCACCTTCCCACACCACTCATCTGTCCTATACATTCTCCTCCCTTTGCTGTAATCTTTGCTTTGGCCTCAACCTTGGACAGCCCCATATTTTTTGGCCCATCTAGAGGGATTTTTCTGCTCTGTTGTGGGAAGACTTTGGGTGCTTTTCCCTAACTTGACCCTACATGTAAACTTCCAGGGGACCAAATGCTCCTCGCATGGCATCAATATGATTCAAATTAGACTATAACAAATGACGTTGCTGACAAACTGTCCTGTGCCAGGGGTCAGGCTGGCCTCTGGGGAACAAATGTGAATCACGGCCCACTCTTGGGTTCAGCCGGGGAGAGAGCAGGACGCCAGGTCCTTGGAGATTATCAGAGCAGTGGTCATGAAACTAGAGCCACTGGAAAGTAGGGCACCTTGAGAGAAGAGGAAGATATGAACAGAGAAACATGTGTGCAAAGGATGTTCCAAGATTCCAGGCAGAGAAATTTCTAGAATGTTGGCAGGAGAGGAGGGGCCTTCTGGTGAGCTTGGAGCTCAGGGGGGAGACAGGAGGGCTGTAGGTTGTGGCCACACGTTGAGGGTGTGTGTTTATCTGGGAGGCTTTCTATCTGGAGGATGTGATCAGAGCTGCCCTTCAGGAAAAGATAACAGGATCTGAAAAGCTCTGGAAAATGGTTTATGAGAGCACTACATCCATTTAGCAAATGTTTACTGGGCACCTAATATGTGCCCCACACTGTGTTAGGTATTGAGGATTCAGGAATGAATGGCAAAGATACCGTTTCTGATATCATGGAGCCTCGTACATTCCAGGGGACTTATTATCCTCGAGGCATCATGTCCATGGGCAAATATAAGAAGCAAATTCCAAGTCAGGTTGCTTAGTTGGATGAAATAAGGGCATGCATTTGAATTATGTCTTTATTTCAACATTCCAGGCCCCTCTCCTCTACCCCTCCCAACCTTTGTCTCAAACTCATCCATCTCATGGCACCTAAAATGGCCTTTGAATAAAAAGATGTCTTTTTAAGCTAAAGCTAAGTCAACAATTCACTTCTGGATTCCTAAAGGTACTTATTTGAGTCTACTCCCCATACAGCCAAAGAGAGTATTCATTAACATTTGGGAACCCTGTCAAGGGAAAATTTGATTAAAAGATATTCTTTATATTTTTTAATCTAAGAATTCTCTTCTAGGCCCCCCACACCAGGTTACTTGCTGAGCTCTGCTAATCTGTAGTGTTTCATTAGTATTTATGAGCTTTGCATTATTAGCATTTCTAGGAAACAATCAAATATCTCCTTGGTGGCATGAATGAAAAGTTAGAGTTTCTATGGAATGTTTCTACAAAAGAAGCCACACTTTGGGCCTTAGAAATACACCCTGGAGACCCCATCCTTTTGTTGGCTCTCAAGTATCGTTGACACCATTTGAAAAAATGATTCATCTAGTCTTGTAAAACCAGCAATAGGTGCTAACTGACCTTGACTGTGGTTGTTAGGGTGGGTGTGAACAGAGACAGGAGGGGGAAAGTTTCTTTCGGTTTTCTTGAAACCAAGCAGTATCCATTTCTATATCCTCTGTAGCAGCTAGCTGGGAAAGAGTCACTCATTCATTCTTTCTTCCCTCAAGCTTCCGTCTGCCTGTATGTGAGGTGTTGATGGAGAACAGAGATCCTGGAGCCAGAAGACCTGGGTTTGAGTCCTAGGTCAATTCTCATGACCAGTTACCAAACTTCAGTTACAAAATGAAGCTAATAAGCCTCTCCCTTGTAATGAGGGGGTGCAGATTAAGAGCTCCATATATTTAATGCATTTTGTAAACTGTAAAACACTATAAAACATAAGCTATGCAATAGTGAGTTATTTCCATATAACAACGGGCCGATTCTAACCTCTTCCCTATCCCTCACCTCTAAGCCTGATCCTCATGGCCAAAGAACCATGGACACCTGCCCCATTCAAAGAACCATGGATGCCTGCCCCATTCAAATAAAAAGGGCTTCACAAGTGACCTCCCTGCTGGTCTGCAGGTCTGTGGCTGCCAGGTCTAGACTGGCCTCCAGCTACAGGGATGAAGCGTCGCTTAGGGAATATCCGATGGTACCTGGAGGACTGCTGAGCTCATAGAGTGAGGCCAGGGAGAGCGCCTAGCCCGGTGAGGCCCCCGCCTCTCAGCTGCTCCAGAGTCCTGTCCTCAGACTGGTACCCTTCTGGAGTTCCATAAAAAGGGGTTGGTTCTACTTCGCACCAGCCTCTCGTTATTTCCGTTTTCTAGGTGAAACAGTACATGGAAAGCTGGAGACTAGTGTTGGATAGCCAGTGCTTTCTAGAAATGTTCATGATAAGGATCATAATGGCAGCCAGCTGAAACCCTGAGACCTTCTCCAGGGGGATTTCTAAAAGGTTTAGAGCTTTAGCCTTCTTGCAGGGGGTGGGGTGAGGCAGGAGGTTCACGTCTCTCTCAGAACCTTAAAAGATTCCTCTGCTGCAGCTGCAGACTCCTGGGTCTGCGTGGGGGCTGTCTCATAGCTGTAACTGGGGGGCGAAGACCTCTCCTGGGGCCTTTCCTCAGACGTTCCATTGAGCCCATATCTGCAGTCGTGGTGAGCACTGCGCTCCCTTATCTCCTCACCCAAGGAGCTCAGGTGATAGCAGGATGGCCTTCAGGCCAAGCTGGCTGCTGGAGAGTCACCAAGCGAGTTAAAGATGCAGATCCCTGAGTTCTAACCCCTGGACACCCCGATTCAGTAGGTCTAGGCTACGCCCAGGAATTTATGTTCATAACAACCCAGGTGTTTCTGGACAATCGTCTGGTTCAAAAACTGCTGAGCACATCAGCCTGATGGCCCTTCTCTCTAAGCTCCGGAGCCATGTGCTGAGCGAGAGAACGGAAGGGTCCTGGGCGAGGAGTGGTGGGAAGAGGTCTGTCTTCACACACAGCAGCACCAGGCCCCCCTGGCTGGTTCCTTCTTGCTCTTGTGTAGTCAGGGCATCTGGGCCAGACTTCCTTCCTGGAGGTCACAGCTCAGTGCAGTCAGTATTCACAGAACACGCAACGTGTGCCTGTCCTGTGCCTTCACCCTGAGCTCCTGCCTGCCCAGGAAGGAGGAAAGACACAAACAGGAGAGGCACAGTGGGAGGAGTCCTGTGGTCACACCCCACGGAAAGGACAGGGGAGCAGCCCCGGGGAAGGAGCGAGCGAGCGGGCCTGGAGAGGATTAAGGGAAAGAGATGAAAAGGAAATGCCAGTCAGGATGGTGTCTGCTTGGTCTTTCCTTCAGAGACCCCGTATGGAGCACCTGTTACACGCCAGGAACTGTGTTGGGTCCTGGGTGTCCAGGACCAGGCAGACCCAGTCCTTGTCCCTTTAGTGCTCAGAGTCTAGTGGGGGAAGCAGACACTCATCAAAGAACCCTGCAGACAGTGTGGAAGCATCGCATGAAGGAAAAGCCCAGGATGCTGCAAAAGCGACACCCACGAGGGAGGTGGCACGGGCGCTGAGTGGGGACGCCTTCGCTGGGATCTGAATGACAGAAACAGCAAACACGTGGTCAGCATGTCGGAAAAGTCTCAAAACAGAGGCTAAATTTATCTAAAGCACTTTCAGGTAATACACGAGATGTGTTTTTCTTCAACTCTCCAATGATACCTTTTCAGATGAAGTGTCTCTAAATTTAAAGCAGTGAGTTCAATTATGCATACACTGAAGAGTGGTCCCTCGAAAGCCTGGAAACACATTCGGTCTGGAAATAGTATGTTCATGTTCATTTTTTTTTTTTCAGATGAACTACTGGACCTCTTGCTTCTCCAGAAAAGGACCTGAAGGGACAGCGTGGCTGGACGCAGCAGCAGTGAGTGGGGGTGACAGTGGGGTGATGTGAAGCTTATAAGGCACGGGGGCCCTACACTGCCAGGGGCCTTCTAAGCCATGTTGGTGGCTGCCGTGTGCTGTAAGGGCATGGGATTTCGAGCATGGAGGGGACAGAATAGACCTTTGTTCCATAAAGGGCACTGTCACTGGGCTGAGAGAGAGAACAGGCTGGCGAAAGCAGGAGCAGGAGGATGATGGTTGTTCAGGAAAAATGGCCTGACTTGGGTGTTCTCCAGCGGATGCGGTGGGACAGCTATCAGGCAGACAGAAGGACAGGAGGAGGGGTCCCTGCGCTGCGTTTACTCTCCCTCTTCCAGCTCTCCTCCCCTCTCAGGGCTCTGACTCAGGTACATTTTCTTTTTTTCTAAACTAGGAACCTCATCCAGTCGGTCCTATCTGACTCCTCCATCTCTCCTGGGGGTTTAAAACATCTTATTCAGCCCCAAGCCTCTCCACCCTGCCTGCCCAACCCTCGCCCCAGTTCTCAAAACCACCCTCCCGTCCTTGCAAAATCCCTGTGGTTACGATAATATCACACACTTCAGAAACCCAGGCTTTCTGGCAGTGAGGGCACTCGGTAGAACCTCAGTCAGCAGGTATTAACTCTGCTGCTCTGGGTATATATTTTCTTGACGGCTCTCACCTGGCTAACCTGGCATGCTCAGATGCCTCCTAATAGACGTAAGTACTGTTTTGTGCAGAAGTTGTCAGATCACAGAAAATAATCTGCTTGTGGGTATTATGTTTATAACTTAAACCTGGCTCAAGACATGATGAAATAGGTATCTGTATTTTCCCTAATGTCATTTATCGCTTCGAGTAACTAGTGAACAAAGTTGGATCTCCCCTCCCCCCACGTGTGCATATAGGAGGTGGGACTAGATACTGAGTATGAGAGGAAACTAGATAGTATTCCCCTGAGAATCAATGTTCTAATTATGGTTGCAGTTTTGAACAGAAGCACAAATAGGTCATCCATGCAGAAACGGTTAAGGCACCGTGGTTATTAAAAGTAATAAAATGATCCCTTGTTATGTAGACATCCTGGATTGGAAGAATCCAGAAGTTGGTCATGTGGTTGGGTTCCCTCACTTTTCTGCTAAGGAATCTGGGACCGAAAGAGGCCGTGACTTGCTAGAAGCCACCCAGTTGACCGCTGGTGGAGTCAGGGCAGGAACCAGTGTTTTCTGACTCCCAGGAGTGCCTCCTGCCAGGTCTCCCCTCCAAAAGTCCTTCAGAGTAGGCACTGAGGCGGCACTTGGCAAGATGCCCACCACGTCCTCAGCCTGGGCACAGGCTGGTCCATCCGTCTCAGCCCCGTTCCATCTCTGAGGCAGTGGGACTGAGGTCTGGCCAAGGGAGCGTGAAACCTCCTGAAATTTTCCCCAGGGTCCTCCACGTGCTCACCCTGCCTGCGCGCTGGCTGGCCTGATGCAAAGGGCCCAGGACAGCAGAGGTGGAAACTGTGCCTGAATGACGGCCCGCAGAGCACCTCGCTGGCCACAGGGAACAGCGGGACGAATGAGAAGGAAACCTTTGCTGGGGCAAGCCACGGAGATTTAAGGATTATTTTCTATAGCAGTCAGCCCATCCTGACTCTCACAGGTGACAGAAAGCTGGCAAGTGCTGGTTCTGGGACCACAAGCCGTGGGTTCAAATCCTGACTGCTCCTCGCTAGGTCTGTCTCCCTGGGCAGGATACCTGACCTTTCTCTCTGGGGCTCCCTTTCCTCGTTGGTAAAATGGAGCTGCTATGAAAACTCAGTGAGTCGGGAGATGCAGAGGCTCCTGGAGCCCCGCCTGGCGACAGATGTGTGCCATTATTATTTGACCCCAAATGGAGAGGCTGGCCAAAGGAACATCCTCGACTGCTGAGCTAATGATGATTTTGCCTTTTTCAGAGTTTGGGATGGTTCTGGGAGAATCATGACTTTGGCTTTAGGTCTCCTTTAAAAGGTATATTTTGCTGCTTTCTCTAGTGTTCCTGTAGGAGGGAGACTCTTGCTCCATGCCACTAATCAGCATTTTTAAAGCAACCATTTCAGAATTAAAACATGTACTCTGAGGGTCTGCGTATGGCATCTTCACCCTCTCTCCATGGCTCTCACCCCACTGGACAGAGTGGGACACACCTCTGTCCTCCCCCCATACCAACTGTCCTTCTGTTCCCTTCCTGTCTTCCTTCTTTCCTTCTGCCAGCTCATTGAATGAGTTCCTCGTGTGTGTCAGTTCCTTCCCAGGCACACGGCGGTAGCCCCGAATGACGCAGGTGCAGTGCAGCGACTGACTTTCCACAGGGAAGAGGTGAATAATAAACAGGTGCACAAACAAAGAACCCGAGATAGGCTATTGGCGCTTTAAAGGAAGGAGCCAGCGTGGCCTCTGAAGAGGTGGCTTTGAACTGAAGCCCAAGGGACAATAAGGGTCCATTCGTGCGCGGGTGGCAGGAAAAGCAAGGCGAAGGTCTGGGTATGGGAAAGAGCTGGCACAGTCTAGGAGACAGCCAGGCCAGTGGGGCTGGAGCCCAGAGGGGCGAAGGTGAAGCAGGGTTCAAGCCAGGTGGCTCTGGTGGCGGGAGCATGGAGGGCAGAGGATGGAGATGCAAAGAAAGGATCCTGAGAAGCCCAGTGCCTTTCTCTTCACCCCCCTTGTCATTGCATTGGTCCAAGCCTGTCCTCAGACTTGTCTCTAGTTTTTCCTTCCTCCAGTTCATTTTCTAAAATCCAAATGGTGTCATGTCCCCTGCTCAGCCCGTCTCTGGCTCTTCATCACTTGTATGATAATCTCAAGTCTTTAGCACGGAGGACAGATGGCTTGTGGGCTGGTGGTCCCTCCTCCCATCCCAGCCCCACCTCCACCACCAGCCCTTATTGCCATGTTTCTTTATGTTCTCCCCAGCATCCCTGCTCTCCCGCACTGCTGTGCTTGGCACATGCTGTTGTGCCTGCCTGGGATGGTCTCTCCTCGTCCCTCAGTGTCTTCACAGGGGAACCCCTAGTCCTTCAAGTTTCCTCTGTCAGTCCTCTGCCCATAACCCACCCCCGCCCCAAATGGACTTCTTTCCCTTCTGAGCTTTCACTGAGTCAATCACCTACCACCACCCTTGTCTGACTACATTGTAGTTATTTGTTTTCTTTGAAAAAAATTAAAAGGATACAGAGGAGCACAAAGAATCATACATGTATCTGCTTATGATATATTTATATGTTGAAGTCCTAAACTCCATCTCAAAGAATGACCTTAGTTGGACAAGGCATTTCTGCAGATGGAATTCATTCAGATGAGGTCCTACTGGAGTCAAGTCCATAATCCAATATAACTGGTGTCCGTAGAAAAAGGGGAAATTTGGACAGAGCGGTCAACTTGCACAGGGGAGGACAATGTGAAGAGACATTTAGAGAAGATGGCCATTGACACCCCAAGGAGAGGGGCCTGGATCAGGTCTTTTCTTCCCAGCTTTCCGAAAGAACCAGCCCTGCCAGTGTCTTGATTTCTGGCCTCCAGAACTGTGAGACACTGCACTGATGTTGTCTAAGCTTCCCAGCCTGGGGTACCTTGTCACCGTAGCCTCTGTCACATATCCCCTTCTTGCTTCACACCACCTACAGCCCCTCAGCTGTCCACACTGCCTCTGTCTCCCAAATATATTCCAAGTCTAGCCACTTCTCTCCATTTCATGGCTAGGGCACCATCACTCCTCACCTGGATTATGGTAGCAGCTTTGTAACCAGTCTCTCGGGTTCTACTCTTCTCTCCTCTTGAGCCAGATCCCGTCGCCCTCACTCACCGCCCCTCCTCTCACCACAGCTCCCCGCAGCATGGCTTCCCCACGCCTGCGGAATGGTGTCAGAACTCCCTGCCATCCCCCACAGGTGCCTCCACCAGCCGGCCCTGCCTCCTTCTCTAATCTCATCCTGCACCCCCCTTCTCATTCATCTGCCCTGGACACACCTACGTCAGAGCTGTCCACCCCCGGGGTCCTTCTTTATCCCTTTGGTCCATTTTCTCTTATGTCCCGGCATGACCGGCTGCTTCATAACTTGCAGAGCTGGGCTCAAAGGCACTTCTACTCATTCCTAACCTCAAACGTTACCTTAACAGGAGGACTTTCTTAACCGAGTCATCTAAGAAGCCCAGCCCCCAGTCAACCTCTGTCTCATCGCCTTTGTAGTTCTTTCCACTCTGAAACTTCTCATTCACACATGATGCTCTTGTCACTCTGAGCGACGCATTTGTGGACTGTCTCCCTGCTCTGCAAGGCGAGTCAATGAGAACAGGGCCCTTGCCTGTCTTACTCTATCGGGATGCCCAGAGTTGGGCATGTTCCTGAATGAATGAAGTCATGCCAGTTAACCAGAGGGTCCTGAAAGAAAAGAGAGCCTTAAAAAATGTAGTGTAAACCAGCCAACCCAGGTCATCAAGGAGAGACCAGGGGCAATGGAAGGCAAAGAAGAGGCCATCAGTCACATCTGTGGCCAGACTTTGATGACAATTACCTACCATTTAGCCCACCATCCAGACATCCTCCAGCCAAGAAACTCACTTAAGGAGGAAATAATCATCAAGGAACTCCCATATCACTGAAAGCAGTAGGGAGCAAGGAGTGTGCTTTATTAGCTCCTAAATAATCATCTGCCTTCCTTTTGCTCAGTTACAAAGAGCTCATTGTGGCTGGGACATTGTGATAACAAGAGATCCCTTCCTAATTACTATATGCTCTATTTCAGGTTCTGCAGAAAAGAAAATGAAAAAGCTCCATTTCACTCGCGGTTCAAATGAGTCAATCTTTCAATCAATCTAGTATTAATTAGGCTCTGCTAGGAAGTACAGGGGAGGAAAAAGATACCTTCTCTCTAGTCAAAGACGATAATGCGAGAAAAATAATTAGAGAATAATTTAAGAACAGTGAAAAGAGTTTAAAACGATTTTCATCTGGGCTTTCTCTGAATTTCTGTTAACAGAGGCCTAAAATCTCTAGCCACTTTATCCTCCTTTATTGTTTCTCTCTCCCTCTTTCTTCCCTTTTCTCTCTTCTCAACCCTAATTACATTGTCTCCAAAGGATCCATGTCATAGACTCTGACAATAATTAGTCGTTTTCAGCCGTGCTCAGGGATTAAACGCAGAAAATCGTGTCTCTCTGATATTCTGAAAATTCCAGCTGTGCTAAATGTTATTCAACACAATATCCCCAGCCTGTTTGCAAGGCACACACTTCCTCATATTTATGTCCCTAGATCATCAAGGAAACTTCCTAATTTTCCTTCTCCTAAACCAGAAAACACACAGTCAAGAATTTTGCCTCCTTCACTAACACTGCTGTGGAGTGCAGGCAATCGCTTAAGCACTTTGAGTTTAGTTTTCTCTCCTGTAAACAGAGATATTAGTGCATTTCTCAGAGGGCAAAGCATTTTTTTTTTTTCACTGTGCTACTTCATTTTATCCTTTATTCTGAGCACAGTACCTGGTAGAAAGTGGGCTGGAAATAAGTCTTTGTTGAATGAATGAATGAATGAATGAGTTAGTGAGTTAGTGAGTACATAATTGTATAAAGATAATGTGTGTAAAGCATGTAGCCTAAGTACGTTTCACACAGTGGGTGTCTTAAAATCGTCCCGAGAACCTGATAGCACAATATTTACTGTTACACTACTTCTATGTGTGAAAGGGAAAAACATCCATTCATTACAGAATGAGTTTGTTCCGAGCAGAGTTTGATCACTTTTTCTGTGAACTGGTTTAAAGATTGAGTCAACCAATGCTGGGACTCAGAGTGGACACATCTGTCTGGCCCCCGCTTTCTTGCTAATTTTATTTCCATTCATTTCCAGCTGCGGCCCCTCTTTCAGCCCTCCTGACCTCCAAGGTCTAGTTTCTCAGGGATGCCTTGTTTTGTTCATCACGATCAACTTTCTCCTCTTCGTTTCAGCTAAAATGCTGACTTGTTTTCTTTTGACTGGCCTCTTTTGACATAGATACTTCAGGGGGCCGAAGCCTCAAAGCAGAGGGTTGGCAGAAGGTCCTATCACCTTTCACAGGAACAGGGAATGATCTGACGAATCAAAAAGCCACCATTTGTTGCGTTCTTACTAAGGGTGCAACTCTGGGAGCGTAATCAAGGCTCTACAGACATGGCCTCTTCAACCACTTGGGAGGTGGGTCTTTTAGTACCCATTATATGGGGGACGAAACTGAGGCTATCAGAGGCCTAAGTGATCTGCCCAAGGCCATGGAGGTACTAAAGTGTGGAAGATCCTGCTGTACCCACGTACTCTGCTGCCTCTGTTTTCAGGGCGCTGAGGACTTCAGTCTCTGGACCCTTCCTTCCAGGATAAAGGGGTGTTCACTGATCATTCATCCATCAGGCATCTCAAAACCTGTCATGGGTGCCACACCCTATGGAAACACTCCTGATGAATTAAGACACCTGTGACCTCAAGGAGCTCACATATAGATAGATATATTTTAATAGTACCAAAAACTTAAGTGTGATATAATATCAGCTATGGCAGCAGATGTTGGGGACCCAAAGGCATAAAACTTACAGCACTCGCTGGCGGCCCAGGAACTATATCCAACCCACAGGCACTTCTATTTTATTTTTTTCCTCCTCTGGTTTCATATAAAATTCTCAATCTTTAGCTCGTCCTGGCCACACTCACCTCACACTTAGCCACAGTCTGCTGGGGCTTAAGAAGGACTGATGTCCCCTAATCTGGACCCCAGTCCTGACACCTACCTGGTCCCTGGAGGCATGTTAAGCTTGCAGCCCTTGGACCACACACTCCCTGCAGAACAGAAACTATATTGCCTGTTCTTTGTGCTGTCATGTGTTGGGGGGAGCCACGCAGGGGGGCAGGAAAAAGAGGTGAGGACAAAAGCCAAAAGGCAGGGCTTACTTTCCAGCGCTAACCTCCAGTTTGATGGACTGAGAAATGATAAGGATGAGGGTTGTTTGCAAGAGGAATTAATCCATATCAAATGTCCCAGGCAGAATACAGAAGGCTGGCAGGGGGGTGCAGTGAAAAGAATATCAAGAGGACCCAGTTCTAGTCCCGGCTCAGTTGTCTTCCAAGCCTCTGATCTTGGGCAAATCAGTTAAGCTTTCTGAGCCCTTTTCTCATCTGAGAAATGAGGCTATTAGCCATCTCCGATCTCGCTCAAGATTGCTGTGAAGAACAGACTAGACATGGAACAAAACACTGAGAAGGGAAAATTGCAATCTAAATGCAAGGTAGTGGCATGTTAGAGGACCGTATTAAAAAGCACGATTACAGCTAAAATTAGAATCCTGAGCTGCTCTTACTGGTGCAGCCCTCCACCCTCCCAGGACTTTCCCTCCTCACCAGCCCCCGCCCCCTCCCGCCACCACCCGCCCGAGGTCCTTCATGAATCATAGTCATTAGAGCTACATTTCCAATTTGGAGAATTTACGGGCACACACGCTGACACCACTCAGCTTTGTGTTTGCCGTCTGTGGGTATCTGATCTGACCACATCCTGGTATTAGTGCTAATAAAACCTGTAGCCATGGTTACAGTGACATACCTGGGTTATACTGTTCTCATTTGTACTCCTCAAAACTATTTGGAGAAACACTTTGGAGCCAATTTTTGTGGGTGTGGTAAGGCGCCGAGGTAAAGTTTTATTTTTGGAAAATGTGAGCCGAGGCTCTGAGGTCATCTTCGAGTTAGAAGCCGTTGGGGATTGGCAGGGCCGTCTCCGTTCCCCAAATAAAGGGGACACTCTGTGACTGCCTCCAGGTAACTGATGTTTAAGTCTTCAAATGTCATATCCCCTTGGAGGGAAGGTGTGTTTTTTTGGAAAGGAAAGAAGACAACCAAGCACTTGTGTGAGTCAGGGTCTCCCACAGGCGGTAATTAAAAACTAGACTCTGAATTGGAAGTGGCGTCATCCTCTTTAATATTAGAGAAGAGAACTTTGAGTTTGGTGGACTTTGGAGCAGTAACAGAATGGACTGATTCATCTTCCTTGCTGGTGGCGGGGGGAGAGGTTTATAGGCTGGAATAGTTGAAAACTAATGAGGTGGCAAAGATATACAATTATGCAGCTCAAAAGCAATACAGATACGGTTTTTATTTTCCTTTCCATTTTCCTCCCGTCATTTAATGTTAACAAAAGTTCAGGGTGATTCAAAGCCGGAAGCTGCCTTACTGTCATAGTAGGGCTAAAACGTAAAAGCCGGAGTTCCCTTCGTGGCTCAGTGGTTAACGAATCCAACTAGGAACCATGAGGTTGCGGGTTTGATTCCTGGCCTTGCTCAGTGGGTTAAGGATCCGGCATTGCCGTGAGCTGTGGTGTAGGGTGCAGATGAGGCTCGGGCCCCGCGTTGCTGTGGCTGTGGCGAAGGCCGGCAGCTACAGCTCCTGTTAGACCCCTAGCCTGGGAACCTCCATATGCCGCGGGTGCGGCTCTACATAAAAGGCAAAAAGACAAAAAAAAAATGTAAAAGCCAAGTCACAGAGGGAGTGAGCTGAAACGCTCTCATTCCAATCGGAAGTCACCCCTGTGGAATGCACAGCGTGGAGTAGTTCAGGTTCACCAGACTTTGGGCCACAGGCACTGTCGCAGAGGGCGGGCCGTGCAGAGAGGTCCATGTCCTGGAGGGTGAACCTTTGCTTCCTGTGCGTCCGTGCGTTTACGTCACTATCCCTAACGTTGCAGAGATATGTATTTTTTGACAGTTTTGCTAACATAACTGTTGGTGAATGCAGAGGGGACATATATGAGCATGCTAAAATATTTACTGAGCACCCACGCAGGCAAGTGGCATTCCCCCCTCCTTCTTTTTTGGCCTCCGTACCCTCCTTATTGGATGCAGATGACATTTGCTCAGTCTCATCAAATGCACTTTTAGGTGCTTCTGTACAAATGGACCATTACCCCGAAGCCCCTGATCTAGAGAAATTTTGGAACTGCCACGGGTTTCAGCCCATCCCTGATGCCCTCAGTTTGTCTGCCTTTGTTCCCAAAGATCTTCCTCTCCACACCTGAAGTGACCGTCCCGAAGGAGGCTGTAGCTATTACCCATAAGTGGTTTGGGAGTATGAATGGAGGAAACTGCCTAAGTGGGGGATTGCAGGGGCAGGGGCAGTCCTCCCAAGTACTGATGTGTATGCATATGCACACGCGAGCACACGCACACCCACATACACACACACACTCATACACACTCGCTTCCTCTGGAAAGCACGTGGGGTCACTGCGAGGTGGTGGGGATGGTGGGAGAGGTCAGGGCGCTCTGTCCTTGTCTCCCAGCTCTCCCAGCTTTCCAAAGTCAACAGGTCCTCTGGCCTGGACCACCTGCAGCCTCTGCACCAGCTTTAAGCTTTATCTCCTATTAGCAGCCCAGAATGCATTTTTTTTTTTTTTAAATCAGACCAACCCTCAAAGTATCAGGGTTTTGAAGGAACAGGATATTGGGTGGGCACATTTTGATAGAGCAAAACAGTCGGTATGTGTGGTCCTGCCCCTGCTCGGTGGAAGGCAGGAGAAGGTCCTAGAGATGAGAGTAGGTCTGGAGTAGCCAGAGAAGGGACTGGAGTGCCCTTGCAGTGCCCTGAGACGGGTGGGCAGTCCTGATCCTCAGCGGGCAGCTGTAGGGCTCCAGGCTTCCAGTTCTGGCTTTGACAATTATCTGGTTTTGTTTGTTTACACTCTTGTAGGTTTTCATAGGAGCTGAATTCTTGGCTAAACATCTATCTGGGAGTGTGGGGGTAGTTCAGAGTGATGTGAGAAGCCAGCTCTGTTTCTTACCTGTGACTTACTCAGCGCACGTCCTTGGGAAGGTCATTCAGTTGTTTTGGGCATCAGTTTCTTCATCTCCAAAATGGGAGGAAATCTGGGAAGAGACACAAGAAAGCGTGGGTTGCCTGTGTGGAAGGACAACGGGGGAAGAGCTGGGAGGGAGGCTGGCTTTTCTCTTAGACCTTTGGTACCATTCTGAAGGTTTGACCGTATGCGTGCACTTTCCAAAGTCAACAACCAACTGGAAGTAGGTGCCTGCCTGATGGGAGGGGCCTGTGTCAAAGCAGATAGCACACATGAAGGCTGTTAGGAGCTGTACAAATGATTAGGGTCATAATTGGTATTATTCCAGGTAGATGCAGGGACATGTCCAAAAACATCACTCCTCATTTCTGCCAGGTAGTCGGAGTGGCCTGAAATTCTTCGGAAACTGGCTCCCATGCTGGAGGTCTTCCTACCTCCAATCCTGAATGGATGGATGGACCCCACCCTGGCCCTGCGTCACCCTCCCCTGGGCGGCTCCTTGGCCTGGCTGTGCAGCCGTGCTGGGCAGCCTGGCCCCTGCATGTACCCAGATGACCTCAGATTTCCAAGGGCTAGCTGAGCATGTCCACCCTGCTGGGCAAGTTCAGATAAGCACATTCCGTCTTTCACCGGGAGGCGGTGGGGCCAGGCTGCTTGGGGTGAGCAGAGGGAGGGGTACCTGCCCTCTGATTGACTCCCGGGGGGTGGGGGTGGGGAGCTTTGTATAGAAAGAGTGAGAACTTCCCTTGGGTTGTTTACTGGGTCCCTAAAATAATGCTGCAAGCATTCTTCTTTATACACGAAGAGGCTAAAGTACTAATAACAATGGTTTGCATCAATGAAATATGCCATTCGAATTATTTTTCCAGTAGTTGCATATGGATTGCATTTCAAGAAGTGTTAGTTAAGTATCTGCTGTGTGATCAACATCATGCTGAGAGAAAAAAAGAAGCATATGATCTGGTTCTCATCCCAGGAGAGTTTCTTTTTTTTTTTTTTTTTGCCTTTTTGTCATTTTATGGCCGCGGGTTTATGGCTGCACCT
>PVHT020000175.1:9518281-9659027 GCA_004024745.2 Catagonus wagneri
CTAGGGGTCTAATCGGAGCTGTGGCCACTGGCCTGCGCCGCAGCCACAGCAACGCAGGATCCGAGCCGCGTCTGCAACCTACACCACAGCTCGCGGCAACGCCGGATCGTTAACCCACTGAGCAAGGGCAGGGATCGAACCCGCAACCTCATGGTTCCTAGTCGGATTCGTTAACCACTGCACCACGACGGGAACTCCCCAGGAGAGTTTCTTAATGAAATCTAGAACACAGAACATCCAGCCAGGTGACAGTGAAAGTCCCTGCATCCCCAAGCCTCAGGTTCCCCATCTCTCAGATAATAATCCCACTGACTCCACTCACCATCCACGTTGTTGTGAAAGTCAAATAATATATACATGAGATTCTTATAAATTGATAATGCCCTTCACCGTTTAATATTCAAGCAAGCATAATAATAGCAATTAAAGGCTAAGGTAAATATCAAAGTGTCAAAATGCATGCACCGTTAGAAAGGAGAGAGACTGGCATTGGCTTAGGTCTTAAAGCAGAGACTGCACGGAGGAGATGGAGGTCGTGCGGGGCCCTGTGCTGGGTGTTATCCTGTGGGGGTTGAACATTCCGGCGGGAGAAGGGAAGCTGGGCTGAGCTGGGTAGGATGGGAAAGCGAGAGCAAAAGTACAGAGCCCCAGCACGTACAGAGTGTGGCACAGGGAAGGCAGTGAAGAAAACTTCTGAGGAAGAGGTGGAAATGAGGTGGTACAGGCAAGGGTGGTGAGATTACAGGGGACTTGGACGTCTGAACATAGGGTTGGTGTAATGGGTGCAGGAGAAGCCCTGAAGCAGAGGAGACATAGCAGCATCAGTGTTTCAGAGGCTCGAGCCTCTTACCTGATCCCTCTCATAATTCCAAGTATGCCTTGGCCAGAGCGCCTTATGCAGGATTAAGCCCCACCCGGGCGCACGGGCAGTCTGCCCTAACCAGCCAGGCTTAGTAAGCACAAATATTACAATTAAAAAAACCCTCTTTTATTAATAGCATACTTTCTCCCTTAGACAAAATCTGATTATGAACTGAAATGAAATATCACCAAACCAATCAGAAAGAAACTGCTATTTATCTCCTGATCCCTTGGGAAGGGGGGCAGGGGATTAAAACCCCTGATGCAATCACTTCTCCAGTCTTCAAACTGATGCCCGAATGGGCTTGCATTTATTTATGATTGGGGAAGGACCTAGCAAAGACCTTGCACTTATAACTCATTTTAATTTTTTAACAGCTTCTGCAAACATTTCTTCGTTCAATCCATTGTAATGTGAGGAGGGGAGGGACCTCGTGCCCTGTTTCACAGATGAATAAACTAAACAGAAATGCATGTTCAAAATTTGGTTAAAATTGCAAAGCTGATCAGTGGCCAAGGGTGGACTGGGTTCTAGTGTCTAGTTTCCCAGAGCGATACTCCCCTTACTGCGTTTCCTAAAAAAGCAGCAAGAGAGGAGCAGACAATGGCCGCCCATCACTTTTCCAGCTTACAGAGCCTTCCAGTTTTTTAGACTCCCCGAGATTTGTGGTCCCTCCTGGTTTGGAGCCTCATACCAGCTTCTCTATTGGAAACCCCAACTCTCCCCTGTCCTATCTGAATCATCACCCCTCAGTCTCCTGGCCTCCATTCATTGAGCATCAACTAAAATGTTATCCCCCTCGGAAAACCCTCTGTGACCTCATTATGCTGTCCTGTGCCCATCACTGTCCCTATACTATTACTGCAGCCCCACAACCCACTTTAGGGTCACTGTTTCATCATCTTTCTTCCTTTTTAGACAGACTCTCTTCCCATCAGGGCATCTCCAACATCTGCGACTTGTTTTGTGCTTGGAAAATATTTGCTGCCTTAATGAGCATTTTTATAGACGAGGAAACTGAGGTTCACTGAAATTAAATGAGTTGCCCAAGGCCTTACGGCCAATCATGGAAGACATGGCGGTTTTTCTGCCCCTTAACATCCGGGACTCATTCCACTCTGCCATGATGGTTGCAGGGTTCACACGCAGCATGTGGCCAGATAGAAGATCTCGGGGGTGGGGGGTTAGGGGCCCGGGGGAAATCTATGCACTGAAATTTCAGTATTCTGGGTTTGGAGAACTCTTTCAGCCCAGGCTCAGACTATGTTCAGATGTCAGATATTCTGGAGCATTCCAGACCGTAGGCACACTCTGCAGGCCTCTTTTGGTGACTGGCTACTTTTGAATCTCCAGTGAGGCTGTCAGTGCCAGGAAACTGATGACAGCAGTGAGACCTGATGTCCAGAGATCCCTGGCTTCAGATGGGCATGGGCCTTTGCCTCACGAGGTGCCAAATTAAATATTATGATTACATCACTCCAAAGTGAGGCTATCACTGTGTTTTTGAAAGGCCCCGACTGGCTGTGTTCCTGATACATTTTGGTGTCATAAGTTGATATTCCATTTGGTAATTTCCAGTTGCCAAGCTGATTGAGTAGAGAATGTGTGTGTAGCACTCATATCCTCTTACCACCTCACTGTTACTACTGCAGAAAAAGCTCTCCGTGTTTTTTTGTTTTTTCTCTCCCAGAGGGAGGAACTCCCTTTGCTGGCTTTTTTTGTCCTTTGCTGAGGCTGGGTGGTTGACACAGTTGAGGCCAGGGAGGCCAGGAATTGCCATCTCCTCTCTGAGCTACAGCACAGCAGCAGACGATTCAATTTAATGCGCATCTGTTGAGAACTAACTATGTGCACAAGGAACTTTTTTCTAGGGCTCTTCCAGATAATGCTGCCTAACAAGATACAGAAACCTGCCAACTACCTGTGTAAGGGATTCCAGATTGAACAGAGAGTGTGAAGTCAAAGAATTTATGTTTTGTTTGGGAAATGGATGCGCACAGGGGAGCTATAAAGCATGACTAGCCAGGTGTCCCAAGGGAAATGCAAATAAATGGTTATGGGAGCAGCCCAGAGGAAGCTGTTAATTCCAATGAGGAACCTAGGCAAGGTTTCAAAGAGAGTGTGATTTGAGTTGGCACCTGCATGGAGAATGGGATGATTAAATACAGTGAGGACGAGAATGAAGGGATTCCGGGCTGCTCAAGAAAGCACAGCTGGCTCAGAGAAAGAATCCAATCAAGGTGGCCCAGGCACAGGGCCCAGATCTGGGGACTTTGAATCTCCCATTGCTTCCATGGCAACAAAGAGCTCACTGCAGCCTGGCCCTCTCCCCAGCTGCTCTAATCCAAGGCATTCCAGAGAACAGCCTGGCCCATGGTGAGGGTTCCTCAAGGTTGTGGCCTGAGGAGGTGGGCCACTACTGGGAAATTTTCTCTCCCTCCCCGCCTCCTTACTTATTATGACTTGACTGTCCAAGGACAGGACGGGGGGTGAAGGATGATGTGCTGGGCCAAGGACCCGCAGGGAATGTTTTTCATGTTTAACCATGAAAGCAGATTACTGTGTAAGAAAATTTGAGTGAAGAGTGGGTTTTCTGCCTCCTTCCCTCCCAACTCCAAACGCACTTTATTCCTTCGTCTATTCTTAAATTTGGTATTAATTCTGAATTCGAATCTGGGGGCCACAAGGGTAACCAAAGCTGGTCCCGGCTGGCACAAGTTCAAAGGAATCTCTCTCCCTCTCTTACACATGCACACGCGCGTGTGCGCGCACGCACACACACACACACACACACACACACACACACACACACACACACTTAGCCTACTCATGCAACAATACTGTTAACATTTAGCCCAGGCTTGGTGGAAACCAAGGGAAATTTTTGTGCAAGAAGGGCAAGTCTAGATCACGGGTTGCAAACTGGAAACCCACAAGGTAGACGTGACCAGAGAAGAGAGGTTATTTGAGCCACAGCTTCTGGCCTGCATAGCACGTCCTCCCCACATTCCCACGTTGCCTGCGTTACTCTTTCAAGCAGAACAGCTTCGGTCAAAGCCTGCCCCTCCTCCACTCGCTATTGGTCTAATCTTGGGCAGCCCCGTTACCGCTCTGTGCCTCAGTTTCCTTAACTATAAAAGAAGAATAAGCATGTCCTCTGTGTCACTGAATTGCTAGGGAAATCAGATGCGTTAAATTATCTCTACCATGTGGTTAAAACCACACGTGACACTGAGTAAGTGTTCCATAAACGTTAGCTTTATCTGTCAGGCCCCGTGGGTCTGAGCTTGTGACCCCCGCTATGATCCAGTGGTGGGGAATTCGAGCTTGCAGAAGGGACCGTGGTGACGGATAACTCCTGTGAGCAATATGGAAGGATGCCTTTGGTTCTCTCAGGCAGAGCCATCGAGGAAGGTTCTGGCCTTAAAGAGCGTGGAAAGTGGTTTACCAGTTCATTCCGTTTCTGCTTCAGGATCCCAGGCACCTCTACAGACTCCTCACGGGGCGGGGGAAGATATCTCCCCAGTCCTCCCCTCTTCCCACCCTCTACCCCGTCTTCTCTTGTCTTCTCAGGTACACGAGCCCTTTCAGGTATATGAGCTCATTCAGACATAGAACAACAGAAGCCATTCTAGGCCTTTTCTCATTTCCTCCCTCTCATCCCTGGGTCACAGCTGTTTCGAGAAAGCCTGTGGTTGGAGTCCCAGGCACTAGAGTCCCAAGACAGTGTCATGGGGGCTGGAACTTCATCTGAGGAGCATGCATGTTTAGTAACCTGTGTTTAGCGAGCAGCTACTATGCTCTAAACGCTACACGGGGTGGTGGTGCCAAAGGGAGGGTGGGGGAAGGCTCAGCCTTGCTAAGGGGGACAAAGGCCCATTTATTTATAAATGAAATGACACACTGACTTTAGATTTTGTCTCCTCTGGTAAGTCTGTCACCTAGAACTGAGTTAAGCACAGGTCCTCCCTGTTGTGACACCTATCCTGGCACTGATCGCACTTTATTATAATTGCCTCTTTACCTGCCAAAGTAGACTATGAGCTCCCGAGGCACAGAACAACTTCTGATTCATTGCTTGTGGCAGTTGCAGCTTCTTTGTAGGAGAGGCTTACGGATAATTGGAGCCCAGGGGAGGGGCACTTAGCTCTTGCTCAGACCTCAGTCTTCCTCATCTGTAAAATAGGGCTCACTGTTGAACTGTCATGAGGGTTAAGTGGGAGGAAGTAGGTGACACCCTTAGCCCTCCGTAAGTGTTGCTGGTGTTATCTGTTCCTTACTGCACAGCTACACCAAGAAGGATTTATAGTTTACCCAGATATTTTCTATGTCAAGTATCCAAATCACTCTGTATCTCTAGGACAAGGAGAGGCAGGGTTCAATATCTTTCCTTCAGGTGTAAGACCAGAGGCAACAAATAAGGGACCAAGCGTGGGAAAGCACAGCAGTCAATGTGCACTTTATCCTCAGGAAATGAAAGTGAATCTATGAGGATGTTGATTATCGTGTGGAAGAAAACAGCTGGGTGGTTCCAAAAAATATTAAACATAGAGTTACCCTATGATCCAGTGATTCCACTCCTGGGTATCTACCCAAAACAACTGAAAATAGCTACTCAAGCAAATCCTTGTACCTGCATGTTCACAGCAGCACTAGCCAAAAGGTGGAAACTATCCAAGTGCCTATCAACACACAGATAGGGAAAACAAATTGTGGTATAGATGCACACAGTGGAATATTATACATCCATAAAGAAGCCTGAAGTACCAATAAATGCTGAAACGTGAGTGCACCTTGAAAGCATTATGCTAAATGAAAGAAGACAGACACAAGAGGACACTGTATGACTCCATTTATATGAAATATCGGTATAGATAAATCCAAAGAGATAGAATGCAGATTGGTAGTTTCCAGGGGCTGGGAAGGGGGAGCAAGAGGAGGAAACTACTTAACGGGTAGTAGGGTTTATTTTTCCATGATAAAAATATTTTTGAACTAGACAGAGGTGGTGGTTCTACAACATCGTGAATGTACTAAATGCCACTGAATTGTTCACATTAAAGTGGTTAATTTTATGTCATGTGGATTTCACTTCAATAAAAAAATGTGGGAGGAAATAATGTAAAATTTCTTGAAAGCTGATAGAAAAGAGTAGTATAGCTCTTTTAATGGCTTAAGAAATATAACACCATTTATTACCTTTTTTTTTGCTAATTTTTTTTTGTCTTTTTGCCTTTTCTAGGACCGCACTCGCGGCATATGGAGGTTCCCAGGCTAGGGCTCTAGTCAGAGCTGTAGCCACCGGCCTATGCCACAGCCACAGCAACACGGGATCCGAGCCGCGTCTGCAACCTGTACCACAGGTCATAGTAACGCTGGATCCTTAACCCACTGAGTGATGACAGGGATCGAACCCGCAACCTCTTGGTTCTTAGTCGGATTCGTTAACCATTGAGCCATGATGGGAACTCCCAATGATTACCTTTTTAGTGTGTATTTATTCATTCACCCCAAATGTTTGAATGACCACATACCTCAGTGGCTTAAGTGTTCCTTATTGAAGGGACAATATTTTTTAAACCTCTGAAAATGTATTCCTGGAAAATATCAGTCACAAGCATCGGACCTTCTTCCCCATGTGTCACATGGTCTGTGACTGTGTCCCTTCCTTTTGTCCCAGACAAGGTGGGAGAGATGCAGTGTCTCTGTCTGGAAATGAGATATTCTTTCCACATCCAGCTGTGGAAACCCGTGCCATCCATCCATTGAAAACACAACCCAAATCAGCTCGATAATACCTGTCTTCATGGAAAACCACAAAGAACACAGTAGCTGGAAATCAACAAGTATCCTAAGGCACCTGACGCATCATTGCTTTCTGAACCAGAGACAGCTTTGGGTCAAATATCCTGCAGGGCAGCGTCTGAGTTTCGAATCTGGAAACCAGGAGAGCCCTGAGCAAGCAGGTCACATCTGGGTGGCCTGCTGAGCCAGCGTGGTCCCCTCTAGTAGGGGAGGTTTCACTGTGGGATGAGGTGAAACCTCCACGTAATGCGTCTGGAGGTTTTAATCTAGGCCACAGCCATGCTGCGCTGGCAGCTGCCACTCAGCAGACTGTGGGCCTGGGGCAGGAGGAAGGCTTCAGGTCAGGAGTGGAAGGGGGAGTGAGGGAGGCGAGGCGGGGAGCCATCAGTCACTTCCAGGAAAGGAGCTTGACAGATGGGGTACGTCTGCAGGGCCGGCCCTGCGAGCTGAGCTGAGCTGCGTGTTCTCTTCCCACCTCGCTGCTTCTCCCCAACAGAATGTGCTCGTAGAGCAACCTGGTGGGTGGGAGGTGGCAGTGGCTTTGTTTTTTTTTTTTGTGTGTGTGTGCCTCAAATTCTTAGCACTGCTCTTCGACAAATAGCTTTGGAGAGCCAGCGTGCACATGCAGATCCATGGGAGCTAGGAAAAATTGTTTGGACATTTGTTTACTCCTAGTCCCTGATGAGTGAAAGGTCACTCGGACTCCAGCGTTAGTTTCTGGGTGACTTTGGGCTAGTGTGCCTGAGTGGCTCTCTGGAGCCTCTGGGACCTGGTGGAGGGGCTCTTGAAAGCCGTCACTTTGTCCCATTGATGGAGCTACATAGGAACCTAAGATTAGAAACTTCCAGCAGAAGGACACAGACTCAGGATCTTACTTGAAATGGGGTGGGAAAAACAGACTCTGGACTTGCCTGCAGCTTTTCTCTTATTTCAGGTGGCCACAGTGACATCTCATTCGGGTAGACCTAGCATGTTCACTGTGTACCATTCTGTTCCCGTAATTCTAAATCTAATTAACTTGCCATTTTGCCCTGCTTCTTTCTCTGTCCCCAACCCCAGCCTCCACACCCATCTCTAAACCTGTCTGCCCCCAAACTTTCCTTCTCGGGACAACTTGAAGGCTAAAGTACTATAACATACAACAATCCTTACTGCTATTATATTTTTTTCCCCTCTCTTCTGCCAATTTTCTTTTACGACTTGCCTGGAAGACGACAAGAAATTGCTGATGGGCTTTCCTTAAGCCTTTCTGGCTTGAAATTAAGGGTGTATTTGAGGAGAATAAAACTCAACTGGAAAACATCCCAACAGGAAGGAGTTATAGACAGTGCAGAGCAAAGGCAAGTCTGCAATGGCTTACAAACACAGTCTTCAGTTTTGACCGAGAAACCCAGCAATGATTAGGTTTTCTTTCATTTCTTAGCAACAAATTCCATGGAGCAGTTTGCTTATGAGCGTGGGAGTAAGTCTCTTCCCAGGGCCAGGATTCGGTTTGGACACTGCCATAGCCCCCTTGGGAGTTGCCCCAAGAAAGGAATCTTGTGTTTGTGTGAAGTTCTTTTTGGAACTCAGCTCCCCTTGCCCCGTCTCCACTAAAGGTCCACTCATGTCCCCAGGTGGTGACCTGTTCCGATGGTTCAGGCCAATGTAGGGGAAAAGTCAGAAACCTGAGCTGGTCCGTGGCCCTGGGGGTTGGTTGCCTGTCCAAGCATTTGCTGTAGATTTTCCTTTGCTGCTTGGAAAAAGGAAAGAAGTCCGTGTACCACTGTTTTCTCTCTTACTGTGCCTCTGATGAGTCTCATGAGCTCCAGTGATTCACTCAGAGGCTGTCTCATCGAACGGTAAGTTTTATATCATATTTGATGTGTAATGCTGACCCGCCCACTGGTCTGGACAAGTTTCATGAAACACTCAACAGGTTTTAGTTCTTTCAGGCACCCAACGCTGTGTCCCTTATTGTGGGATCTTTGGGAATTCTTGAGACAAGAGTAAGGGTTGATATAGAGGAAACCGAGAGATGGGTGCGGCATGGAGATTGCTTTAAAGGGGGTCTGCCCACATCTCCTTAAGGTCTGCTCCTGGTTATCCCCGGAGGCCTCTTGGGGAAGACTGAGCCTTCAGGTATAACCCTTTCACTATTTCTCTCCACCAGCATTTGAGTGCCTGCATGTGTCCCTGTGTGTGAGGCACGGAAGGTCCAGGAGATAGAAACCCTAGAGAGGGTTCGCTACTCCTGACCTTGGATTCTGGTCCCTCCCTTAACCAGCTGTTGACCGTGGGCACACACTTCCCTCTCTGAGTCTTAGTTTGCTCATCTGTGCAGTGAGGGGGAGGGGCTGGCTCATCTCTGAAGTGTTTTTCTGTTTGAAGTCTCTGAGTCTGGTTACTTCCTTTTCTTTGTAGACAACCAGCCCCTATCAGAAGTCTGTTTACTTGAAAGTTTTGATGTTGGCATACAATTCGAGCTTCACTGGCTTGGAATATGTCGGGCTTCTCTGATTGGGAGAGAGGAAAACCACAGTGATATCTAGGCCATCAAAAAGATGCTCAGATTCAAGGCCACGGCTGGTTCAACTAGCATGTTGGCGAGGATGAGAAAAAAAGTGTCCCCTCTGGGTGGACTCGGCTGTAAACAGGGTGGGTCCAAGGCCCAGTAAGTGGGATGCTGGCTGCTTTGCGCTCCAGGAACTCCCGGGAGCCCTTGTGCAGTGTACAACCTGCTTACACTTTAGGAGAGCTTTCCTTTTTTTTGGTCTCTGACCACATCAGGTAAGGAGTAAAAAGAGAAGCAGCCAGAATAGATGCATGCACGTCATTGCTCTGATGGAAGACTTTCATAATTACTGCCTTAAAATATTTCATGCAGTTAAAAAGCTCCAAGTCTGGGCCTAAGATGCTGCCCAGATCCTCCACCTATTTGGTCCATCTGATTTGGTAGCCTTGAGAGCAAAGACTAGTAATAATAATAAAACCCCTTACTTACATTTTTATAGAACCTTACAATTTATGCAGCACATTAAATGTACTTTCTTTTTCAGTTTGATTCTGATTCTAACCAGTGCCCTGTTGAGATATAACCATCCCCATTTTAAATGTAAGGGCAATGAAGCCAAGAGAGATTCAGACTTGTTCAAGGGCAGCTAATAAGTGGTCAAGGCAAACACTGAACCCACACCTGTCTAGTTCCAAGTTCAAGGTGTTTTTCTTTCACACCAGGTCACATAAGCTCCTAAGCTGAGCATTGGTATTGGCAGCTGGTTCTAAAGAACCACTTAGAGCCTTAGGAATAGTCTGAAAAAGTTGTCCTTGTTTTAATGAAGGGAGGCCTCTCCCGCACAGGTGCAATAACTAGAGTTGGGGTAGGAGGCATTCTAGAGAGGTCTCTGCCTATCTTACAACTGAACTAAAGTATTCACTTCTCTATGCGGGGAAGTGATTCCTGGGGGTTTACTTATTTGGTTAAATGCATCTCCATCACCTGCATGCCATTAACCAGGGTTCTAGTAAACGTGTTAGGTCTCACCCTGCAAAGCATTCGGGGGAAGACTTGGGAGTCTAGACAGACATCTGGAAGTCACTGTATGATCTGAAATAACATCTGCAGGCCATTACCGACACATCCAAGACTCTTCAAGGTCAAGCGGTCTCACTGATAGTGCAACACAGGCCCCTTTAACTTCCATCAGCATCACTTTTCTGTACAACATCTGAGATTGTTAATTTGGAGCAGCCACCACCTCTCCTTGGGCTCCAGACATGCATACCCACTGCCTCCCATATATTTCCACCTGGGCACCTCCTGGGTGCATCCAACTTACATGTCGCAAGTGTTAATCATCTCCCAAAGCCCTCCCCTAGTTCATGTGAGCTCCATTATGGGCATTGCAGTGCACCCCCTTCCACAGCTCAACACCTTATAATCCTCAGTTCCACTTGTTCCTCTCCAGCCACATTCACTTGGTTACCGGGTACCTTTGCTTCTGCTTCCTAACCACCACTAAAGTCCACGCCCTTTCCTCGGTTCCGTCTGCCATTATCTTAGTGGAGGTCCTCCTCTCTGTTCCTCATCTCTCCAAGCCTGCCTCCATCTGGCCATTAGTCCTCTCGCCAAACACAAACCTGACCATACTCTTTCCCTTCTTAAAAATGACTTCCCACTGCTACAGGAAAGAGCTCACCATTCTTCACATAGTAGTGCCACCCTCTTACTTGGAATCCCTGCAACCTGCCATTGATTTTGCAGCTGCTCTTTCCCCTGTCTGAAATACCCTTTTCCTGGGAATGCCTATTCATTTTCAACATGTGCTCATCTATCACTTCCGCAAATAATTCCTGGGGGAGTTATTCACTTCCTCCTCTGGACTGTTTCAGTGTCCTGTGGCTACTGCTCTGATGATGTGTATTATCCTGAACTATAGTTTGTTTCGCCATCTGTCTCATTTAGAGACTTTCAGGTCCTCATGCAGAAACTGCATCATTTTCTTTGGACTCCAAGGTCCTGGCATATTGCTTGGCACGCGGTGGGTCCAGTAACAATTGAATGAATAGATGGAAAGGATGTACCTCCCTCTTTGATGAAATCAGTAACTCAGCTTGTTGAATGCATATTCTTCTCTTGGGGTTAGCCTTTAGGGAAAAGGGCAGAAGTCCTCCTTTATTCTACAGGCAAAATAATAACAGAGTTTGGAGGCTGGAGAAACATTTGTTTTTGCCCTGCATGTCTTTCCTAAAATTGTTTCTGGGGTGGGGATGGGGAACCAGCATTTCAGAGGAAATGAAGGACTTGATCAGGTATTTCGGTACAGCTGTCTCCCTAGCCCAGCTCTGAGCAAAAGGTTGGCACCTCAGACTAGGAGGTTGATGGTAAGATCCTTGCTGAATTCTTTCCGTGGAACTTGCAAACCACTTGTATAAAGCTTAGGAACGACCAATACCAATGCTGTAAGTCCTGCTCCGTATAACTCAGGGCTCTCCCATTATCACACAGGACTTCAGAATGAGGATGCTTTAAAATTAGCTTCAGGTTCTTATGAACTTCAGCTGAGTGAGTGAAACACAGCCACTTTGAAGGAAAGTGCTTCTCAGATACTCAAGTGCACAGCCCTTCCTCATTCAGCAGCATCCGTGGGGCAGTCCTGCAAGGTGGCTAGCACCTCTGTGAAATTAGGGCAGTGCTTGTCTGTTTCAGTTTCCCTTTCGATTAGGCAGAACTGGCTCTCCCCACTACCTCATGTCTATAGTTTATTTAACTCTACCATTACATAGTGTATTCCTGTGGGGCTCTTTAGAATACCAGGGAAACAGGTCTCATTGTGTTCTTCCTTCTACCTTCATGGGTGCGGTGGGGGCCGGGGGTGGGCAAAGAGGTTAGGAAGCAGTCTGTGTCATAGCAAATCCCCCAGAGGTTCAGGGAATAGCCCATAGGTTCCCATCCCACCCCTGGCTCCAGGCCATATTTTCGTTGTGGCCAGTTTCTAAGTCCTCTTGAAAATTTGGCTTCACCTAGAATGACTTAGAAACCTCTGCCTCCAGGATGCTTTTTGGAGGGTCTCGGGTCTTGGCTTTTTCGAGTATGTCCCTCTGCCCCTTTCAAGCCGCCCCTACAGGCAGCTGTTGTCAACTGGAGTCCGAGAACTCCACCCCAAACCCGGCTAGGAACTCATGTGGACTCAGCCCAGAAGCAGATATAAGGCTGCTGAGAATCCACGCAAAGCGTGGAAAGGGTTGGGGTGGAGTTGTGAAGGGGCAAGAGGCTCTTTGGAAACCGTCCCTAAATTTCACTTATCTCCGGGGCTGGTCTCATCCTTCTAAAGAAAGGAGTGAGTGGGAGGTCCCCTTGCAAACTGAGTGCAGCTTCAACAGTGTTAGCGCGCGCGCGCACACACACACACACACACACGCACACACGCACACACGCACACACCAACACAACAACAAGCACAAAAAGTCTTGAGACTCACCTCTGAGTCCACCGGCTCGATCTCCGGGGGTCTGCCGGGTGCTGCCCCTGCGACAGCGATCGGGCGCAGGGGCCGAGTCCCGTGCCGGCGTCTCCTTGGAAGCCCCTGCGGGGCCCGAGCTGGCCAGGCCCGCGGGTAGGGTTAGCAGGGGCCGCCCCGCGCCGCGCGTACCTGCCGCCGGCTGCGAGAAAGGCGCCCTGTGAGTTCCCTGCCCTCCTGCTGGCCGACGCCTCGCATTTTTGAGGTTTCACTCCAACTCTGTCCTGCCCCTGATGTCAGAGGTTCGACTTCCTGAATCGCTCCTCTCTCCCGCTCCCTGAGCTCGGCCCAAACTTTCCACCCCAGGGCCCCCGCAGAGAACGGGTGCCCTTGGACTTGAGCGCCCTCACACCGCCCAGACGGGCCCTCCCTTCCTCCAGGTCTTCCCGCCAGTTACCCCCTCCCCGCCCCTGCCCTTACGCGTCGGTGCCCCGTCGGTCCGAACACGCCTCCTGCAGGACACAGCCGCTCTCCTGCCTGCGGAGCCAGTCCTCAGTCGCTTTGACAGACGCACTGAAGTTCCCAGGACCTAATTCTCGGGAAAGTTGGCTTAAGGGAAAACAGCCCAACCCTTCCTAATGCAGCAGGCTTCTTGGAAAGGGGTGGGAGGTGCAGGAGGCCTTGGGGGCAGATTGGGTGAAGGCTTCAGGCTCTTATCTGAACAAAGGACGTGATGGGCTCCCCTAGTCTGGGCCATGTGCTCAGTGGGGGTGCCTGAAATACCTGGGAAAAGTCTGCACGGCTCACTGAGGGCGAAGGAGTGCGCTCCAGCAGGAGCTGTCAGAAGCCGAGGTGGAGGGGGGAACTGCTTCCACGGAGCTCCCAGAGGTGACTCCTCTCTCACCCTCAATTGCCCTCCATCCACCTTTAATTCAGTTCTGATGGATCAGGCAACCAGCGCCTGGAAAACTAGGGAATGAAAGTGCAGCGCCCGCGTGGGACGGAGGATTCCAGATGCAAAGCTTCTGATGACCCAGGGCAGGGAGCTTGCTTAGTGTCACCAGGGTACCATGTATGTAGGGGCAGGGGCGTGTTGACAGACCCTGGCCCTGGAGTGTCTGGTGGCCTTCTCAGAGGTCCTCACGTGACATGGACCCGAGATGCTGCCCTCTTGACCTTTTCGTTGGGTGCCTAGGTGCCAGGTGCTTAGCTGTGCGCGTTTTGCCCTGCATCCGCTGCACTTGGGTGCTGGTGTCCTTTGGCCCCTGCTTGTGGGCGTTCAAATGACAAGTACAGCCAGCTGTTTCCACCGAGGAACACGAGATCTGTTTCTGTAGTACAGGAGAAAGCAAAATGGTCCTGATTTGAAAGACCAAAGATAAAGTCTGGGCCTCCGCTCAGAAATGCCAAGGATGATTACGGAAAGAGAGAGAAAAAAAATTTTTTTTTTCTCCAAAGGAAATTAGATGAGCCTCACTTTCCAGAAATCCAGGTGGAGAACACTCAGTCTAGATTTGAACACGGGGAGAGGGAAGGTAGGTCCCAGAAGCAAGTGAGCTAACAGGTGGTCACGTAGGGCCAGCAGCGATCAGAAAACTGGGCTGGAGAGACTGTTAGGAAATACCCAGACGAAGGCTTTCTCTTAGTGGATGTGCTAACTAGGCTGGGAAATGCTCACTCTGTAACCACATTTTGAGCCTACAGGTGTCTACCCAGGTAGACTTGGTTCCTCTGACATTCTCGGAGTTTAAAGCCGGAGTGAAACAGCCCTGAGCAAGGGGTGAGGTGGGGGCAGGGGCAGAGTGGGGCCTTGAATGCTGGCCTGAGGATTTGGGATCGGAGATTTCCTCCCCAGCTAAGGACACTCAGCTCTGTGCCCGGAACTTTCACATGTAACGTATCATTCAGCCTCTCACAGCAGTTGTGACATGCGGTAGGTACCATCCTTGTTTTACAGATGAGGAAACTGAGGTTCTGAGTAGGTAAGTAACTTCCTCAACGTCACATAACTCATAAATGCTGGATCCCAGATTTGAGTCTGAGGGTTTCCAGCCCCTCAGTCCATCCTTTGGCTCCTGTATCATCGAGTAGAGGAAGAACTTGCCGTCTGTGAAGGAATGCCACACGCCAGCAAGGCCTGGAATGAGGCCCATTGAGGAAAGCTTACAGAAGATACTTCCCTGGAAATTGAAAGCAACCTTACAGATTGGCTGTGGCTGATGAGACCGTTTTTAGGGTTGCTTTTAAGAGAGAACCCAAAGAGAAACCGAAGCGACTGATTCGAGCTTACGGCTTCATGGACATGACTGTCAATGGGGAAAAGAGAATCGGAGGCCTGTCCAGAAGATGGTGTCTCTGTGCTGTCTCAGTAAGTGACAAAGGCCAACAACTTCTGTGGCAGAGAAAGCGGTGGGCGGGACGGCAGATTTGCTCACACTGCTTTGCCGGGGCTGCCAGGACTGTTAACGGACTGGCATTCCTAGGAAGGTGCAATTATGATAGAGCAAAGGAGTGGGCGTCCAGCCAGGATGTTCTCACTCCGAATGGGTGACGCATCCCTTATGAAATAGCAGGTCAGAGCACCCACCTACTATTTTATTCTCTTGGCGGTGAAATCCCAACTCGAACGACCTCATGGGTGGCCCCAGGCGACCACAGTGCTGTTACGCCGTGCTTAATCCTCATTATTTTTCCTGTTTTTAGTAAAGGTATTTGAGAGTGGTCAAGAGGTTAGTGGGTCTAAATGGAGTGAAACTGAGCATTGACATCCGGTTTAAAAAAAAAGGGAAAAGTCAAAGGAGTTCCCTGGTGGCTCAGTGGGTTAAGGACCTGACATTGTCACTGCTGTGGCTCTGGTTACTGCTGTGGTTCAGATTTGATCCCTGGCCCGGGAACTTCCGCATGTCATGGGCATGACCTCCCCCAACCCACCCACCCCCACACACAAAAAAGCCAAAATAAGCAGATTTGTGAACTGAGACTGGATATTTGAGTGACTACCCCTTACTGACTCTAGCACCTGCTAAGCTCTGGTTTCACATCAGTAGCTAGGAACAAAACATGCTGCTTCCCTTTCAGAGTGTTGTGAAAATCAAGGAGGTATGTGTTATAGAACCAATAATCTGCTCTCAAGGCCAGGACTGACCACAAGTGCTTTCTTTCTTGAAAATGCCCTGTGTCAGATGGGTTGACCCGCACAAGTGACCAGCATCTGTCTGCCTCGTGCTGCCTGAAGCCACTGTCTCATCAGCTTGCAAACTCGCTTGAGTCTAGGAGCCACGTCAAATATAACATGTTTGCACCCAGGACAGTGCTGCCCCCAGACGGGCGTATTCTTCAGGGATGGGAAGTATTAAGTTGAGAACTTTATCTTACTCTCACCTTAAACTCTGGTATATTCTTGCCTGTGCCACTCGGGTGAGGGTCTCGCGCCCACACAGGCAGCGGAAGGTACTCCAACCGCAGCCTGGATGCTTCAGGCGCCTCCTGGAAGTCGGAAGGGCTGTTGACACTCTGCAGCCTGTTGGGAGGATACAGCCTATAAATGGTGTGGATAAGATGAGCACAGACTTGTTCACCAGATCCTGAAATGTAACCGCACCACGGAGCCGCGAGGAAAGCAAGTTCAGGACAAGTCGGTGGAAATAACTATGCTACGCAGCAGGTAATGAATTTATGGGATGGCTTATCTCCCAGAGGTGGCACAAGCCGGTGATAGAAATGAATTCCAGAGGGGTTTGGACAGACATGTGGATGGCGGGGCCCCAAAGGAGCGCTGCGGGACGCTGAGACTGACTCTTGTGGTCAGGAGTTCAGGGCGGCCCGACAGGCCCTTATACTGTGTGTCCCTGGGGTCTCTGTCGACAAGGGTTCTGGCCTGAATCGGAGCCGGTGCGTGTCACCAAGGCCCCCTCCCTAATTCTGTAGTCTCCGCGGCCTTTGTCCCACGAAGGTAGCAAAACCTTGTTCTTTTTACATTTTCTACAGATGCTCTCATTTTTAGTCTCATGTGCGTTCAGTTTTAGCAGATTATCCAAAATACAGTGAGTTTTCCAGCTAAATTATAACCATTCTAAGAAAATGTTTCTTCTCCCCCCTCCACCCATCCCTCACTGCTGCCCACTCCTTACAGCCCCTTTTAAAATGGATTGCTTTTGGAGTTCCCGTGGTGGCTCAGGGCTTAACAAATCCGACTAGGAACCATAAGGTTGCGGGTTTGATCCCTGGTCTCACTCAGTGGGTTAAGGATCCCCCGTTGCTGTGGCTGTGGTGTAGGCCGGTGGCTACAGCTCCTATTAGACCCCTAGCCTGGGAACCTCCATATGCCATGGGTGTGGCTATAAAAGGACCAAAAAAAAAAAAAAAAAAAATTAAAAAAAATAAAATGGATTGCTTTTTCAGGAGTTCCCATTATGGTTCAGCGGAAAAGAATCTGACTGGTATCTGTGAGGACACAGGTTCGATCCCTGGCCTTGCTTAGTGGCGTTGCTGTGAGTTGCGGTGTAGGTTGCAGACATGGCTTGGATCCCATGTTGCTGTGGCTGTGGTATAGGCCTGCAGCTGTAGCTCCAATTCGACCCCTAGCCTGGGAACTTCCATATGCTGCAGGTGTGGCCCTTAAAAAAAAAAGACACAAAAATAAAATACATTGCTTTTTCGTTTTGGCATTGGATTTCTAAACAGATTTGAAGAGCCTGTTTTCATGTTTATCTCTTGCAATTAGGTTTCTGTTCCCTAAACTGTCTGATTCTGACATAAATTACTCTAATTATGAAAGCTCCTCCAAAAACAGTGGTGACAATACACTTTTCTGTGGAACTCTTTTTCATGCAACATCCAAAATGTCTTCAATACTGCATCCAGGATGCCAGGGAAGATACTAGTTTTATGACTGTAACTCCAAATCTCGGCATTGGGGGATGTTCAGGAAACTTTTAAATGTCTCCTCTAATAATCCCCACCTCTCCCTGCTCCAGGTTCTCTGCACTTTCTCTAGCGCCCCTGTAAGTTCTAGAAATGGGGCACCCCTCCTGGCAGTGAGGCTGGCGAGGGGGTGGTGCTGGCTCCAAAGGCCCTTTGTTTATACCTCTGGGGCACGAAGGGGCTCAGCTTTCATTTTCTGTTTCTGCCTCCCAGCCTCCCCAGGGTTGTGTCTTGAAAGCTCCTTTTCCAGCACTGTCTCTGGCAGCGGTGAACTGGCCGCCCTGTTGTTTTGTGCTCTTTGTTGGGAGTCTTCACTGGCTTAGTGCAGATATAAACAAAGGACCTGGGGATTCCCTTTTTCTGGCAGGGGTCTCTGGGTGGGAGGAGAGCCCCACAGAACCCTGAGTTCACCTCCCTTTGGGGCTCCCCTTTGTCTCCTGCTCTTGGTTTACCGATCGATTTATTGAGTGGGCCCATTGTGTGGCTTTCAAACAGCACTTCCACGGCCTAGGTAAAACGTTTCTTGTCACTTTGTCTGGGAGAAGTCTGGGAAACCCCAGCTTGCCCTGCCCAGCACATTCATTCTCGAAGAAGTTTTTGTGAAGGCTGGAATTGTTTATTCCTTTAGCCCCGAGGGCCCACAAAGTAACTGTGCCTTTGAAATTTGCTTCCTTAACTAGTTCCGTGACTCAGAATATCGGCGTTGCTGCAAACAAACTTCCTTTCCCTAGGCTGGCTCTTTCATAACAGGTAGAGGAAGGGCTGACAAAGCCCTAAGATAATGAGCTAGCCTTCCTTTACTCAGTTGCAGGAACACTCTCACCCTCTCCTTCTGTTTTAACTGCCATTGACTTATTGCTTTCCATGCACTGGGCAGCTTATGCATATTGCCTTTAAATTTCTAATGTTATGAAATACTGTTACACCCATCATCATAGATAAGGAGGTTGAGATTTGGAAAATGTTTAAGTCTGTCAAAGATCAGGTAAATGATGGAAGGCAGAGATTTCAATAGTTAGAAAGAGATTCATTCAGCATACACACATATTCCCAGGACCATGGAAAACACGAGCTATATAAAAATGGATGAGACTCTAGTCTGGTGGAGCTTACACCAGGGCCAGGTTTCCACCTAGAACGTTCTGAATTCGGAGCTCCACTGCTGCCCACCTTGGCCACCCCGACAGGTTTGGGAAGCAGCCTCTTTGCCCGTGGGACACAATCAAATGACCTGATTCTGGGGCAATAAGGACAACAATAACAATACCTGCAGCTTGCATATACATTTCAGTTTACAAAGACATTGCAAATGTATTCTTTAATTTAACCCACCATTTGTCAGGAGGGAAGAGTAGCCGAGAGGCCGGGGCTTGAAGAGTCTGGCTGTCCACAGTAGTTGCATAATTGGAGTAGAACCAAGGTATTCTGGCTCCTGGGCCAATGCTCTCTGTGTTGCTGGATGCAGGATGAATGATACCTTCCAGAACATCTCTTGGTGGGTTGGCATCTATTGGCATCTGAAAGTACCTAGAGGCTAAGCCTAAGCGGGTAAATTAAAGTAGTACCTGGATGTCAGCCTTGGAGGAAATTTTTGCACTTGGAAAAGCAAGGGCTGTAAAAGTGCTTCTCACATTTTTCCACCAGAGTATACCTAAAAAGTAGGACACTTTTGCTTTAGATTATTAAATATCTTGTGGCTTCATACTCTTGAAGCACTTTTCTGTATTCCTCTAGGGTTGTGGGCACCTCAGTTGAGAAGCATAGGATCAGATGACATTTAAAACTTAATTAGAACTGTGCTCTAACCAACCGAGCTAATAAATACACCCAATGGAATTTCTTGTGTCCATCTATCCGCTAGCAAACATTCATGGAGAATTTACAATAACCTCTGCATTGTGCTGAGTAGGCAACTACGGTATGGCCCTTAATTTACGGTCTAATGTGGAACTGACCCATGAAATGGTTAACAGTTAGTAGAAAACTGCTTATAATGAGGTGCTCAATTTTATATTTTGGCTTTAAGGGTGGTAAGGGCTGGAGCACTCAAGAAACCTTCCTGATAGAGGTGGGTTGATTAGAATCTAGAAGGTACAGAAGAATTTGAACACGGGGAAGGAGAACAAAAGTTTTCTTAGTGGGGTACAACATGAAGGAAGTAATGTGGTAGACATTTTCTGTAAATTAATTAATTATCTTTTCTTAATCTCCCTCTCTCTCTTTCTTTCCTTCTTGTGGAAAACTGGGGGAAAAAAACTCAGAAGTATGGAGGAGAAAACCAAAGTATCATCCGTAAACCTGGTGACCAAAGATGACCAGTGTTACATTTTGATAAGTGTTATTCCAGTCTTTTAGATGGAAATTAGAATTTGTGTGTCAGTGGTTGGAGTCACTGTAGATTTTGAACAATGGACTGACCACTCTCAAAGAAAGTTAATCTGGTGGCCTTTTGTAGGACTGATGGAGTGTGGAAGGACTGGGACATTTACCTTTAGCCTGGTAGGCGGCCACTCTACACTCTAGCTCCTGCTTTTAAAACTAACTAGTTGCCTTGATCTTTGCAGAGCTCTCCATTTTATTGGAGCAATTCAAGCAGAGGCTGGGTGACCGCTTGGCAGGGCTGCTGTAGGGAGGACTACCTGGTGAGAGGACTCAGTAAGCCCATATGATCTCTTCCAATCCCAAGACTCCAGGGCTTACACTGTTAGCTGTCAAAATTCAAGGTCAAATAGATTATGATACTGTCTTTTTTTTTTTCTTATAATTTGAAAGCAATTAGTTTGCTCCATAATGTAACACGACAAATAGGATTGGGAGGTAGAAATCCATTATGTCTGAGGTGTGGGGTTAAGTTCTTGAATATTTTAGCCGTGCTCTGTTCTCTTACTATGGTATTTCTTGAGAGCTGTCTTTACATGGGAATTTTTAGGAGAAACTCTTTCCCCGACCCAATCTCTACCTGCCCAGGTGCCAGCTCAGCCAGCAACTCCTCTGGAAAGATCTTGGTAGAAGCCAGTTTCTCTGTTCCCGCAGAACTCTGTGCTTCCCCTGATGGAGCCTGCCCCAAGGTAACCACCTTGTTTATTTGTTCCTCATGCTGGACTGCAAGCTCTGGGTGGGCAGGGATGGTTCCGTGAGGTGCTTAGTAAATATTTGGCAGCGAATGAAGACCGTAAGGCCCCAGCTGGGAGGTTGCAGAGGCCTTCTCCCAGCATGGAAGAGCGTGGTACCCTTGCTCGTACATTTATTTACTTGTAAACGCCCGAAGCATTGGTTTCTTTCCTTCCTCATTACTGCTTTGGGGTCTGTACTTCTGTCTGTTCACATGGACCAAACGTAGAATCAGGACTATATGTGAAAAGGGCCGTGAGAGGGGCAAAGAACATAATTAAAGATGACGTGGGGTCAGAGTAGAGCCCAGCTAAAAGGATTTGCACGGCTAAAGAGGTACTTCTCAAATCAGATCAGGTGCATATTTTTCCTAAAGCTGCTGCGACATTTATAAAGAAAGGCCCCTCCTCTGTGGCAGCTTCGGGAACTCCCATCTTGCAATGCCCAGACCTGCCAAGGGTTAAGCCTGGAGGATGCTGGATCTGAGTTTCTGTGAGTCACACAGGTTCCAACTAAAGTCTGAGTTGAGAGGAGAGAGGTCTCTCCTCACAAGCTTATCTTTCACTCCTCTGATGGGGTCACTAGGCAACACAGTCTTCAGTAACCCTCAGAAACCCTGTGTGTGAAAAACGATTTATTTCTATATATGGCCAGAAGAGAGCCCAGGCACAGGCTGGCTTCCTGGTTGTCGCCCTCCAGTTTTTCCAGACCTGCAGACTCCACAGACTTCCAGGCTGGATGTGGGTTTCTGTGGCCTGTGTGTAATTAGGTTCAGCAGTGGAAAATTTGGCTCCCAGTCCCCAACTGTCCCTAGTTGTCCTTGTCCCCCACCCCCTGCACCCTTGCCTCTCCTCCCTCAGAATGCTGCAGCTAAAAAGCAAATAATGAAGCTCTCACAGCTGCAGCCCTGCTAAAAATAGAAAGTTTGTTTATTTTTATGTTCATGGAGCCCTTTTCCTGCTGTTGCTGTTGTTATGAGCCTAAGACCCAGGCAGGAATGGGAAGCACTCTGTGTGCTGGTCCCTGGCCAAGGGAGTTCTGGCCGGTTCTGGGGGCACAAATCAAAGTCTGTTGGGGGTCAGAGGTTTCGGTCATCTATTTTCTTTTTCTCCTCTCTTAGCTGACACCTGCTATCCAGAATTTGAGGTGTGGGTATCTTGGTTTTTTGATGATCTACATGAATGTACTTCCCCCTCAGAGACAGCCTCCCTTTTTGTTATGACCTGTTCACAGGAGAGTTTCGGGCTGAGGGGAGGAGACTGGGCTAAGCAGCAAGGAACCTGGGTTTGCTTGCTTGCTTTTTGACCTTGAGCAAGTCACAACCTCTTTGACCCCTGGTTTCCCTATAGAATAACGGTAATTCCTTATAGAATAGGGGTAATTCCTTGTAGAATAGGGGTAATGGTATATGCCCCAAACTCAAGCATAATAATGGCTATGAAACAACTTTGGAAAATGCAGAGTATCTGGGAGTGGGTTGCTTTCTGCTTTGGAAACAAACCCAGGCTTTTCAAGTATGTCCACAGGATAGATGTTCCCTTTGTGTTGAAAGGCTTTTAAATCCCCCTTCCCCAAAGGAAGCATGGAAGGGGGACGAGAGAATAGTACCTGGAATATTTCCTGTGTGGCACAGCAGGTTAAGGCTCTGGCATTGCTGCAGCTGTGGTACAAGGTCATAACTGCAGACACGGATTCGATCCCTGGCCCGGGAACTTCCACATGCCGAGGATGTGGCAAAAAAAAAAAAAGTATCTGGGCAGGTATGTTTTGATCATATTTCCTTTGAGATCTGCAAAAAACCAACTCATGTTGAAATATCTAGGATGAAGAATTCTGGGTTAGGATTGGGAAACTGAGAAAGGAGACTCTTTAGCATTCTGTCAACTTGCTGTGGGCTTTGGAGCAGTGGTTATACTGTTATGTGTCTTATCTCCCTTCTCATAAGATAGAGCCATTATTAATAGTGGACCTTCCCAGCTGGAAAGGATCTCCACTTGCTCAGACATCTATATCGCTTGGTTTATACCACACGCGTAGGGTCAGTCACATGTGTTTCCCAGACAGCATCCTGGCTTGTTGTCACTGATGCTTTCTCCTCTAAGAGCCATGTTAGATACACCTTTGACTTACCTGGGGCCACTCTGACTGTTGTGTTTGCTCGATCTCTGTGGAGACCCCTGGCATACCCAGGGCTGGCCCTGGGGCCTGGGTCCCATTGGGGTCCTGTATCCTCCAGGCTTCTCTTTGCAAGCAGCAGATACTAGCTTTGGCTGATTGAAGCAGCAAAGGAATTTATTTCGATTACATTTTAATTAAGTTTTAAAATTAAGTTTTCATTAAAAAACAGCTCTGTGACTTGGATAGACCACTTAAAAAAATCTCTTACTGAATTTAGCATTTCCTTAAGTTGTAAATGTAGACAACATGTCAGGTACCTGTGACTTTATCGCCTTTGGAAGCCGTAGATCTTTTCAAGTCCCATTTCAGTTGTTGCTGGTAGATTTATTTAAGGCACTAATAAAAAAGCACACATACAGTACTATCATATATTTGTTATTTAAAAAAAATGTTTGACTATATTTTAATATAATTGGCCTCCTGTGTATTTTATTTTATACATTTAAAAAGATTCTTTGTATACTTGGTAGGCTTCACCGAATCATCAAAGGTCTCTGTGGCACACAAAAAGTTAAGAACTGCTTAAACTAAAGTATATTAGCTAGCTCACAGCAGGCTTGGCCTTGTAATTTGCAGGGCCCAGTGCAAAATGGAAATGTGAGGCTTCTTGGTCAAAAATTGCAAGGGCTGGAAGATGGACAGAAGAGCATTTAAACGCAGGATGGTGCTAAGCCTGGGGCCTTGTGTGACTACACAGCCTGCTGACCTGTGAAGTAGGCCCTAGTTTCTAGAATTTGCAGAAAGGTCATAGGACCAGGCTCTGGGGCTACTCGGCCAGGGGAAATATCCAAATCATGCTGGAGAACTGGTCCGGGGAAGCCCCAGAGCAGCTCCTGCCGAGGGCAGACACTGCAGCTTGTCGCCTCTGCTGCAGTAACAGTGAGTGCTGGAAAGTGCTCTCCAGGAAGCTGGATGGAGCCATCCCTGTGCCAGAATGCATTCTGTGTGGTTCCTGCTTTTTTGTATGACGAGCTTCCAGTTTAGAATCTGGACTAGAAAGCAAATATGTCCCATTGCCAGCTCCATAGAGGTAGGCCAGCTCTGCCTCACGAGAAGAAGGACTGCCCAGACATAAATGGCCCAAAAGCATGAGAAATGTCCTTGGTGGTACCCACACACCCTGACCACTTCTGAAGAAAGCCCTTGGGCTGGCAGAACCCACGGTCACCTTGAGGGAGTCAAGGCTGTCAGAGAGAGAATACGTACTAAAACATTTTCATGTGGGTGGTTTCTAGGATCAGTAAAGCAGAATATTTAGAACAGAGATTACTCAAGAACATTCACAACCTATAGAGACAGGACATAAAATCTTGGGGCTTTCACCAAATATTCTCTATCTGTAAAACCAGACAATGCCAGGAAGAAAGGATGGGCTCTGTACTGTCACAGCATGGCAAGTTCCAGTGAATTTAACAGTTTCCTTGAAGCCGAAGAGATTGAGTCAGTTGCGGACATACTAAAACGTGGGCCAAGCCAAGGGGAGCGAAATTTGCTCTAGAAATGACCCACCTAGTGGCACTGCATAGTGCCCCTCTGTGGGGCAAGGGCTGGGCCCCCAGCCTCAGCGCGTGACTCATTTTTTCCCATTCTCAGTCTTACTGAAAAGTAAATTAGATAGATACATGGTAGGTCCCCCTATCCGCGTAGAGCAACGAGTCGGGTGTTCTTTAAAAAGTGGTGCGAGGGCAGAGCTGGCCCTAGAGAGCTTGACAGGAGCCCAGCGGAACAGAAGCTGCTCTGGAAGGGGCTGTGAGCCCACAGCCTGCTGTCCAGGTGCTCAGCCATCCCGCAGGTCCTCTGAGACCACAAACATGGGGCACCCTGGCTGCCGAGATAAGATAAAGGAGTTTCTCTTCTCCCTGGAAGGACCCCTGGTAAGGTTTTCCTGAGGGACTGCCAGGAACTGCAAGTGTGGTGTTCTGAGAAGGAGCAAAGGAAAATGCCACTTACCCAGTTCCTGACACATATTAAGTGCTCAGCCTCCACTGTGTGCTTGATTCCCCATGGGGGTACTTGAGGGAGATGTCATTATCTTAGTTTTTGGGGACTGGAGAGCCCACACGCTGGAGCTCCCAGTTCTCTTTGCCTTCCCAACGTGTTACCTTGAGGAGACACAGAGCTGGCCGCCATCTTTTGGTTGATCTCCAGTGAAAGACTGGAGATTTTTGTCCTTTTAATATACCTCTCACTGGGGAGAGAGAATAATAACCTCCACCAAACATAAGGTTTATTTTAGCAAATAAATCTTGACTGTTTTTTTTTCTATTTTAAAAATAAGTTTTTGAATAAACTCTGGAATAATTTTAGATTTATAGAGAAGTTACAAAGGGAAATACAGAGATCTTATGTATCTTTTACTCAGTTTCTCCTGGTGTTGACATTTAATATGACCATAGTGCATTTAGAAATTAGTACTCGGAAATTAACATTGGCATTATACTAATAATTGGACTATGAACTCTTTGGATTAACCAGGTCATCCTCTCAGGCCCTGTTTTTTCTATTTTAGGTGAGGATCCAATCTAGGATACCACATTGCTTTGGGGAAACCTTGAATTTTAAGAGAACTTTCGGATTGTCAGTGGAGGCTTTGACCCAGGATGAAAAATTGTTTTATTTGTTTTTCCCCCCATTTTTTCAAAATTCAGAAGTGCTTTGAATATGAAGTGTTCTTTCAAGTCCTCTGGCTTCCACAAACTCTTGGCTGCTTCTCTGAGATGCTAATGCCAGACAAACAGAAGTAGTTTGAGGAGCTGGGTATAAGGATGCTGCAAAGAAGCAAAATATTAGGGTCTTCGATTAGACATTAGGATATCCAAATCTATTTCTTTTCCCTAGGTTCTAAGCATGAAGAAGTAGGATGTTTTTCACAGGGACGTCTATCTCACATTGTCCCATGGAGTCGTATGAATTTAGGTTCAGAGTCTTGCTTTGAGTGGAGGGCAAAAGGAAATAAAAGCGGGTGAAGTATAGTCTGAATTCAGTTATGCAGTTGGTTTCCCTGGGTTACTGCATCCATTGTTCATAGCGTCAGGCTTGCACTGGCAACGTTCCAAGTCATAGAGTGTCTTATTATATTTGTCTGGGCTTCTGTTTATTGATTGGGTGTCCTGGATAATATAGTTTGTTTTCTCTTGAAATGGAACTAAAAATGGAATTATAGTTAAGCATTCTTGACTCCGTGACAGGTCCCTTTTTAGAGTCTACTGGCCTGGGCTCCTGTTGCTTTGAGAAATCTGTAAAATTTCAGGAGCTAGGCAGCTGCTGTGTGTGTACGTGTGGAGTCCCTGTTACGGTTATATGGAACTGAGATCTCACAGAATACATTAAATATCAGTTATTCATGAGACTTCATGGGATAGATATAGCATAAGTGCTTGGTTGATAATTTAGCTCTCCATGTCCAGACTTTATCTGCTACTATATAAAAATTTGGGTATATTACACAACTATACATATGACTCTATCTGCCCTATAGTCCACCTAACTCTTAGGGCTTTACTTACAGAGTAGTGATAACTGCTGATATTTGTTGAGCACTTACTGTGTGTTAGGCAATCTGCCATACTCATTACATGCTTCTGTTTTGTGTAATTTTTCACAATTCCATGTGTTAAGTACCATTATTATGTTCACATTTTGGATGGGGAAAATTTAATTAAGCAACTTTATTTCATCCAAGGTCACTTAGCTGAGAAGTAGTGAAGCCAGGACTCGACACAGAGCTATCCAATGCCAAATCCAGCGTTCTCATAACCACCTTGCCAGGCAATGACTCCCTACTCCCCCTTTAAGCAAAGATTACTCAAGTTCTGGAAATTAGTAATCACTTACTGAATTTTTCCTACCTGTAGAATTCTGTGCTTGATACTGATGGAAATGGAGAAATAGGTGAAAGTTAACAGAGGACTGGACTGGAAAGAGCCCAGGAGATCTGAGTTCTCATCCCTGCGCTCTCACTGAGTGGTTTGGCTGCATCACGCAGCCTCTTTGGGCATCAAATTGTTTCTCTGTAAAGTGGGCAGGTGGGGTTAAGTGAACTCAGAAGTCCCTTCCAGTTCTTTCATTCTGTCTCCTATCTTTGCACCAGACATGGCACCAGACTAAATGCCAGATGCCATCCCTGCCCTCAAGGGTCATGAAACAAAGCCTTCAAACATATGAAATGATTAGGGGACTGTGGAGTTGGAAATTGTCTACCTTAGGCAGTCACTGGGCATGCACTTACTTGGATCTCTTTAGACTCAGCACTTTTAGGGATAAAAGACATATGTCATAAGTTCTGCCCTTGTATACTGTCATAAGTATACAAATTGGTTGGGAAGCAGGACATCAGCATCTAGAAGAATGACTGATACAAGTAATTAGATAATTAAGTGCTAAATTGTGATATGTAGTCATTGTGTGATGACGGTAAAATAATAGCCGACATTTACTGCGCTCTTAGATAAGGGTGCAAGAGTTAAGGGAGACCCCCCCCAAAAAAAGCCTCAATAATCAAGATAAGTAATACTTTTTTTTTTTTGCTTTTTAGGGCCTCACCTGCGGCATATGGAGGTTCCCAGGCTAGGGGTCTAATCAGAGCTATAGCTGCTGGCATATACTGCAGCCATAGCAACGTGGGATCGGAGCCACATCTGTGACCTACACCACAGCTCACGGCCACACTGGATCCTTAACCCACTGATTGAGGCCAGGGATTGAACCCGCAACCTCACAGTTCCTAGTTGGATTCTTTTCTGCTGCGCCACAACGGGAACTCCAAGATAAGTAATACCCGAATGCAGTATTTTTTAAATTAGGAGTGCAAGTGCAAAAAAAATTAATGATGACTAAAACAGCAAGATGTTAAACAAAGCCTGAGTAGTACTTATTTTTCCTTTGGTCCCAGGCTCAAGTACAGCTCAGCACAGCACTGCGTGCCAGTGACCACACCTTATTGCTCTGCATTCCCTGTCGTATTTAATACTCACAATGACCCCTATGATTAGATTCTCCTATTAGCGTCATCTTAAGGATGAGGAAGCTGAGGCTCGGAGAGGCGGTAAGGGGAAGGAATGGAACTTGGCCCAGGTCTCTGGCTTTATAATTCAGGTTTTGAAACACTGACTTATATGCCCTTACAAATACGCAGACAGGGCTTGTAGCCCCAGTAGAAGGCTGTGCCCTGGTGTTGCTGAACTGGGGATCGGCTCTTCCCAGGGCAATCCTGTGGTCCTCCTGGCAGCATGCCCAGGGCAGCTGCATTTCTTACACCTGTTGCCTACTGGCTGTTGGCACCCTTGGGTGCTTCCTCTTTCCCTACCTATTCTGATGGTTTCTACATCAGAAAAGTGATGCCAAACACTTTGGTGCGTGGGCTCTACCTAATTTCATCCAGAAGTAGGAATTCCAAGGAGAAGTCCATCCACATTGTGCTTTCTGCCCGACCACATGAAAAGAAAAAGTTCTGTAGTGTTTAGCCATATCTCACAGCAAAGGAAACCATGCTGAACTCAGAACCTATCTCAGAAGTGTTTGTCATCTCAGGCCCCATCTGCAGCACCGAGCTCCGTTTCCGGGCAGGAAATGAAACCACAGAGGGCAAGGCAAGTATTGATTTTCAAATTACTACTTTGGGGGCAGTGATCATTTTCTTGCTGATTTACTTCTAGTGCACATTTGCCCAAGGTGGGGGGGCAAAGACACTGATCAGATGCTCTCATGGGCATTTCAGCTAAACTGTGCTGTCTGAGTCAAGAGTCCACCCCTGTGCCTTTGGGGACTGGAGGTTAGCCTTCTGTTGCCCAAGGTTGTTAGTATAGATAGCAGCTTGGCATAACTAGATGTGGTGAAAAAGAAATTCAGAATTGTACACTGTCAGAATGGGACTTTGGAGGTAGTTGGTCCAGGCCTTCGTTTTACAGGAGAGTAATTAGAAGTTTAAATTATGTGACCTTTGGAAAGGTCACGTAACCCTTTAGTGGCAGACCTAGGACACAAAACTGGGTAGATGACGTTTCGAAGTGACCATTTTAATGCAACCATAGATCCATTTTGATGATGCCTGAAACATCATACTTTTAACAGCATAAGGGATGCTTTCATGCTATTCTTTGACCTCTCCTTATCCCCTCTTTTCAGGTTCAGTAGGAAAACATACTGAGATCATTTAGTGAAGCCTGCTGTGGACATATTGGCTATTTCTGTAACGTAAATAAGATGATCTGTAGTGGCACAAAAGCCTCGGGTGCTGTGGGTCTCTCCACAAATTGGCACGTCTTGTCTTTGTTTTTTTTTCTTGACGGAAAATGTTTTTATTTTTATATTGTGAAATAAAGAACCTAAGGCTTAAGTTTCATAGTACACAGAGTGGTTTCATGTACTACTCATATTTCTAGCATATTTCTGACAGTTCCAAAATATTTGTTTCTCCAGGATATTGGGTTATTTTGTTGGGCCACTGAGATGCCCACACCAGGAAGTTGTGTCCCTTTATCCTTCAGTCTCCCAGGACCTTCATCAGTGTGGGTGGCCTATCTTCTATAAACTCAGGACCCCATGAAGAGCAAGGCTTAGATGCCAGGGGGTCATTTAACCACCTGTAGCTGATAACAACTCCAGGTGTTAAGTTAAAAAGTATTAGGCGAACAGATGAGTTCATGGAACATGCATCAACAAAATGGGAATAATTATTTGCTGCCTATTTCACAAGGATAAGGAGATACGTATAGGGAGTTTGGGGTTGGTAGATGCAAACTATTACATTTGGAATAGATAAGCAAGGAGATCCTGCTGTAGAGCATAGGGAACTATATCTAATCACTTGTGATGGAACATGATGGAGGATAATGTGAAAAAGAATGTATATAAATGTATAACTGGGTCACTTTCCTGTACAGCAGAAATGGACAGAACATTGTAAATCAACTATAATAAATTTTTTTATAAAAAATAAATACAGTACCTGAAAAAGCAAAAAAAAAAAAAAAAGAGGTGTATATATACTGTGCATGTAAGATGCTCTATCTACATACATTACGTATGAATTATAAATGTCCCAGCTCTCATGGAACTGCCTGAAATTCCCTGAGTTCATCTCTTTATTTAGACCTTGGGCCTTTGTCCCAGGGGCTCCCGTACCTGGATTGCCTCTGCCTTCTCTTGGCATGGAGAGCATCTTGTCTTTTAAGGTCTAACTCAGTTGTTGCTATGTCTGAGAACTATTTCCTTCAGGTTCAGTGACCACTCCTATCTTTGTGCCTCCATGTGTCCTTGTGCATACCTCAAGTATAGCCATTCGCTATCTACTCATAATTGTTTATATGTCTACCTTTCCTCTTGAGGACAGGGATCATGGGCTACCCTTCTTGGTCTCCCTGAGCCCAGATGGTGCCTGGAACACAGTGAAGCTCAATAAATATTTGCTATATGAACTGTGTCTTGGGGACGATGATGGTATAGAAAGTGTTTGAATGGGTGCTTCGTTCATGGGTGTGTTGGTCATGGGTGTGTTGGTCATGGGCGTGTAAGGCATCTGGGTCGCCTGCTCCCTGGGCCATGTGGAAGGGGGTGGCCATAGATGTCATGAATACGCACATCCCTCTCTACCTGGAACACTTTCGCTTCCAATTTAGCAATTTTGCCAGTGAGATGCCAACATTTTGGGTACTGTGCCTTATAAACTTATAGCTGTAAAAGAAAACCTGATTTGTTTTCCAAACGATTTCCAGTTTCCTTTACTGTTGCTTATAAAAATAAAATACTTATTGAAGCATAATCATTATCCTGTGCTGATTCCAAATTACCTTTTTATACTGTTATCTCTTTCCATCTCTGTGATTTTTATGATCTGACAATACATTTGTCAGTCAACAAATATTTACTGAGAGCCCTGCAGGGTTTCTGACATAACGTTTTTAACACGTATCATACTTTTCTTAGGTATTCTCCTGGTGTTATAACTTTGGCTTCTAGTACAGTTTAAATGAGAAAAATATTTCACCCGAAGGAGTTTTGAAGTTCATAATCCAGAGACTGGTGCCTTTATTGGGGAAAGGAACAGCGATAATTTATCGGCCTACTGTGTACCAGGCATTAGGCTCCACAATTTACATACATCATCTTATTTAGTTCTCACACCTGTCCCATTGTAAGTGGTCTAATATCGAATTTTACAGCCAGGGAAGCAGATTAAGTGGCAGGCTTCTGTAACTAGCAAGGTTCAAGCCAAGCTCGAACCCAGGCTTTTTTGAAGCTACAGTCAACACTCTTTCCCATGAATTTTTTCCTTATTACATTAAACTGCTCTAAGGGCAAACATTTGGAATGATTACAATGGAAAGTAGATTGTAAATTCCTTAAGGCTGGGACTGTGCATAGAACTTAAACGTGCTGTTTGATGATTTGACATGTCTTTGTGTCTCTCTTCTTTTGCCTATACGTGAAAAAATAGGACTCACACTGGGATTCTTCTCTAAGCAGCTGGAAATGATGTGATGATTTCTCATCCTCCCCGCTCCCATTGGTTCCAAAGAACAATTCAAAGAAGCTAACCCTAAATTTAAAAGCTGTACAGTAATGTTCATGATTCTAACCACGTATTCCTTCTTCCCTGTGTGTGCTGATGCTACATAGGGCTTTTCTTTGTGAGTTACATGGTTTTTGTGTATTTTTCTGTCTCTGTCTCTGTCTCTGTCTCTGTCTCTCTTTCTCTCCAAAAGGTTCTGGAACAGAGTTAAAAAACAACCTACACCGTGTAACTTAACAAGATATTCCAAGGCCACTCATTCATTTTCACTCAGTCTGTTGAACATCTTGTTTATCAATCAGTTTTGAGCTCTTTGGTGTATCTAAGGTGTGTCTGAAAAATGCACACTGCCCATCCTTGAGGAACTCTTAGGCAAGCATGCACAAAACTTGACTGTCCTGTGAACAAAGTCTAAGAGACTATAGGAGAGTAGGGAATGAATTTGGGTGGGGTGGGGAGGATGAGAAAAGGAGAGGACGGGAAACCAAAAGAATGCAGAAGTCATGTGAGCTGGGTAGTCAGCCCTTCTACAAACGTTTTCGGCCACCTGCTTTGTGCCAGACACTGTACGATGCACAGGAGCCACAAAGGTAGATATTATACAGTCCCCCTTCTCAAGGCATTCACAGATCAGCAGGTGGAAAGACATTGCTGGCAATGGCCTATTGGGTACCAAGATAGATGTACTAGTTATGGTGCCACCGCAGAGGGGTGCTGAATTCTCTCTAGTCTGGGCTCTTAAGGCGGGGGTGGGTGGTGGGGACAGAGGCAAGAACTCCTGGAAGAGTTGGGTTTAGTGGAGTCTTGAAAGCTGTGAAGGTGTTTGGGGGCAGGGTGAACAGCCAGAGAGGCGTTAAGCAATAAGACATGTTGAGGAACTTTTAAGTGGCCAAAGGTTACAGAGAGAAGTGTCTTCATGCCAGTGGGCAGGCATAAAGGGTGAGTCTGGGTTCATGGGCAAAGGTCTGGAAACAGAAAGGCTTTGAATGCCAAGCTAAGTTGATTTTATGCTCTAGGCTTTGGAAACCTGTTTTTTAAAGAAGGGAATGATGTCATCAGAATGACATTTGAGTATATTTTCATCAAAGCTATAAATGGAAGAAAATGTTAAAAAGTGAAAATTTGACGTTATTTTTCATGTATGTTACTGAAAATGTTTTTCCCAAAACATTTACAATTATGTATTAAAATTAATGGAAAAACACAAAGCGTAGCTAATGAATGGAATGTTTAATTTAAATTTTTTCAGATAATTATAGATTTATATGCAGTTATAGGAAAGAATATAGGGAGATCCCATGTACCCCTTTCTATAGACAAAGAACATTTCCATCACCACAAGAATCTTCATGTTACCCTTTTATAGCCTCACACTTCTCTTTCTCTTCTATTCACTTTTTGGTCCTGGAAATTTCTCATTTTTCCCTTTTTTTTTTTTGGATGGCGCTTTTGGTGTCAAGTCTAAGAATTCTTTGCCTAGCCCTAGATCCTGAAGATTTTCTCCCATTTTTTTTCTAAAATGTTAGGGGTTTGTAGTTCACGTTTAAGTCCATGAGCCATTTTAAGTTCAATTTTGTATAAGGTATGAGATTTAGGTCAAAGTTTTGTTTTTTGCTTATAGATATCCATTGCCCCAACATCATTTATTGAAAAAGACTGTTGGATTGCTTTTGCATGTTTGTCAGAAATTAATTGGGCATATTTGCCTGGGCTTGTATCTGGCTCTCTATTCTGTTCATCAATCTGTGTGTCTGCTCTCCACCAAGATCACAGTCCTAATGACTATAGCTATGCAGTAAGTCTTGGGAGAGGGTAGATTGATTCCTTCTACTTTATTCTTTTATTTCAAAAAGGTTTTAGCTACTCCTTTGCCTTTCCATATAAATTTTAGAATAATCTTGCCCACATCTACAAAAAGTCTTGCTGGAATATTGCCAGGAATTATGTTAAACCTGTTTAACAGTTTTGGGGAAAGGTCATATCTTTTGCAATTTGAGTCTTCTAATCCATAAAAACGATCTATTTATTTAGATTTTATTTGTTTTCCTTAGTCAGCATTGTGTAGTTTTTAGCATACAGGTCCTGTACATGTTTTATTAGGTTTATACCCATTGCTTTTTATGAGTGATTGTAGATAGTATTGTATTTTTAATTAAGATGTCTATGTATTTAGTGTTGGTCTATATAAAAGCAATGAGTTTTTGCATACTTATCTTGATTCCTGTGACCCTTCCAAATTCACTTATTTGTTCTAGGAGTTTTATTGTTTTATATAGACAGTCATGTCATCTGCAAATAGGGACAGCTGTGTTTCACATTTTAGTGTTTTCTGATCTGTATGCCTTTAATTACCTTTGCATTATTGTACTGGCTAGAATTTCTGACACTATGTTGAGTAAGAGTGGTTATAGCAGATCTTGCCTTGTTTCAGATCTTAGGGGAAAATCATTTAGTCTTTCACCACTAAGTGTTGGTTAGCTGTAGGTTTTTATAGCTTCTCTTTATCAAGTTAGGGTAATTCCCTCTATTCCTATTTTTTTGAGAATTTGTATCGTGAATGAATATTGGATTTTGTCAGTTTTTTCTGCATCAATTAATGTAATCATATGATTTACTTTATTTGATTTGTTGGCTGGTAGATTACAGATGTTAATTGCTTTTCAAACATTGAACCAGACTTGCATCCCTGAAATATACCTCACTTAGTCATGGTGTATTCTTTTTTCATATTACTGAATTCTATTTGCTGATACTTTGTTAAGTACTTTTGTGTCTAAATTCACAAAGGATATTGGTCTGTCATTTTCTTTGCATGTACTATTTTTGTCTAGTTTTGGCATCAGGTAATGCCAGCTGCATAACACAAATGGGGAAGTGTTCTGCTTTCTGGAAGAGATTGTGTAGAATTGTTATTAATTTCTCATTAAAAGTTTGGTAGAATTCTCCAGTGAAACCATATGGTCTTGGAGATTTCTCTTTTGGGAGTTAAACATTTCACTTCCTTTTTAGTTGTAGGGTTATTCAAATGATCTATTTCATATTGGGTGAGCTATGGTAGTTTTTATTTTTCAAGAAATTGGTCCACTTATCAAATGTAGGTCTGCAGAGTTTTTTGTAGTAGTCATTTGTTTTCTTTTTGACACCTGCAGAGTCTCTAGCAATACCCCCATTTCATTCCTGATGTTGATAATTTTTGTCCTCTCTCTCTTCTCTCTCTCTCTCCCCTTTTTTTGTCAGTCTTGCTAGACAATTGCCAATTTTCTTGGTCTTTTCAAGGAATCTACTTTGTGTTTCACTGACTTTTCAGTGTTATCAGTTTCATTGATTTCTGCTTGTATCATTATTGTTTTCTTCTTTTCACTTTGGGTTTGATTTTCATTTGCTAGGTTCTTGAGATGGGAACTTGATTATTGAGACTTTTTCTCATTTCTAACCTATCCATTAAGTGTTGTAAATTTACCTTTTAACAGTGCTTTACCTGTCTTTCCCACAAATTTTGATATGTTGTACTTTCATTTTCTTTCTTTTTGATATATTTAAAAAATTTTCCTGAGACTGCCTTTTTTAACTGTGGATTATTTAGAACTGTACTGTCTAGTTTCCAGGTGTTTGGAGATTTTCCTGCTATCTTTCTGTTATTTATTTCTAGTTTTATTCCATTGTGTTCAGAAAATACATACTGTATAATTTAAATTCTTTGTAATTTTGTTGAGGTTTGTTTTATGGCCTAGTCTGTAGTCTGTCTCAATATATGTTTTGTGAGAAATTGAAAATAACATGTATTCTCCCTTTGTTCAGTGAAGTGTTCTATACATGTTGATTATATTGTTGGTTGATGATGAATTCTTCTATATCCTTGATGATTTTATGTCTAGTTATTCTAACATTTGTTGTGGGAAGTGTTTTGAGGTTTCCAACTATAATTATGGATTTGTCTATTTTTTCTTTAAGTTATGTTTTTATTTCACATATTTTTCAGCCCCATTTTTTGGTGCATACACATTTAGGATTGCTTTGTCTTCTTGGTGGATTGACCGTTTTGTCATATAACATCTCTCTCTGGGTCTGGTAATTTTCTTTACTTTTAAGTCTACCCTATTTGATATTAGTATAGGTATTTCTACTTCCCTTTGGTTAATGTTTGCATTATATATCTCTTTCCATCTTTTCACTTTCATCCTGTTTATACTGTCATATTTAAAGTGAGTTTCTTATAGATAGTGTACAGTTGCAGCATATATTTTAATCCAATAAAACAAACAAACAGGAGTTCCCTTCGTGGCTCAGTGGTTAACAAATCCGACTAAGAACCATGAGGTTGTGGGTTCGATCCCTGGCCTTGCTCAGTGGGTTAAGGATCCGGCGTTGCCGTGAGCTGTGGTGAAGGTTGCAGACGTGGCTTGGATCCCGCATTGCTGTGGCTGTGGCGAAGGCCGGCAGCTACAGCTCCTGTTAGACCCCTAGCCTGTGAACCTCCATATGCCGCGGGTGCAGCTCTACATAAAAGGCAAAAAGACAAAAACAAACAAACAAACAAACAAAAATGGGAGGAGTTCCCACTGTGGCACAGTGGGTTAAGGATCCAGTGTTGTCTCTGCAGCAGCATGGAATCAATCCCTGGCCTGGCACTGTTGGTTAAGGATCTGGCGTTGCTGCATCTGTGGTATAGGTCACAGCTGAGGCTCAGGTTCAGTCCTTGGCCTGGGAAATTCTGTATGCCAAGGGCACAGCCAAAAACAAACAAACAAACAAAAAAACCCAACCAACAACAATGGGTGAAAACATCTCAAGTTTGACAAGAGACATAAATATGCAGATTAAAGAAGCTTAGCAAACCCCAGACTCAAAGAAATTCATGCCCAGACACATCAGAATTAAATTCTTAAAAATTAAAGACAAAGAAAATAATTGAAAAAAGCCAGAGAAAAACATCTTGCCTATATGGGAAAAAGAATTCGAATGACAGTGGATTTATCATCAGAAACCATGGAAGTCAAAAGTGTTTTTTCCAAATAAAAAATATTTTATAATATATTTCAAGTGCTGAAAGAAAAGAGCTGTAAACCCAGAATCCTATCCAGCTGAAAAATTATTTAAGAATAAAGAAGAAATCAAGATATTATCAAAAGAAGAAAAAGAGAATTTGTCACCAAAAACACCTACCCTAAGAAAACAGATGAAGGAATTTCTTTAAACAGAAAAGAAACAATAAGAGAAGGGAAGGAAAAAATGTAAGCAAAAATATAGGTAAATACAATAGGCTTTCCTTCTATTCTTGATTTTCCAAATTATTCTTAATGGTTGAAGCAAAACCGAATATGGCATACTTCAACTTTATCAATTATTATAGAAAATGTAAATGATGAAAATATACCAATTAAAAGACAGATATCAGGAGAGTGGACTATATTATATCTTTGATGGTGACATCTATTAATTGTCTTTTTTCACTGGTTTGAGATTTTTCTGGTGGTTGGTGTAAGGAATGATTTTCAAATGAAAATTTAATGTTTCCGTACTGGGTTCTGAGGCTCTGGATTTTATTTAAACCTGTTTTGTTGGCCTTTTTTGGGTACCATTCTATTGAGGGAGGGGACACATCATTTCATTACTGCGGAGTGGAGCTAGAAGTCCAGGTTCCCCACTTGTCCTCTGTTGAAGACTGACCCTGAGGGGGCTGCTCTTGTTACTGCCAGGGGCAGGTGAGAGTTCCAGCTACCATGTGGTCTCTCCTGACCCTGCAGTTGGAGTGACCTTGTCACCACTGGGCAGTGGTGAAAGTCCGGACCCTCCAGTAGGCCTCCTGGGACAGCACCCAGAGGGGAGCTAGGGAGAGGGACTTCTTGTTACTGTTGGGGGGAGTCTGGGCTCTCAGTATGGTCTACACTGACACTGTGGGTTGAGCAAAGCTCATTTCAGTGAGGACCGAAGTCCAGGCACCCTACATGACCTGTTCCGATACCTCCTGGGGGTGGTGAGGTACCTAAGTACAGTCTTGCGAGGGGGATGGCTAGGCTCTCAGTTGAACTTTGCTGGATGGGAGTGGGGCCACAGATATGAGTATGGCTGGAGTAGAGTTGTTATAATCTACAAAGCTTTCTGTCTGCCAGGCTCCTTTTGTCCTATTCCTTTGACTAGAGAGAGAAGGCTTTTGATGGGGCTTGTTTTCTCTGCCTGTTGATGTTTCTGAGCTGCTGGGTTGTTCAGCTCTGAGTCTGGGAGGCATAAGACAGAAAGAAAATCCAGGGAACTCCTTACTCTGTCGTTCTTTGGGTTCTGAAGTCTCTAGTCAGTCTGCCTTATTCTACCTTTCAGAGACTTTTCTCATCTTTATTTTATGTATAATTCCCAAGGTTTGTAATGGAAGAAATAGGTATATCTAAGTATGTCTACTCTATCTTCCTTGAAGAAATCTAGAATGTAAGTATTTTAAATAAAACTGAGTTTTAATTTGCTTTTTCTTGAAATTTAATTATCTTAAAATGTTTTTACAAAAGTAAAACCATCTACAGTTTTAACATTCAGTATTCTTCTAGTTACTAATTAAAATATTGATACCATGCTTCAACCATATACACAAATTTAAGGGTGATATGATTTGTTTAGTATTGCATAATGTTCCTCAGCTGCTACCTGCATCTGTTGTAAATACTGTGATCATTTGTGAATACTTCTGGAACCTTAAATTAGAGTACAAAGAGACAGAAGAAAACAGACACCTGGCACTTACGAGGAAACAATCATTTGGTATGCAAGTAGTATAACGTTTATGCCGAGAGGAAGGATTTGACAACTTAGTTTGTCTCCTCTCTTATACCTAAGTGCTTCTGTTGCTCAAATCCTCCCTATGGTTCATGTCTGCAGGACAAAAACCCACAAACCGTCATGGCATCCAGACACAGCTGCTTTTTGTTTTGAGGACATAGGCAGGAGCTGTGAAGTATTCTCTTGGGGCCTGGAGGGTGCTAGCAGCAAGACTGGATCTTTGGGATTGTAGGTTGCTCTGCGCCAGCTCTGAGTACCAGATATCTAGTGACAGAGGCGTTCACACGGTGTTCAGTGTGTGTGTGTGTGTGTGTGTGTGTGTGTGTGTGTGTGTGTGTCCTATGAGGTATGGGAGCCCCTCTAATACTCAGGTGCAGCCAGGGACTCTCTTGCCTGGAACCTAAGTGTCACTGGGAAAATTCAGCTAAGACTTTTAAACCATTTGCCACATTCTAAAGGCCTTCTTCCTCGCCTGTTTTCTCATAATCTAGTGTAAGACTATTAACAATGTAAATGAGGCAAAACCAAACATTTCCACATTCAACTGAGAATTAATATGAAGTGAACACAGATCAGGAGATGGTGCGCATTCTTTCTCTATGATACACGATATGATTTCAATGGCACTGCACCACTCTGTCTCTGTGGAGAGACACTCTATGGGCAGAGAGGAGTAATAGGAGAAAGAGATGAAGATGAAGAGTTTTGTTTTTTTTTTACGGTCAATTTCATTTTTTCTAAGTAGAGTCAAACGCTTGATATGATAATTAAAAATACATCAAGTCATCCAGAACAGTACCAGTTGTGTGTTTGGTTAGATGGCGGGATAATTGCCAACCCTTATCTTCAATTTTCAGACTTAAATCTCTTTCCCATTTCACTTTAATTGGCTCTAGGCTTCCATCCATCCTAACTTTGGGTTCATTTGTTGCAATTGTTTTATCTGAGCTAAGCTGTTCTCCAGTGAATACAATAAATCTGTGTATCTGATTCATCTTTGTTTTTATGGTTAATGTTTTAAGATTATAAAGCCAGACTCTTCAGAATGTACGCATAGGAGTAAATGTCTGCATTTCAGAATCATTTTATCAATGTCTTTGTAAAGGCATTAGCTATTAGGCACTAGCTTATTGAAGCACATTTTTAAAAACTCTCTATAAAAAACAAGAATTTATATTTTCATCTTCCCTGCTCTTGGCTCCTGTTGGTTTTTTACAACTCTTACAGCAGCTATTTTTGAAAACTTACTATTTTAAAAATCGTGATTCCTTCTCTTTCCCAAACTGCCAATTAAAGAGTGACCTGGTTTAAGGCTACCTGGTTTAAGGCACCTTAGGCTGCACTGTTGATACCGAGCTCCGTCCTGCTCTCTGGGTAACTGATAAGTGGTTAAAACCTTTGGGGGGAATATCTCATTAAGGTTATAAACCCTCTCTTCAGAAAAATGCACATAGTTGCCTACAGTTTGAGGGATTCACAGACGTTTTGTGGTTTTGTCTAGCTTTCTAGCGCGTTCCTAGACCCAAGTTAAGCCCCTTGGTTTAGACCATTTGGTGGCAGAGGTATTTGAAGCAGTTAACATCTGGTAAAGTCAGGACACTATGTATGTTATTTAAAAGAACCAGAGGTCTAAGGCTGCTGGAGAGGGGAATCCAAGGTAGGGAAGTCTATTTCTTTAGCTCTGCATGGAGTTGGAGGCTCGGGGCTGGAAAAATAGCAGGCAGAGAATGCTACACATCAGAGGGTGAGCTTATAGAGAGAAAATATCCTTTGTTTCCTGATGAGTTATAATCAATTGTAACTTTACTGGTAAAACAGAGGGAAAGGATCACCATTTATAGCAGGTGTCTTGGAAAGCTGGCGCTTCTAAAGGAATCAGTTTGTTTTGGTCCCATTGCATACCCAGATCGTCTAGGGTTGTGCAAAGCTGGGGAGGGAGCTAAGGGCGCTCTGAGCCAGGAGTGGGCAGAATTCCTCGGGGAGTCAGGGAGAGAGGAGCTGTGCATATTAAAGCCTGGCCGATGAGAGATCCCTAGAGAATGTTCAAGAAATGGGAGATCTAGTATCAGGTGTTAGGCTGTTTGCTGTGTGGTGAGAAAATGTAACCCATCCCTCATGACCTACAAACCATCAATAAAAATTCGGCTAATGTACAATGCTTGTAAAAAATGATGGCTTTTAGGTGAGGGGATAGGGTTGGGCGAAAAGGTGTGGAATTATGGAGAACGGGGAGTGAGATTTCAGTGAGGACAGGAAATTGGAGCTAGAGGTGAGGGGAGGATACAGGTTCTCTTGCAATTTGCAGAAATCTCAAGGCCAAAGAGATGTGTATGTATGCGTGTGTGAGTGTGTGTATATATATATATATATATGTGTGTGTGTGTGTGTGTGTGTGTGTGTATACATATACCTTTTTTTTTCTTTTCTTTTTAGGGCTGCACCTGAGGCATATGGAAGTTCCCAGGCTAGGGGTCCAGTCGGAGCTTCGGCTGCTTGCCTACACCACAGCCACAGCAATGCCAGATCTGAGCCTTGTCTGCGACCTACACCACAGCTCAGGGCAGCACTGGATCCTTAACCCACTGAGTGAGGCCAGGGATCGAACCTGCCTCCTCACGGATACAAGTCGGGTTCTTAACATGCTGAGCCACAACAGAACAGATGTATATTTTAAGGAGCCTAGTGACCCTGCTAACATCCGAGTATCTTCTGTCTGAAGTGTTTACCTTTCTAGAGCGCGTTTGTTCCCTGATCCTGGGTCCACAGGCAGGGATGTTCCTGCAGGGCTGGCAGGTGCCAGAGGAGCAGGGACCGAGGGAGAGTGCAAGCGGGCTTTTAGTAAGTCTGGGGAGGGAGATAACTGCAGTCTGAGAGTCAGGACAGCGGTGGGGGGGCCTCATCAGTGGAGAAGCCTTTGCAAAGCTTCATTACGGGTTTCCCAGTCCAGTCATATCTAGTTTCCAGAGGGGACAGCCCTAGGCCGGGGCGTCACTCTGCTCATTTCTGGGAGAGAGCTCCCATCAGAACATGCTGGCCTGAGCTGACCCCTCGGCTCTCAAGGCCCGTGGGGCCCTGGTTTTCGGATGGCATGGAAGGGTAGGCCTCAGGTAGGGGAACAGGGCTATGATCGTCCCTTTTTTCCTTTTAATTATAGGCAGGCACTTTAGGCTCTGGGAAAATTTTGGTATGCTGACTTGTACTGCCAAGAAAAAAAAAAAAAAGCGAAAAACCTGAGCATGCCCGTCTCCCTTGCTAATTAGTGTGCCTTGTATTACACATGGCTGGACTCTGCACAGGAATTCCTTCCTGAGGAAATTTTCAGTGCTCAGGAATGGACTCTGGGCGGGGGGTAGTGGGGGTAGGTTGTGCAGGCCGGGCTGCTGCAGAGCCTAGGAAGGTGGAGCCAGGGATGTAAGTCCTGGAGGTAAGGTTGCCTGGCTGATTTGTTTCATTTGGTCACAGTGACCTACATTCTCAGCCCTTTCCCCCAAGAATGCCAAGTAATGTGGTCTCTGGGGAGGAGCGATGTCTTCCTTTAGGGTGGGTGACAACACACCTTTGGGTGGTGAAGCTAGCATCTGACATTGTGTCTGGGATGCTTGCAGCCCTGGAAGGGGGCAGGGAAGTGTGGCAGAGGGAAATGGGGGCCGTGTTGATGACTCAGGTACCCGGTCGTGATAAAAAAACTCATTTCGTGTTCAGTGATTCACTCAACAAGTATTTGCTGGATGCAGGTAATGGGCCAGGTGCTGGGGAAACAGACCTGAAAACATGTGGCCCTTGCTGTAATGGAGCTTATCACAGTTTCTGTGCCAACTAGGGGGTACCAAGTTCTCACAGCAGCTTACAGGGCCCTACATGGCAGGCCCTGTCATCTCTTTAGCCTGTGCTCCCTCAGATTGCCCAGCCACACTGGCCTCTAGGCTGTTCTTGAAATGTACCAGCCACACACACCTCCCATCTGAGGTCCTTTGCACTGGCTGTTCCCCAGCCTACAATGTTCTTCTCCTTTGCCTCCTTCATGTTTTACTCAAATGTTGCCATATTCCGACCACAGTATTAGAAATGCAATGGGCCCTCTTCCTGTACTCTGATTTCCCTTATCTTGTCCTACATTTTCTTTCTAAAGTACTTATCTTTCTCCATCATATCCTGTGACTGAGTTTTTATTATGCTTTTATTTATGATCTGTTTTCACCTGTTGGAAGATAAGCTCCACGAGGAGTCACAAGGCTATTGAGTGAATAATCGATGATAGTTTATAGTAGGAATTTGGAAAGTCATCTTGTTCATCCACCCCTCCTCTGCTAGGCCTTTCCAGGGCTTTATGCCAGCTGACTTCTCCCATCCATCTCTTCGGTCTCACCCTTGGCATTGTATCAGGGAAGACTTGTCAGGTCCTCTAAGCGAGCTTGGCCGTTTGAGGTGGTGCCTGCAGGAAGAGCAGTATAGCCAGGTATGAGAGGGGACATGCTTGCTGTTCTGGTCAGTGCTTTGGGGAACTTAATTGTAGCAGCTTTTGAGATAATTTAGCAAGGGAATTTCCCTTCCTTCTCCCTCCCTCCCTCCCTTCCTTCCTTCCTTTTTAAAATTTTATGGCTGCGCCTGTGACATATGGAAGTTCCCAGGCCAGGGACTGAATCTGAGCTGCAGCTGTGACCTACACCACAGCTATGGCAATGCTGGATCCTTTAACCCACTGTGCCCAGCCTGCGATTGAACCTGCATCTCCTCAATGACTCTGAGCCAGTGCAGTTGGATTCTTAACCCACTACGACAATGGAAACTCCAGCAAAGGAGGTTCTTGAGAGAAGCCTATTCTGTGTTAGAGATCCAATTCTATTCTTCCCCAAATGATCTAAATCTCATCCATCCATCTACTTCTACTCTTTTAAGAGACTTTCCAGCCATCAGCAGTCATCATTGCTAATAGCTAGCTGTCATGGTCTGAGCCCCACCCTGCATATCTCAGGAGTCCTGTCCCTTCCCCAGGTGTTTCTGAGAATCACCAAGGAGTCCCCCATGTCTCTCAAGTCATCTAGGCTTCTCACAGCTCTGTCTGACTTTGGTTTGCTCTTCTGATCCCCTTAGGCTAATTGTAGTCACGTCTGCAGAGCCCCCTACAGTCTAGTCCTCCAAACAAGAACACAGCCTGGAATTCATTGCCCCCAAATCGCTAATTAATTCAAGGCTATAGCTATGTGATAGAATTTCCCCAAGAGACTGATGCTACCACAAGAAAATTATAACCCATAAAATGGAAGCTTAATACTCTAGATCAGTTGTCAGTACTTCTAGAGTCCATTGGCCATGCTTCTTCATGGCTGAGTGTCCCTAATTGGCCACCTCTCTCCATGGACGGCAGCCTGCTGCATTGTTCCAGGACTCACTTATCGCTTCTGCAGAAAATTCCCTCCCAAGAGTCCTTCTTCCCCTGAATGCAAACCTCTAACCCCAACTCTGAAGTCAGGTCAGTGGTCCCACTGGCCTTTTGTCTGTTATTCCTAAGAGTCAGGTTGTACCCAACTTGGGTTTTGAACTTAGGGTGTCTTGCCCTCCCCCATGCTCTTCCCATAGATCTCCATGCCCTGAGCTCCTTGTCATTCAAGCTTCAGCTCCCATGACACCTTCATGGAGAAACGTCCCTGACCTAGGAGCATTCTTACCCTCCCTCCTGTCCCCTTGGTATATTTTATTCCAGCCCCTTAGTCCTGTCTGAAAGGGTCCCGTTGGTTTGCCTGTGGTTACTCACCCTCACCGTGCCTGTTTCCATGTCCCCAACAGAAAATAGAATGTAAGCTCCCTGGACACTGGATCCTCATCTGTCTTGTCCACTCTTTAAATCATATCTGTAGAATTATTTGTCCCGCCGGCTTCCAGTTGAGGTCACTGCCTTAAACTCATGCAGACAGTCTCCTGGTTTTCTTGGAGGAAGGAGGGAGGTTAGGACTTTCGAGGGGAAGGAGGTGAGAGAGGGGAGAGAAGAGATTCCTTTTCTCTGGGAAGGGAGGGGAGGGGTGGTCAGAGAGCTCCTCAAAGCATGGGAACAGCTGCCCCTTTCCCTGGCAGTGCCTGTGGGGGGGCTGGCAAGAATGTGGAGGGGATGGCACACTTAGGAGGGCAAGACCCAGGCCCCAGGGAGAGTGGGCTTGCCGTCCCCCAGCCCCCCTCTATGGTGGTGAGAAAGTCACAGTGAGGTTGGATTTCAAGGTCATGAGGAGGGTACAGTGCCATCAGCAGTGCGTGCTGGAGGGGCCTCACCAATATTCTGGGCACAGAAGCATCCCTGGGGGCAGGTGCACAACCCTAATGGGTGGTGGGTGAGGAATGACTGGGTCGGATTCCGCACCAAACTGGAGGGCAAGGGACTCTGAGTCAGATTTAAATTCAAGTAAATGAAGCTGTGTGGCATTTCTCATACCACCAAGTTTGCCAACCAATATTCCTCCCTATTACTTGACATTTTGTTTTTGCCGAAGTCGGGGGGAGACAGGTGGAAAGGATTTGGGGGGGTCGGTATAGCACCAAATCTCACCCCTCTCATCCTTGGATGCTCTCACGTGCCTTTTTGTCATCCCGAGAACATCCTCCCAGATGTATGTCTTGGCTTCAGCCGCACACCCCCACACAGAGTGAGGGTCAAGCCTGCTCTCAAGCTGCGTGCCCGAGGAATTTTCAGTCGCAGGATTTGCCATGTATGTTTCAGCAACAAGGACGAAGAGACCTCTTAAGGCATCAGAGACCTCTTATGGTCCAGACGAGGGACAGTCAATGCTAAATTTACAGCGTCCCTCATCTGTGTCTTCAACACCACTGGTTTGTGAAGGGGAATTTCTAGGCTCTGCTGGCTCAGTCCTTTTTTTGGAAGAGAACGTAACCCTTCCTGAACCTTTTCCTGCTCAAAACACCCTTCTCCTGCCCATTTCCCCCCCCACCACCACCTACGCACATGCCACCTCCCTAGGGAATGACCTGCAGCGAAGGAAACCAGCTGGCTCAGGCAGGGAGACAGGATGATACTTACTGTGCGAGAATGTTCTACCCAGTGGAGGCAGCAGCTAGAGGTGGTGTCACTGTTGCCATCCAGGAAGCAGAGTTTCTCTCTGGCCAAGTTTAAAGGGGCAGATGCACCATCCGCCTCACAGGCTTTCCATCCTCCCGTCCCTCTCCACAGAAATCGTGACTGCTGGGGAGTTCAGATTGCAGGGCTTACCATGGGCGCGGGATGGCTCTGTGCTGGAATGTTGCCTTCTTCCCAAGGGAGGTGAGTGCACACAGCACAGGGTAAAAGTTCCCAACTCTCTCTGAGGACTGGAAAATATAAACTACCCTGTCCGCTTGAGCAATGGAGGAAAAGTGTCTTTTTTTTTTTTTAAATGAAATAATACTTTTATTTGTACTTTAAAATGTTTACAGTATGATACTTTTAAAATCAGAATATTCTTTTTTGTTTGTTTTGTTTTTTTATGAATTTTATTACATTTATGGTTGTACAATGATCATCACAACCCAATTTTATAGCATTTCCATTCCAACCCCCCAGCCCATGCCCCCACCGCCCACCCTGTCTCATTTGGAGACCATAAATTTTTCAAAGTCTGTGAGTCAGTATCTGTTCTGCAAAAAATTTCATTGTGTCCTTTTTTTTAGATTTCACACGTAAGTGATAGCATATGATGTTGGTGTCTCGCTGTCTGACTAACTTCACTTAGCGTGACAGTTTCTAGGTCGACCCATGTTGCTGCAAATGCCATTATTTCTTTCCTTTTAATGGCTGAGTAATATTCCATTGTGTATTGGTACCACATCTTCTTTATCCACTCCTCTGCCGATGGACGTTTAGGTTGATTCCATATCTTGGCTATTGCATAGAGTGCTGCAATGAACACTGGAGTACATGTATCTTTTTGAATCACAGTTTTCTCTGGATAGATGCCCAGAAGTGGGATTGCTGGATCAAATGGCAATTCTACTTTCAGTTTTCTGAGGAACCTCCATACTGTTTTCCACAGTGGTTGTACCAATTTGCATTCCCACCAACAGTGTAATAGGTTTCCCTTTTCTCCACACCCTCTGCAGCATTTATTGCTTATAGACTTTTTGATGAGGAAAAGTATCTTTAGGCAGATTCTTGCTTGTGCCTTCCCCCACATCTCAGTCTTCTCACCCCACCCCTGCTACTGGGACAAATGAAGGAGAGATGGAGGGAGGGAAGGAACAGAGGAGAAAGAGGGAGAGAAGGAGAAGGGCCCGGAGACCAGGTTTGAAAGTGGGTTGGCCAGGAAATAGGGATGAGAGTCAAGAGGGCCTGTTTTATCAAGGACACCTGCATAGCTGCCTCAGGGGGACCTGAGGCCTGCAGCTGTCAGTCACTAATAATAGAGGGTGTATTGTATCCACGAACTGGAATTCAGACATGTCCGGGCATTTCTGGTCCAGTGACCCAGCCAGGGACTCAGGGGCCTCCTAGAAGACTCCTGGTCCTGTGGAAGCAGCAACCAAACAGCACTATGTTTGCCTGGGTTTCTGAGGGGAGGAGCGAGGGGTAAGCCTAGTGTCTACCATGCAAACCAGCCCCAGCCCCTGCCTTAGGGGAGAGAGAACCGGCTGCAAGAGGAAATGGGAAGAGTTCTTGTAAATTCCGCAAGACACTGGACAGGAACAGCCTGCTTTAGGAGTCCTGTGAAACCTGTCAGTCCATGAGGTCGTGGGGGCGGTGGGGGGCAGCGGCACCCTTCCACATCTTGCCGAAGATAACTAGGTGTCTGGTGGACATGGAGGATGTTACAAGAAGGGCTTTGCCAGAGCCGTACGGTAGCTGGTCCAAATGTTGGCTGGACACATGCATATAAGACACTACCTGAGGATGCGTGAAAATAGGTGGTGGGATGTAGCAGGGTGGGCCTCTGGGATCCTACGTCAACGTGGTTACAACAGCCACAACAGTAATTCCACCTCGTCTTTACGGAGTGAGATAGACTTTATTGAAACGTTCACGGGCATGTTTTTATTTGCTCCTCGTAGCCTCCCAAAGGCAGAGGCAAGTATATTAATCTGCATCGGCACCAAGAGGGTTCGGGCTTGCAACCTCAAGGCCACTCCAGAGTCCTGGGGAGATGCCCAAGGACCCACTGTGGGCTGTTTCTTAGCTTGATGCACTTTAGAAGCTTTGAGGTCAAGATATGAGTGTTGCCTGGGTAGGGGCCTCTTCTCTGCCTAGGGTTCTGAACAGGAAACAAAATGGTAAAAATGGAGAAAACGTGTTTTCTTTATTACTGATAGAAGCTAAGTCGGAAGACGCAAACTTAAAATGAGAGTCAAATGGTCCTGCTCGTGAGCACAGAGTTGGGCAGGCCCCCTGCCACACGCACAGCTGGACGTTTTTCCAGGGAAGACTTAGAGCCTGAAAAGGCAGAGGGGAACAGGAAGAGAAGGAAGAGGATGAGTAACTGGTCTGGTTTCTCCATTTAACTGACCAACCAAGCGAATGAGGGGCAGAGAGGGTCAGGGGTGTCACACTGATGGATGTCCTTCCACGTGGAAGAAACATAAGGGCTTGGGGGGAAAGTGTCCGTGTGAATAATTGTACCGAGTTGACAGCAGTATCTGCCGGGGCCAGGCCCTCTGTTCTGGCAACAGTTGCTTAGTTTTCCAGCCTGTGGAGGGCTGACTGCTGTTTTAGTCAGGGTTCTCTAGGGAGACAACAGAATCAATAGTGTATGTGTGTATGTACATGATATTCATATATATCTCTATATATCTGTGTGTGTGTGTGTGTGTGTTTGTGGCAGAGGGGGAGGGCGAGAGAGAGATCAATGTAGGCAAATTCACTGAACAAAATTAAATGATAAAGACATATCAAGATAGAAATCCTTGAACCTCACCACCATCTAGGATCTGTGGACCAGTGCCTGAGCCATGATGCTTCTTAATTTTTTTTTTTATTAAAAGCAGAAGAATAAATTGCTTCTTGATTCAATAAGTAGCAAGCAAGAGTCTGTTCTCTGCTAGATCCTGTATTGTTGGGCAGGGGGGCGCAAAGGGAAATGACATATGATGTTTGTTTTCTGGGAGCTTAAGCTTATGCAAAAGATGGCAAAGCATAATACGACGAGGGCAATTAAGATATAGCAGAGCACTATTATGGTCCAAGGTAGGATTAATTCTGACTTGAGGTGTAGAGAAGGCTCTGTGGAAAAGGAGACTTTTAAATTGCACCTTGAAGCATGAGTAGAATTTTGACAAGCAAAGATTAAGGAAAAGGATCATCCAGGCTGTGTTGTATTTGAGGAATGCTGTTAAGTCTGGTCTTGTTGGAGTGTTCTGGACATGTGTGTGTGTGTGTGGGAGGTGGAGAGGGTGGGGGATGGCTAGAGGGGGTGCTAGGGGCCGGAGGACAGGAAGAAAAAGATGGGAAAGAGAGATTATGCGGGGAAAGGCACCGATGGCCATTCTAAGAAGTTAAGACTCCCTCCAGAAGGCCATAGGAGGCTGCTGAATATTTTAAAGGAGGAGAGGGGATTTTAGAAAAATCCTCGAGTGCATTTGGGATTGAAAGATGGTCTGAGTCTTGGTGAGAGTCGGAGAGGGCAGAACCTTTGCAGAGGCAGTGGGAATGGATGCGAGGGGACTTATCTGAGAACGGTGTCCCAGGCAAGAAGTAGTTTCGGCTGGCATGGGAGGAAGTCAGTCACGAGCTGACCTGTTGGTCCCTGTTGGTCTCTGTTTTCACTGTACCTTTTTCCTGTGTCAGAGGCTCTTTTCTGTCTCCTGCCGCCCTCTGGGCTGAAAGTTCTTTGAAGGCCAAGGGTCAAGGTTTTCATCCTTGTGCCCCCCCACCCCCACCCCCCAGCCCAGCCTTCAGCTCAGAGCTCTGACCAGGTGAAGGTAATATATAAAAGTTTGTGGCGATGAAGTGACCCCAGGGGTGTAGGCTGTGGCATGCAAATCTCACAAGAGAGGGTCTATTTGTTGCTCTGTGGGTGTGATGCCTGCTACTTGAAGTGAAACTCTCTCTGTAAAGTACATGTGTGCGGCCAGAGAACTTGTGTGGGAATTCCCACCTGACATCCCTGAGTGGTCACCTCCTGGGGCCCCCTAAACGGTTGAGGCCACCCTGATTAATAACAGGAGGTGGAGGAGGGTGTTGTCACTGTCCTGTCCTGAGCTGGGGAAACTCACTCGGACTCAGAAGGCCAGGATTCCTGCTAACAGGACGGCAGGCTCTGGCTACTCGCTGGCCTAGGAATCACCCTTATGGTCACCATGGGAGTCGAAAAAGCACCCGGAAGTCACCCAGAAGTCACCAGTTGTGGGTTCCTGGGGGGGGCGGGTCACCCACAAGAATACTTGCTGGCAGGGTGAGGGATATGGACTAACTATTCTCTAATTTACTTTTTCTTTTCTTTTCTGGAAAAAGTAATAAATGCATGTTCATCGTGGAAAATCTGAAAACAAAAACAAGTAAACAGGAGTTCCCTGGTGGCTCAGTGGGTTAAGGATCTGGTGTTGTCACTGCTGTGGTGCGGGTTTGATTCCTGGACTGGGAACTTCTGCATGTCGTGGCTGTGGCAAAAAAAAAGTAAAAAGATAAATAAAATCATAAATTTTCTTACTAGTATACTAGTAAAAGATACCAGGTACAATATTTTTATGATGCAAGGCGGTCTGTCCTCTCTCTCTCTCTAGATATACCTTATCAAACATATGCTATACCATGTACCATACCACATATATGTCCATTACACAATATGTGGTGCTTTTTGCTTTCTCAGTTAATCCCTGGGGCCCTCATCTGACCTTATTTTTAGAAAGAGCAGGAGCTCATCTTGAGGCTCTTCCTTCTCCCACTGTCCCCAAAACGAGGGGCTCACTCCAAAGAGATCCAGAGATCATTTCAGATACCAGGAGGAGACAAGGCAGGGGCTGTTGGGTCCTATGCTTCTTGCTTTTCTTGCTGCTACATGGTGCCACTGTTGGAAACTATTTGCCAACACTGTGATGTCCTCGCAGATATAGACTCTCATCACTTCCATTAAGGAACCCCATGCTTGGGCTTTGCAGTCACAGCTCTCTAAGCCCTGGGCCCTGGGGCTGCACCATGAGGCTTTGTGCTCAGCCACTGCTCTCCCAGAACTGGCCTAGTGCTAAGAACCTCAGGCTCCTGTGATGAGCCAGGCTCCCGACAGGGCATCTCTTTGCCCTTCCTGTCTCTAGGGCCTTTGGAATCATCTCCTGCCAATGAAACATGGTCAGGGCTGCCCTTTTCCTCCTCCTAATTTTTAAATCTTTTTTTTTCTTCATGAATCTATTTATTTACTGAGTTCATTTGCATTAAATTAAATTTTTTCCATTTTTAAAAGTTTTATTGAAGTATAGTTGATTGACAATGTTATCATTTCTGCTGTACAGCAAGGTGATTCAGTTATACGTGTACACACATCTATTCTCTTTCATATTCTTTTCCCATTTGGTTATCTTAGAATATTGGATAGAGTTCCCTGGGTTATAAAGCATGTTGACCATCCTTTCCATATAAATAGTGTGCATTTGCCAATATTTGATACCGTTTTTTCTCCCCAATTTTAAATGTTGAGGCAAAATGTCTAGGTCCAGTTTGCTTCCTTCTCAGAAGACCCTGGGTTCCTTATGTAAATTGATCCTCCTCTGCCCTCCTCTTAATAGTTCTACCTATTAAGGAATATTGTCTTCTAAAAACTTAATTACATCATTCCCTAAGGAACATGTCACAAAACTCAGATCTCCTCCCAAACGGCAAATAGGACACACTCAATGGACAGTTGTGTGACTGATTGGAAAGTTACCTATCTGTCTACCTGGGCAGAGAACTAAGAGGTGGCCCTGGCACATCGTTATGTGGAGCTTTCCTTTGGGAGCAAAGACAGTGCCCTCATCTCTCCACCCCAGATCCGTCCTGGTGATTCGGGCGGGCCCCTCTGTGCTCGGGGGCCGGCTCGGAATGGCAGACTGCCTGATGAAGTATCCAGCTCAGCAGTTTAAAGAAAAATGAAAATGCTTCCAAATCTCAGAGCTGAGGAACTGGCTCTGAATAACAATAACGGTGTGTGTGTGACGGAGGCATCCCACCATCAAGGCGCGCCCCGTGTCCGATCCCTTCTTTCCACCCAGCTTCAGGCTGTGATCACTGCTCTTCTAGGCAGTTGTGGTCACCTCCCGGCCAGTGTCTCTGCCTCCACACGTTCTCTTCTAAAGTCTGTTTTTCACACAGTGGGCTGGAGTGGGCTGCTGAGAACCCCCCTGCTCCGAGCCTCCCGCATCATCCACACGCCCCACGTGGTGGGAACGTGCGACCCCGAGCATCTCCCCAGTCTTGCCCTGTCCCCGCTCCACTCCAGCCGCTTGGCCTCCTTGCGCCTCTTGAGTGGCCTCGGCTTGTTTCTTCTTCAGGGCCCTTGCGTGTGCTTTCCCCTCCTCCTGGAACATTCTTCTTCTGTTTGTCCACTCAGTTCCCTCTCTTGATTCATCCAAGTCTTTGCTCAAAAGTCACTTTTTTCAGAGGGGACTTTGAAAAATAGACACCACTCCCTGCCACACCCCTCCTCCCCTCAGCATGCTCCAAGCTTAGATCGCACATTCTTTTTCTTCATAATTCTTACTACAAACCCCTAATTTTTTTTTTTTCCTTTTGTCATTTTAGGGCCGCACCCGCGGCATGTGGAGGTTCCCAGGCTAGGAGTCTAACAGGAGCTGTAGCCGCCGGCCTTCACCACAGCTACAGCAATGTGAGATCCGAGCCGCGTCTGTGACCCACACCACAGCTCACGGCAACGCCGGATCGTTAACCCAATGAGCAAGGCCAGGGATCAAACCCGCAACCTCATGGTTCCTAGTCGGATTCGTTAACCACTGCGCCACAATGGGAACTCCTGAACCCCTAATTTTTATATTTTGTTGATTCATTTCCTTATTTCTTGCCTGCTTTCCTAACATTAGTGCTGAAATTCCTTAGAGTGGGCAGAACCATGTCTGCCCTTTTGGTGGTGGAATCCACTGGGCCTAGAACAGGGCCTGGCATTTTGTGGATATATTTTACATGAGTGAATGTAGGAGGTCATTTCTTAAACTTATGAAGATGGAATGCACACACACACACCATATCAGTGAAATGAGTTGATGGGAGTACAATTAGGTTTCTTTCCTGAAATTCAGAACCATGGTTTGGGTTAGTTCTCAGCCAGAATCTGTTCAGCCTTTGAATGTCCCTTCTGGACCTCCAGGGCAGTGTCATTCTTTGCCCACTGTGCAGGCAGATTCTTTAGGAGAAATTAGTCTGTAAGAAAGCAGTCTGGTTTCTGAGTGACCTACCTTCCTAAGTGGAGCCTTCTGAAGGCCTCTAGCTTTTTGGATTTAAAGACAGGAATGGTAAAGAACTTGGATAAATTTTGACCCAATGGTTTTGTCCAATGTGACACTGACGGGTCGTTCACTTGTGTGTATTCATCTGGTGCTTAACATGGGCTGAAATGTCTTAGAAGTCTTCACACACATGCCTGGTTCCTTGATGCTTCTTGGTGAGGTTTTCCTCTCTCTCCACATGGCTGATTTGGCTTCCTTGCAGTATGGTGGTCTTAGGCTGGTTGGGTTCCCAAGAGAGAACAGCAGGCCAAACACTGAGTTCTAATCTAGATTCTGTTACTCTTCAGCTTCGTGATGCTGGGTAAATTGTTTCAATTCTCTAAGTTTAAACTTCCTCCTCTGTGAAATGAGTATAATAATACATGGCTTAGAATGTTGTTGTGAGGGGTTAAAATGATATACTGGGAAGATAGAATCCTAGGACCTCAGGACCCAGGAATTTGCAAGGACTGGGAGAGAATAACTTTTCTGTTGTCTTCCTTTCTACTTATGAGAGCTACTTATGGGAGAGTGATCTGGAGCTTGTGCAAGAAAAGTTGCTGTTTCAAAGCTCTGATGATTCTTTGTGTTGTTTGGGATGGAGCCCAGAGCAGAAACTCACATAAAGGGGCCCACTGTGGTTGTTGAAGGCGGTGCACAGGGGGATGCGGCAATTCACCAAGGGGACGGGCAGTGCCCTGCATAATAAATTAAGAGAAAATGTCTGTTTCCTGGCCCTGGGATTCAGGGGGAAAATAGGATGAGGGAAAGCTCACAATAGGAGGTTGAGGTCCTAGGTGAAGGGAGGGTTAGCACGAGATGCTGCTTGGCCAAAGTGTGATATTCCACTTCAGCCTGCGTTCTGGTCTGTAAGTGCCTCTGTTATCACAGACCTTCAGGGACAGCTCTGTGCTGGTGCTGTGTGGAGGCCCAAGGAGCAGGAGCCATATCCACTCAACACTGGAAAAGGAGAGAGGACAGCGTCTCGGGAGGGAGATGGTGAAAGGAGGGAAGGAATGAGCGCCAGCAGGATTTTGAAGAGCATTTGCATCCATTTGGGAAATTCTCGGAAAGGTACTAGACTTCTCTAACTTAGTGTGGTCAGCTAGGGGCTCAGACTGTTACCCCGCAGGAGACTGAGCCCAGGAAGCTGGTAGAGTTGGGGATATTCTAATATGTACATAAAGAACGTGAACCCACAGCTGACTCACCTTAAATGGAATGGTGACTTCAGGTAACTTGCTAAGGGAAATAAAGCTTGCTTGGCATGGCAACTGTTGTTCATACCCAGGCTGGTCTGAGTGGTCTTCACTTTTACGCTATTCCACATTTCCTTGTTACTAAGCTGTTCTTGGTAGTTTTTTCTTTTTCTCTCTTTCTTTCTTTCTTTCTTTCTTTCTTTCTTTCTTTCTTTCTTTCTTTCTTTCTTTCAGAACGTTAGGGTTAAAGACCTGGTGGCAGCTTATAGCCAAGTCAAATGGTGACTCACTCTAGGTCACCAGAGGCAAGCCAGGGCATTCTTAGGGCTCGCCGAGGATCGCCCAAGTGTACTTTCTCTTGAGGTCAAGTCTCTACTGATTAGCAGGCTCTAGAGTCCTTTTCTGGTCTGGCTATTTTAAAATCTTGTTTATATGCTAATTGTACTCCATCCAGAGCTGGCCTTCTATCATCTGTCAAGTAAATAGTGCTCCTAATGAGAAAAGAACCCAGAAATGTAAATGGAGAAAGACAAAGAGTGTGAAAGAGCAGAAGCCAGTGCAGGAGAAACATTAATTCCTGTTCAGAGCCACATTGTTTCATATCTAAGCTCACACCTTTATTTTTTATTTACTCTGGCATAAGAAGGTTACCTTGCATTAGTAATGATACTGTTAATGTTTTATAGGATGTAGAAGTCATAGTCACATTGAAATCCTTCCTCATCAGATGGAGGACTCTTAGACTTATTGAAATGTCTACTGAGTTTAAGTCAGACTGTCATCTTTCCCTGCCAAGGACCCGAGAATTCTTTGGGTGTGTTGGTGACATTTAGCTTTCTGTTGTTAACATATACTTTTCTGTATTGCCAAAGGCATCTCAGAAAACCCCTTAACCTTGTGTTCTTAACTGAGACCTGGATCTCCTCAAAGCCTCAGCTTCCTCTGTGGTCCCCACCCACAGAGGATGCTCATCCTTCTGTATTCCATGCCACAACCTCCCAGGAAAACAGTCACTGGTTTACTGACTCTCACCTCATTTCAAGGTTAATCCCTTCACCAGTTGCTCTGATCCTGTTGCTTGCTGTCTTTTCTGGAACTTTGTCACATCATTCACCCCCCTTCCCCCCCACCCCTCGCCACTGCCCAGGATCCTGTAATCCTGTATCTTCTACTAAGTCTAGGAGCCTGTGCAAGCTGCCCGTAGTGTTAGAAGCTTCCCTGTATCCACTACTTCCTCTAGCTCTCAACAAAGCTCTTTTCTTCCTTTCTCATGTAGACGCTTTAGAGTGGGCTGTACTTTCTGTCTCCACTTCTTCACTTCCCATTTCTTTTTAAGTCACTCAGTTTGGCTTCTGGCTCCATTATTCCATTAAAATGGTCAAGTTAAAGTTACCAGTGATCTCTTAACCACTGTATCCAGTGGGATGTTTAAGCCCTTATGTCTTCCCTTACTTCTGTTATATTTGATGTAGGTTATGGCATCTCTTTCCTCTTTTGGCTTTCATGTGGTCGCACTCTTCTGGTTTTTCTTTGTGACCCTTCCTCTAGATCTCCTGTAAATGGACACTCCCCTCTCTTCCTGACCCTTGCATTTTGCTGTCTTGAACAGGTTATATCATTAGTTCAGCTCTCCTCTCATTTTATATATTCTCTCAGGATCAGTGCGCCCACTTTTATGGTTTAAATCATCCCCTTGCTGTTGAAAACTCCTACATCTCAGACCTCTTGCCTGTCCCTCACATCCTTCTGCTGAATGACTTACTGGAAATCTACACCAGGATGCTACTCAGCCCCCTCAAACCTAACCTGGTCACGCCGAATTCATCATCTTTCTCATCAAACTTCCTCCCTCCTGTGTTCTCCAGCTAGACTGGTGGCCTCACCGTTTACCAGTCATGTAAGTAAGACAATTAAAGGCCATCCTCAAATCTCCCTTTCTTTCCTTCTCGTTCAGTCTACCTCCAAACGCAGCTGGTTTTGCCTCCCATGGATCTTTTGTTCTATTCCTTTCCCATCCCCACAGCCACTTCCCCACTTCAGGCCCCCATCACCTCTCTCCGAAGCACAGCAGTGACTCCTCATTGCCCTCCCCACCTCCGTTGTTTACCTTCTCTCACTCGTCTTTCCTATAGCTGGCCGAGGACTGCACTTCATAATGACGTTGGGCTGCAATATGCCTTTCATCGAATTCTGTCCAGGGCTTCCCAGTTTTTATTTACAGGATGAAGTGCACATTCCTTAGCCTGGCATACACTGTTCCTCATGAGCGACCCCTGCTGGCTTCTCCAGGTTTATTTCCTGGCTTCTGCCTCACTGTATATTCTCTGGCAACAAAATTTCTTCTGTTCCCTATGCACGTTATTCCTTAGTGTACACACACACACACACACTTTCTGCTTTTTCTAAGTTGGGTGCCATTTCTTTATTCTAACCCGAGACTCTGCCAGTTCTACTACTATAGTTTACCCTATCCCATTGTAATTTTCAGTTTTTTCATCATCCAGAGGAGTATTTTTTAATATCTGGGCTGCCAGTGATTAGCCCATAGCAGGCATTCCTGTCTCATAGTACAGGTTACATAGTATTTGTTGAATGAATGAAGGGATGAGTAAACATATTCCTTGCGGAGTTCAGTCTCCTGTCTGTGTAGATTGCGTCCCTCTGTAGCTTCAACTGAGAACATAAAGAGCGAACTAACAACTATGCCTGCAGATACCTCTGAGACCACCTTGTCGCTGTTCCCATATTTTACATCCTATTGTAATTCTCAAACTGTTTTGTCACTCCTTTGGTGTTGGAATAATGGGAGGATATCTTCATGGGTCTACATGCTGGAAATAGTAAAAGCAACTTAGAACTCTGGGATTACTTGCATAGAATTAACATGTACATAAATCAAATATGTTTATTTTCGGGCAACCTCAGAAAATGTTGCTTGCTGATTCTGGTTTTTTTTTTTTTCCCTATACCTTCTAATTCTCCTATTCAGTTGCTGGGTGAGAAGTTCCCTTATCAAGAAAAGGAAATTCTTGGAGCTCGAGGAGGCTGCAAGTTTTGCTTCTTCCTGGATTTTATAGAGTATTGTGTTAAGATGGGTGTCTTCCAGTTTAGAAATATTTGTCTCTCTGTATCTCCTATTCTTTTACAAACGTCCTCCTCCCCGCAGCCCTGGATATTGGCATGGGATCCGCTCTACCCTCCTGAACATATGTGAAAAATTCAGAACAAAGTTAGTCCTGGGCAAACTGAGAAGTACATGGATTTGGATGCACTGCTTCATGTCCCTTCCATCCAGGCAACACAGAAAGAGAGGGAGGGCCCTCCCGTCAGCAAGTTAGTGGCAGAATTTCAGTCCAGAGAGAGGTAATGTAGGAGGTAGGCAGACCTTTTGTTGATTAATGTCTTCAGACCACATTACAGAAGCAATTGCCTACTTGACCTATTAATCAAGATAGGGAAACATTTGTCTTGAGCAGAAACTTGTAAGATTCTTCACCCTTCCTGTATTTTCCTTAGCTTTTTCCATTCACAAAGATTTCTCAAAGAAAACTGAGAGGCAGGGGTGGTAATGATAAAATCATAGGTTTTTCTTTGTTACCCAGGCAATTCCAAATGCAGACTGGTCCTGAGGTTAAGAGACAATCTTAAACTGGGAAATACAGTGTGAGAGGACAAGGACAGCAGGGACACTCGCTCATAAGTGGCAGACTCTATTCTTCCTCTTGTCATTTGCTGCAGAAACATGAATCGTGACCACATCTTTCCAGATGAGGGAGGGCCTTGGAATCACCCACGGATGCTCCCATGCCTGCTGACATATGCCTTGTCAGATGGCCTGAGGGTGACTGTGAGTTGTCCAAATGCTGTACTTTGAGGGTACGGAAAAGATGGAAAAATCCCAAGAATGTACTGCAGTGGAAGCTAAGACTCTTAGGTTGGGTTTTTTAGCTGCCTGGTACAGGATAAAAGAAATTGGAAGAATGCTAATGGGTGTGGCATGGGTGGAGGCCATAGGCAGATAAACAGCATTGCCTGTACATGAGATTATCTGTTTCAGGGTAGGAGACAGTGGGGGCAGTGGGATGTCTGAGGGGCATAGTTCCTCTTTTCCATCCTTCCATCCTTGCCCCAGTCTGCTCAAGAGGTATCCCAAAGGTGCAAATATGGAAATATATTTTGACTAAAAAATTATTTTGCTTTTGATTTTAGTTATGGTCCTTCAACTAGCATGATCCTGTAAAAGTGTTCAAAATGTGAAGGAGCCACCAAGTATGACCCACCACACTCTTCATTTAGGAGATCCATTAGTTTTAAAATAAATGATCAAAGCCCTCAGTTCATTTTGTGACACAATCATAATTTTAGTTTCAAGATCTTTGCAGGGAAACAAACCAAAATGAAAATTTAGATTACTTTCACTTACAGGTATAGGAATTCTAAATAAAATGTTATTAGTTGCCAATCCAGTTGATGGAGTCTTAAAAGGAAAATGGGAAAGGAGGAGGTGAGGGGAAGACCTTAAAGAGAAACCCTACTCATGTCATTATCTGCACCAGAGAAAATCCTGATGAGTTAATTACAACAGGGGATGAAAGATAAGAAGGCTGCAGAAAACATTAAAGCTATGTTATCAAAATAATAGACAGTATTGGGTAAAAGAAGTGAATCTGAAACCCAAATACTAGTGTGTTTCTATGTCAGTGCCCACTGTCCTATAGGGAAATGAAAACTGGATAAACTAGCTAAGTGTAAAAATAAGTCAATGGTATTTAAGAGATAGTGTGGTGCAGTTTTAGTAATCAGAAGACCTGATATCTAGTCCAGGGCAGCCACTAATTTGCTGTGAGACCTAGAAGAAGTCACTTGACTTAATTGTGAAATGAAGTGGTTGATTTAGATCGGCACTTCCTGAAACTTAATACATAGATGAATCACCTGAGGATCTTGTCTAATGTGGATTCTGATCCAGCAGTCTGGGGCTGGCCTGAGATTCTGCATTTCTAACAGTCTTTAGATGGTGTCACTGTTGCTGATCCGCAGACCACATTTTAAATAGCAAGGATCTAGATGATCTTTGTGTCTCTTCCGCTTCAACTGAACATGCTTTTATGATATGCTCATTCATAGGCAATTAGCAAAAACTTCCTGATTTATAGAAATGAAGGTAAACCAGAATCACTGTAGTCAATAAGAACAAATTGAGTGGTGTGGGAAAAATCTTGCAGTGAAGTTTGACTCAGAGAGTAAGAGAGACACAGGTAAGGTAAAATCCGAGAATAAGTCTCAGGCCAAAGGATGTGATCTGAGAGAGTAAAGAGCAGTGGTGAAATATAGCCAGAAATCTTGCGTGAGTCAAAGCGTTTGATGAGGCAGCTCTCATACTGCAAAAGAACGAAAGAAACTATTAGTTCCCTCCTAGTCTCCTTGGCTTCACTAGGGTCACTGTAATCCTGGATACCCCCTCCTTCATTACATAGCTTCTCTAAAATGAAAAGACAGGTTAAGTGGGTTTCATGTGTACATTATAGTGAATTCTGAAAACTCCACTCAGATGCTGATTGGCAAACATGCTAGTCTTTGGTTTAGGTTCCAGGTTTGTCGGAGAACAGGGGAGAAGAAGGAACAGGTAGCTGAGGACCCAGCAAGAGGAGCACTCAACATGCCTCCCAAACCAGAAATCTTCCCTATTGTATTTGTTCATTGGAAAATGACTTCTGTTTAATGATAATAATGATTTAGTAAGCCATTTATATTGAGAAAATTTCCATGAGGTAGGTAGAGGCAAGGATTGTTAACCAGTGTAGAAAAAGCAGTCAGGATTAGGCAGGTTAAGGTCATACATCTGGTTAGTAGAACTCAGGTTTCTTCACCTCTGGACAGTGGAGCTCCCTCCACAGTGTTGTGTACCTAGAACCACGTGTATCTAGTAATATTAGATTTTGATTTTTTTCTCATACTCCTGTAACCTTATATATAAATCATGGCTATAGAATTACCAGGTGTTTTGTTTCAGTATTTGATAGGATATTTTAGAAAGCAGTCTGCCATACTGATGGATTGAGAGCTATTGCTAGTGGCCAATCCCAGAGCATTTCTCCTTTCTTCTTTGCAGACAAATTTTATTTACCTTCCTTTGAGAATCCATGTTCTTCAGCAGTGACTGACCCTTTGCCAGCCTTAGGCCATCAAATCCTGATTGGTAAGATAATCAAGATGGTACTACTTGCAAGTAATTGGCAAGGTGAGGTAAAGGCATGTGATGAACTTGTGGCCAGTGAGATGTGAAGGAAAGTGGCCTCGCTTTATAAAAAGAAGTGCTTTATAGAGACAGTCTCTTTTCTGTCTCTGGACTTTATCTACTCAGGTGATGCCTGGAATTGTGGTAGCACCTAAACCATGAGGGGAAGACATTGACAAAGTGGAGGCAATAGGGAAGAAAAATAGAAAAAACTTGGGTCCTGGATAATGGCAATGAAGCACTGAATCAGCTGCTCTTTGGATTTTTAGCTGCTGTTTCTTTTGTTTGCAGTCATAAGCATCCTAATGGATATACAGAGACTGGAGGTAGCTCTGTCATAACTGGCATCAAATGACCAGGCTTAGAGTCACAGCTGTATCACCAACTAGCTTTGTGACCTTGGGCAAGTCACTTTCTCTTCAAAACCCTAATTCCATGTAAAAATGGAGATAAAATATTTCCAAAGTATTTCACAAACTCTAATGTAAACTAAAAACACCTGAAACTTGTTTCTATTACTACTGTTGTCTTTATTAATATTGTTATATAATAACAGCATCATAATCAGACCCTATCATGATCAATCTATAATGAGAATGCTTTAAAATCTATCAATATTTTTAGAAAAATCTCTGCATCCTATGATATTTGTACTTCCCCTTTCTCCTAAGGGGAAGAAGCCAGGTTGGTTACAGTTGGGGGTGGAGTGTTCCTCAGTGGAATCAGAGGATAAGCAAATGGTGGCTTATCAGACTAATGTTCCTTGAACATGTTTCCAGCAATTTCAGTGCATTATGTGAGGTTACAGCCCACAACAGGTAATTTTTCTCTTCACTTTCCTTCTCATTAAGAGTGGAAAGCTCCACAAATTTAAAGTGAAAAGTCATGTCTCTCATGCAGTGAAGAGAAATAAGTCTGGGAGTATGACTGTACTGTGTTATGAGAATACTAGTTCCCCCAAGCAGAGGTTTACCTTCTTCCAGTCCATTATTTCCTTCCTCCCCCTAATCCTCTGCCCCTAACAAGACCATTTTTTGATTGATTTACTTATTTATTTATTTTTAATTAAAGTTTGCTGTGCAATATTATAAAAATTAGAGGTGTACAATTCACAATTTTTAAAGCTTATATTCCATTTGTAGTTATTATAAAATATTGGCTGTGTTTCCAGTATTGTACAGTAAGTATATCCTTATAGCTTATTTTGTACCTAATAGTTTGTGCTTCTTAATTCTCTACCTCATTTTTCCTCCCCTCCTCCCGAGTGGTAACCGTGAGTTTGTCCTCTATATATGTGAGTCTTTTTTGTTGTTGTTGTTGTTATATTCACTATTTTGCTGCATTTTTTTAGATTCCACATATAAGTGATATCATACAGTGTTTGTCTTTCTCTGTCTGACTTATTTCACTTTGCACGATGCCCTCCAAGCCCATCCATCTGTCTATGAATGGCAAAATTTCATTCTTTTTATGGCTGAATAATATTCTCTCTCTCTCTCTCTCTCTCTCTCTCTCTCTCTCTCTCTATATATATATATATATATATATATATATATATGCACACACACACATATATATATGCCACATCTTTATACATTCATCTGTTGATAGGCACTTAGGTTGCTTCCATGTCTTGGCAGCTGTAAATGATCCTGCTATGAACATAGGGTACATGTATCTTTTTGAATTAGTATTTTTTTGATGTATACCCAGGAGTAGAATTGCTGAGTTGTATGATAATTCTATTTTTAGTTTTTTGAGAAACTTACAAACTGTTTTCCACGGTAGCTGCACCAATTTACATTCTTACCAATAGTGTACAAAATTTCTCTTTTCTCCATATCCTCAGCAACATTTGTTATGTGTGTTCTTTTTGATGATAGCCATTCTGAGAGGTGTGAGGTAACATCTTGATATCTTTGATTTTTATTTGCATTTCCCTAATGATTGGTAGTGTTGAACATCTTTTCATGTGCCTTTTGGCCGTCTTCATTTTTTTCTTTGGAAAAATGTCTACTCTGTTCTTCTACCCATTTTTTAATTGTTTTTTTTTTTGTTGTTGTTGTTGAGTTATATGAATTCTTTATATATATCGACTAGGTTGTCCAGTTTATTGGCATACCACCAGACCACTTTTTAAGCAGTTCTGAAACAGTGCAAGACTTGTTTGGTTTATAACTCTAGCCATTTTATCCCCCTTTTTGTTGCAAGGGTAAGGGCCAGAGTAGCTCTGCATTTTGTGTATATTTATATTAGAGATGTCCTTTCGTTTCTGATTGAAAATAAGAATGATGTGATTCTGATGAGTATGTCACCTGGGAGGGCATTTTCAGAAATTTTTGCTGTCAAAACTCTGGAGAGGAGAGGAACTGGGCTCAGCCATTGTAATGAGGAGGAGGAACCCGTGGGATGGTTGGTTGGCTCAGTTCCAGCCCAGAGCCCACTATTTTTCATGGAAGGTCAAGAAATTAGGAGCTGGGCCTATGGACATCTGCTTGAAGTAATATTTCCAAATTGGTCTTTCTCCTCTGGAGGTTTAGTTTCAAATTTAATTAGCTAGCTAATGATGGTGAATTACCATAATTAATTGATGAATGCTAAAGTGCTTTGACTAAAATGTACTATATGTAATTTTGAGGGCAGTTAATTTCTGGTCTAACTTTGAGAACTAGTCTAGGAGAAAGACTTTACAGTAACAACAACAACAACAACAGTAATAATTTTTTCATGGTTTGTACTGAAACTGTTGGTTTGGAACACCACCTTAGTGGAGCATCTCATATAGTCTTTCATTTCCCACTTAGTTAAAAAGAAGTCTTTTTTTGCCAGAGGCATTCCTGGAGGAAGAAGGCCTTGTGAGAGATCTGTAAGTGTGTCTTAAAGTCTAGTGGGTAAGAACAGAAAAGTGAATAAACAGCTGTTATCCAGAAGGATAAGTGCTGTGATGGGGAGATACCCAGCAAACTGTGGGGTCATAGGAGGGGGTCTGGGAAACACCCTGGGGAAGGTGAGAACTCTTGATCAAGGATGAGCAGGAGGCCTTCAGGCAGAGGTGGGGGAAGGGAGTAAGAAAGCCAGTCTGGCAGATAGAGTAATATAAAAGTGTGTTTGTGTGGGTGTGTGTGTGTGTGAGAGAGAGAAAGACAGAAACAGAGAGAGAGAGAAAGGGAGAGAGAGAGAGAGAGAGAGAGAGAGAGAGAGACAGAGACAGACAGAGAGAGAGAGAGAGAGAAGCATATTTGAAGAACCACAAGTAGAATGTATTTGTAAGAACAGCAAGAGATATAATTAAAAGGCCATGGAGGCTTTTACTTAAAATAAATTGAACATATGCATTATATATTTCCCTGCCAAAACTCTATTAAAGAGATGATAATAGGTTTTTATAAATATATAAACCATAACAAACATAAGAGGAGAAACACAATAGTAAAAATCATTTTAGAAGCTAGGCTGTAGGTGGAAGAGTGGCCATTGATTTAGCATCCTGGAGAAAGTGGAATTCTAATGTTAAGTAAGCAGTGGGGAAAGCTAAATAGGAAGCTGATTTGAACCAGAGATTGCCGCTTGAAGTCGTAGGAATCGAAGGTAATGGACACTCTGAAAATAGAAGTAAAGGAGGGTATGAAACCGGGAGAAGTGGTTCAAATTATTATAAAGAAAGAGTTGGATCCCCAAATCATTTCCCCATCTATATAAGAAAATGACTTCCCACTTCCACTCTGATGGAAGTTTAGAGAGTTATTCTCTGGAGGGGATAAAATAGAAACCATAGAGTGTTGAGTTTGGAAGTATCATATTGAAAATATGGTGACTTAATGGAAGTTTACATATTGAGATTTAGACACCCTCAGTCTTCAACTCTTACCAAGCTCTCAGAATTTTGACAGCCACATCTTTATCCTATATGAAAGAGATGAAAGCCTTCTCTGGAAATATGACCAACTCAAGGAAAATGATCTAAAGATACTGACAGAAGGGCTTCCACAGGGAGCTCAGTGAGATGTCAATCAACAGTGAAGTCCGTCTATAGGCATTTTCTCTAAGGAAGTAAAATTGACAAGAAGCCTAATGCACCATGGATGTTTACAGAATTGGAGGAGAGTCTGGAGCTGCATGACCAATGAATACATGAAAAAAATAAGGATGTGTTTATAGAAATATAAGCAAATTAACGAAAGGCGACGATTAACTCCAGGGAAAAAAGAAAGTTGTGCAGGAATGGAAAAGTCATGATAATATATTACATGGCTCAATAATAAAATGTGTTGCATAGTTATAATCATCTAAATACAGAATATTTATCCCACAAAAATTCTAAATTGTAAGTAGGATGAAGGGGTGTAAAATGTACGTTGGGAACAAGGGTGTGTGTGTGAGAAATCACGCTATCATTATCTTCCACAGTAGATAATTAATAAGTAATTAATAGATTATGTCTAAAAATATAAAAATTAGGAAGTAGTAATATAGTTATCATTTTCTTCAAACTAGCAAGCGCAGGAGAAGAATAACTATGAAGAAAGCAAAAGATTTATTATTGAAGTGTGACTTTTGAGGTATCTGTGAAACAGCCAAATGGAGCTATCTTCTAAGCAGTTGGCTTTGTGGGCCAAATGCCATCCATCTCCAATAAAGTTTTTAGAAAGAATTAAGCCCTATAAGAAATGATTCTAATGTCTATTTTCTCAATTCTCCCCTAGGAGGATTGATAGCTACTTTCATTCTAGATACATAGAAGTTAATTAATTACATACATTGGATGCTGTGGGGCTTAAATGCCGTTAGTGCCAGCTGGGAAAGACTGGGTCTGCGGGGTGGCAAGTGGAGATTTGGAGTCTTTTCTGAAGGAGTAGATTAAATAGGAAAAGGGCCAAGGATAACTACTAGAGGACAGTAACAGGTTAGGCATGGACAGGGAAAGAGATGAATGCAAAGAGATTAAGAAAGGGCAACTAGAATAGAAATGAAAAGAAAAAACAAAACAAAACTCAGGAGAAGATGGCATCCAGAAGCTAAAAGATACTGGACTTGAAGGAGCAGGCACATGGGAGGTACCAAAATTTGCAGAAAGATTATGTGAGACAAGGACTCTCTGGAGGCTGTTGATTTTACCTATAAGGAATTTGTCAGTGACCTTAGTTGGGACAGGCTTACTGGAATAGACAGTTTTCAGAAGCTAGATTGCAGTGTACTTGGGGTCCAGGAATCAGTCAGCTGAAACTAGTTATTTCTTAATGTCCACCTCTCTAACCTAAGCGAAAACTCCATGCATGCTCCAAGTCCCATCCCCTGGGAGGGAGCTGTGTTTTCACCCAGGACACCACTTAGACACACAACATTGGGTTTCCACAATGACTTTGTGAGAACATTTCTAGGGATTCATGGCCCTACCCAATCCTATTACTGCATTCCTTAGATTAGTTATTTTTATTTATTTATTTTTTTTTAATGTGAAACCTTAAATGGGATGGAGTGCTGAAACCGATTGGGGGAAGAGTGTGTTGAATTACTTTGTCCTTCAAGTATTTTCTCGCATCAGCCAAGAACTCTTCACTTGGAAAAGTAAAAGCTTCCCTATAATATGAATGGGTTTGTTGATATGTCACCGGAATCACTGGTGATACTGCTTTGCTGCTCCAAATATCCATTCTTCCTTCCTTTCTCCCTCCCTCCCTCCCTCCTCCCTCCTCCTAATTCTTCCTCCCTCCTTCCTAATATTTACTGCTATCCTTAGAGTTATAGAGATAAAAAACAAAGGGTGTATATGGATTGTGCTCTTAAGAAGTTTACAATAGAGGCAAAGGGATGGTTTGTTTGCCCAAATAGCAGCAGTACAAGGCAAAACAGACATATGGAGAGTGTTCTGTCCAAATCAGCCATGCATTGGAGAACTAAAAGGAGGTGGAATCTCCTAGGAAGAATGTCCTTAGTTCTGCTTTGATATTGCCCCTCATCTGCGCTGGATAGAACCCCAGTCTTTCAAGAGCTGTGTGGGCTGTGAACCTCTCAACCTGTAGGGCTACCTGCAGATAGAGTAACCGGGTCGCATGTGCAAAGGGAGGGCGAAGGGGGGGGGTGCATTTATGCTTGTGTTTAGAGTTTGTTACAGTGTTCTTTCCCCGTAAACGGATTATAAATGGGGGCTCATGGGTAAAATGATACTTCTGACTTGCTGGGCACTTCAAAGAGTGTATTAAAATTTAAATGAGCATCAATCCTTATATTGGAAGATTCATATCTTATGGTGGTATAACCAGATATGGGGCTATGAAATCAAACCATATTTATCATAACATCCCCCAAATCTCTCTTTTTTTCCCATTAGTTTCTCTCTCCAAATATATCTAGGTGCCCCCCTCCTCAGATCTGTTCATGTGTCTCAAATGTGCCCTTGGTCTCCTGGGATCACCCTAGGTAGGATGTATGTGGGGCCAGTGGTTTCTCACAGCTGTAATGGGAGCTCTGACAGCACTAGGCTCGGCTGGCCACAAGATGTTGGCCAGCCAGTGATGCTGTGTATATATGTCCAGGGGGCCTGTTGGCCTCTGGAACTCTTCTTCCTCTGGAGAATTAGGAAGTGACTTTGTCTTCTGACCAGCTCTTTCAGAAGTGTTTGGAACAGCAGAGTTACTGTACTTCAGCAGTATAGTCTTTCTTTGCCCCCACAGCCTATGTTTTCCTTCATTTAGGGAGAGTTTGGCTTCCTAACATCAGGTTCCACACCATACCTTCTGGAGCTTTTGCTTCTCCAAATCCTAGGCTCATTCTACCACCCATCTCAGTCATATTTTTGTTTTACTGTTGGGCTCCAAGAATACCAAGGATATTTCTGAACAGCTATTTTGGGGCCTTAGAATATTTACTGGCAGTTAAGATATTCCTTGAACATGTTCGTGGAACCCCAAGGACTTCTTATGGAAGATGTATCCTAACTTCACCACACTGACTGAGCTAGCTAGCTATGCCTGCTCCCCCGTTAGGGGGGAGGGTAGGAGAAGGGATACATTTTGGTTTCCGTGTTATGGGAACCACTAGAATTTTGTTCAAAAATGCAAATTGTACAATGAAGCCTTGAAGGGCTACTTAGGGTAAGGGGTGGTGGAGTGGACGTACCAAAGAAAGAACACCGGAGGTTTTGGTTGGAACTTTCAAACCTGGGTCATTGCCAGCAGGGGCAGCTCCGTAGGTTTGAGTGAACCTAGCTCTTTATAATAACATGCTCTTTATTATAGCTTCCTGCACAGTCTCAGCTGTTTGTGGATTAGCCTCTGAAACCCTTCATATTGCTGTAAAATTTGTAATGGATAGAGGAGATGGAATGTGTGTATTGTGGGAAGATGGGAAAACAAAGTATAATCGAATGTGAAGTAGTAAAGGTAGGGAGAGTGGAAACTACTTGGGGGAAGAGGCCACTTGCCATTCATTTTGGCTGCCTCCCTACTCTCCCTCCCCTCTTCATCTTTGAGACATTACCCCTCCTCCCTCCCCGCCCCCCCCCACCCCCGGCAGAGAGCAGAATCTTCCTTTCTCCGTAGAAGCTAGATACCATTCCTGCTTTCCTTACAGCGGGACCATAGGCATATGACTAGTGATTCATGAATCAGATTCACGCAGAGTGGACTTTGACTTGGAAGCTATGACTCCAAAAGAGCTGGGGCTATCCAGGCACCATCTTGGTGAGGCTCATGGTGCCAGTGGAAGCTAGATCTAGTTTCCAGAGGCTATGGTGGTGATGGTTCTAGCACCAAGGGCCAGTGTCCAGGATCAGCTCAGGGGAAGAAGTATTTGGGTCAGTGTCCAGTAAAAGCAACAAAAATGTCTTCACAGAATCTTTTCCACAAGAGAATTTTGGATGCTTTAATTGGATGGGTGACATTTAAGCCTGATTCTGATCTTCCTGGAGTCTCCACGAGCAACTCAACATCTTTTAATAATTCCCTTTCTGCCTCAGTCACCCAGCTTGCAGTTAAGAATCTTGACACCCAAACGAATGAACTAGTAAAACTTAGATTATAAAAGGTTTGAAAAGGGGAAGAAAAGGCATCCATAATACTGTCATTTTAACACAACAGTAATGACACCTGTGTTTTCCTTGTGACATTTTGCCAAAGTGTTTCTTCCCATGGAACACTAGATCTCATGTGGGCAGAGGAAGTCCCCATCATCAAAGGATTTTGGAAATTAAAAAAAAATGTTTTGATAGTACAGTTTTCTTTACTTCAATACATAAGTTCTCAAAATCTTTGGTATGTTAGTGCACTTTGTGAAGATTCAAGAAAGAGATAGACAATTACATTTCCTGCTCCCCCAGAACATTCCAAGGATTTTTGAGGTGCACCTGCTGCAAAATGCTGCCTATGCTCTTTCCCCACACACAGGTGAGTTACGCAATGGTCCTCAGATTGCACTGGCAGTTTTGTGCTCTGCTTTCTTCAAGGTTGTATCATAGGGGCTTTGAGGGCAAGACTTTGCTCTGAAGAAGCTTCCCTCCTTTTGTCTCTAGAATCTCAGGATCACCCAGTAGGCGAGAAGCTGGGAATCTCTGCCTTGAGCCAGCAGGTCACTTCTTGGTACTAGTCTCTGCTCATGTGTATTCCTGGTGGAAGCAGGTTGTTAGGACTTGAAATTAAGGTCAAGTCCTTATAATCCTGAAAGGAACTGAATTTATCTGAGCATTCTCAGTCACTAAAGAGCATATCCAACTCCCCATCCACTCCTCAGACATAAGGTAAGGGTGAGACCTCACCCTGTGATTTAACACAGGCTATAAAGGACAAAAGAAAACCTGATTTTCCTCAAAGTAAGAAACTCCAAGCACAAGGGACTGACTGCAGCAGGGTTTGTCATGCAAATGACTCAGAGTATCCTTGTTGCTCCCAATTATGCCCACTGTGGAAAGGGCAGAAATTTAAGATAACTCAGAGGAAGGAAAAATAATGGATCATCTGTGTGGCACTAGCTGTTAAAGGAAAAGAAAAAAAAAACTCTTTTCACTTTATTATTTTTTTACACCTGCTGAGTTGGCCCCAGGAAATATGACACTAACCAATAGCTCTATCTCAGCTATGCTACTTTACTCTGCTTGTTAGAATGGGGTGCTGGGAAAGGCACAGATGTGAATCTCCATGCGAATTTATATTCAATGAGGATAGAGACTTTGTTTTTCCCCTGCTGTATCCTCAGGATGTAGATTAGTTGCACTATAAATATTTGTAGAGTTAATGAAATCTGTCCCCTTATAGAAGAACTAGTTTTGTTGGGCCCATAGATAGAGGTTAAACCTCTAATCCCCACCAGCCTGAAACCTCTAGTTGGGTGTATATCATGCATAAAGGCAATTACCATCATATTTCTCTAAGTTCCCTTTGAAAAACTGTCAAGGCACAGATCTCTGCACTGTCCTGTTTAGTAGGAATTCACTCTGAATTATCTCCTTGTTACAAACTTGCACATTTAGAAAATGCATAGCTCTGTTTCGGTAATATAATGGCTAGGTATCTGGAACAATCTCCTGCTAATGACTATGAAAAATGCTGGTTAATGTATATTTTAAAAATCTTAAAAGCATTGAAAACTGGTAAAATGTAGCAGGAGAATTTATCAGTGTTACATCTAAGGGAAGACAAAGCAAGAGAAATAAGCAAAGTTTTTACCCTGAGGGCTGTTGCTAAACCTGATGAACTTGAGTTTCAATTTTCATGGTTTTTTAGGACAGGTGCCTGTGTATATATGTGTGTGTGTGTGCGTGTGTGTGTGTGTGTTTGTGTGAGAGAGAGAGAGAGAGAGAGGAAGAAAGGAAATACTAATGACTATTTCTAAATCCTAGAATCCCTGTGAGTCATGTGCTAAGTGTCAGTGTGAGCCAGAATGAAAACCAAGAGCACTCCTTCCACACACAGGAAATTTCAAGGCAAGATGCCTAAGCACCAGACAAAACAGAAGATAATGATGATTATAGTAATAATAACAAAAATAATAATAAAGGAGTTTCCATCATGGTTCAGTGGTTAACGAATCTGACTAGCATCCATGAGGACTCAGGTTGGATCCCTGGCCTTGCTCAGTGCGTTAAGGATCTGGCATTGCCATGAGCTGTGGTGTAGGCTGGCAGCTACAGCTCCAATTTGACCCCTAGCCTAGAAACCTCCATATGCCACGGGTGTGGCCCTAAAAAGCAAAAAAGTAAAAAATAAAATAATAATAATGATAATAATAATAATAATGATAATAAAAACTCTTCCTGGTAATTAAACATTTAAGCTAACCTTTGTGTGGACACATAAGTCAAGTTCATGGGACCTGGTGGTCCAAAAAATTTCAAGTCAGATTTTAAAGTTTTCCCAGAATGGCAGTGTCCCAGCAATCTGATATAAGCAAGCACAAATCCTTTATGAAGGCATCCAGTTCCATCCAGGCCCTCAAAGAATTCTCCCAAGGAAAAGGAAGAGGAGTTGATAACAATGAATAATGACTAGATATGTCGACAGAACAAACAGATCTGCATAGACATCAGATACTGCAATTATCATTATCTGAAATAAACGTGATTACTGCATTTAAAGAAATAAAAGACAAGTTTAAAATGTCTCTAGAAAACACAAAACTAATGCAGGTCTAAGCAGATGTTAACATCTAAATTGAGATATATCACCAATTTTAAAAGAGTTTTATTTGAGCAAAAATCTGTTCAAATCAGGCAGTGCCAAACTGGAAATGGTTAGGAGCACTCTGCCAAGAAGAGCAGGAGAAAGACTTTGATAGAGAAAATGTGGAAGCAAAGAAAGGAAATTGATTGGGTACAGCTTAAAACCTTGCTGGCTGTTTGTGATTGGTGGTTCTCAGTGTTTTGATTTCAGAAGGTTGAGGCATTTGTAGGCTGATTCTGGTTTGCTTCCATAGGCTGCCGTGGCATAAGAGCGCCCTCAATGTGAGGAGCTCCTCGTTTCATTAATCTACCCCAGATTTAAAGAAGAACCAAATATAATTTATTGAAATAAAAATTGTAATAATAAAATTTTAAAACCTAATGGATGAGTTTAACATCAAATTAGGTGGAGATGAGGAGAGAATGGGTGAGCTAGAAGATAGCTTATATACATATTTAAAATGTAGCATAGAGACAGCAAAAATAGAAACTATGAAAGAGATCTCAAGGGACTTGGAGCATAGAATATAAAGTTCTAACAAAAATGTAATTGGAGTTCAGAAGGAGAGGTGATAATGGGTAGGGAAAATGTTCAGAGAGAGAAGAAATGAGAATTTTTGATAATGGTTAAAGACCGAAACCTAAATTCAACAATTCTCACAAATCCTAAGAAAGAAAATAAAATTGTTTCTAAGCACATTGTAGTGAAACCTCAGAACATCAGCAATAAAGAGAAATCTTAAGAGCAGCTAGAGGGGGAAAATGTATATTACCTTTAAAGAGCAACAGTCAGACAGAAAGCTGTTGTTTTCAAAAGAAACTGTGGAAACCCAGAATCAAATCTTTAATGTGCTGAAGGAAAAAAATAGCCACTAACCTGGAATTCTGTATCCAGGGAAGATATATTTGAAGAATAAGAACAAAATAAAGACCTTTTCAGAAAACCAAAAACCAAGAGAATTTGCTGCCAGGGGACCCTTCTCAAAAGGAAATTCTAAAGGATGAACTGCAAGCCAAAGGAAATCATTCCCAGATGGACGCATATAATCAAAGAAGGAATGAAGAGTGAGAGAATAGTAAATACATGGGTAAATTTGAATAGTCATTAGAACAATACCAGTAACATCTTATAGCATCTTGTGGGGTTTTATTTTTCTGAATAAGATAAAAGTAAACTAATTGAAATAGTAAGTCTGGAGGATGATAAATGGTATTAAAGTATTATATAGTTCTTTTATTGTCTAGATGAAGAGTAAATTTATTGTTTAAATTAAATTTTGGCAAGGCTTTGGGGGAACATAGTGGAACAAATAGCACAAAATAAAGTGATAGAATACATTTAGAAATATGTCAGTAATTTCATTAAATGTAAAAGGAATAAGTGAAAATATACAAAGAACACTTACAACTTAGAAATAAGAAAAACAAGTCAATAAAATGGGCAAACGATATGAATGGACAGCTTACCGAAGAAGATAGATGGAAAATAAGCATATGGAAAAATCCTCAACATTCTTTGTCCTTGAGAAATTTCAGATTAGAACAACAATGAAATATAAGCCCATATCATGAAATTGGCAAAAAGCTAACAATATCAAATACTAGCTAAGATACAGAGGAATAGGAACTCTCATTCATTGCTAGTGGTAATGCAAAATGGTATAGCCAATTTGGAAGACAGCTGGAGGACAATTTGGAAGCGGCTTCTTAAAAAGCTAAATTTAGTCTTACCATATTACAGCAATGATATTCCTATATATTCACCAACTGAATCGAAAACTTACGTCCACACTAAAACCTGCAAGCAAATATTTATAACTGCAATTCATAATTGCCCAACACCGGAAACAACTAGGATAGGTGAATGCAACTTCAATAGGTGAATGATTAAACAAATTGGCATATTCCTGCAATAGAATACTATTTAGTGATAAAAAGAAATGACTATTCTATATTTGTATTCAACCTGCATAAAGACTTAGAGAATTTTGAAATGCATATTGCTACATAAAAGGAGGCAGTCTTATAAGGCTACATACTGTATGATTACATGTATATGGCTTCTGGAAAAGGCAAAACTCCTGAAACAGTGAAAAGATCAGTGGTTGCCAGGGAATTGGGAGGAGAGTGGGAGGATAGGTGAAGCCTAGGGCATTTTTTAGGCATGTGAAACTATTCTGTATGATACTGTAATGGCGGATAACTTATGCATTTATCAAAACCCATAGAAACTTTAAACATAAACACTGAATCTTAATGCATGCAAATTAAAAAAAAATCATTTAAGAGTCTGGGGGATCCTAGGAAAAATCCAAACTATGACAATGAAATCTAACTATCACAAAGGTATTTTAAAAGATCTCACTGAAGAGGGTGGGGGAAAAGGTGCTAACAAGTCACTTTGGAAATGAATGGAGTGTGTAAGACTAAAGGCAAAAGCAACTGAACATAAACACTGTATTTTAGTTGATAAAATTGCTTCCCGTGGAGGTACAAGTTAGCAGTTCTGGTACTGCTATACATGCGTGCTGGAACTGAAGAATTAAGCAAATAATGGCAGATGGTGGGAGCCTGGTTTTTCACTGTTGGGATGGGAATTTATTCATGAGCAAGGGGAGGAGGCTAGAATCATCCACTTGGTAATGGGTTAGAGTTGGAGACCTTAGAACTCAGTCTAAGCTAATATAAATACAAATGGTGGCATACCGTTAATACTGGTTACTATACACACATTTATTTCTTTGTTTTGTCAGCTGGGAGGGCTTAAAAGAAATGCCACCCTAATAGTAATGAGCATACCTGGTACACAGGTTTGGTTTGTAATACCATTAATCCAGCAGAAGAAACCAGATCCCTTGGAGAAATGACTGATTCTAGGACTGGGACAGGAAATATACAGGATGAGCCAGGACCATCTTCTAGTGCCAGAAAGTAAGGAAATGATAAAAAAAAAAAAACTGGTTGAACAAGCACTTCATAATGATGTAGATAGATCAGAGGGGCTCAGGAATCAACTGAAAGAGCTCCCAATGGCCGGAGCTGGAGCAATTTGAATAAGAAATAAATATTTTTTTATAACCCAAACTATAAACAAATATCCATGAGTCTGTATTGACATAAACAAATGATAGAATAAATAAATAAATGGGATAGAAGAGACATTTCTCCTATGCAGAAGCATTTCAAATAATTTATGTAGATACTCTGCTCTCAGGGAAGTGGCATGTGACTTTACACTCTTTAAGCATGAGTGGCGCATAGTGACTTCCTTCCAAAGAATACAGTATGGATGGGGGGGAAGTGACTTGATAGTGGAGAAACCTGGTAAGAATTATCTCAGTCAAATGATCGAGGTCAATATCAACAATGATGTCATGTCAGTAGTATGTTCCCTTGATCTGATGTGATGAAAATGGTACTTTATCTCTGTGACATTTTTCTCCAAAACAAACTACCCCAGGATAATCATGAAGGAAACATCAGACAAATCCCAATAGAGACAGTCCACAGAATATTAGACCAGTACTTTGCAACACTATCAAGGTCATCAAAAAAAGTAAGTCTGGGAGTTCCCATTGTGGCTCAGCGGTAACAAACCCAACTAATATCCATGAGGACACGGGTTTGATTCCCTGGCCTTGCTCAGTGGGTTACAGATCCGATGTTGCCGTGGGCTGTGGTGTAGGTCACAGATGTGGCTCGGATCTGGCATTACTGTGGTTGTGGTGTAGACCAGCGGCTGCAGCTCTGATTTGACCCCTCTCCTGGGAACCTCCATATGCCATGGGTGCAGCCCTAAAAAACAAAACAAAACAAAAAAAGTTCAAAGTTCAATTTACTGAAACGATATAATAATGTAAACTTACTTGTACCTTAATAACTTCTATTCAATAAAATAATGTTAACTATAAAGAGAAATAGACAAATCCATAATCACAGTGGGTCATTTTAATATTCCTTGCTTAGCAGTTGATTGAACAAGCTGATAAAAAGGTCAGTAGGAATAAAGAATATTTGAACAACATGACGAATAAAACTTAACAGACATATATCATTGACTTGACTGGGATGTGCATTTTTTTCAAAATACACAGAGTATTTATTTTAAGAAAAATGTCTGTATACCGAGCTGTAAAGCAAACCATAACAAATTTAAAATATTGAATAAAGTAGATTGGGTCTTAGCACAATCCAATTAAACAAGGAATCAACGATAAATAACATGGTAATTAAAAGAGTACATTTAGAATTGCAAAAAGCGCTGCTAAATACTCTTTGGTTCAAAGAAGAAATGCTTATAGAAATTAGAGAATATATTAAACTGAGTGGTAATAGAAAATACTGTCAATCAAAATGTATGAAATGATCCTAAAGCAGTACTTGGGGAGTTTATACTTCAGATGCCATCATGAGCAAAAAGAAAGGCTAATTAAATTTAACAGTGTATAAAAATCATAACAGATCATGACAAAGTTGAATTTATCTCAATAAAGCAAGGTTTTAACATTAGAAAATTACATTTGTTTTAACATTACTAGACGAGTAGAGGGAAATCATGCAATGATTTCAATAGATGCAGAAAAAATGTTATCTATTTTTTGTAAATGTTCAGCAACCCGGGAATAGAAAGGAATTATTTAATTTAATAGAAGGTATTGATAGGGGAAGAGGACTAGAGAAAGCATCATTTATAGTGGTGGAACATTGAAAGGTTTGTCTTTGAGGTAAAGTATGAGATGAAAGTTCTGTCATCACTTCTCTCAACATTGCTCTAGTTTAGCCAGTGAAATAAAGTGAAACATTTAGCCAGTGAAACAAAGCAGGAAAAAAAAAGAATCAAAGCTATAAATTTTGTATCTAAAAAACATTTCATTATTCAAAAATAGTATGATTTTGTATGTAGAAAATTCTGTAGAACCTAAGGATGTTATTTGAATTAATGAGTTAAGATTGTTAGATAGTAAATTAATGTGCAGAATTAAAATATGTGTGTTTATATCAGCAACAGACAGAATATCAAATTTTTACAAGATTACGTGAAATACTGTTGGAAGTTACTCCTCCAGGAGTCTTTCATACTCCTGCATGTCTTTCTGGATATGTTAAAATGCAAGATCCTGGCAACTCTTTACATGAGTCTGATTTTAAGGCTTTTACATCAAGAATTTCTTAAGGAATGAAATAATGTCTTCCTCTGGGACAAAGAACAAGCTTACTTGCAATAAAATAATGGGTTTCTCAAGCTCAGTGATCCTTAACCATAAAGCAAACCCACTACATGGCTAGATTTCATCTGGGCTCCTTCATGGTCTTGGATCAAGGAAAACCAATGTACACGTTTCTTGTTGGGAGCAGTAAGAATTTTCATCTCTGTAGGGGATCTCATGTCTTCTACCAGCATTCATGAAACAATAATAGGCTAGTATGAGCTTGTAAGTATGGTGAAATCAAATTTCAGAGCCAAAAAGTACCTGGCAGTAAATCTAATAAAAGATATGTAAAACCTCTTAGAAGATAATTATAATCCTTTACTGAGAGACATAAAGAGATACAATAAGTTAGCGATATTCTGTGTCCATTAACTGGAGAACACAACATTGTAAAGAGGGCCATTCTTCCAAATTAATGTATAGGATCAAGTTACTTCCAAGAAAAAATATCAATTTTTTTTGGTGGAAATTGACAAACTGATTCTAAAATTGCAAAAAGTCAAGAATAGACAAACATTATGGAAGAAAAGGGAAGAGGTAAAAGGTCCTGCCCAAAAGATACCAAGTAATTTTAAAGCCACAGTAATTGAGATGGCATGGCATGGGGCTGAGATAGACAGAAAGACCTATATTAGAAAGGAGGCATTGCAGATCGGTGGACAAGGATAGACTTTTTAAATAAATAGTACTGGGAGAATTTCTTATTTATGTGGAGAAAATGAAAATATATCCCTGCCTCACATCATATCATGTGTTGAACGATAGAGAGCTATTATTTTGCAGGTCAAAACCAGTCAAATATAGGTAATTCCATATAATTCTACCTAATAAAAACCTAAATGTAAAAAGGTGTATTAAAAACCTAAATGTAAAAAGTTAAAACCACAGATAACACAGGAGAATATATTCATGTCTCTGAAAACAAGAGCAACAGACACTAACTATTAAAGGGAAGATCGATAAATCTGATTACACTGAAATCAGAAACTCTCTCTATCAAAGACACCGTAAATGAGCGGAAAGTAACAGAGTGCAAGAAGATATTTGAAATGCACATAACTGACAAATGCATTTTGTCTGGAATATATAAAACTAACTTCTAAGATCAATAAGAAAATAATGTGATAGAAAACATAAATATAATAGAAAAACTGTTCAGTGAGTTATGCACATCTTTCAAATTTGGCATATTTTATTATACAAAATCAAACAGGCACACTTTTAAACATCACCACTGATCTCATCAGCAACATCCGTAAGTATTGGGAAGCTGTCAGGCTCAGCGTGGTGGATACAAGTTTTTCAAAATTATAATTTTCTCTTGAGAGCTCAATTTTTATCACTAGCTACAAATACTGTCAATTGTTTTCCTCAAAATGACGAGCTTACTTGGCTCATTTTTAAGAAAAATTCTGCCAAATACCCAAGTCTGAAAAATCATAGTTGGTCTGTCAGTTGTTCTTTCAAGTAAAAATGGCATTCTGTGAGAAAAACAAAAGACAAACAAAAAAAACCCCAACTAATTCAGCTGATGACTCAGATAATCACACAAGTTCTTTTCCCTGTGACAATTATCGTCCTTGGTTATGATGAAGAAGTGCTTTAAGAATTCTTTTCACAGAATTAAAAAGATAGGCACTCAGGGTCAAGATGCAGTAAAATTAATATTTTTTTTTCTCAAGGACGTTCTTAAGTGAAAGTGATTTTTCTTTTTTAATTGTAAGTAAAAAAATAAAGATCATAGTATAATTTATTGCCATTGCCTTGATTTGTGCTAAAGTACCTGTAGTTTTACCACCATCAGTGCATATGCAATACAATGAAAAAAGGTGAATATTATCTTAGTATTCTTGGATTTTGTGGTCCCCTGAAAAGGTCTCATAGACCCTTGAGGGTCTGTGGATCACAGTTTTTGACAATAGCTGACCTAGATGAATGATTTCCCCAATGTCAACAGCAAGGCAATCATATAAACATCTAGAATTCAAGTGTCCAGTTATCTTTCTTTTCTTCTACATAGGGTCTCTCAAGACCATTCTGGATGAGCTGGGAATCAAGGACATTTTGATGGGGGCAGTCTGATGGAACTCTTTTGACATTTTCCACTTGAGTATGCAACAGACATGACTTTGGGGGGGATGGATGCGGTTGAAGTCAAAGATGGAAAGAGGCAATTTCAACTTTTCTTAAATTTTTTTTCAAAACGAGAAGTTATTGGTAGCTATTTTTTATCTTGAGTCAAAAATTTCCTGGGGCCTAAATGTCCTGAACCTACTTACGATATTTTATAGCTTAAGATTCTTTTTAGTATCGAATAACAGAAAACCCAACCGAAACTAAAACAAAAAAGAGGATGTATTCATGAATCCAGGTCAGACAGGATTCAGTAACTTAACCATGTAATCAGAACCCAGTTTCTTTCAGTGTCTTTGTTTAGCCCCATATGGTGTCAGGTTCTTTCTGAGTCTGACTTTTTTTCATGAAGAGAAAAAGAATGCACTGCTTCCAAGAGTTTCACCCATATATCCTATAATTCAGGAGGGAGAGTTTTATTCCTGGAAAGCACCCAAAAATGTTTGCTCTGATCTTCTGGCATTGATTTGGGGTTGTGTTCACCTTGAAGCAATAACTGTGGGCTAGGACAGGATTGTGCTGATTGGCTTAGGCCTGAACCACTGTGCCCTGTCACTAGAGCAGTGATTTTCAAGGTGGGAGTGGTTGTTCCTCCAGGGACCAGTTTTGATTGTCATCACTGGGGTGTGAGTGTGTGTGTGTGCACATGCACATGTGTGCCTGCATGTGTGTCCGCATCTGGTATCTAGTGATTAGGGGTCAGGGATTGTGCTAACCATCTTACAGTGCTACAGCGCAGACGGTCCCTTCTCCCCTCCCCAACAAGTACTAGTGGTTAGGACTTCAACACAGGAATTTTGGGAGGACACAGTTCAGCCCCATAACACACTATGTCTGATGGAAATTTAGCTTTCAAACTGAGATGTGCTGTACCTGTAAAGTATGTACCAGAATTTGAAGATATAGTATAAAAAGGAATTGGATATCATTTTAATAAATTATTTTATATTGATTACATGTTGAAAAATCATCTTTTGGACATATTAGGTTAAGTAATGCATATTATTAAATCTGTTTTATCGATGTTAATATGGCAACTAGAAAGTTGAAAATTATATATATGACTTTCATTCTATTTCTTTTGGCCAGTGTTGTTCTCTCGATGGCCTCCCATTGCTGAGCTGATAACACTTTCTGTACTCTCCCTCACGCTCTATTCCACCTTCAATGGTGCACCTCGAACTTGAGCTAGCTCCCTCAAGGTCTTTGTATTTGCCATTCTTTCTGCCTGGAGCTCTTTAACTCCAGATTTCTTCAAGGCTCATTCCCTTGCCTTCTTCATGGGACATTATTCAAATGTTATTTTCTCATCGAAGGCTTCCGCAGTCTTATATATTTATTTTTCAATGGAAAAATCCCTATCTTAAATAAGCTTCTCTCAAAAGCAGACCACAAGACAGTAGATGCAAGCGGTTTTTTTAGGTGGTGCTCTCAGGAAGTATGGTGAGGTGGCAGGGAACTGGAAAGGCGAAGGGATGAAAGCCTGTAAGAGGTGTGTTAATACATGGCTTATTGCTGTGGGCACGAAGAGACTCTCTGAGAAACTACATGGAACACACATGTCAGAATTGTCTCGCTTGGGTGCATGCAAGCTGAAGTGTGGCCATCATCAGAACCACTCCTGACTTTCCCCCCAAATCTTGTGCATCCTGCAATTATTTATGTGACAGCCATAGCCAATTCTTGTAAATGCATATATGATCATCTCACTTGCCTATTCAGAATCACTCCCATGGCTTCCTGCTATTCTTGCCATAGATTAGAGTTCATATGTGTCTTGCAGAGCCCTTTCTAACGAGGGCCTGTCCTCTCCCCACCCCTTTTACAGCTGTATTGTGTAACCCACTCACTGCCCATCTGAGCTCCAGCCACCCTGGCTTCCCACCAGTTCCCTGCACAGTGAGAGCAGACGGGGGGGCTTTCAGTGACTCTTTGTTGAATAAATGAGTGAATGAATGATTGGGCAAACAAGTGAAGGAATGAGTGAATGAATGATCTAGGGCTGGAATGTTGAAGGACACAGTCTTCCTCTTTGCCCTGCGGGGGCCTCTTTGGCAGTGGCTTCTCTGTAAGGGGAGATGCACTCTTGCTTTCAGTGTGCAAGGCCATATCTCTCTCTTTTTTTTTTTTGTTTGTTTTTTAGGGCTGCACCCGTGGCATATGGAGGTTCCCAGGCTAGGGGTCTAATCGGAGCTACAGCTGCCGGCCTACACCACAGCCACAGCAATGCCAGATCCGAGCCACGTCTGCAGCCTACACCACAGCTCATGGCAACGCCAGATCGTTAACCCACTGAGCAAGGCCAGGGATCAAAACTGCAACCTCGTGGTTCCTAGTCGGATTCTTTAACCGCTGTGCCATGACAGGAACTCTGCAAGGCCATATCTTCATGGGGAAAACAGTGGCAGAGAGGCCCCAGTGCCCCAGCACATCTGTCATAGTATGTAGGACACTATCAGAGTGGAAAAAAAACTGGCGTGATGAACCGCATATTTGTCTGCGCCCCGGCTGTGAGCAGGAGCTGAGGACTCAGTGTGAACGTGGTAATTTCTGTTCCTCTTCTTTTTCTGAGGTCAGAACCTGGGACAGATGAGTGTCTCTGAAGGTAGCTATGAGCCCTTTGCCCCCTATATCACCAGGCAGAATGGGAGTGGGTTGTGACAAGCTATTGTCCCAATTCCAGAGTCCTGGAGGGGGAGGGGATTGTGGTGAGTGCCCAACTCCTGGGGTGGGGTGGGGACAGGGGTCGAGCCAAAGCCTTCACTGAGACCCTGCTTCTGTCTGCAGGGAGTTTTGGGTCCATTCTGAGGGGCAGAAACAGACCCATTTTCCTTTGTGGGGCTTCTCAGCAAAGTTTGAGGGCAAGGCTGGGTTGAAGCATGTGGACATCCAGAATAATGGCCCTTTCAGGTGAATTTTCTTCAAACTTTGTTTCATGTCTATGTTGAGGGGGAGATAAGGGTCTCACCCTGTGCTGGGGGAAGGCAGAGGGGCTGATGGCAGTGCTCCACCTCTCCGACACTTGAGCGGTTGGACCCTAGTCCCAGATGCCCGCTCAACAAACCTAAAGTCCACAGCTCCTCAGAAGCCCCCTCCCTAGAAATCATCCCTGCTGCTAGTGAAGCGTGCCCTTTAGGGTGTGAATGTGTGAACCCAGCAGGCTTCAACCACAACCAGGTGTGGTCTCCTGGGAGGAGTTTTGATAAATACAGGGTGTCAGTGAGATGCCCTCACCCACATATTCAAAAAAAGTGCTATTAAGCATCTCCGGTGGCTGCTGAGTGCCTGTCTCTGGTTCTGGTTCTATATCCCTGCATAGAAGTTGGTGGAGGAATGAGCTGGAACCAGACTGTCTTTAAACAGTAGCTCTGGAACATCCTGGGTTGGCTTTCAACACAGGCTGGTCCTCTTCACCCGTCTCCACCAGAAGAGTCACCTGTGGGGCTGACCTCAGCTGTGGCTGCTTTGTTCCACTCTCCTGTCCTCTGTTCCTTGTTCTTTGGCCTCTCATCTTTTTACCACCTCCTGTTCTCAGGGAGCCATCATCTGACCCATGGTGACCAAAGCTGATGCTCTTCCACTGCCCAGGGCATCTTTTTCAGGCAATAAATTACTTTAGGGAACGAGGTTAGTGAATTTTAGATCATAACAGGGCTGGGAAGGTATGTGAGATTTCAGGATAATTTTCAACATTTTTATGCTTTCCCCAAGTGAGCACATTTCCAGGAGTAAGGACGCCTACTTGAAAGTACTTTCTGCACGTTTTCAAGTTTGCCTCTCCCAGTAGTCTGTGAGGTAGGAAGGGCAGCTATGCTTGTTCCCGTTTTAGAGATGAGGACACTAAGCTTCGGAGAGGCAAAAGGACTTAAGCTAGGATATTTCAATAGTAAGTGGCAGAAATGGTCTGAAACACAGGCTTTTGACCTAATATCCTTCGTTCTTCAGAAATCTCAATGTATATTATTTTAGGGATCTATCCTGAATTCTAACATAATTATAGCTGTTAATTGAGTCTCTTTTATAGACTTGAGACTGACTTGATTCAATTCTTTTTATATCAGTTCTTTGCTGAGTCCATACAGAGGGCTGGACTAAATCTGGGGAAGAGAAATGGAAAACCCAGCCTCTTCCCTCAAGGAGCCTACAGATTAGGGGAACATTCTTCTCGTTGGTACTTTCCCACCCCTCTACTCTGCCTAACTGGAGGGCTGAACCTCCAGAGTGGCTTGGTCTTAGAAGAAAAACTCATGGTCTGGAAATCCGATAAAGCCAGACCCTAATGGGAGAGACACTTTTTGAGCTGCTTTCAGGGGCTCTTGATCTGGAAGAAGACTCTGGTGAAAAAGACCGCGATGGAGAGGAGCGCTTCCTCTTTAGCAGCCAGACATGAACCTCCAGTTTCCCTCCCTTGCTGTCAGCTCTGTGGCTGTACACATCTTTGCAGAGAAGGGACCTCATCAGATCATCTTAAGAGACTGGACCAGGACTGTCCCATCTGACCAAGAGAGCTGTCAGTCACACTTGCGTGTTGATTCTCTCCTGATCCCAGATGACCTTTACACGTGACATAACTTACAGCGATCTATGGTGATGACTGCTTTTCCTAAGCACAAAACTAGGCCAAGTGGCCCCCACAGGCATGGCTGGGTCGCGAGGAAAGAAAAATCAACATGGTGACCCCTCTGAAAAAGCTGGAAGGAACAATGACATCTCTCCTAGCATCCGCCTTCCTGTTTGCGAAGAGCTTGTTTGGGAGGGTGAGCTGGGGAGAGGGGTTCTGCATGAGGCAGTAGATTTCCTTCATGGACAACTATCTCTTTTTCCCTTTTGTTCCATCTCCATTCTTGTGACAAAGTTTTCCCTGGCTGGGAGTCTAGTTAGCCCTTTGCTTTCCCTAGCATCACAGAGAACTCTCTTAGGCAAGAGTCCAATACCCACGTTCCCCTGGGGAATATGGACAGTGAAATCGGCCTTCCTTGTTGACTTGACCAGAATCCTGGACCTAGGTAGATTTTTGGAACAAAGCCCTACCTTCCTCCCATCTTTGCTCTCTAACTTTCCCTCAGTTTCTTTTTTCCAAACGAACCTTCAGGACACATGAGATTTTGAGGTATTTGGGGACTTTAGACAATCAATACCATTTATTAGTGCCCATCAGTTGGAGCAACAGAGCCAAAGGTCTAATTTCCTAGTGACCCTAGATGTGAAAGTTAATTGATTTCTGGAGAGCCTTGACAGACTGAATCATTGTAAGTCAAACTCTCATTTTCTGTAAGCACCATCTTATAAATTCTGCTTCCTGCCTTGGAATCTAATCTCATACCACCAAAGTACCTGGAGTAATTCCAACAAAATGAAACTAACATAAAACAGATATATGCTTTTCAAACATTTATAAATTATATTTAAAAAACTCAATAGAAAACCTACAGCAGTGTTCAATTTGTGGGACTCTTTTGTCTTTTGGACTGTAATGAACTGGCTGAAGCTTTTGAAAATGTTGCTTCAGTGAAGTTGGGATTGAAGTCATCTATCTGTGATAAATCTCCTTAGACAGTGGCTGTCAACTATGGGTGATTTTGTTCCCAAGGGGGTGTTTGGCAGTGTCTGGAGATATGTGTGGCTGTGACATTTCGGAGGGAGCGGTGGTCCTACTGAAATTTGGTGGGTAGAGGCCAGGGATACTGCTAAATATTCTAGAGTGCACAAGACACTTCCCTGCAACAAAGAATTATCTGACCAAAATGTCAATAGTACTGCTGTATTGAAACCCTGCCCTATAGCAAGCATGGGCATTTAAAACTGAATTAAAATTCAGGTCATTTCTTTGGGGGAAAAGGGTCACAAAGCGTAAATGTCTCTCAGAGTCTCTAAATGGTACAGGATGGAGCTGGGGGAGGGGGAGAGGGCAGGTGGTTTCACCTTGACCTCTTTGATGACCCCTCGCTCATCTATGTCAGTAAGTCAGCTGAGTTGCCTTTAATAGCAATCCAAGTTTTCACTGCCGACCGTTGTTTCAGTGTAGTTCTTTTAAATACAAGTTTTGGTTATTACTCTGTGGGTTTTATTTATGTGGGGGGGAAGTCATAAAAAGTGAGTGTGGATCACAAATCATGCCAGGTATCGCCTGCACAGGGACATGATTTGCACATTCTGTCAGAGTTCTCTCTGTTTTCCTTGGATCTTTAAATTTCCTGTACAGCTAGCGTATTGAATTTTCGTAATTGCCACTGCATTTCTTGTCATTTATACTCATTTCCCAGGAACCTCTAAAGGGCTTTTTGTTTGCCATGAAGAGCAGACCCCAAGCTTTTACACAAGCTATGAATGAGTGCTTAGTAGTCATCTCTGGGCAATGCAGTTCTTCCTTAAGGCATTAAATTGCATCCACATCTAAAAGTAGCAGAAAATATTCTGAGGCCTTCTTCCCCTTCCACCCTCCCAAGGAATATCCTTTAGTAACCTGTCCTTTGAGAGGGTTCTGTTAACTTTTCAGATTCAAGAAGTTCCTTAATTGTCACTTTTCTTACTGTGTGAAGCATTTGAAATGTGTCTGAGTTTTTAAAAAAGTGTCAATTTTAAAACGACATCGTAATTGACTGAATCCTTTTACTGTATGTCTCCTTCCACTTCCTCATGACCACATGTACATAAATTTAGAAATCTTACTGTATTTTATTTTAAAGCCTTTGACGTGAGGGGCTTCACTCACATATGTGTGGTGTGGAATGTTAATTGGGGAGTAGAGAGTTTGGTACCAGTGCATGGAAACAGAATGAGGCAAAAAGAGGCTAAATCTCTTCAAGGGGAGTTGGACGTTTCATCTCTGCACATGCAGGACCAGCGCTGGGTCTGGTCCATGACAGGTGTTTGTCGAATTCAGGTGGTGAGATGAGGGAAGAGGAATAAGCGACACAGTTTTGTGTGGATTTATGAGTCCAATGCCTGTTCCTTGAAAGCCTGGGCAATGGAGAATATTGTACCTATCACGCGAGAGGAGAGATACAGGCCCCCCGGGCCCTTCCTCCGTGATGATGTCTTATTGCTGACTGGCAAAGAGGTCACTGCCAAGTCCTTGGGCCTCTGGGGTCATTATGGGAAGGAGATGCTACTGTATTTAGGTTGGGTTCTTGGTAATCATGCTGATTACTAATGCTGCTAACATTTCTCTTGCTTAATAATCCGCTTTTAATTTTACCAGTGGCAGTTCTTCGTTCCCACAAGACAGCGTGATTAAATCTGTGTTCAGATGGTTGTAAAGGCACCCAGAGGTCTTAGGCAATGGTTGAATTATACTCATTTAAGTTATAACATAACATTAGCATTTGGCCACCTTGGGAGTAAATACTAATTACTGCATGCCTTTAAGTTCCATTATATCCTTCTAGTTTTCTTTTCCCAGATAATACGCAAGACTAGATTCAGGGGACAGGTTTTTATCTGCATATACAAAGGTCATTCTGAGGTATGAGTTTCTGAGGTGGCTTATTTAAAATAGGACATGGAAATATGGCTTTAAAAAAAAAAGGAGCCTCTCGTCTCATCTGATATTACAGAAATCTGTTTTTTAGGAAACGAGGCACAGGGAAAGGCTGAGAAAACTGTTCTGCCTCCTGATCGTGTAGGGCACCCTCACTGGGAGACTGTCATGAGATTGGAGGTTGGGATTTTGTCCCTGTTTCCCATGTGACCCCAAGATTGAGGACAGGCCTGCGGGTCCCTAGAAAAGCCTAGGAGAAATAAACCTTAAACAAATTATTTCCAGGGCTGGGATTCTGTCCGCTTTTTAAAGTACTCTCTGAGTACTCTCTATTTTAATATGGGGGTGTGGAGAAAACCTCTCCCAATTGGCCTTGGGATTTCACAGTGCTCAATCTGTCCCCGTGAGCATCTTTGCGCTCAGGCTTCAGCTCGGGGGTCCAGGGAGCTGGCAACCATGAACATGGACCACCCCAGCCCTGCTCACTCAGGTGATGCTGCTTCAACCCCTCTGAGTCTTACTCATGCTGTTCCCTGGTCATCTTTCCCTTGGCCATTTCCTAGTGTCATAAGACCCAGCCATGTTGACCACCGCACCCCCAACTCCCAGATAATCTCTTACATGCCCCTGCCCCATCCAGAGGAAGAGCCCGTCTGGGTTTACGGCACCTACCGCACTCTGTCAAGGTGATCTCTGTACTTTCTGGCTCTGCGTGCTTGTGGAACTGAACTGCGTGGAAATTTCCCTCATGACCCTCCTCTTGGGGCTGTTTCCTGACTGGGTCTCGCTTAATGTTACCTGGAGATTAGAATTGATCTGGCAGTGTGCACCAGGTCCATTTTCAAGAGCGGGAAAGGGAAAATGTTATTCCAGGTGACCAAGTCTGAGAGGTGAATGGCCACAGGAGTTGCAGACTGACTGAACTGAGCCTAGGCAGGCTCCGCAAGCTGGTGCCCATATTCCCCACCAGTGCCCATAGATGGCACTAGAGTGTTGGAGATCTGGCTACCCCTGGGCACTCCGGGTTGAGGAAGCTGGACAATGAGTCAGTCCTTGTGGCTCATCAAGGGCTCAAAACCATAGACCGGGCCAGTCTGGGTGATGCTGGGCCATCCAGCAGAGGCTGCCACCCATCAGTGATGATTTCAAGCAGAGGGCGAGATGCAGAATTAAGAGTGGGAGACAGAGATGAAGAAAGGAGAGAGGAGGAGGTAGGGAAAAGAAAGAGGGGGTGGAGAGAGTGAGGATGTAATGAGAGAATAGAAGCGGGGGAGGCAAGGAACACAGATGGGGTAGCAAGACATTGGGAATGAAAACAACCTACCTGTGATATTGTGATTGTGATTTATAATAAATATATATATTTGTCTTCATCCACTTTCTGGCTCATAGCTCCCCAAACCCCTGGGATTTTCTAAAAGTTGAGATGTGATAAAGATGTCTTTTCTTATACAAATGAGGTGACTAAGGATGGGGGCTGGATGCAGGGAGAACCGACCACATGATCAGAGGATTGGAACTTTCAGGTCCACCTTCCACCCCCGGAGAGTTTGGATCCATCGCCAATGGCCAATGATTTAATCAGTCATAATCTATGTCATAAAAACCTAGAGGTACAGAGCTTTAGAGCTTCCAGGTTGAGGAATAGGTGGAGATCTGGGGAGAGCAGTGTGCCTGGAGAGGGAACGGCAGCTCTGTGCCCCTTTCCCTGTGTCTTACCCCGCACAGCTCTTCCATCTGGCTGTTCCTGTTACAATAAACCAGTGATCTAGTAAGCAGAATGTTTCTCTGAGTTCTGTGAGCTGCTCTAGCAAATTAATCAAACCCAAGAAGGGGTCTGATGGAATTTCCAGTTTGTAGCTGGTCCATCAGAACCACAGGTAACAGGCTAGGCTTGTGATGGGCATCTGAAGTGGAGGGCGGTCTTGTGGGGCTGAGCCTTTTACCTGATTCTGTCTCTGGGCTGATAGTGTCCAAGGATTGTTTGTTGATATGGGGAAGCACACACACACACACACACACACACACACACACACACGAATTGGGATAGTGTCCAAGGATTGTTTGTTGATATGGGGATGCGCGCACACACACACACACATACACACACACACACACACACGAATTGGGTTCAGCCACCCTTTCACTTCCCAGAAGGGTGATGTGGGGAGAACGTGGGTGGTTCCCCGCAGGACTCAGCAGAGACACCTCATTCCTTCAGGATCTTTTATTAACGTATAGAAAATGTGTTTAAAAAAGGAACTATACAGAGGCTAAAAGCAACCAGGACTAAAAATACTAGTTAACAATGGTTAACAAGCAGAGATTCCAGTCTTCGAGCTACCGTGCTGTGGAAGCATGGGGGAGGCTGGTTTATCCCCTCCTTTCCTCCGTCTCTTTTTATTTTTATTTTAGTTCATTTAAGACTGCATCACCTGAGGAGTATGTACTCCGTTTCTTCTTTTTTTTTTCTTCCTTCCAGTCTTTCTTTTAAGTAAACGCTTTTCCAGGCACATTGTAGCTACAAAGCCAGTAAATCGGTCTTCGTTATTTTTACCTGAAAAGGCTGTTAAAGGTTAAAACGACAAACGCAGATTTGGAGGGACTGGAGGATTTGGTGTTTATGATTTCTCGGAACAACAGTCCAGAGACCACCAGGGTGGGTTCTGCTGCCGGAGCCCCAGGCAACGGCTCCCTCAGAGTCCCAGTGACTTGCTTACAGGGTACCTGGGAATTCCTGTGGGCCTGCCATGTATTTGAGGTTGGAGTGATGGGGTGTGTGTGTGAAGAACTGGAAGCGGGGAGTCTGTGTGTTAATAACTCGTGCAGATTCTGCACCTTGAGTCTGTGGGGGCCATGGCGTGAGTCCAGGTGTCAGAGGGGCACGGGTAGGGACAGGGAATTGTTTTTTTTTGGGGGGGGGGCTACTTTCCTGGCTGACATTTTTTCGGAAACCGTGGTGTCTGCTGCATCTAACACAGAGCTGTCACTGCTGTCCAGGCAGCCCCCACACAGCCGAGGGGCCATACAATGCACAGTTCTGTCCTAGAAGATGTTTTCCTTTGCGTGTCTGTGTTGTTCAAATAAGAGAAAGGGGCTTCATTTCTGGAGTTTGGGCCTAGCAAGGAAAAATACAAGTTATTAAGTACTGATGTCCTTCTAATTTACCCAAAGTAGCAAAGAGAGCTGAGGTGGTAGCTACTGTCCTCTGAGTCCCCTTGCTCGCTGGGAGGTGGGAGCAGGTAGGGAGGTAAAGAAACCATGGAAAAACCAAAATTAGTTTGTCTCCTGCCTTCTTCTAGCCTCATTCCTCAAAAATTTCCCCTGAGGTGTCCCTGTAAGGGACCATGAAGGTTCTAATACCCCCAAGAGTCTGGAAGGAAGGAGCCCAAATCCATCTGTAACTTACAGGTCTGAGCCTAAAAACTCATAGGGTTAGTGCATTTGAGGCCATCTCCATTGGTTTGAATACATGACTAGTATTATCCTTTTCCTCCCAAATTCGGGTATAAAACTGACATTCCAGGAACACGTGCCATGCTTATTCTATGGCCTCCCCTTCCCCAATCCTGGCTACGTGTCCGCCTCAGTTTGAGTAGTTCTGGAATTTCCCATTCTTCTAATGTTGGATGAGAAAGAAGCTGCATGTTTTCAAAGGAGTGGGGTGTGCGGGGGGAGTAGTATTTGTGTTTTGGTCTTTATCTGTCCCTCACCCACTGCGACCCTCTGTTTTACCTTCCAAATTAAAAAAAAAAAAAAAAAAAAGGAGAAGGAGTTCTCTTGTGGTGCAGTGGGTTAAAGAGCCAGCGTTGCATTCTAGTGACTTGGGTCGCTGCTGGGGCCCTAGGTTTAGTCCCCGGCCTGGGAACTTCCACATACCACAGGCTTGGCCAAAAAAAAAAAATAATAATAATAATAAAAATGAAATTAAATAAATAGATTCCGTAAACAAAACAAACAAAAATTTAAAAAAAGAAAGGAAAAGGAAGGAGTTTCCATGATGTTTCTTACTCCTAATGGTGAGGTTGAAGTTCCTGTAGACTATGTGACAAAAGCAATGCAAGAACTCCTTTTCCTAAAAGTCAGAGAGGAGAGAGAAAAAAATGGCACCAGAGAACATTAGTGAATCCAAGATGGTGGCCCCTTGGCTAAATCAATATAAAGGGCGGCAGCCTCATAAAGCAGCAAAGGCAAGAGCTTTAGAATTCGACAAGGAGCTTCCAATTATGGCTCCACTTAGTGGCGATGTGACTTTGGGTGTGTTTTTTAACCTTTCTGTGCCTCCATTCTCCCACCTGTAAAATGGGTAAACTTGAGTCAGGATGTGGTGGGGATTTAATATATATAAAGCTCCTAGCATAGTGTCTGGAAAACAGTAGATGTTCCATAAATACCATTTCTCTTAGTCTTTATTTGGGGAGAGAAAAATTGAAAAGCCTATGCCAGACCTCAGCTCTGTTACTAATTAGCTGCACGAACGTGGGCAAATTGCCTAACCTTTCTGGGCCTCAGTTTCCTGGAGTATGAAATGAGAGGCACGTGTTAGATGATCCTCAGAGTCCCTTCCAACTCTGAAGTTTCCCAACATGTTTGCTTTTTGGAGGCTGTGTTGAGCATATTAGTGTCAAGGACAAGATGTTAAAAAAGAAACACTACAGAGCCTCCCTGGGGGCTGCCAAGCTGGTGATGGGGAGACGAAAACAGTTCTCAAACACTCATTTACCTCCTGGCCATGCACGTGGACCCAGGTCCTCTCTTGTGGCTTTGGTATTCCAGGCCTTCTGGGATGTTTGCACTGCCTCCCATGAATCCCTGGTGCCAAGGAGCCAATGCCAGTACCTGGGAGAGCTGAGCCCATGAGACCAAAAGGGTTAAATGAACTGGAAATTTAGCATCAGCCCGGCCTCACAGCCAACCATGAGGAGCTGTTTCCTTAAGTTAACAACGGGCAGGGTTTTTCTGAGGAACAAGAGCTGTGTTCTTTGGAGGCTCTGCAATAGCCTTATTAAGCTTAGGGAAGGAGGGAGGATTTCCGGTTGGGAGAAAAATGCAACACTGTCCAGAGACTGTGAGGTTTGCCAAGGACATTTGGACAATGAAGTGCTGCAGGTGCAATGAAGTCATGCTTCGGGCAAGGGGTGACCTTGAAAAATTAATCAGAAATGCTGGAGATGGCAAGTCAGGCTTGTGACTGCTGTGAAGAAAAAGTGAGGTCCAGGCATATTGGTTGAACACGCAAAGAAAGCCCTTCTGCTTCTCATTTTCTGTGCAGTGACGGCCTCTGGTGCCTTCATTTCTCCTCAGGTGAAGTGGGTGAATTGACAGGAGTTCTGATGGGAGGTTCGGGGCCAGAACTCAAGGAACTAATTCTGGTCCCTTTACCATGGCTCCTCACGCCTGGTTTCTGGGTTTTTCGTTCTTTCCCTGTGGGACCATCTGTAGAAGGCTTGCCTTTCAAAAATGTTATTTCGTATTCTACGTTAATTTTTTTTCCTTCCCAGCTGTTTCTCAAAGATTGAAGAGCCCAGAACGACACAAGTAAATCCAGTGTGGATACAAATAGGATGAGCTTGAATCTATACCAATGCAGCCTCGAATGCTGCAGTTTGTTCCTTACTTGCTTTTAGAGGTTTTCTTTTGGTCTGTGAGTGCTCATTTGGCCGGGTGGTGCCAAAATAGTTCAGCATTGATGAGGAAGATCTCATCCCATCTGTGTGGGGTTGGGTTATGGAAGAAGCAAAGGTGTAGGGAAGCGTTTTGTCAAACATCTTCAGGATCTTGGCTGAGGGACCCTCAGGTACAGCCAGAGAGAGGCTAAAGGCACAATCCAGAAGCCAGCCCTGCGACTCACCTTTCCTCAGAGCAAAGAACTTCTCTGTCATTGTTACTGGGGAGGAAAACAGACCACCCGGGGAGGCTGGGCAGTGCTGAGTCAGCAGCTCCTGGCATCTGGAGCTCTCTGCAAGAGGCAGGCTCCCAAGCTTCGCAGATTCACTCCAGGCCCCCGAAGTCCCAAGGTCCTTCTTGAGCCTTGGCAAGCTTGAGGCAAGTGAAAACAGTTTACCCCACCTCTTGGGATTATTGAAACTGAAGTATGAGTCTTTCTGAGACTCCTTATCAAAGTTTAAGAATGAACAGTGAGATGCAAGTATAGTGCCTCTTTGAAGGGAAAGGGATGGAAGCAAGGGATTAGATTGAATACCAGTCTGGTGAAGAGAAAGCAAGCCATAGAAAAGCTTGTGTAAGTGGCTCCATCTTTCCTGAAATTCGGGGCGGACGTTAGAAAAGAAAAAGAAAAATGTTTTCATGCCCCAGGAGCATTTGCAAATCCAGGCCACCAGCTAGTCTATCGCCACCCCCTCAGCTTGATGCATCCACTGTCCTCACAGGTTCCATTTATCCTCTAGAGGAAGGGACAAAGAGGAATTCATAATCCCTCTCTCAACTGATGCTTTTAAAAGGGCTCTTTGAGAAATTCCCTTCTCAAAGGATTAAGGATCTGGCGTGTCACTGTAGCGGCTCGAGTCACTGCCATAGCAAGGGTTCAGTCCCTGGTTCAGGAACATCCACATGCCACAGGCGTGGCCAAAAACAAAAAAAGAGAAAAAAAGATAATAAAAGGGCTCTTTGAAAAGATTCCATAATGACCTTTTTGTCCCTTAATCTATAGCTCGGTTCTGGGACTGGGTTTTAAAAGTATAAGTGTGATTAAGGATTGTTTGGTTTGGCATTGAGCTCACTGGCAACCCAGGTTCCTCAGGTTTGTCTTTGAAATAACAGCTTCACTGTGCAGAGAGCTGGTTGGTTCCCAGGTGGGAGGGTGCACGTGTTGGGTGTCCTGCCGCTCTGAGCAGCAGAGTGGGGCAGCTGGGAGGTGAAAGGTAGGGTGGATTTAACTGTTTGCTTGACTTTTCCTGCCACCCTCTTTGTTGTTGCTGACTCTTTTACAAATCAATCTCCTGTGCAAATCAGGTGGCCAGTTTTCCTGGGTTCTGGTTTGGCAGTGAGTTCTCCTGAGAACCTGGAGGCATAAGCTGCCCTCAACCCCACCATCAGGAGGTAACTAGGGGAGTTGTAAACGCCACCTTGTGGTCACATTTAGCAAGTCTCTCTCCTCCAGTTGAATCTATCTAAAGGCCAGCAAGAGTTTGCCATAGATTGCTCTCTCCTGTCCACCGCCCTTTTACATCCACCCCCCTTCACCTTCCAGAAACATCCCTGGAGAATATGAGTTTACTGTGTTGGAAATTATCTTTAGCTGATGGGGAAATGCCAAAAGAAGAAACTGTCTGCATCTCAGTTCTGGGCAGTGAGTCTGTTGAGGTCATGGGGTAGGTTTTTTTTTTGTGTGTGTGTGTTTGTTGGCTTTTGTAAGTACACATCCTGATGTGTCTGCAGGTAAACTGCCTCTGAGCAGGTGCATTTCTACTCCTTTGGAGTCCCCCCAGGAAGCCTTGTGTGTGCGGGCGAGTGCTTTGTGAATATTGCTCACTAGATCCACCCTTGGGAAGAATATAGGTGGTAGGAAGAATAGGATCAGCAGGAATACACGTGTCTAGTTAAGAAGCTTTGAGTCAAGTTGACTGTGGGCCTTGGGGAGATAATGGGGCACAGTGTTTCTTAAAAATGGTGAAAAATTGTGAGAAAATAACTCTACTTAATCAAAGGAATCTATGAATCCTTTTCAAGAAGGTGTGGGGGGTGAATTAATCTTTGAAGTTCCTTTCTTTAACATTGAGTCTAGGCAATGCTGCTGATACTATTTATAAAAATGTTCCATAGGGTAAAATGGATCCAGTAAAAGACCGATTTCGGTTTCCACTGATGCTTCTTGGCTTTCACCTGAACTGACAACGTGAGAGCTCGCAATCTTTTTCCGTTTCAGTTCCCTTGATGAGGTGGGCTGTACTGGCACCACCCAGGTCCCTGGGTTCTGCTTTTATGGACAAAATGAGTTCAGCCTCTTACTTGGCACAGTCTTTTCTGCAGTGTTTTCTTGTGTGTGTGTGTGTGTGTGTGTGTGTGTGCGCGTGCGCACGCGCGTGTGTTCAGTGTATGTTTTATTGATGAGTTCTGAATTAGCATTTCTTTCTTTCCCTTCTTCCTTCCTCCCCGCCCCACCTTTTTCTTTCATTTAAGCAGGGCTTCTGTGCATTTTCATTACTTAATTGTGCTCTCTCACTAGTGCCAATCTGCACTGAGATTTTCAGATTAGAGCCTAACTTACTGACTGTCGAAACCAAAGAGAAGCCATTCTGGTGTGAGCTTTCATTCAACAAGTGAGGAAACTGAGGCCCAGAGAAGTGAAAGAACCTTCTCAATGTTATAGCGCCAACCAAATAGCCAAGGTGGGCCTATTCCTTCGTCCCCAGGTTCCCCCTTCAGCGTGCTTCCTGTTCACTGGTGTCCCACTGTTGAGCTGAATCCTATTCAATTCAGGTTTCTTGAAAGGATTCTTTTTCCTTCCCCTGGTTTTTTGAAGCCCATGGTGAACTGAGAAATGGAAGTGTTGCCTCCGTTTCCAGCACCGGTTTGGCAGTGGCATCCACCGTACGGCAGTGAACGAGGCCTTGAAGGTCTACTAAAGGGAGAGTGCAAGTGGCAGCTGACTCCATTCTTACAACATCAGAAGTGTGGCTGTCAGCCCGAGAGACTGTCCTTTCCTGGTTAGCAGAGCTTGTTTGGGCCGTGAATGTTTCCATTAGAAAATTGCCAAATCTCGGGCTCATTCAGTAATTGCTTGAGAAAGGCCCAGGGTGCCCCAGTTTGGCTAAATGTGGGCATTTATAGAAAACCAATCTGGGGCCTTAAGGAAAAAGAGAGGAAAGGGAAAAGGCAGCTGGGGAGACAGGGCATAGATGTTGGCCAACGCCGTAGGGGTGGCTGCGGCTGACATTTGATTGGAGAAGTTGAAGGGTCATGGCTTTTCGAGCCTCCAGCTCTCTTGAGTTTAAAAATCAAATCATGCTAGCGAAGAGAGCACATCTCATAAAATGGGAGGCAGGCCCACACTCCTCCCCTCTTCACCTTTGGATTTCTAGATGTAATTTCCTCTGGCACTTTTCATTTTTCCTCTCCAAGGCAGAATAATAAAAGAAGATGGAGAAAGGCTTCTCCTGAGCTCACCTCATTAAGGAGGTCATTCCAGTTTCTCAGAGGACCCAAAAAGAGGAGAATACTGAAACCAGGACCCTAAAATTCTACCTCTTCCCAGGGGTTATCTGTCAGGGGAATGGCTGGCTGGTCGTATAACTTCTTCTAACTCTTATTAAGCCACCCTCGCTAAGGACAGCCTGGCTGAAGGCAGAAAAGCTCTTTAGTTTTCAATTCAAAGGGAGAACAAATCTATGACAAACAGGACCGGAAATAGAGAAAACAGAGCTAGGTAAGATCTGTGTTCCCCAAGGAACCTATAATCTCAGTGGTAGGTGCCCTGATTGCTACTTCTTCTAGCCTTTGCTCCTGGGCTGAGGCCAGTGACTTATGACCCACAGGTGCACAGCCACTCCTCAGCCCAGGGCCAGGGGCAGGCAACACCTTGGGAACCCAAATCCAAACAGTGGTTGGGATTGCAGGGCTATGGGGGTCTAAGGGTAGGATGGAAGTGGGAAGAGGATGGATTGGCTGGAAAAGAGCCCACTACTCTTGAAAGGTGACAGAGGACACTTGGCTGATAAGAGAAAGAGTGCCAGATGAGAATCTTTGGCCCATTACCAAGGTCCTGAGTTGTTGGGATGGGGTGAGGTTAATCCGTTTTCTTTTAAGGGGACTTGCTGGCAAAGCTCCCTTGCTGAGGCTTCTTCTCTGGGCTGGTGTGAGAACTTGGCCATCCAAGGCAGTAACCAGAGCACAACACCTAGAATTGAAGGACATCTCAGGAGGAGGGCAGGACAGAAGGCACATGCCTGTCACCATAGCAATCTGACCCAGGATTCGCCTTTGAATCAGTCTTTTAAGAAAACATCTCCGTTTCCCTCCTTGGTGAGAAAAGAGGGGAAGGTTAAGGATGACTGTGGAGGAGGGAGCATGGAGATTGAGGGTCAGGCCTGGGGGGGCAGCAGAAACCACGAGCTGCTGATTCGCAACTGATTCCTGCTACATCCTGCTTCCTTCCAACACTCTTAGTATATCGCAAAGCGTGTTACTATTTCCCCCACCCCTTGTTTCATATTATAAAATACAAACGAATGACAGAAAAGGTCAGTTGGCTTGCAGCTGCCCACTGCTTAGAAGCGCAGGGACCGCCGCTTCCTGCCCGCCACGGGACGATGGTTGTAGGGGCGCGTCTTCATTTCCACAAAGGGGATGGAGAACTCGTGGCCTTTCCAATGGTACCAGTTGATCCCCTGGGAAGGAGAAATATAAGCATATCAGATCACCCCGCCCCACCTCGATGGAACCTCAGCTTGAAAAGAAGGGGAGTGATAGGATTGGGGGATCCACGATATGCATTTAGCCATTTTCCATCACCATGATGCTTTGTGGCTGAGTTCCCAAAAGGGGCATAAGAGCAGAGATTTTTTTTCCCCTTAGTTTTTCTCTTAAGACATACCTGTGGCCTGGGTCTAAAATAGGAATGTGTTTCAGGTCATTCCTCATTGCTGGCTTTCTGGTTTTTGGTTTCAAGATTTGTACGTACCAGTTTCTAGTGTCGAATTTCAAAATCCCAACAGTATAGAAGCATTTTTAAGAGAATAAGTGTTTGAATGCTCACTCCTGTTGGGAGTGTCGGGTGGTTACTACCTGTCAGGTAACCAACCATCTTGGGTTGACCAGGACTAAGAAGTGTCCCTGGCTGCTGGACTTTGTGCTAAAACTGGGGAGGTCCCAGCTGGTCCAGTTGGTGATCCTAGCACCTGGCCCAGCCTATGGACTTGTGGTCTCTGACGGGCAAAGACAGTTGTGGGGCCAGTGACTTATGACCTACAGGTACACTGCTACACTGCTATTTCTCATCTCTCCTTTCCTGGGACACTTCTCTGGTTGAAGTTGAGCCTGTGAATCATCCCTGAAGTTGGTAAGCTCTTCATGGGATATTCTAGCTGAGGGAATGAAATGGGACATGACTGGTTGTCAAGGGCTTCTCTGAATTTGAGCTTTGGAGTCCAGATGCTTCCTTTTTCCTCCTCTGACTTTGACTGTGTCCTGCCCTTACCCCAGTGTCTGCATTACTTTCCTCTGTATAATAGGCCTTTCTCAGCATTCTAGTATACCTTTTTACAGGTGAAATGTAAGACCCACACGCACACTTAAGACATCCAGCAAAGGGACTCTGGGCTGTACGGCCCTGGGTCCTCCATGTAGTGGCAGAGCTTCACCCACCTGACTGTGCCTGGACTCCCCGTATTTGCCGTTGAGGTTGGTCCGGTGGCAGTTCTTATACCACCAGGCACCCTTGTACGACATGGCACAGTTGGTAACTGCAACATCATTGTCTCTGTCCTCTGTGGAGAAAGGGCGGCCCTGATGATAGCTAAGAGAGTCCCCTGGAAAAAAGACACATTCATGAGGCCATCCAGGTGTGTCATTGTTTTGCAGGATGTTCTGAACATCTGACCCATTCCCAAAACCCGGCCTCTGCTTAGAGACCTTCCACTTAGCCCTCTGTTTCTGTCCGGCTCCTTGGCCTGGCTGGGCTGAACCCTTCCACCACCTACCCCCTGGGTCCGCTGCTCCAGTGCTGCTCTCTCCAGCTCAGTTCCTCATTCCCCTGGCCTTCTGCTCAGAACTCCGTCCACTCAACCCCACCTCACCATCCCCACCTGTTCCTTCTGGGTCAGCACTGGGGCAGGTATTCATGGCTCCTTTAGTCTCAGAGGAGATAGTGACGAGCCCTGGCGACCTGGGCCAGTCTGGGTCACTGCCATGCAGCCTGGCTTTCTCCACAGGCCTGGTCTGCTCACACCCAGTAACCGTTGTTCAGAACGTGGGGCCATACGTGAAGAGGGACGTTAGCTGAGTAGAGTTCCTGTCCTTAGGAAACAGGTTGATAAGAAAATCCTAACCCTTTTCGAGGAGAAGTGGTTGGGAAAACCAGGGCTGTTATCTTGAGGAAGAGTAGGCTTGAAGGGGAGACAAGGTCCAGTATCACTGCCTCCAAATACTTGATGGGCTATCAAGTAAAACAACAACAACAAAAACCTAAAAAACAAAAACTCGTCAGGGGACCATGAGGATCAGTATGTAGAGACTGTAAGGAGGCATATTCTGGCTAAATATATAGGGAGTAAATTACCTGATCATTAGAGCTGTGTATAAATGGGATCGACTACTTGGAGATGTGGGGAGATCTCTATTCTTAGAGGCTGAGTGTTCTCTTACTGGGATATTGAGCATGCGAATTGGGTATTTGAGGTGAGGGCTCAAATTGTAATTCATTGATAACTATTGGCCAAACTTCTGGCAGGATTTGTGGTTAGAGATATTGTGAGGTGGCTCATGCTATCGAATGAGTGCTGTCTTATATGCTTCCGAGGTCACTGTAAGCCAGGAGAGGTCATGGTTCTGATCCTGTGACTTCTGAGTCCACACTCACAGTGGCCCCCCAACACCTCCAGGGCTTCCAGCCACAAGTGAGCTCTTGGGAGAATAATCTTTATTTTATGGGGAAGGCCAATCCCCCTCAGGTCCGTTGGGTTCCTAAGTCAACATGTCATTATTTCTGTTCCCTCCTTGTCATCTCCCCCTCCCAGTCTCCCCACAACTAGGTTTTATATCCACTCACAGCTGATCTTGCTACCTGCAAATCATTTTGTCCCATTTCTTCCAGGTTTTGGAGAAGGAATTTTTCCTTTATATATATATGCACACACATACATATATATGTATATTAAAAATAAATTTTTATATAATATATAATGTTTCATATATGTTACATATTTTATATATTATTTATAAATATAATATGTTATATATATTATATTTCAACTCTTCTCATCCTAACTCATATTCCTATCCTTGGTCTTAAAAAATCTTGAATTAATCCTCCTCTCCAGTGACCCTTTCTTTACCATCAGTTCCTTGACTCTGTTGTCCCAGCCCACATTCCTGTCTTCTCATCTCCTGCTTATTGCTCTGTAACCTAGAAGCTGATCTCTCTGTATCTAGAAGCTGACCTCTCTATGATCTAGAAGCTGCCCGCGGTACTCCTTGGAGCAGTCCTCTCCAGCTTCTACTCTGATGCTGCCATCGTCTCAGATACACTCCTGATGTTCGTCTTTATCTCCTCCCCATATCTGGCTCCCCTTCCCATTTCTGCTTCATATATCCGCCTCGTGTGTTCAGTACATTATCTAAGTCTTGGTTTTTCTCTCTCAAACTGCTGTTCAGTTCTGTACGTTTCTTTTAATTCCTAACAGCGGTCAAGGCTTCCGTGATCTCCTACCAGGATTAAGGCAGCATCTCCAGCTGGTCTCTGTTCTTCACTCAGATTTAGGTTATCCTGTTTATGGCTCTCACTTTGATCTTCCTAAAACCCCACTTTCTTTGTGTCACTTGGGCTCCAGCATGGCTCCCCACTGCCTGCCATATTAAGATGGAACTCCTCTGTTCCTTTGGTTTTTAGGCCCTTCAGGGTCTGACTCCATCCTCTTCCACCCACTTTCTTTTTCTGAACTCACTCCCTGTCCCAGGCAGCCAGGCCCTTTTCACTTTCTCTCCCTCCACAATAATTTCTCCTTCTGTGACTTCTTTCCCAGGATTTTCCTTCCCTGGAATGTTTCTCCCACCACTGGGATCCCGGGCAACTGATGCTGCTTTCATGAAGCCTTCCTTCAACCACTCAGACCCTCCTTCTCTGAATGCCTGTTAAGCTGGAGGTGAGTCCCATTTATTTTGGGCAAGTTGCTTCCTAATTGTTTGTTTTTCTAGTAGATGTTTAGTTCTTGCCAAGGTTACGTCTCATGCCTCTTTTGAGTCCTCACAGTTCACACGATGAATTTTAGGGGTTACTCGACAACCTTTTATTGTTAACTTGACTTGGAATTTTTATTTCTAATTCATTTAGAGTCCTGGTTAGAGACTTGTGTTTTTGTAGATTTGAAAATGATGGAGAAATGGGAAGGGGCTGAACTTGGAATTGAGGCCATAGGGATGGACTGTTGCCAATACAGCTAGAAAAATGAGCAGTATGTGAGACAGAGGCCAGGGGGCTTGGGCAATAGTAAATGCCAGAGAAGGGACGGGCTCTTCCTCCCTGGAAACCTTCCAGTCTGGAAAGAACAACCATTATGTGAAGTTGCCCAGAGAAGCGGTAACCTACATAAGCCTAGTTTTTCATCTTTTGAAGACGATGAACTAACTGTTGGATATAAGAGGTCAGACTGCAATTAATTTATGATGATTAGACAAACTTGTTGGTGGGACTTGCCTCTGAGACATGAGAGCAGAATGCAGCCCAATAATTCTGACCTCCTTGAAGCCTGGTAGTGAGATAGAATTGCAGCAGAGGCCACGGCAGCTGGGCCCAAGTTAGACAGGTAAGAGCAAAGGCCTGGAGCAGGTGAGGAGGAGGGGGGAGGTAGGCCAGGTAGGGAGGTGGGAGGGCTTGTTTCTCGATTCGTGGGAGGAATAAGAACTGATTTTTCTGCCAGCGTGATTCTAATCTTAGAGAGTAGTTGGTATCAGGTTATTTTTGAAATGATGCAGTCTAACATTTTGTTTAATATACTCCACTTCAAGGCTTATTTTATGCCCAAAGTGCAGTAAATTGGACCTTTTGTTGGGTTACTTCAGGCGGGATCTGACTGCCACCCTAGAGTTTAGCTCCATAATTGGAGTTAATGAAAATACCAATAACTCCATGTACCAAAGAATAGAATATTTGGCAAAGCAGGTTTTAGTAAATGTGCTATAAGAGAACCCAGGAAACAGATTGAGAAAGCCTAAGAAGCAGACTGGATATTATGTTCTGTTAAAACTGTTAATGCAACAGAGCTTATAGAGATGGTTGTTCTACTGAGTGGAAGTATCACAAAAATCTGTGCAGAAAACACGACCATGTATGGGATTCTTGCAGAGGAATGGAAAGAAATGTGGCCCACGGTGAACATTTAGAGCTATTGTTTATTCCTTGATGAAGGTGTTACCATGATTGCTGGTGGAAGAGGCTACATCTCAGAATGGGCAGTGTATAGGGGGGGTGTCTGTCTTATTTTCATTAGTTCAAAGATAGTTTTCCTAGATGTCATTGCAGGGGAAATTTCTATCTAGACAATAGATTATGCTCTCACTGGATGAGAGCCCATATTGATTAATCTAGACAAGAAAAATAATCCTTGGCTCTCACCTTGTACTTTTCCAAAAAGCACTTTCACTCTATTTATCACATGTCCCCCCCCTCCCCCGCCCCGACTGTTGTACGAAGTAAGGCAGGCATCATTATTAAGATCTTCCAGATGAGGAAACCTAAGTCCAGAGGAATTGATTTCAGAAATCAATTTCAGAAATTGTCCCCTGAGTGGTTAGGGACACCTGGACCAGTGCCAGTGCTTCCCAGCCTCCGCCCTCCTCATTGGCTAGCAGGGAAGTCACCAACACCACGGGTGCTGCTGCCGCCCAGGGAAGCCTAGGCCTGGAATTTGGGGGCCACTGCCCACCCTTTGCCCTCAGGGGCTGCTCAGGGGCCCAGATACCTGCGGTGCCGTTGTAGGCTCCTATGCGGAGTTTGTATAGGCTTCTGCTGTCCTCCACAGAGAACTTGTCATAGTAGGCGAAGGCAGCCTCCTGGCCGTCCCGCATGTCCACGCGCAGCTCGTAGCGTCCCTGAGACGTGATCCTGTGTATGTTGTCCAGCCCTGCGGAGAAGAGCGGAGAAGGCAGTGAGCCTGGCCTCAGCAGCTTGGGAGACGGGAAGGGAAATGTGACTGCAGCCTCAAAGCAGGTCCTCTGGGAATGAGGAGGGATCCTGGGGTTGCTTTTGGCTTCAGCCACTTCCCAGGTTGTTATCAAACAGACCTTACCAGACCCTGAAGTTCCTTCTGCAAAACGGCCAGGCCAGCTCAGCTGATGAGTTCCCAGCACGGGTCAGCTCAGGGGCCCTAACCTCTGGTCTTGACCCAGAACCTGAAAGCCCTGAGCCTCGGGATTCCTGGCCCCGCCCCCCCCCAACACCTCCCACTCCAAACTGTGGCATTGGTTGAAAATGACAGGAGGAGTCATGTGCATGTGAATCCTTTGGTGTGACTGATAGGCAGCAAGAGGTAGGAGCACTGATCCGAGCAATTCCGAGTGGACGCTCGGGATCCAGGATATGGGACACCCTACCGTCTCCCAGTGGCCTGTGGAAGGGGTTCTGTCCACCTTTGATTACACTGCCCCTCTTTCAGCTCCAGTCCTCCTGAGGCTCCTATCAGAGAATAGCATCGCCTGCCTCCCGACTCCAGTTCCTTCCTCTCTAATCTGCCTGCTGTATCATGCACTGACCTCTTCACTGGTCTTTCCAGGCAGTTACCTTCCCTCCCTGCCTCTCCCCTTGGCCTCTGAGCTTCCCAGGCCTTTGTCTATGGATGCTTGTAAGGTGCAAACCCCTTGAGTCCAGAGTTAGGCAGTGACCAGATCCTCCTTGGTGATATTTTCTCATGTGTATTTTCTTGCTGACTTGCCCCTACTGGCTGCGCTCTGGGACTTTCTGATTTTGATCTGCCCGCCCAGACTTTGAACCACTCACCTTGCGTTGCTGGTGATCTCTGAGCTCTGATTTCTAGCTCCCTACTGAACTGGGGTCCTCTGACTTTGCTGTGACATTTGACATCCATCGGGGGATGTCATGATTTAGCATAAAAGAATCACAGAGATGGAAGAGAATCTAGAGATTCCTTAGGCTAGTCTCTTTGTTTTGTGGACAAGGAGGCTGAAGTCCAGAGAAGTGAAATGATTGGCTGAGGGTCACCTGGGTCTTTCCGTTTCCCCATCCTGTTGTTATTAGAGCTTTGTGCTGATTATACGTCGAAAGCTGTTTGCTGTTTTCTGGGTTGCTGCTACCCTAGGCGTGTGCTTGTGTGGATATGGTGGGTCCTGGTGGTACCCTGCCTAGATGCCCTTAATTGGACCGTGGAGCATCCCCAGGCTGCTAACAACTCACAGCCACCTCCTCCTCGGATCATTGCCCTTGATCAAACAGGACTTACTTCACTCTGGAGGCTGCCCTTCCCCTCCCCCACGCCTTGGGCAGACCCCCATTGGGGCCTGAAGTGGCGGATGCCAATCCCAGCCTCCTTGCCCCGCTGGGGACCAGCTCTGAGGAGCAGCAGTTCATGCTCCAGAGCTTCCCTGAGGATCGGACTGAAGCTAATCTCCCACCAAGATCACACAGCTGCCCCTTTTTCCCTGCTCTGCCACGTTCTGAGAGCGCTCCCCTGATAAGTCACTTGAACAAGAATCCCTGTCTCAGGCTCTGCTTCTCGGGAACTCAACTGAGAACATAAACTGTGGGTCAGGGTATTAACGCTCACCTGAGTATCGCCACCAAACTACACACCACTAGGCCATGCTTCTCTCTAAGAGCCCTCCCTGGCTCCCTATCCTTATGGCGTTGAGTCAAAACTTCTCTTCCTTGCTTTAGATACCATTGCTTGCCTTCCGTCAGCCCTCTTCACCTCAATTCCTTCTTTCCCTGAGCCGCATCTCTGCTCTGGTTAGAGGGTTTCTTCATTGTCCTGTTTGTACATGTCAGCAAGATCCCTGCCTTCCCTCTTTTCTTATCCCTCCTCCCTCCTGCCTCCTTCTTTCTCATCCCTCCACGCTTTCTCCGTGAAGCTGACTCGTCCTTCTCTGAGTATCCGTGGCCTTCTCGTCAGTAGCTCATCAGTGAGTACAGTGTTTCCCCGTGTGGATGCCATCTCTGATGATGTGAGGAGTGTTTTCGGAATAAGGACTAAATAGCTTTGAACATAGAGGGAGAAGGTATTATTTCCAAATTCTTTCTCTTAATAGATGAAGGGGAACCCTTAACCCTGACCCCAGCCTTAACTCTCAGTCTCAGTTTGAATCTACTACTTTGTGGTTTAACCCCCAGCGCTTTCTAATTTCCATTTTTAATGCCACCACCCTAACAACTGTCATTTAATAACATTTATACTGTCTTCTTTTCATTCATTTTTGAGACTCCCTTTTATTTATGGCACATGACGACTAGCTTTCTGTTTCTGGCAATGACATAAAGTTTCTTTCACAAAATAGTAGATTTCGTTAAAAAAAGTGATAGACAATTCAAGTGCATGATAGTTCAGATATTTCTCAGATGTGACAGAAATTGTGTGAGTGGTCTACAGTGGCTGAGGTTTGGGAAACATGAGCACTGTCTGCTGTGGGTGTTTGATTAGCAGGCGTTGCACTTGTCTCCCAGGCTGTGTGCAAACTCTTAGAAGGCAAGGGGAATTCCCTATTCACTGAACTTATCTTTTAATTTTTTTTTCTTTTTCTTTTTTGTCTTTTTAGGGCTGTGCCCTCAGCATATGGAAGTTTCCAGGCTGGGGGTGGAACTGGAGTTGCAGTTGCTGGCCTACATCCCAGCCACAGCAACATGGAATCTGAGCTGCCTATGCGACCTACACAACAGCTCACTGCAATGCTGGATTCTTAACCCAATGAGCAAGGCCAGGGATGGAATCTGCGTCCTCATGGATACTAGTCAGTTCCCCTGTGCCACATCAGGAACTCCCTCTTTTAGTGTTTTTACATGATTTTTACCTTATATTTTTATTATGTACATCAAATACAGATCTGGGCATCTAATAGGTACTTAATAAATTCTTATCAAGTGATTGATTGATAAATAGCTACACTTTAGGTGCCTACTAACCCCAGACACTGGGATAGGTAATGATGATAAAAATGAATATGGTCTGGTCCCAACCCTGAAAGAAGTGTACATAGTATAGTTAAGAGACAGAAAGGAAAATGAACTCTGATTTGAGCCACAAAAGAGACAGTAGCCAATTTTCCCATAGGCAAAGGGTGAGAAAAATTGATAGGATATGTTCTGTGGAGGAAGAGTTTAGCTGCATGAGAGTTGGCTGGCGGAGTATTCTTTGCAGAGGAAACATTAATGATTCTAAGTGTTGTAGTTTGGGGGGTGGTGAGGGAGAGAAAATTTGGGAGTTTGGGATTAACAGATACATACCATTATATATAAAGTAGATAAGCAACAGGACCTACTGTATAGCACAGGGAACTATATTCAATATTTTATAATATTCAGTTTATGTTATGAATATATTAATAAATATTCAATGTTTTATCATGGAAAAGAATCTGAAAAAGAATATTTATATAATTGAATGACTTGCTGTATGGCTGAAAACATTGTCAGTCAGCTATGTTTGAATTTGAGACAGTGTTCAGAGGAGTTTCCAGAGTGGCACAGTGGGTTAATAATCTGATGGCAGCAGCCCAGCTCGCTGTGGAGGTGTGGGTTCGATCTCCAGCCCAGCACAACTGTGGCATAGGTTACAGCTGCGGCTCTGATCTGATCCCTGGCCCAGGAACTCCATATGGCGTGGGGTGGCCAAAAAAAAAAAAAAGACAAAAAATTAAAAAAAAATGTGCTTGGAGTTTGGTGTTGGTTGGAGGGTGTAAGGGAGAGGAGTGAGGCCCTTGGAGGTAGGGAGCAGTCCCAAGGGGAAGGCTTGACCATATCCTTCACCTGCTGGTGATGGAGAGTCATTTAAAAGCTTTACAAATGGGCTTAGCCATTGCTCAGATTTGGATTGTGAGGGAGATGACTCTAGGGGCCATGTGGACGATGGGTGGTCCTGGAGGCCAGGAGGCCAGGTAGGGGATTGTTACATAGCATCCAGGAGAAAGATGGTGAGGTGGAGTGAGAGGGCGATGGGGAAAGTGAGGGGAGACCACGAATACAGAACACATGCCTTTCCTCTGCCTCCTTTCATAATCACTGTGAAAATCTAACCAAAAGGGAGATGCAGGTAAGAATAACTTTACTGCTCTCTGGGATTAGCTCCACTGCCATCTACCTGGGTCAGGTGTATGTTTACCTTCTCACACCAGTCCAGTTCTCAATCTGCACCTCCTGTTTGTGTCAGATCTCTAGGAAATTGCAGGTCATCTCTAATGCCACTTTCATTTTTCCCTTCCCATCCAAGTCAGGTAATAACATTCAATTAAGGGACTGGAGCCAAGCCACTGCCTCATTTCTCTCCTGACCTGCAGGCTGGCTGGCTGGTGCCTGGCTTCCGAGAGATCACCAGCCAGTCTGTTGCTCTCTGGGCCCCCTTCCCCCAACTAAGCAGCTCACTCCCTTTGTAAACATTGCCTCATGTCAGGATCTATCAGCATAAGAGACTATTAATGAGGATGAGAAGAGACAAAGCAAAGAGGAAAACACCACAACAAGATAAAAGCAGATCAATAGTGGAGCCAAACAGAGCGAGATACTGAAAGCAATTCACGAGCTGTCAGCTTCTCAACAGGCTCAGGGTTTCTGATAATCCCACGTGGACACAGAAAGGGGAGAGATGGAGGAAAAGGCAGAGCAGCATTCCAAGGGAAACAAAAAGGAGGCATTACCCAACCAGAACTCATCCTCCAGGTTCCCAAAGCCAACCCGGTACTCAGCCCACTTCCGGAAAAAATCGGTCTGGCCATTCTGCCGCCTCTGGAATACCTGTGAAGAGAGAGGGAGGAAATGAAAAAAAAAAAAAAAACCAAGGAAAATAAACTCTAACGAGGAAAAGTGCTATAACTGAGTTTTCTATCTGCAGTGACAAAGATGCTCAGGTAAGGACCACACAGTACAGGGCTCGGTACTTGCACAGCAGTCGTTGTAGGAGCTGCTCAGAGCCCTTCTCTGAAGAGCAGGGGCCCTTGATGAATAGGCCAGGGTGTAATGTTGACACTAATTTGCACCCCTGCAATGCAGAAAGGATTCAGGATACATATCAAGCCCCCACATGGTCAAGGGAAACAGGCTCGGCTCTCAAATTAATCTTTTCGCACCGTGGAGTGCAGTAGACAGCACATCTCACCAAAAACACGGGACCAACTTCGGATCAGCTAGTCACTGTCAGCACCTACTTCAGGCACAGCAACTGCATATCATTCACTTTCCGAGCTGTTTAAGTGCTAATTTCATTTAACCTTCAATACATCAGCCTCGGCTTCAATTTCCAATTATACTTTAAGAAGGAGGAACAAATATGTCAGAAACATAAAAGAAAATGTCTCCCAAGAGTGGCTGTTACGAGCACAGCCACCATTTAACTCCATTCCACAACCATCCATTTTGTACCGTGAAAAATTCAGCGCCGTGTGTTAGTGCTGGAAGGGGGATCCGCGGAGGGTGGGTAGAGGGGCTGGGTTTCCATCGGCACTGACTCAGCTAACGCTGAGCTGCTTTAGGGCCAGGCTGCCAGAATTCTCCCATCTGCCTGTCCTGATGTATGAGGCCATTGGCCAGGCTGCCCTTCCTCTTCTCTCTGTCCTGCCTTATCCGACATGACAGGAGGGTGGTGACAGGAAGTAGTGTCTCTTTTTCCCCACCCCTGGTGCCCCCTGAAGCCCCGGGGAAAAACCAGAGAGGCCAGGGAAGGATGGGGACAGGGGTGACCTTGGTCACTAGAGGTGGCTATCCAGGGTCTGTCCTCATCTGCTCCACCATGTGCAATCCTCCAATAGCAAGATCCTAATCACCTCCCCCTAGAGACTCACTTCCTCCTACAGGGGACTCACCTCCTCTACTCCTTTATTATAGTTGCAGCCTTCAGCAGACCAGATCCCTTGGCCTATCTGAAGCTGGGTTGGGCCACTGCAGCCTCCATATGCTTATTCTTTCCTCTGTTTGGTCAGACCTAGGACCGCGCTGCTGAACAAGGGCCCTGAGGACACGGGAGATCCCTAGGTTGGACTTGTGAGGGGTGGAGGGGTGGATGAAAGGATGGCCAGAGGATGATGAAGTGTGGATGGATGGATGGACACTGAACCAGGTGGACCAAAGCACCAAGAATGCTGGTGTGCACTGCCGAGAACAGCCACAGATACTTACAATCCAGCCACCCCCATCAGTGGTCATGTCACAATACACCTGTAACTTCTGGCTTAGCTCTCCATTGAGGAAGATGGTGTAAACTCCACTCAGAGTGTCTCCATTCATCAAATGCTGGGCACAGTCTTGAGGATGAGGGAAGACCCGGCCACCTGCACAGGAAGAGAGGCAGTTTTCAAAAGGGTCCTTCCTTTACCTGTTGCATAAGGTATGCATAAAAGCCGCTTGGATCAGAGAACATATTAGAAGCCTCATGGCACTTCATCGAGAACTTTAAGAAATCCTCACTGGATATGTTGGTGAGCCCTGCCTGCATCATCCTGCATTCCCTCCCTTCATCTGATGTTGGATTTATCAGACAAAATACAGTTTTATGGGATCTGAGGACCAAAGACCTGGGTTTACTCTGTGGCTCCTCCACTTACTTATTTGTTTAGCTTAGGCAAATAGCCCGGGGATCAGTTTTCTCATCAGAAAGATGGGAATAATAAAAATATTCCTCCCCCAAGGGTGAGGGTAGGTTAATGCAGCTAGTGATTGGTTACTCAGGCGTGATTACAGATGCACAGGCCACAATAAAACACTGCAGAGCCCACCTTTCAAAAGGATGAGCGATATTAAGCAAAGCCTTCTGCCGTCTTCACAGTGACCATTAAGGAAAGCCCAAACAAGCTTAGCGTTATCAGGAAGATGGATATCTAGTCCTTTTGCAAAGTAATCTCCTGATTGGACTAAACAATCAAATGGCCATGTTTTACAGTGCAGTTTAAGTTTAAGGAGAGGGCAGAGGAAATAAATTGCTGCTCATCTTTCAGTGAGAACAGCCCAATTTGTAGAACAATATCTAATTAGCTGAAAGAGAAGCTTAAATCGTGTGTCTTGAAGAGATTAGCTTCAGGGCAAATTTTAATGCTTAAAAGGCAAGCCAGAAAGCAAAGGTCCCACAGGGGGAGCTCTGCTGGACTGCAGGAGCTGATGGAGCAAGTTAAAGGCAGATGTTGCCAGGGGAGGAAAACTGGTTTGGGTGCTTTGTAAGTGTATGATCTCTGGGTCAGTGAGAATTATGGTACATTTGATGTGGCTCTGCATCCTTGAGCTGTAGCAGAGTTATGAAGAGAGGTGGGGTAGGGACCTTGTGGGACCTATAGTGTCCCCTAGTGGTAGAACCAGTGCACTGCAGGTGTGACACAGGGCCACTTGGAGAGTGAGCCGATGGGCCAGAGCCAAGTGACAGCATAATGCCACCCAAGGAAGGTGATGTAGCAACCTCCTTGAACACGGGTCGTCAATAAAGAGTCTTATGGGAGTTTACATTGTGGCTTAGCAGTAATGAACCCGATTAGTATCGATGAGGATGCAGGTTCAATCCCTGGCCTCACTCAGTGGGTTAAGGATCTGGTGTTGCCATGAGCTGTGGTGTAGGTGGCAGACGTGCAATGCCGGGATCCCACATTGCTGTGGCTATGGCATAGGCCAGCAGCTGCAGCTCCAATTTGACCCCTAGCCTGGGAATTTCCATATGCTGCAGGTGCGGCCCTAAAAAGGAGAAAAAAAAAGGGGGGGGGGTCTTATGTTAGGAAGAGGTTGTTGGGGGTTGCTAGGCTTTATGCAAGGCCCCTCTTGGAGATGTGTCATCTCCTGCACAAGGACTGGCCATTTTCCTGCCATAGCACGGTCAAGGGTAGCTCCAATTTAAGGTGGTTTAGAACAGGTCACCAAATACTTCAGGCCTGGTTACCCCAGGGAATAACAAATATACATCTATAGAACTTATACTTTACAAAATGTAGTTTTACTTCCATTTACTTCTTATGAGAAACTTGAGAGGAAGGCAAATTGTTATAGATCGAAGATTTATTTTACAGAGAAGGAAACTCTCCTCAGACACATGACTACCTCTGTTCCCTTGAACTCGAGTTTTCAGACCCTAAGTCAAGGCCTCCTTGCACTCTATGAAAAGAGGGAATTTAACGTAGGGAACAGTTTACCAGGTCTATATCTCTCCAGACAGCAAATGATTAACTACCATCTGTATTTATCTTACAAGCATGTAAAGCCTCAAAGGTTAAAGTTAACTCAAAAAGTTCTATGTTCATATTAAATATCTTAATCCTCCCCAAAATTTATTTGCTTAAGAGCTACAGGAAAGCTCTCAGCTTTCATCTCCAGCCTATTCTAGAGTTCGTTAGAGTTCCTGATCCCCCCTGTTCTTTGAGGTGTGTTTCAGGGGACAGGTGTGAGGGAGTGCCTTTTCCTCCCCATCTGTTTTGGGAGACAGTGAATATTTCCCAGCTTCCAAGCCATTCTCTAGCTGGTCTTTGGAGCAACTACCTGTCTGCCGTCCTTCCTCCTCTCTTCTCTCACTTCCTGAGTTCCTCATTTTAGATCAATACATGCTTGGTCTTCTGCTCACTCCTACCTTACACATCAGTAGCCCCTTCTCCTGAATCAGCTCAGCTCTATAAAGAGGCCAGAACCCCCAGTCTTTTCTTAATACCCAATGTGTTTGCAACAGAACATCTTCCTACAAACCTCAAAATGACAACCTCATTCAAGCACACATATAAAGCCAATCCAGACTTCAGAATAGGTGAATAAATGATCCTATGCAGGCTTCTCCCCCTTGATAATGTAGATTATTTCATATTTATATTACAGATACTTTCAGAAGGCTCAAATGTATTAGCTGCTTTAAAGGTAGAACTACCAAAAACAAATATAGTAAACGGAGATGACGTGCTCTGGGGGAGAGAGGTTTTTAAATATTTGAAGGGCTGTCATATAAAAGTGGAATTCGTTTTTATAAAGTCAGGAAATGGAAATAAAATCAGCTTAAGAAGAAAGTATGACCTAAAGGGTGGCAGAATTTAGATGGGATGAATGTCTCAGGTAGTACCCCGGGAGAGAAAGGGTCATGTTTTCTTCCTTCTGGGCCCCCCATATTGGCCTGGTCGGTGGTGAATGCTCACTGAATATGTGGGGTTGATGCATAGCTGCCGAGTACACTTGCCTTACCTTTGACCAATGGCAGGATTTAGGGATTCCATTTACTGTAATTTAGTCTTTCTTAATGAAAAGACAATCAAAAGAATATCCAGCCTGCCTGGCATTTTTCATCCTGGGAGCTTGGAGGAGACATTTACCATGAAACCATGCCTCTCCATTCTTTTCTGGCCCTGGAGACTGCCAAAGTTTTACCTGGCCCCACCGGTTGCTGATCAAATTATTACTCCTTTTCACCAGATGAAAGGAAGCAGGCTAACTCATTTTTCTCAAACCAGGAACTATTAAAATTCAGCTTCCTGGATTCTGCAGCAGATCTACTGATGCCCTACTGAACCTGGGGGCGGGGTGTGGTCAGGAATTAGTGTTTCACCAAAGCTCCTCAGGTGAGCCTGAAGACCAGCTGGACTTGAACCCCGCTCTTTCTCTGGTACACTTTCCTCTTCTCATAGAGGTCCAGAGGTGGGACTGGTTAGCTAGACTGTGCTGCAAGGGGCCCAGTGGTCTGCTTTCTTTGTCAAGATCCACATTGTTGGGTGGATAAATATATGGAGTGTGTCTGTCTGTCTGTCTCTCTCTCCACCGTTTCTTCCCATCTTTCCTTCCCCTCCCCTTTCTTCCTTTCCTTCTCTCTTTCCTTTTATCCCTATTTCCCAGTAAACATGTCTTAAGTGGGCTGGTCCCAAGACTTAGATCGATTGGTGGGGATAAGAGACTGTAATTATCCTTGCATGTAAGCTTTGTGTTCCAGTTTTTACCATCAAGTTCTGCTCTGGGGTTATTGAACTCTGGCATAGCTAAACAAAGAATATGCCAATTCCCAATCTGCTTTGTTCATTGTGTGTATACTGTGGTTTCATACATTTTAAGGAGTCAGTCAGAACAGATTTCAGGCTTTCCTAGCTCTCTGGATATTATACTGTATCATACCCTCAGACGCTCACCTTTAATCCTAACATAGATCATCTCAGTAATTTTTCCCAAGGCACTAAGATCAAAACCAGGAGACTTTTCTTCCCTTTCCCTTTGATACAATTATTGGGGTCTGGCCTGACAAAGAACCTTTTTTTTTTTTTCTTTTAGTGTAGGCTTTGGTGATTCCCAAGTTAAGATGAAAGCAATGCCAAGCTATCGGTGCACTGAAGTGTCTCATGGTTAAGTGTTTCTAGCTATAATTTGGAGATCAGCAGGACTGGGGCACCCACTGGAAGAACTGCTCAGAAATTGGTTTGTTTTGGGCTTCTGGAGGCTGAATGCAGAGTAGAGGGAAGTGAGCTACGGGACACAAAATGCAGACAGAGAGTCAGCAGCCAGCTGAGAGTGAAGGAAGAGACTCTTTATGTCCCTGCCCTGTCCCTTATTTGCTTTGCGTTCTTGAATGTGGTCTTTAAAATGGTCAGAGTTAATGGCTTTGGAGACTGTGCCCACTGCCCACTCTTAATGGCCTTAGCATCACAATTGAAGCCATATCAGTGTTTCTCTCTGAGAACAACCTCAGCAGGTCTCTCTGCAACTGTAGAGAAAAGGATGTTGCACCATATCACAGATGAGACTACTTCTGGCCACCTGCACTGAGATTTTTTTCCCACAGACTCCTTCACAGCATCTTCCAACTCATTTAACTGTTCATTCATTTGTGTATTCATTCACTGAACATATAGGAAGTATCTGTTGGTGTCTAAATACTGGACTAAGAGATTGGAATATAAGGAAGAAAAAGACATAGTCCCATCTTTCAGGTTGCTTACACTCTGGTGGGAGAAACAGACAAATATAACTCCAAATTCTAAGTGTTCTGGAAAAGAGAAGGAACTATCAAAACATGGAAGTGAACATGCCGTGAATTCCAGGGCTGGCAAGGGTAGAGTGAGCAGTGGATCCTGGTATGGGGTAGGGATTGGCAAGTGTTAATCAGAAAGTGCTTCTTGTTTAAAGAACTGATTTAGAGGTTAACCACAAATTGGTGCAGGAGGAGTGTTCTTGGTCTGTGCAAAACATGACCTATATGGGAAACTGCAGGTTTTATCCATGAAACAAGAGAAAGGACTGGGTTGGATGAATGAGGGAGAGCCTTGAGGAGATAAGAAGGACTGGATAATGCCATTTTAGGGGTTGGACGTTCTAAAGGAAATAGGATGAGTCCATGGATGGACTTTAAGCTCAAGTTTTATAAAGATCATTCTCGCTGTAGTGTGGAGAACAAATTAGATGGGAGTGAGAGTGGAGGTAAGACCCCATTCAGGAGGTAGTAGTGGGAATGTAGGTTGAGAGATGACAGTAGTTTTCAAGGAGCCAATGGGAACATAGAATTGACTGAGCAGTAGGCAGCTTGGATGCCTCTATCTTAAGCAGAGTTGCTGAAGAATGTCCTTAAGTTCTGCAGACCACCCGCCTTCTACCTGCCAAGGGCAAATGCAACAGGCTTCCAAATCTTCCCTTCAAAGATCAGCCAAAGGCACCCTAATAGTGGAGAAATGTTCTGATATAATTTGCCTTACTGTTCCTTGGATTCCCTTGTATCAGGAGACCCAATTCCATGTCAGAATAGCTGATCACAGACTGGCAGCTTCCAGTCTGGCCCCTTCCTGTGGCTCTTGATTTAATATGGGAAGGAGAGTGGGTGGGTCAAGTTAATGCCTCCTATCTGGTCTCTTCTGCCCATTCCGGCCCCACTTGCATCCATTCACTATATCACTATATATATATATATATATATATATATATATATATATATATATATATATATATATATATTTTCTTTTTTGGCTGTCCCATGGCATATGGAGTTCCCCAGGCCAGCGATCAGATCTAAGCTACAGTTGCGACCTAAGCCACAGCTGCAGCAATGCTGGATTCCTAACCCACTGTGCTGGGTGGGGGATTGAACCCACATCCCAGCTCTCCCAAAATGCCACTGATCCTGTTGTGCCATAGCTGGAACTCCCATTTGCCATATTTTAACCAGAGTAATCTTTCATAATGTAAATGTGATACTGTCTCATCCTTTCTCTCACTTTCGGAAAACTCTGCAATATCTTCTTTGATGTGATGGCTCCAATTGTCTTGGCTTCTTGCAGTTAGAATAAAATCTAAAACCTTACCGCAACCTACAAATCTCTCATGCTTTGATTCTGCACATTACTCCTCCCTCTTGCTCACTGGCTTGCCTTTTTTTCTTTTTCTTTTTTGACTGCCACTGTGGTATGAAGAGGTTCCTGGGTCAGGGATCCAACCTGAGCCATAGCAGTAACCTGAGCCATAGAAGTGACATTGCTAAGTCCTTATCCACTAGCCACCAGGGAACTCCCTCACTCCCTTTCTTCTAATCTGTTGCACAGAAGGTGTCAAATTTTTTCCTCTCTCAGGGTGTAGTAATTATTCTTCCCTAGGCTTGGAATGCTCTTCTTGTGTGACTTACTCTCATCATTCAAGTCCTGGTTCAAATGTCTCAGCTCAAAGTGAGGCCTTTCCTAACCACGGGTCGAGGCCAGGGTCTGGGATGGGGGAAACAGTGGCAAGTGAGTACCAGTGCAGAGGCAGTAATTTGAAAGGAGCCTGGGTCAGACCCACTTACTGATCTTGGAGAGACTTTCAAAGAGGCAGGAGGCAACTGGGATGCCCTCTGAGGACACAGATGCTGGTGGCAGTCATTTTGGGGAGCTTCCTCTACCAGGAGAACACCAGTGCTGGCAAGCATCATTTTGGAATCATACCTCTGACTTATTAGTACCAGAGGCTTATCTCCCCAACCCCCAACCAGTGGCCTGGCACTAGCCTTGGACCCCCTGAGCCACACAGCTAGCCTCAACAGGTCCTGGCTCTGTCCACACCAGCCACCACATGGCTGTCAGAGCCTGGCAGCCAACCAGGCCAGGGGCCCGCCCCACCTACCCGCACATCCACAGTAGTCAGCTCCACCTACCCTCATGCCCACAGTAGTCAGCCCCACCACTACAAAAGGGTCTTCACAGCTCATATAGGGGCATCCCTAAAGAATGTAGCTCTGGTGGCCTGAGGGGAATATGCTGCTGGGCCCCATAGGACACCTCCTGCATAAGGCCACTTATACAAGATTGGAAATGTAACTTACCTACCTAATACACAGAAATAAAAACAGAGAATGAGGCAAAATGGGAAGACAGAGGAATATGTTCCAATGAAGGAACGAGACAAACCTCAGAAGAGCTAAACAAAGTGGAGACGAGCAATCTACCCAAAAGTGTTGAAGGTAATGATCCCAAAGATGTTTAATGAACTTGGAAGAAGAACGAATGAACACAGTGAGGAGTTTAACAAAGAGATAAAAAAACATAAAGAAGACCCAAACAGAGCTAAATACAATAACTGAAATTAAAAAAATGCATTAAAAGGCACAAATGGTGGATTAGATGATACAGAGAAATGGATCAGAGAACTGGAAAACAGAGTAGTGGAAATCACCTAAGCTGAACAGAAAAAAAAATTTAAATTTTTTTCCAGAGGTTTAAGATACGTGTACTAATGTGTACTAGCACTCACAATACATGGGCCCCAGAAGGAAAAGAGGGAGAAGAAAAGGGCAGCGAACTTATTTGAAGAAATAATAACTGAAAACTTCCCTAACCTAGGGAAGGAAATTAACATCCCACTCCAGGAAACAGACTTTCAAACAAGATGAAACTACAGGTCCACACCAAGACACAAGGCAAAAGTTAAAGATAAAGGATCTTAAAAGCAGCAAGAGAAAAGCAGCTAGTTTCGACTTTCAGCTGATTTTTCAGCAGAAACTTTGCAGGCCAGAAGGGAGTGAAGTGATATATTCAAAGTGGTGAAAGGAAAAAACTACAATCATATTCTGTTCAGCAACGCAATCTTTCTGATTTAAAGTAGAGATAAAAAGAATTGTACAGACAGTTGAGAGCTAAAAGAGTTCAGTATTTTATAGGAACTGTTAAAGAGATTTCTGATCATACTAAGTGAAGTTAGACAGCACAAGACAAACATCATATATCACATATGTGAAATCTACAAAAGATACAAATGAATTTATTTGCAGAATTGAAACAGACTCACAGACTGAAAAACTTCTGGTTACTGAAGGGGGCAGGTGGGTAGGAGAGGGATGGACTGAAGGTTTGGGGTTAGCATATGCACACTGACGTATATGGAATAATTGGCCAACGGGGATCTGCTATATAGCGCAGGGAAACCTATGCAATATTCTGTGATAATCCATGTGGGAAAAGAATCTGAAGGAGAATGGATGTGTGTACATAGATATATAACTGAATCACTTTGTTGTATAACAGAAATTATCACAACCTTATAAATCAACTATACTTCAATAAAAGTTAAAAAAAACTGAATAAAAGAGACTTCTTCAAGTGGAAAGGAAAAAACTCTGATTAGAAACATGAACGTTACAAAAGGAAAAATCTCATTGGTGAAAGCAAACATATAGTAAAGGTTGTAGATCAACCACTTCTAAGCTAGTGGGAAGTTTAAAAGGCCAAAGTAGTAAAGTCACCTATATCCACAATAAGTAGTTAATAGATACACACACAAATATATATATATATATATTTGTTTTTTAAATAGGATGTATACTTATATGTATATATGTAAATTAGGATGTCAAAAACATTAAACATGGTGGTGAAGCATTAAAAAAACCCACAAAGTTGTATTGACAAAAAATAGATAAATAGAGCATGGAAAAGTACAGGGAGTTCAGAGTTCAGAGACAGATCCATGTATATATGAAAACTTAATCTATAATACAGCACCACAAATCAATGGAAAAAGGATGGATTGCTTAGTAAAAGATGCTGGGGAAATTGCTTCACTGTAGAAAGGAAAATAAAACCGCATCCCTACCTAATACTTGCATACAAACTAGATTAGATATAAAAATAAATCCAGAGAATTAATAGAAGAATGTGTAGAATAATATCTTTGTGTCCTTCAGGCAGGGAAAGATTTTTGAAGAAAGACTTCGAAAGTTCATATAATAATAGATGATAGCTATGTTGCAGGAGAACACTGATGGAAAGATGGACAAACTATATGAACAGATAATTTACAGAACAAGGAAACTCGAAAGGCTAACAAGCACATGAAGAGATGTTAAAAATCAAACTCATTAGTATTTAGTGAAATTTAACTAGGACAATGAGATAGCAATTGCGCCTATTAGGCTGCCAGAAATGACAAAGCTGGATCATGTCAAGTCATAGGGAATGATGCGTGTCATTAGGAAATAGGAGCCTTCATGCTGTGTTGATGGGAGTAGAGACCAGTACAGCCATATAGGAGAGCAATAGTTAGTGAAACTATATAGACGCATACCCTATGACCCAGCAATTCCTCTTCTGAACATGTACGCCAAAGGTATTGCCTCACTGATTTATAAGTGGACAAGTACGAGGAATTTACTGTAGCACCATTTGTTGTGGTGAGTGACTGGAGACAATATGGCGTCCATCTTTAGGAGAATGAAGACAAAATGTAATGGGTGCACAGTGTGTGGTATTTTGTAGACTATACATGTATAATAACATGAATCTTAAAATCGGTGCTGAGCAAAAAATAGAATAGGGAATGAGTTATATAATCCAGTAACATTTACATACATATATTTGAAATATATTATACTCAAGGCAATTTTATAAAAACATTTTTTTAAAAAACACATACAACAAAAGTTTACAAATTTAATGCATGAGAATGGTCACATACAGAAGATGGAAGAAAAAAATGGGGGTAAAGGGAAATAAATGAAAAAATACAGAGAGGGACTGTGTTGGAGATGGACCCTGATGGTATGTAATAAACTGGTATGATTAATTCAAACCTCTCATCTGATACCCATCCATCTACCCGTGCTGGGCAGGCATGGGAATGGTTTGTTCAAATGGGATACTTGGAGCCCTGCTGTCTTCCCTACATCCAGAAGCCAAAGAAAGCAGGTGGGCCTCTCCTTTTAGGGGTTTGCTTGTCTCAGTCAAGCAAGGGTTTGAGCTGTTTCTAAGACGTGAGTGGAAAGAAGCCCCTGCAGTACCCCACTTTGGTGCAGGCAAGGTTGCAACGGATGGTGATCATCACGCTTTCCTTTCCAACTGAGAACCACGTGGAATTGTACAGTTCACCATCTCCTGTTCCAGAACCCAGCCTTTGCCCATCTTCATTAATTTCCACAACCTCAGAAACTGAAGCTGGTGTTAGAGTACACCCTCAATGCTTTCCTGAAAAGCCTCAGAGAGCAGCTCAGCCGGGCTGTGGGAGAGGACGGACAGGAGCAAAGGCAATAAAGAAAACTTCTCATTACCTATCTCTGGGTACCTCTGAAAATGATTGTCTTCGCTTAACCTCAAGGTCAAGACAACCTGTTTTATAGTGTTCACTGTCTCTGAGGACAAGCTTTAGTGAGCGGCTTGTTTGCTTCTTATAGTATTAAAATAGACAATGAAATCTGCTTCTCAGAAGATCATTTCACCAAGTCCCTGATGCTCTGTGGGGAATATTTGTTTCCTCATTTATATTCATGTCTCTAAAAGACAAGTAGACCTTGGATGAAATTTCAGGCGACAGTAAATTATAAATAATGTATCCATATTTTTTCTCTTCCCTACTACTTGTATTTAATTCCACCCAGAGTCTTGTGCAAACACCAGAGACAAGAGGACAGGAAGCTATTAACATGATGGAAAGAATGAAATGAGCTTATGTTTTACGGCACGAATGCAACAAAGGGAGACATCTTGATAAAGGAGTCTTTTGAGGTTTTGTGGGAGCCAATTTTTTACTTTTTTCCCCTCTTTCTCTTTTATTTTATTCTATTTTTTAACAATTCAACTTTTCCCCATACCATTAGGTAGGCATCTGCTTGAAACAAGTCTCTTTCTTTGGCCTACCCAGGACAAGATGAAGGTTTTTCAGTGAATGGAGGCCACATTGGGGCCCACCTTTAAGCTCTTTCGTTCCCTAAGACACGACATAAAAATGCTTAGAATGATCAGTTGAGATAGGCCTGTCCTAAGAATAGGATGCTACTAAGTGGGAAGCTTAGGTACTGTCGGTGAAGTTGGAAGGGATGCTGGTTACTAAGGACAAAATTAGCCTGTAAATCCATCAGTCCTGGTTTGCCATCACACAGGATGTTCCTCAGACCTCTTGCTGGGCAGGACTGCTCCATGAGGTTCAGGCTGCAGCCAGTCAGTCTTTGCAGAAAGTGAAGACACTTTACTTTTGCTTTTTTTTCTTACCCTATTTCTCTCTCTCTCACTCACTCCCTCTCACTCTCTTTCTTTTTCCTTTTAAGGATGACAGGGTCCTGCAGATGGAGCTTGCAGGGTGTGCTCTGTGGCTTCGGGTGTGTGAGGGGAGTAAGTGCTGATCACTGTGGTGGGGAGAAGGTGGTTGGGATGGGCTGAGCATCAAGGGTGGCTCAGAGAATGGCAGGATCAGACCTGAAGTGCTGCTGCCCCAACCACTCTTCCCAGAGGGAGCCCAGCCTCAAGGGAGCTCAGAAGATATCCCAGGCTGACAGGTGTGTTCTGGATGAGAAACACCTGGGAGCCCAGGTGCCCGAGGCCTCTTTTCCCCCACATTCCTCCTAAAGGGGTCTAGCTCATGCTATCTGTCAAGTGAACCCCAATCCTTCTTGATCTCCATCCCAATACTTAGGAAGCTAGTATACTTGTCTTCTTCTTTAATAAAACTTGCTTTTTTTTGGTGAAAGAGTTGGAGGATGGGGGTAGAGAAAGGGGGAATGCATGGCACAGGCAATGAGGACTCATTAATATTGACATGCAAGTGATGGTAGGATTTGCATGATTCATTCAGGAAATTTGCATGTGGGTGGCAGAAAGAGCCTGTGATTAGAGGAACATTGAGCATCATACTCTTCCGGCTTAGCCCTTTGCCTGTGCTATCCTTTTGAGGGATCCTGAGGATCCTCTGCCCCTACAGCTTTGTTTCACCATAAACCCCTCTTCTGTGCTCTGCAGCTGGGATTTAACTATCCCATCCAACCACCATTATGCTTGCTGTGTGCCAGGCTTTGTACAAGGTCATGTCACCTGTCCCCAAACTCTGCATTCTGCAACGTTGTTATTTCAGTGGATTCTGGTAAATCTCAAGACAAGGCCAGCAGGGTTTGGTATGCATCAGTGGTTGAAATTTAAACCTGAGCTTTCTAGTAAGAGTCTGCAAAAACTACCAAACATGGACATATCTTTGCCGTGTACCATGGTAGCTGTAGTGGCAAGTCCTTCTCTGGTTCCCCAAACTGCATGGAGCTACTCAGGCAGTAACTACACTGGTTGTATCGGCAAGAGGGTGCTTCGTGTCCTCCCTTCTGAGGGGTATTGGTCATGCTGCAAGAGCCCAATGTCAATTGCAGTCCCATAAAACAAGTACCTAAATACATCCTAAGGGCCCCTCTGTGCTGTCCACCGAACAAAGCCACTACTCTGGGCTTCTCGCCAGATTTCCACAAACTGTCAACCCTCTGTTTATTGGATCTTGCTGAGCTCCCAGCTGGCTTTGGGATTCTAGACTCAAACTGTGGCACACCTGCTCAGGGCAGCTTCATCCAAGAGGGGCCAGTGATTGGCATAGAAGCTGGCATACTTAAATAGCCTGGGTGGATCTGGAGCAAAGCACAGCTGCAAGATACTGCAGAAACCTCAGGCATATCGTCATACTGCTCACAACCACTAGCTATGGTTACCAGGGTGGGAGTTGAAAGCTCATACTACATCGAGCAAGCGTTGAAACCCATGCATTTGAGGAATGAGATGATTACTTTAGACCTAATAAATATGCAAATCGGGGCTCTGTTTATGTTTCTGTCATCTGTATCCTGTTTAGGGGAAGAAAAATTTTAATTCAATGAAAAGCTCCAATCCCTGGGTTTTGGGGTGGTAGCTTGGGAAAGGAAATCCTAGAGGACCTCTTAATTAACCTGTGAATATGCAAGGAAGGGCTTGAACAAGAAGAGGGTGACGCCCTGGTTCTGAGATAAGACATCTTTGAAGGGTCACGGAGGGTGAGCATAGTTGACTACAGCCCCATAAAAGAGATCAAGTGTCCTCTTGATTCCTCTTGGCAAGGACCCATCTTGGACTCACGTCTTGGTTGTGTGACCAAGGTTTATTTTTATTTTTTAATTAAAACGTGTTTTTCTGACTTGTACTCATGGTAGAGACTTTGCAAGATATTGAAAAGTATAAAAAAGAAGGCAAAAGAGGACTCATTCATAATCTCACTAACTGGTGAGATTTAGCGTATTTGCTCTAGTGTCCTGTTTTGTCATTTAGAACGGGTCTCACGGGGAGGAACCTGAGGAGGGATGGGGGACTTTGGGTCACCTCTCTCTGTAATGGGAGGATGGGCTCTGGGGTGTGGACAGGAACCCTGTCACCCTGGTGCTCTGAGATGGCAGGCACAGGTGTGACTGGGGATAAGAGACATGCCCACTCTTGCCCCACACTGGGCTCAGTCCCACCCCCAGAATGTGGAGCAGAGATAGAATGTGAAGTCGCTTGTTACAGACCAAGAGTGCACCATGGGAAGTGGCAGAAAGGCTTAATAGCACAGACCCCAGAGCCAGAACTGGGGTCAAATCCCAGCTCTCCAAAGAGCCGTTGTGTCTTGGGTGAGTTACTTCATCTCTCTGTGCCCCAATTTCCTTATTGTAAATACGGACACTAGAACCAACCTCATAGGCTGTCGTGAAGATTAAATTGGAGGGTACATGTAATGCAGTGAGAACAGTGCTTGTCAAATAGCCCTCAAAGATCTGGCATTAGTTTATTTCCTGTTATACACATTAGAATATGCTTATCTCTTAAGGACATTTCCAGGATCTTCTGCTGATACTTAAATGAGGGGAGGCAGGAAAAGCACAGGACTTAGAAGACCCTGGTTCAAATTCTGACTCAACCCACTTACTACCTTGTAAGTCATTTGACTTCCACATACCCGAGTTTCATCATCTGCGGGACTAATAAGGCCCTTCTCAGCAGTTGTTATATGAATGAGTTGAGACCACAGGAATGCCAAAGTGCTTTGTGCATGGAGAAGAACCGTAGACTTAATATTGGGGCTTTACCACTGAGACTTTTACTAGGTGAATGTGATAACAGGCAGCAGAGGACAGAAGGAGGGAAAGACAAACTGTGCTGGGGAAAATCTAAACAGGAGTCTGCTGTCTGACTTTAGCTGGTGCAGGTCGACCAGGAATTTGTGGCTGCTGGTTCCTGTGGTTTCCTGAGTAGTGAGAGGTTCCAGGCAGGGCCTTGGGAGTGGGGGAAGGCAGGAGTGGAGGAAGTAATTATTTTCCTTTGCAGGAAGGGGCAGTTGAGTCTCTCTGATGGGGTCCTCTCTGGCCAAGTCTCAGCAGGGGCTGCTGAGGAGCCAAACACCATGCGGGGAAGGAGAAGGCATCCAGGTGGCAGTCAGTGTCTTACCTGTGCTGAAGGCAGTGGAGGTGACGCCACTCCGCTCAGTGTCCCGGGCCGCCTGCAGGAGCACCGTGTAGTCTGTACTCTCAGACAGGCCCTCCAGTCGGATCCACGTGTCCTCCGCGTCCACTATCAGCTCCTGCAGGATGAGCCATAGGGAGGGAGGTGGAAGAGGTGACCAGCTCACCATGGAGAGAAGCAGGGAAGGGAGGTCCGGACTCTATGGTCAGTACTGCAATGGCCATTTTCGTCCTTTCCACTCCACAGTATATAGGGAGTAAACCATTCCAATAAGCAGAGAGAACAGATCCCCGTGTGAGATTGAGGCCAGCTGCAATCTCATGGATGCATGTGGGGATAAAACTTAAGCCCTGGATTATTGAACGCGGGGGTTTGCAGATTGCACTGGGCCTCCTGGAGGCCTGAAGAAGTGGATCATAGGTTCCCTTCTTCCATGTCCAGCAGATTAGCTCTACTTAAATATATTCTGTGTGTTTGGCTTCTGAATATGATATCACTTTAAAAAAGCATTCCACCGCTAACAAAAGTTTGACAAGCAGTGCTCCAGGTGGACTGTTTCAACTGATCACCTAAAACTGAAATTTGGGAGTTTCCTTCATGACTTAGTGGTTAATGAACCCCACTAGTATCCGTGAGGATGCAGGTTCGATCCCTGGCCTTGCTCAGTGGGTTAAGCATCTTGCATTGTCATGAGCTGTAGTGTAGGTCACAGACGTGGCTCTGATCCCATGCTGGCATAGGCCAGCAGCTGTAGCTTCACTTCAGCCCCTAGCCTGGGGACTTCTATTTCCTCTAAAAAGCAACAAAACAAACTACTGAACTGAAATTTGTCATCTCTTTACTGTGAGCTATTTATTTAGTGATAGCCTTTACAATGCTTACAATTTGACGGGACTGTCAAATTTTGTATCCAGCTCATGTTTGGTTGGCCCTGCTAGTAATAAATATCTCCAACAGCATTTTTTTTTTTTTTATTGGCTTGGGAGCTGGTGTCTCATCATATTGGTTGCATCACATAACTGAGTGGAGGTGCAAGGTAGATGCCCTGTAACTTGGAGAAGAAACTGAGACTCAGGGAAGTTCAGTGCTTTGCCTTGACTTAGATAGAGAGTAACAGTGGAGGCGGGAGTAGCACCCAGATCTCTGGCTTGCGTTCGAGGGCTCTTTCCTCAACAGCATCCTTAATGGCAAGCCTAATTTGTTCCCCGTGGGTTGCTTGACAGAAAAAATGGTCTTTCCCTTTCCCAGAAAATCTCACCTTGCGACTTCCATCGGTGGATTTGTAGGTCAAGACGTAGTTCTCAATCTCTGCTCTGGGAGGCTGCCAGGAGATCAGGGCACTTTGTCTGGTGACTTCACTGGCTGTCAGATTTGCAGGAGCATCCAAGACTGCAAAGAAGAGAAAATGCCAGGAGGGCCTGCCCCGCCCTCTCCTCCTTCTTTGATTCCTGCCATGTGGATCAATATGTCCACCTGTGGGGTCTTCGGGCTGCTCACTTGCTGACCCCAGTTCTAGTTTGGACAGGAACACACGGGGCATTCCGGGGTCAGGGGGTCATCCTTTCATGTCATGATCGTTTTGCAGCTGTTCCCCTCTTCCCTCAGCTGGCCCTCTGGACCTAGATGTGACAGCTTCCAATCTGACCCTCTGGGTCTGAAATCATGATCTCGTTAAACCCACATGTCTGTGAGTTCATTCTTGAACTTAAAACATGCCCACATGTTTTTGTACTGTTCTCCTCTCTCCCCGATACCAAGCTCTTTAATACCCATTAGACTTTTCTGGACCAGATGCATTCCCAGCACTGGCCTCTCTTGCCCTGTTCCTACTGCTGTCAGCCAGACCAAGAAGAGAGCTACAACTCACTTTCATTAGCACTCGGGCCACAGTTAACTAAAATAAGAATAGCTTATAGCTGTGTTGTCCAAAGCCTGTAGACTATAGTCCAGTACATGGGAACCGATCATTTTCAGGATCCACAGAAGCCTCCCAGGATACAGGATACATAGCTGAGCATTTACTCACGGGTAGAGAAGTTGGTGCTGATGGTGCCACTGGTAAGAGGCCCACTGGTGGCATACATAGTGACAGTGTAGTGGGTCCTAGGAAGCAGGTCAACGAGCTGGAACTCCTCACTGTCTCCATCAACTAGGATGGTTTCTCCAGCAGCTGAAATCAGATGGATGTGGATAAGAACTGAATAAGGCTATTCAGTTTAGGAAAGATCTATCAGATCCAAAGGCATTTCCTCAAAATTCAATATTAGGGAATTGTTGAAAAAAAGTCTTTTCACTTATTTTTTGGCTACACCCTTGACATGTGGAAGTTCCTGGGCCAGGGACTGAACCTGAGCCACAGCAGCAACCGGAGCCACTGCAGTGATAACACTGGATCCTTAACCTGCTGCATCACAGGGAACTCCTGCAAAAAATATTTCCGAGGTTATTTAGCTTAGCATTTTATTCCATACAAAAATCCCCTCTCATCTTGTTTTGCATCTTAATTGAGAAAAATACTCCTTATTTGGAGGCCAAATTGTCTTTTGTGTAATTTCTCTTCGGGTCTTTGGAGTTATAAGAAAAAACCAGATCCTTGGTCTACACGGCATGTTCCTGCCCCCCCCTTCCTAATCACATCTTCTCTAGACTGAGAAAATTCAGCCCTCAGCCCCCCCATCACAATCTTTTAAACAAGTAACATCTTATCAGTATCCCTGCTTAACTGCAAACTTAGAGGAGAACTGAGAAAAATAATTGAGATGTACTGACAAGGAAAGAAACAGGGTCAACTTCTGCTTCTGTTTGTGTCAATTATGTATATTAATCCATTGGGTTTTGAGACGGTCATGGGATATTGTTATCACACGCTGGAATTATTACTAATCAAAGATCTTATTTATAACCCCCTCCCCAACCTAACCTTGTGTAGTTGATTTTAGTTGATTTTTCGCACCCATGGGAAGAAGTTTGCTTTATTTCTACTGCATTTTGCCTCATTGACTGAGTTTGGGGCCACTGTTTCAGTTCATTAAAATATATCTGAATTTGGCTTCCATCGATCACAGTTTTGTTTTATACACAAGTTTGGTATTCATGTCTTCTCAGCATTCACTCAAGCTGTTGATTAAACTGTTCATTAGATCAAGGCCAGCCCGCTTATTGTGTCTTGAGAATTCTCCTGAGTTAGTCATCATTTAACAGAGTTTACTAGGTATTTCTCCAAACCATGGAAGGGCTGAGGTTTCACGTTTTTTTGTGCTCTAAAGAAAGGCATGCAAATAGGTTAAAATGTAAAACAGCCCTTTGGAAGCGCTCACATATTGCTTCTATCTTTTTTAATAGCCTCCTTTGCAACACGCTGCCAATACTCAAATCTCCAGCCACATCAACTACGGCAGTTCCTTAAACTCCCTGAGCTCTCTCCAAATGCCCACAGGCTGCTCTTTTTCTAGGAATTTCCTTTCTTCCCCTATTCTCTTTTCCTATAACTGTATCTAAGATCTGCCTTCTTTCTTCCCCTAAGGTGTTTCGTGGTTGCCCATATCATGACATTGCCCACATCGAGTTTTAACTATTTACTTGTCTGCATCGTCACCAGAAGTGAGTTTTGTGAAGACAAGAATTCATGTTTTGTCTCTGAATCATTATATTCTTAGAGAGGGCATGGTGCATGGGAGGGCACTAAAAGTGTTTGTTGAATGAATGGAAATTAGATCAAATCTGAGCTGCAGCCACAACCTGTGCCACAGCTGTGGCAAATGCCAGACTCTTCATCTACTGCGCCAGTCTGGGGATCGAACCTGCACCTCAGGAGTAACCCCAGCCGCCTCAGAGACAATGCCGTATCAGTGAGCAGGTGTATCTGACTGCCTTGAGGGAACAATGAGAGCTTTGACAGAAGAAATTGTTAAAATCAAGTCTTGAAAGAGGGGTTTTCCAGGCGGACAAGTGGGGAGAACATTTCCTGGTAGAGGAAAGAACATGTACAAATGCATGGTGGTTTGAGAAGGCAGGTGAGAGTTAAGAAATGCAGGATCATACTGTATAAGGAAGGATGGTAGGAGTTGAAGGGACTTGTTCACGCACACAGCAGCGTCAGGATGTATCCATAATAATGATATTTATTTTCCTAGGAAGGTCATATAGTGAGCTAGGTTAACTCCGAATATGATCCACCATCTCAGTGATTAGTGGGTCTTTCTAATGCTATGCTGAGATACTAATTATGTGCTAGCAGATTTGCCCATTAAAAAAAAAGGACATAGATTGGTTTTCAGAGAGCTCCTTCTTTGTGAACCTGTGCCGATATGTAGCAATCACTCATTCTTTTCCAACTTATTTAATAGTTTTGGTTTGTACTGTCCCAGGCTTTGACAATCAGTTTACTATGCAGCTTACAGAAATGGCTTCGTCTGTCATTTTTGGAAGTTAAGACATATGACTGCCCTCTGTCTTCTGACATCTTTGTTCTCTAGATTGCTGACTATAACCCATAATATTCTATGAGCACATGTATAATTTAGGCAGGGCAGGAATTTTCCTAGGCCTAGACACTTGAATTACTCAACACTATTTTGCTTTGGGCTTCTCTATTCAACATTTGCAAACGGCATTAAGGTGAACAGATATTGTGAAGAAGATGTTGAAACTCAAGATTTCATGGTGGCTTAACCTTTTGCATCATATATGGGTAGAGAAAACCAGAGCAGCAGGACGGCTTCAGTTCTGAATCCTTTGTCACCTGTTATCTATTTCAAGCATGGTCCTTTTGTATTTTCATTGCTCCGTAAACATCTAGAAAAGTCAGTTTTCTTGCCCATAGCACTCTGGGGGCAGGTTCAGCTCAATCCAGAGTTTTATCTTTCAAGTGCTATGTCTGCCTGTGATTGCCCTTGGTTACATACCCTTCTTGTACCTTTTAGATTCAGCTTTCTCAATTCCCATGGTTGATAACAGTTCACAGAATTTGAAGGATATCTTACGGGCTTTATGGTAAAATTAAAGCAGGAAAATTTCTAATTTTCTCTCAGACTGATAAAGTATCTTGTTTGTTCACTTTCATACTAGTCTTCATCCCTGGTCCCCACCATTTCCACCTGCCTAATGCATAGACCTGCAGACACCCACCTGCAAAGTGTGTGAGTACAATGATATAATTCTCCACTATGCCCAGCGGCGCCTTCCAATGCAGCAGGGCTTCTGTTGGAGTGATGTTGGTGGCAGTCAAATCCACAGGATTGTCCATGGCTGAAACAGGATAGGAAAATATCGGGTAAAGTTAAGAGGAATGGCAGCATGGAAGTGCAGCCAACTGTCTCCTATTGTTTCACCCGTAATGTATGTCTGCTGGTGTGCTGTACAAAATAACGCAATGAGAGAAGACCTCTTTCTTGTCCCCGCTTCTGGTTCCATGTGCCCCTTCCTCTTCTCCCATTCCTCCTTCCCTCAGATACCCAGTGCTCCCTGATTGTGTTCAGATCTTCCTTTAAATTCATTCACTAACTTCTTAAGTGGAGAGTATGATCAGGTCTTATGGAGGAGTACAAGGTATGGCTGTTGTGTTTTAGACGTTTAAACCCAGATGGAGAAACTAGGAACATACAGACACTGTGATATATCTTTAGTTAATGAGAGAATATGCTTCCCAGGCCTTTTGTCCTTTCGTACATATAAGGGGTATGCCCTGTGGAACAGTCTCTGTTGTTGAACTTCCCAAAGTGTGGGGGAAGTTCCATGAGTCAGGGAGTAACCCCAGCACCTGGAACTTAGAAGGGACTCCGTAAACACAGGTGGAATGAAGATCTGGTTATTGAATTCTTGCTTTTCTACTCAGAAGGCTGACCCTATCCTGAGTCTTGGGGATCCCTTTTTGTGGCATAGAGCTCAAGGGACTTCATCCAGACTTAGAGCCAGGAGTGTTTGCTGAGGAACAGAGTCTGCTCCTCAGAGCTCCCAGTGGCACTTGCCTAAGCTCAATGCCTTTGTTTCCTTACAGCATCTCCCTTCCAGAAAGTTGGGATTTATTTTAAAAAAATACATGATATTATAATAATTTAGGCATCAGTTCAACCTACGTGTCATATAATTTACTTTGGGAGACCAAGATCTGCTGTTGATCTGTGCTCTTGTTCTCTAACTGAAGGTTTTTGTCACTTGCCTATGTCCTTCATTTCAAAGGAACAACCAGAAACTGTGTTTACAGTTTTAACATCTGATTTGTATCCATACTCAGTGCCTTGAATGAGGTCTTCATATGTAACCTCATGAAAAGAAACAAAGAAGAAAAGTCTAATGAGACTATGGTTAACTTGACTTCTCGAAGATTAGCCACGAGGCCTCGAAGAGTACTCATTTCCAAAAGTTAAAAAATCATAGCCCTCACCTTAAAACAACAATACAAAACAGCAGCAAATAAGACATTTATTTTTATGAGCAATCTGGTTACTGGGAGTTCTCAAAATAACTCTTCCTGCACTTGAAGGAGGGAAGGTTGCGTTGGTATACGCTTGAAATTCTGCTTTTAGATGTGCTTGCCGCTTGTGACCAAAAATCGAAAGAATGAGTTTTTCATTTGACTTCCTGTTCTATTTTACCTTAAGGGGAGGAGGTTCTTGAAATCCATTTTTTTTGTCCTCACTGAGAAAAACCCTAATTTCTTTACCATGAATTTCTAAGACTTTGAGGGAAGTACAGGCTGGCTTCTTTTAACTCACTGGATATCATTTCAGGTTCATATCTGCTGAAATTTCCATGGTCATAGATAACTTTATAGAAAGGGGAAGACTGAACCGAAAACGTGGCTACATTATCTGTAGTCATAGGCAGAGAAGGAAGATTAGGGCAGATGAGAGCATCCTGTGGTGTCTTTAGAGGAATATATATATATTTTTTTGAATTTCTGCAGAAATGTTTCTTTAGCCATGGCCTTAGAGATGCTCTTTCTGGGCTCATGAGAGCATCTACAAAAGGACTGAGGAATTCCCAGTTACACTGCCCTCATTCAGGAAACGCCACTCTCCGAGGAAAGTAAGCAGCCCCAGGAAATCCAGGAGTTCTCTAGATGAGGCAAGCTGGATGTTTTCCTCTGCGCTGTAGGAACAGTAGTTTTACTGAGAGCTGGGTCTGGGGGTAGGGAATGGAAAATGTTGGCTGCCCCCTCTTGTGACTTCTACAGCAAATCTCTCCTAGTTCTGCATGATGGGGTGGCTGAGGGCTCAGAGAAGGAGGGCAATGGAGCTGCTGCAGGAGCCCTGTCCTCCGGCCCCTCTAAGAGGCTCATTTTCTAGAGGAAAGCACCCCCTTCTTCCTCCCTGGAACACAGAGCAAGAGCGGATGCAGCTCTTGGGTGGTGGTTTCTGATCATATGGGATGAGGAGTTTCATGACCCTGAGGGTTGTTCCTGGAATAACTACATTTTTTTCCCCCTCTGAGGTAAAATTTGATGGGCTGCATCAGATGTCTGCTCTGAAATTCACTTCTGTCATGAGTCCTTGAAAGGTCACTTTTCTTTTTGTCTTTTTGCCTTATCTAGGGCCGCACTTGAGGCATATGGAGGTTCCCAGGCTAGGGGTCTAACAGGAGCTGTAGCTGCCGGCCTTCACCACAGCCACAGCAACGCGGGATCCGAGCCGCGTCTGCAACCTACACCACAGCTCATGGCAACGCCGGATCCTTAACGTGCTGAGCGATGCCAGGGATCAAACCTGCCACCTCGTGGTTCCTAGTCGGATTCGTTAACCACTGAGCCACGACAGGAACTCCAAAAGGTCACTTTTCATATTGGAAATTCCATGAAAATGTATGACCTAAACCAGTAAGACTCTTAGAGGGTTTCTCTCTAAACCGGTATTCCAGAGGAATATCAAAGGGAAGAGAATTGCACACTGCTTTGCATAAAAGTGGGAGTCAGTGTGATCCCGGGAGTGGAGCCTGGGATCCCGGAACCACTGTCCTGTGCGTTAGCTGGAATAGCTTCACTTTTGCCCCTTTTGTTGATCACAGGTCCTCAGTCAGGGCCCTGACTCGGCCTATGACAGGGAGAGATGCCCACCTGTGTGCACAAGTGTGCAGATGCGCTCACTCTCCTCCCTGCCCCGCACGCTGTTGAGGCTGATTTCGTATTCGGTCGCTGGGTACAGCTTGGTGATGGTGAATTCTGTCACTGTGCTGGGCACCACTGAGCTGTCCAGTCGTCCCACTAAGGGAGAGCAGAAGCCAGAGTTAAAGTTCAGCGGCTCCCGCACTGACGCCACTCATGGTACAGTCTACATAAGGAGCTCTTGGTGGCACTTGGTCTTGAAGCCCAGATGGGTACAGTGCTCAGGACCCAGTGAGGGGAGAGGTGGCCTGGAAATGTTGGAGGTTGAAGAGACCTTGCATGCTGATCCCACTCCCTCCTTTTATAGGTTCCCAGGAGCAAAGAGAAAAACCATTATTTTTTAAGTGGTTTTCTAACAAGCTGGTCCTAAAGCAGTATAGAGGGCATGACTGCCAAGAGTGGTCCGTGCCGCCCAGAAACAGGTCAGTCTGGCAAACTCTTTCACCCCCTCGCAGGCGGCGAGTGCACCCTCCACTTCACTAACAATTCCACATGTACCAGCAAGAACTGGCAGGATGCATGTGAGGTCTGGGCCAACTTCTTCTGACTCATAACTTGGCTGGAATGGCCAGCAATAGGGCCACTGTCACTGTGCCTCCCTTCAAGTCTCCATCTGGCTCTGTGGTATCTTCAGGCTGTGCTACAGGGGTTTTAGCTTTGGGCTTTAATCCTTGGAAAAGTGCATGTGACCCTAACTCTTGGCAGATTCTTTTAGAGTTCCTTGTTTCTCACTACACTGTCTGGATAATGGTGACCAAGTACCATGCTTCACTCTACTAGTGAAGGGCCTGATTTCTGAGTGAATGTAATGAAGACCTTTGTGAGAGGAGTTGGTGAATTTGGTTCCTTGGCTGCTCCTCATCAACCCACTCTCATTCTGATGGAGCATGCTACAGAGAGGAGGGAAGATGCAGGCGGTGGGCTGAGATCCTTTGGCCTATACTAGTTCTCCTATGATAATCTTTATCCAGCTGCAAATAGAGAAATGAATAAGCTTAATTACCTTGTGTTGGCCGATACGATACTCGATAGTAATCAAAAGATGCAACAGGAGGGCTCCAGGAGACCGTAACTGAGTCCTTGGTCACACTGCTAATTGTGATGTCTCTGGGTGGATCAATTCCTACAAGGACCCGGGTGGTCGTGGGAGGAAGAGAGAAAGCGCAGGGTGAAAAAGAAATTCCTCCTTTTGGTTTTATGTGGACCAAGAGCTAACGGTACCCCAGAGGCAGACAAGACCTTACTTTATTTTTTTTTATTTTTATTTTTTTGTCTTTTTTGTCCTTTTATGGCCGCACCCGCAGCATATGGAGGTTCCCAGGTCCAATCGGAGCTGTAGGCACCGGCCTACGCCACAGCCACAGCAACGTGGGATCCGAGCAGCGTCTATGACCTACACCACAGTTCACTGGATCCTTAACCCACTGAGCGAGGCCAGGGATCGAACCCACAACCTCATGGTTCGTAGTCGGATTTGTTTCCGCTGTGCCATGATGCGAACTCCAAGACCTTACTTTATACTAGGGCATCCTTAAAACCATGATCAGGCTAAAGTCTCACCTGAAACCTCATATGGCCAGAGCCATGCTCCTGGAGAATATTTTAACAATGTGAAGTCAAGCTGTCAAGGTCTGTGCCTGAGCAGCAACTATTACCTATCTGAAGGCCAACTGGAGAATTTCCTTTAAATTTGTAAGTTTTGTTTTGAGTTGGCAGTAACAGTCATTTTCTCTAGGGCAACTTCTCTTGGACAAACCCAAGAGAAGTTATTATTATTATTTTTTTTTAGCAACTACCTTTTGTTCAATTTAGAAAAACTGCTGTTGACTGTGGAGGGATTTCAGAGCACAAGTCCAGGACAAATCCACTTTCCTAAACTGTATTTTATTTATGCTGTATTTTTGGTTTGGACTACTGGAAGATTATAGGGGCAAAACCAACTGAGTGTTTAATCCACTTGTTCAGTTTGTGAGTTCTTGGAAGTACGTAGGAAACCACCCAAACACACATGTTCTCATCCACATGCACCCTCATGTTTGTGAGGATGAAATGCAAGCAACCCAGTTCAGCTCAGAGTACCTGTGTTTTCTAAACAACATGAAGACCCCATTCTTGGAGTACCAGCTTTCTATATGCTTGCATGTTAGTCCCATAGGATTCTGAAGAAGCATCATTCTCGTCAGTGAACTTACTGGGAAGTTAAGAGATGGCTCTCCAGAATAGGAACAGATGTCTCCTCACTGCAGACGGGTTTCCTTTTGGAGACTAGCTCTTTCTAGGACCTTCTCCTAAGTTGGAAGCAGGAGGACCTCTGGACCAATGCACTCTAGCCCTGGCCTCCTCAAGACATTGAGCCATCCTGCCTTCTTTAGAAGCTTCCCGTCTTATACATTTTGTGCAGCTCTGGAAGAGGTGGCTGTTTCAGAACAACTCATAGACCCTCACTAGACAAATGCTGTAATCCCCTGCTCTTTGGGGCTTTCTCTTTGTAAATGTAGTTGACTTGTCAAAGGTAACTGTGAGAACCCCCTTCGTCACCGGCCATGAAGTCCTCCAGCCTCACCTGTGGTGATGGAGCCCACGATGGGCTCAGAGGTCACTGTGCCATGGACTGCCACCAGGTTCACGATGTACTCGGTGGCTGGCTGCAGGTCTGTCAGGACAGCATGCCTCTTGGTGGCATCCAGGGAGACCTCCATCATCTCTTCCTCTTCATCCCGGGGGCTGTAGTTCAGAATGAGTCTGTCTGCCGGAGGCGATGGGTCACTCCAGGTGATGTTCACACTGGAGGAGGTCACGTGAGAAAAGTGCAAATGGGAGATGGGGCGGAAGCCTGCAAAGCAGAGGACATGGATGGTTCTGAAATACAGGTGAGGTGGTGAGGCCACTGGGGTAGAAGAGTCGTCCAACTGAAGAGATCTGCTTTCCTTGTTAGTAAGGATTACACCTTCACCTATTGACCCAGAGCTCCCACATCCTCACTTCTGTCCCGTCTGCCCTCCTTTCTCCAAGCCACACACTGAAAAGTGAATATCCTCAGCAGTGTAAAACCAGCATTATCTCTGTGAGTTATTTGTAATACTGATCTAGGATCTAAAGCCTCTATCCTGGAAGGAATCTAAAGCCTCTATCCTGGAAGGAATTTAACGTGATCCCATGGATCCTCTGAATACCCACTGGTTCAGTGCGGGTAGGGAAAGATGAACTGAAGTAGCCACTATGTCCAGCCTATAGGAAACCAGACCCAAAATTTTAGGCATGCAGGTAGCCTTGTTCATTTCTCCCTTTCCTTCCAACCATTACCTCTTGAAGTATTTACTAGTTTCTCTTCTATCTCTTCTTTCTCTACCTACATTCTTCTTTTCTCTGAAGCAAATGGGGTATTGGAAGAGTGGGTTGCCTCCGTGACTTTCTCACACTAAGATCCACCAATCCCTGAATGCAGCTGAGATTTCTGCTGCCCTGGTACCTGTGAAGGCATCCACAGTGGACTCCAAGCTCTGTTGCCGACCCCTCTCCGCCGTGATTGAAATGATGTACTCTGCCCCAGGCTCTAGGTCTGTCAGTGTATACGAGGTCCTGTCCCTGGGCACAGTGACTTCTGAGGCGATCCCAGAGGATGGGGTAAAGGTGATTCTGTAGTGGTCAATGGGACCACTGGCCTTGGTCCAGATGAGGGAGATGGAGGTTTCTGAGGAGGCTGTTACCATGAGGTCTCGAGGGCTGTCAAGTTCTGCAGATCAACATAAGTGGTGTATTTTACATAAGTTCCACACAGGGGCCAGTATTTGTTGGAATCTGACCCCCTGTGGATTTCTAAGCTATCAGAGGGTCTGCTGACCATGAAGATTGGCTTCTAATTGCTGATACTGATCTCACACTTTGTTAAGCACCTTCCCTTTGAAAGTGGGCTTGGCATATAGATGAATAATCTACAGAAAAGAATCAGTAAACTCCAGTGCCACTAGAATACATGCATCTTCGGGATAAAGCTGGCTGCTGATTTTTAAGCTCTCCATATGTATTTTCTCCAAGCCTTTCTCAATGAGCCAATCGGGGTGAAACAGGAGCCACCATCAAGGAGGAATATGCCATTCCTGGCAGCCATAGCTACCTCTGTTCCTGATGCCATTTTGACTGACCTGGCCATGGGTGTGCAGGCAATAAGCCCTGAAGACTCCTGGGGACCCATGTCCACGTGGTTCTCTAAGAGGTTGTCTATTCTGAGTAGCCTTGGGATGGAGATGGGTTCAAAATCCCCAGCCCAGCCCAGGCTCCTTGTACCTAGGGTACTAAAGTGATTTTGGAATTTTCCCAGGATTTAGATGAAAGACTGCTGGATCCAGAATAGTAAGGGTCTCAGTGGATTTTTCCATTGCTCTTAGATTGAATGGATTGTTTCCAAGTCTAGACCTTCACCCTGTGGCCTTTCTGAGGGTTTCTGTCCTACACAGTGAGGAGTACCACATTTTGCCTGCTGTTGGGTGCTCTAGAAGGTCTTTCTATGACACCAACCTATTTGGGATTTTCCACCTCTGCTCTGTATGGCTGTGGGCAGCCCTTCAGACCAGGGTGACCATGCGCAGATCTGTGGGAAAGAGGGTGGGACCCCGTCCTGCATGTCAGATATCAGAGGTTAAGCACAGGGACCCCAAGAGCTGAAGAAAGATGTTGTTCCTAGGCTGATAAGAGTCACATGGGCACCTGGTTGCTAGGAACCTTGCCTTCTGACCAGTCCTTGCCTCCTTCCACACAGATCCTCCTACTCACCAGTCCTGGCATTCATGGTGGCTGGTACACTTTGCTGTGAGCTCATGACAGCAGATATTCCAACTCCATACTCAGTGCCAGGCACCAGATCTGTTGGTAGATGCAGAAACAAATGTTATTCCGTGTGTGCTGAGGATGGGGATGCTGAACAGAGGGAGGCGATGACCTCAGGCTCTTGTTCAGATCTTGGGTTTAATCCTTCCTGAATCCCCTCATAATTTTACCTATTAGGAAATCCCAGTTTTGTCACTTAGGAAATCCATACCAAGTCAACAGGGCGAACCAGTCAGTGCGGAGCTTCCTTCTTGCTGCTGGTCTCCTTGGGAGGGCAGTGAAGCTGCCCTTGTCAGTGACCTTCAGAATGTGCTCTCCTGTGGAAAGTCTCCTCGAGTCTCAGGCTGGCTATAACTGGTGAAGGGATTTCTTGCTTACATTGTGAATTGGGGGAGTTGTAATCGAGAAGGACTGTGTGGACATAAGCCTTTAAAGCATTTGTGGACATTGTGGATACAGACTGAGCTGCACCTTTTATGGGTAGGGGCTGGGGCCATATAGAGACTTTCGCATCCCTTCTGGGGAGCAACTGTGGATGGACTCTCTCGCTGAGCACAGGGCTGTCAGGCCTTTAATGTAGGACCATGCAGAAGTCCTGTTGCTGTGGGCTCCCTACCAAGGTCTGTAATCCCAGCCCCAGGGTACTTAAAGCTATAGAGTTAGTGTTAAAATGACTTCTGGGGGACCCTGGAAAAAAAAAAACGGGGAAACTGTCCTACTACAGGATGTAAGCCTCTCTGGGGAAATGCTTTAGGGTTTGATACGGAGGATCACGGGGAGCCTCCCAGAACATCTGGAATTATCTGAGGTCTCCCTGCCCTTTCCTACCACCGTTTTCAGATTAACCAGTTTGACTGGTATATTCATTTCCTACTGCTGATGCAAAAAATGACTCTACAACCTAGTGACTCAAAACAACACACTTCTGTTATATTACAGTCCAGGAGCGCTGCATTCCTTCTGGAGGCTCTAGGATAGAATTTGTTTCTTTGCCTTTTCCACCTTCTGGAGTTGCCCTCATGCATTGGCTATTTAGGCCCCTTAATCCATCTTCTAAGCCAGTAGCATAACGGTTTCAAATCTGGTTTTTTGTCTGAGCTCTGCTTCCATGGTCCCATCTTCTACTATGGAACTAGTCTCCCTGCATTCCCCGTATAAGGGCCCTTGTGATGACATTAGCCCCACCTAGATCATTCAGGATAATCTCTCTATCTTGAGATCCTTAATCACATCTACAGTTTCCTCTTTGCCACGTGTAAGGTGGCATAGTCACATATCCAGGGGTTAGAATGTGAACATCTTCAGGGGCCTTATTCTAGCATTAAACTAACGTCAACCTCACCCTCTTTTATTAGGGCTGGGATTGTAGGAAGGTGCAACAAGATGAAACCATCACCTGTGGGGCCCTTCACTGTCAGTTCGATTCCCTCTGGGAGGCTCTTTGTGGGGCCCTGTGTGGGCTCAGCAGAACCAAGGCTGATGATCATGTTACTCTGCATGTATATAAGATTTGTTTGTACCTGAATGTGTTTTGACTGTCGCCACAACCTTAGTGGAATTTCATTGAGGAATGTGGGATGGGGGACCTTTTCACCATCTGCCGTAGTTTCCTGTGACTGCCGTGACAAATGACCACAAACTGGGTGGCTCAAAACAACAGAAATTTCTTCTCTCACATTTCTAGTGTCTACAGGGCCAACATCAGGGTGTTAGTAGGGCCATGCTCCTTCCAAAGGCTCTAAGGAGAGAATCCTCCTTTGCCTCTTCCTAGTGTCTGGCAGTTGCAGCAATCCTTGGCACTCCAGTCTCTGCCTCTGTTATCCCGTGCTGTCTTAGTTGTTAATAAACTACCATGGACTGGGTGACCTGACCAATAAACCTCTGTTTCTCACAGTTCTGGAGGCTGAGAATCCCAGGTCAGGTCGCTAGCAGATTTGATGTCTGGTGAGCCCCCACTTCCTGGTTTGCAAATGACTGTCTTCTCACCATGTTCTCAGTCAAAAGAGCAAGAAAACTCTCTAAGTTCTCTTTTATAACTCGTCCCATTCGTGAGGGCTCCACCCTCATCACCCAATCACCTCCCATAGGCCCCCTGTCTCCTAATATCATCCCTTTGGGAACAAGGATTCCAACATATGGGTTTCGGGGGACGCAGACATTTAGTCCATGACACATGGCATTCGCCCTGTGTGTCTGTGTCTCCTCTTCTTCTTTAACGGCATTGGTCACATTGCACTTAGGGCCCACCCTAATCCCTTATAACCTCATCTTAACTTGATTTTACCTGTAAAGACCCTATTTCCAAATAAGGTCACATTCCCAGGTTTCAGGCAGACATGAATATTTTGGGTGGTAGAGTGGACACTATTCATATCAGTACATTACCTCTTTATGAAAAGAAACTAAAGGAATTCCTTTGTGGCACCCAGAGTTAGGGATCAGGCATTGTCACTGTAGTGGTTTGGGTTGCTGCTGTGGCACAGGTTCCACCCCTGGCCCAGAAACTTTACATATTGAAACTAAAGCAAAGAGTAAGTCTGTGATGAGCTAGAGATGATCTCAGGCTTCTGGCCTCAGAGCTCAGGGCTGTTAGGACTCAAGCTCTTAATCTTCCCTGCATTTCATCCCTTCCCCAGAGCAGCTGCTGCGATTTCCCCAGGATCTATGAGGTAACAGGAAAGGCATCAAGCAGCATTTCCTCTACCAATGGCTTGGTTTAAGGGAGGTGAACTCTGTGTGGCAGCTAGAGAGCCCTCTATGCCTCCTCAGGATGGTACAGCTTGTGCAGTGCATCCCCAGTGCTTGAGTATGGCAGCCTTACTGACCAAGCCTTCCTGAGGTATATGTTACTATTAGCCCTCTTTCCCCCTTCTCAAACCAGCTCCCGTCATTCCCTAACCTTTAGTTCCTTCTTTCTCTGAAGTGTCAACACTGGTGGAGGTGACTTTGACTTTGAGGTCTGCCATGCTAAGTGTGCTAATGTGTACCAAGTACAGTGCCTGGCCCATCGTGATGGGAGGCAATGTTATTATTACCTTGTTCAGAGAACTATGGTGGGATTTTGAGTCCTTTGTCGGTGAGCCCCAGGCAGGTGCAGGTTGGCCCTTGGCATACCTGTTGTTAATTTGCTGAAACTTAGCCTGGTGGTGCTGATGAACCAGTGATCCAGGGCATCCTGGTGTCAGTGGGACCTTGCCCCTGGCTGGGTAGATTACCTGCCGCTAGATTGAGTTGGGTTATTGCCACGCCCCCAGATCCATTGGAAGCACACATTTATCTCTGTCAGTATGTCAGGTGAATCCCAGGTACATCCTTGGTTGGAGAAATTAGATTACCTTTGGGACACAAACTACTTTTCTCAGACAGCTGATGGAGACCTTCAATTGCCTATAATGAAGTAGAAATTCTCCGATGTAGATGGAGGGTGACAGATCGAGGGAGGAAGACAGAAATTATATGTTGCCAAACAGATCTAACATGTAACGTTTTCATCCCAGTTTCTTATTTATGAAGCTTAAATGAAATGTTCAATAATTCACAACGGAATCATCTTCTCTCAGAAAACTGCAGAGTGGAATTTAAAGTACTCTCTTCGCAGACTTTCTGTCTAGGGGATGGGGAAGTGGGACTAGCTTATAGGTTCCTGCCTGCTGCTTTCCTTTGATTTTCAGCAGCTTTCTTCCTGTGCTACAAGTGAATTGTTGCTCTTTGCTAGCAGGTAAAATGCACTTCTGCTAGAAAAGAAAGTGCATATCCGAGGCATATCCACTATACTTATATATCAGCACATGGAGGACTCCTAGGGGTTTCTCACTTTTTAAAGACCCCATTGCTCTCTATCAATGCTCCCTTTATCTTTCCATCCAACTCCTGCAAGTGCCAGCATATGAGTGACTCTGTTCTCTTTCTTAACAATAGCTCAGAAAATTTGTCCCGTAGGAAACGACCACTCTCCATCCATTATAGAACTTCTTTGTTCGGCTTGCAGGGTGACACTTTTGTCAACTCTCTCACTGCATACCCATTGTTCTTCGAACTCCCAAAGCACACAGTTTATTCACTCAACAAACATTACTGAGGATTTTCTTTGTGCCAGGCAAAAGGCTGTGTTCTGGGGATACCAGGGTGAGCTGAATGGACCTACCCTTGCCCTTAATGAGATAAGAGATCTGTAACTGGAGAAGGAAATTAATTCCTTATTGAGCACCCATAATATGCAAGAACTGAGCTGCATACAACAGGTAGTCTAGAAGAATAATGAAGAAGAAAGAGAGGGAATCAAGGAGGGATAAAAATCAAAAGAGAATTTTTGAGTGGCTGGTGGCCAAAAGGACAATTATCAACTGTAGTTTCTTGGAGATTCATACATATTATCTCATTTTTCCCCTGCAACTCTGCCAGGAGGGCATTACTCATGAGTAAACAGAGGATTCAAGCGGTCCATTTCTTGACCAAGGTTGCAAAATTAATATATACTAAAACTAGGTTTGGAACCCAAGTTCATTGTTCTCTCTGACATGTCGTAGCAGGGTCCCTGACCCTAAAGGTCTTACAGTCTCATGGAAGGGAGTGGGGTAAGCGAATTGGAATTTGAAGGCCACTTGAAACCACACCAAGGACTGCTAAGAAAGAAATCCATTTCAGAAGGGGGATGAACTCAACATCAGCATGGGCTGGAGTGGCCAGAGAGGGCTTTCTAGAGAAGGGACTTGAATGGAACCTTGCAAGCTAGCCAAGATGAGGGAAGGTTGAGTGACGGAGATGCGGAATTCTCCGGCAGGCAGGATGGAGCATGGTGAACAGGAAGAGATTAATTAGAGCTAGAGAGCAAGAGGAACTGGCAAGTTCTCACCTGCATTGCAAGGACCGTGGGTGGGGGCAAAGGCAGAGTGACTCACTTCCCTCTGTTTAGGAGACCTATTCTTCAGGCTTCCTGCTGTTAGCAGGAAAGCAGTGGGGAGAAGGAGGCCCAAGAAACGGCCATTATTGTGCCAGAAAAAACATGAATAAGACACCTGGCGTCTGTAGGCTTCCTTGGGTTCAGGTGGACATGAAGAAATAGGGACCCTTTCCATCTTTAAATCCCTGGGCTCATCTCCAGATTATCTGTCAAGTTCAAGTCTATCACACTGGGCTTTTGGGGATTTGGTTGGCTCTAGTGCATTTGATGGACATCTGCCTTTCAAGGAAGGGCAAACCAAGGACCATGTCCCCAAGGAGTTTGCAGTCAGCCTCTTAGTTTTCATAGCAATTATATTATACCATTATTGTTTTCTTGTTGGTCTCCTCACTGGACTCTTAGGTCTTTGGATTAAGGGATTTGATTTTTAATATTTTAATTCAGTATGTATAGTGAAAAAATATGATGCATGGCAGCATGGTGGGGGCAATGGTGGTATTGGGACGGTTGGGAAAACTGCCATGAGAGAATATTTGAGCTGGGTTTTGAGGGATCAGGGGGCATTTGCTTGCAGAAAGGGCATTGCAGATGAGGGAATAACAGATGCCAAAGGGGGTCTGGTAAAATAATCCATGGAAACCAGGGACCTAACGTAGGGCCTCTCACAGGGAAATTTCCAGCAGGGGATTTGGGTACTAGAGGTTTCACAGATGGGGAGATATTTGGAGACAGAGGATCTTCTGGGAACCCCTGAAATCTAGTTTTTGAGGTAATGAGGTCCAAGATCCCCATTCTTATCTTCTTGTATTATGGTAGCTGCTTCTCCAGGGTTTCCTGTCAAGTAAGTCAAGCTCTGGAGAACATCTCCCAGCTTTTGGGTGTGGATGATATTCAAGCATCAAGAGAAGATTCCGCACAGCCTTAAAGGAAGGGTATGGCCCCAGAGACCTATACTAAAAAGGAAATCACCAAAGAATATTCTCAGATGCACCTTTCTTGTGGCCAGTGGGATTAATGAGGAACAGGCGGGCCATCGCCTCAACTCCTACAAAACATTCCATTGCCGGGCCTTTGCGG